>CM040243.1:78493505-79185000 GCA_022545495.1 Chrysanthemum lavandulifolium | reverse complement strand
ACTGTTCTGAACTTTTGAACTCGACTTAAATATTTGAACTTAATTACGAACTTTTGAACGGAACCCTTGAACTTAAATATGAACTTATGACTTGTTTGAACTTATTGAACCGGACGTGTAATGACCTTTACTATAAAGTCTCCCATGATTGGAGCATCACTATAAAGTCTCCCATGATCGGAGCATCACAATAAAGTCTCCCATGATTGGAGCATCACTATAAAGTCTCCTTTGTTCGGAGCAACTTAAAGCCTCCCGGTCCGGAGTGAATGTCTCCCTATGGGAACGGAGCATTTTCAATCTAAGTCTCCCTGCTCGAGCAAAGGCAAATTCTCCCATGTTCGGAGTGTTCTTAATTGTATATAATAGTTGTATGATGTAACTGTCAGACATTCGCATTGTTAGTCTCCTATTAGTAGGTAGTATGGATAGCGCTATTAGAGGTCGGCCAACCTCTCGTCCACTATGTTACGGGACCCATATTATTTATTCTAGGGCTTTGCCCGCATACATTATTATATACGTGGTGCTATATTGTGAACTGCTCGATAATGTATACTTAACTACTAGACACACTATATTTTTGTGCAATGGGTTGTGAACACACAAAGTTGCAAGTTTTGTATGGGCGAACTTGAACCGAGTGGATTCACAATTCCTTTGCTTTGGAACCATTATGATAATGTGCACTTGACTATTAGACATATATATTTTGGCAAGGGTTGTGAACACACAAAGTTGCAAGTTTTGTATGGGCGGAACTTGAACTGAGTGGATTTACAATGCCTTGCTTTGTGGACTATTCTAAATGACCAAAACTTTGCCTTTGTTGCATGAACGCTTTAAAAGCTTTACTTGTTAACCAAACTCTATGAACTCACTCAACCATTGTGTTGACACTTTTAGCATGTTTTATCTCGTATCTAAGGCATTCACTTCATGGCATGCATGTGGACTTATCATAGAGTCGCGGTGTCGACGCTGCCTCACCTACATTTTTGCACTTAACTATCGCTTGGTTGTAACGAACTTATTTTGGTATCTTGGAAATCTTTTGGGACCTATGTTTTGTAAACTCGATTATTTTATCGAATCAAACGATATTTTCAAACGACACTTTAGGTCGCTCGATATAACTCAGAACTTTGATGCTATGATCGCCATCCCCGTGAATTCCATTCACGCAAAAATGTAATTGGGGTGTGACAACAGTACTTAAAATACTAAATTCGATCGAGAAGTGATGATGATCATTTTTAGAAAATATTAATCAAAAGATTAGATCTTTCATTCTCAATCTAAGATTTCAAATTCCTCTGTCCTCCATGTGCCAAAATAATTTCAAATATTTGATGCACATGCTGAAGGGGAGCGTTTTTCTAAAAATATCAAAAACGATTCAGGTACAAAATGATTAGATCTTGTATCACAAGTTCCTAGATTGATTTTCAAATGGTTTTCAATTGGTTTCATTAGGAGAAGAACAATACCAAAAATACCGACCAAATTTACTTTATGCATGGAGTTATAAGGATGGTTAGGTTAGGTATTCGTTCCCAAGATCCCGCCAGAGCCGGAGGGATCTACCCAGGGACAATCCACTAGATAGTGTAGAAGTCCTTAGGTATGATTAAAAAGGAGAAAAGTGAGAAATGGGAAGTGTGCGGATCGAGATAGAGCTAGAACTAGAATAAACCCAACAAGGTTCTAGTTATGAAGTCTCGTAAGCAATCAAGGGTTGAAGAATGAAAAGAAATGAATGTGAAAAGGGTGAATAGAAATAGCCTCCAATAATTCAACCTTAGGGCGTAAACCGGTTCAATACATATGCTACCGGGTCGTTACTAAGGTAATATCGGTATTGAAGACAATACGTCATGGACCCAAAGACACACCACATAACTTCCCAAGCTACTCAAGTTCCTCATAAAAGGACTTGTTTCATTCTCACGGGGAACCTACATAATCTATCGACTTTCTCTTAGAGATTGTTGATATTGAAGTAGGAGACCCTCTCCCTAGTCTCCAGCACAGGAAACCAAAATGCACAATTGAGTCTAGAGCCACGAGATCATCAATAAATCTCATTAGGACACATTATTCTTGAAGGCTCACTGTTTCACACAATGTGGAAAGTGAGAATATATCTTAAGAGTCCTACGCATTATCCTCGTGGTATTGCCAGAACATCTGAGTGATATGTTCATATATTCACAATGAAGATGGAAAACCTTCTAGAGCCAACATCAAACAAGCTCTTGGTAGGTGGCATGTGAGATCTATCCAATAGATCAAACATGTGACAACTGGACAGAAACGATGGGGTAATTCACACTTTGAATCAACCTTGATCCAGGAAATGGATTGACGGATACCTTTGAAAAACCAGTCGATGTGCACAAAAATTCTTTTCTTTAGCACGTCGACTGTGTAGTATGTTTTTCAAAATCAAAAGGTGTTTGTGATTGAAAATTGATTTCCAATATAAAACCTTCGTTGTATTGCAAAATGCTTTCTGATAAGCAATACACGATTGTTTCTCAAATCATTTTCTTCAATCAGCAAACCTCAAGTTGTTGGTTCACTCACTCCGTGTTGTCTTCTTTGAGATTTTCCGGTTTGAGAACAGCTATAGCAGTTGCGAAACCCGTCAAGGAGATTCTTAGGAATTATACCGATCACAGCAAGATTTTGTAATCGATCAACGGGAACCATGGGCGTGTACCTCAATTCAACGAAAGTGATCAAAGACGCTTTCGTGCTCTTTTATTGCTAACTGTTGTCTGCAGGAACACCCAACGTTTGCAGTTGATCAGAATTGAGAAGTCAATCAATAGCCGCATGCTCACACATCAAATTCAAGTCTAAAGAACTCATGATAAGCGCAAATCTTCATCAACGACTCTGATATTTTCACTCCATGCTTCTGCTACGCTGCTGCAAATATCATGAATCATTAAAAGCTTCCGCAACTCTGATAAGAAGATATCATGATCCAAAATGTGAGCATGTCGGTCCAAAAGTCACAAATTCACATGATGGCAACACAACAATGGAAGAGTCAGAGATTTATGATGGCTGATGATCTCAAAGCTGACTCAAAACTCATCATAACATGGATCAGCTAAAGACCTCCACTTGAGCTAAGAAACATGCGGAACATGAAGAATCAAAGGCTATGGACTACTGAGCAAAGATCTTAATCAAGAATCCAAGAACAATCAAAATGTAATATCTGTTTGTATTCAATGTAAATTGAGGTGACCTCCTTTTGGGGGAGATTGTTAGGATTTATAAAATCCGGTATTTAAAGAATCTATCACCTCAAGTATATGTATTTGTTAGAAAGCTCGTAGTCGTAGTCATGTTATGTTAATAAGTAGTTAGTTAAGTAATACCGTGGAGGAAGGATGGGTCTTTACCCACTGTATGCCTGATCCACAGCCCGTAGGAGGAGTGTCTTGTAAGAAAACTATAAATATAGAGGGTTGGAGCTTCAATACCATTTTTCTTTTTTTCATTAAGTTCCCACCTTCTCTCTACTTTCTCTCTAAAACTCAACCTATACGCCTCTTTAATATTATTTGATGTCTTTATGAAATCCAATATGTTACACTTAATAATCAAAGAATACAATCACCATAAATTGTTCTCAAACATATATCAAACAAGAAACAATATACTTGATCTTAATCAAGTATTAATAAAGAAGATATCAAGTGTTTTGATCTAGATAATCAAGAACACGAATTAGGGTTTACAAAAGAGAGCAGATATGTTGAGAGAATAGTGTGAGAAAATTAGAGAGCAAAAGTGAGAGATCAACTCTTGACTTTTGCTTATAAAGCCTCTTAACCGACTAAACTATCAATATGACAACTTCAGTCCTTCAACTATCCAAACTCTTCAATGTAGCAACCAAACTATAATCTTCTGCACTCCAAGGCTAAAATACTTTCACTTTAAGTCCCTCAAGATCTTCTTAACTTCAATAATCAAACTCTCCATCTTTAGACTACAAATAAGCTCAAACTACTTATTCTGCAACAATAATAACCAATATCAGATTTAGAATAAGAACTTAAATTATTATTCTCAACATCCCCTTAATCTGATATCTGATATATGTCATACATGTTAAGATTTTTAACCAAGAAATTATGCTGCAATGTATCCAAACCCTTAGTAAAGATATCTGCAATTTGATTTGTAGAATCTATTTTAACAGTCTTAACAACACCATTTAAAATTTTTTCTCTAACAAAATGCAAGTCAATATCAAGGTGTTTAGTTCTTTCATGAAAAGCGGGTTGGCGCTATTTTAATAGCAGACTTACTATCACAAAGAAGAGGAATGTAAAAGACCATAAATATTAAGATCTTTTAAAAATTTAAAATCTAAATAACTTCATTTGTTATCAAGCAAGAGCTCTATACTCGCTTGAAGAGAGCTTTTGAGAGAGTAGGTTGCTTTTTACTTTTCCAAGATACTAAAGACCCATTTAAGAAAACACAATAGCGAGTAATAGATCTTCTAGTAACAATACACTTAGGCCTTGTTTGGCTATGCTTATTTAGTGGGCTTAGGCTTACTGGCTTATGGCTTATATAAGCTAAGCTTATAAGCCCATGTTAGTGTTTGGATTAGCTCATGGTAAATAAGCTAATAAGCTCAAAAGTGTTTGGTTTGGCTTATGTTGGCTTAGCTCAAAGGATATGGACCGACATGCACACATTCTGGATCATGATTTCTTCTTATCAGAGTAACGGAAGCTTTAGATGATTCATGATATTTGCGAGTAGCGAAGCGATGATTCAGCATGGAGTGAGAATATCGAGTCATTGATGCACTAATCATGATTTCTTTTGAAATGAATGTGTTGTGTGAGCATGCGGCTATGGATTGACCTCTCCATTCGATCACCGCAAAAGCGTCGGGTGTACCGCATACAACAGCTTAGCAATAAAGCGCACGAAAGTTTCTTTGATCACTTTCGTTGAATTGAGGTACACGCCCACGGTTCCCGCTGATCAAGACAAGTATTGCCTCGTGATCGGTATAACTCAAGAATCTCCTTGATGTGGTTTCGCAATGCTCTAGTCGTTCTCAAACCGGAACATCTCAAAGAAAACAACATGGAGTGAGTGAACCAAATAATTTGAGATTCATTGATTGATGAAAGAGATTTTAAAACAATCGTATCGCTTCAAAATAAAGTGTTTTTCAATACAACGAAGGTTTTAAAGAAAATCAATTATCAATCATAAACACCTTTTATTTTTGAAATATTAATACACGATCGATGTGCTAGAGAAAGAGTTTTAAGCACAACGACCGGTTTTTCAAAGGTATCCGTCAATCCTTTTCTGGACCAAGGTTGATTCAAGATTGAATTACCCCATCGTTTCTATCCGCTTGTCACATGGTTGATCTATTGGATAGATCTTACATGCCACCTACCAAGAGCTTGTTTGATGTTGGCTCTAGAAGGCTTTCCATCTTCATTGTGAATATGTTTGCATAACACTCAGATGTTCTGGCAATACCACAAGGATAATGCGTAGGACTCATGAGATATAATCTCTCTTTCAACATTGTGTGAAACAGAGAGTCTTCATTGACAGTGTCCTAATGAGATTTATTGATGATCTCGAGGCTCTAGACTCAATTGTGCACATTTGGTTCCTATGCCGGAGACTAGGGAGAGGGTCTCCTTCTTCAATATCAACCATCTCTAAGAGAAATTCGATAGATGATGTCGGTTCCCTTGTGAGAATGAAACAAGTCCTTTTAAGAGGAACTTGAGTAGTTTGGGAAGATGTAGTGCGGTCGTCCATCGGGTCCATGACGCCTTGTCTTCAATACCGGTGTTACCTTAGTAACAACCAAGAGTATATGTATTGAACCCGGTTTCGCCTAAGGTTGAGATATTGGAGGGCTATTTGTTTTCACCCTTTCCTCATTCAATTCTTTTCATTCTTCAACCCCTTCGATGCTTACCGAGACTTCATAACTAGAACCTTGTTGGGTTTATTCTAGTTCTAGTTCTATCTCATCCGCACTCTTCCCATATTTCACTTTTCTCCTTTTTTCATCATACCTAAGGACTTCTACACTATCTAGTGGATTGTCCTCGGTAGATCCCTCCGGCTTCGCGAATCATGGAACTAATACCTAACCTTATCATCCTTATATCACCATGCATAAACTAAGTTTGGTTGGTCTATTTGCTATTGTTCATCTGCCATTGGAACCAATTGAAAACCATTTGAAAATCAATCCAGATACTTGTGATATATTATCAAGGCATTTTGTACCTGAATGGTTTTTAATATTTTAGAAAAACAGCTCCCCCTCAACATGTGCAACATATGTTTAAAACCATTTTGGCACATGGAGGCAAGAGGAAGAATTCACTTCTTTTGGTAAATATTTTCTAAAATATCGACATTACTTTCCGATCAAAATCGCTGATTCACATACGCTTCAAGATATTTTCGGAAAGAATGTGGTTTTCAATAAAATTGCTCCCCTCAATATGTGCATCGAGTTTTGAAAGAGTTTTGCACATAATAGGGAAAGCCTGCACTTTGGAATAAATTAATCACGTTTCAATCCCTTTTTTGGTTCAAAAAGATGCTCCCTCTCAACATGTGCATGGAAAATTTGAAATCTTTTGGCACATGAATGGAGTAGAGTTTGCTAAACAATTATAAAACCAATTATCGAGTTATCAGTTTAAATCCAATTTAAATCACAAATTCTCCCCCGATAACAATTTTCAAATCATTTGAAATTTGAGATCTTTATAGATTTAAATTGTTTTTGAAAGCTTTTGAGAAGAATTGTGACTTGCTTATGAAAACATTTAACCGATAAGGATCAAATCTTCAGACTTTAAACTCCATTGCTCAGACATGCATGAGTATCTTTTGAAAACATAACATTAGCAAAGGTTTTGAATCAATTGTATAAAACCTTGTTCATTTTGATTTTCCAAAAGTAAACCTTGCTCATTTACGTGCCAATTGTTTAAAAATACACTTTTGAATTCGATTGAAATCATTCTCCCCCTCAATCAATGACACAAGTTGTTGATTGAGAGATAGAGATTTTGACAGATGATAATCACAGATGATTTACAAGAATAATAGAGTACGAGGTATTTTCAAAACAATTTTGTTTTCATTAGATGACAAATATTTTTTAGAAGAATCATTAGACGGAAAAATATTTGCAAAGAAAACATTTGTCTTTTGGTGACAAATATTGTTTTTAAGAATCGAGCATGAGATTTGAAAAAATAAGATTAAGCATGGCTCGTTCTTTCTTTATAAAACGGTTATCGCTTAAAATGACAATAAACCATTTATTGTTTTACTTTCTCCCAATTTTTTTAAACAATTTATGTACATTCAAGAACATCTAAAACCCATGACATTCTTTGAATGTCAACACAAAGTCCGTAGATGATATCGAATAAGGAAAACATGACAAAAAACAACTTTTTTTTGGAATTTCTCAAGATTTTCTAATTTTTATGGATTTTGAAAATTTTATATTTTTCTATTTGCTTTTGTTGGTTTTGTAATTTTGTATTTTGCTTTTGAATAACTATTTACAAGAGATGGATGAAGAAAGACCTTTACTCCTCATCTTCCTCTTGAAGACATTTGAGTGTTTCGGTTGTAGACTCTTTAGACCAAGTCGTGGAAGGATAAACTCAAAACGTTCTCTAGGAAGAGCTTTGGTGAAGATGTCTCTAATTGGTAGTCGGTCCTCACAAAATATAGTTCCACCACACCGTTCTCCACTTGCTCCCCGATAAAATGATGTCGAATGTCGTGTGCTTTGCTCTTGAGTGTTAAACGTTGTTGCATGAGAGCAATATCACTTTAGTATCACAAGATGCAGGGGATTTTGTTGAATTCAAAGCCATAGTCGATAATTAGGATCTCATCAATAGGATTTGAGCACAACAAGATGACATGGCTATGTATTCACCTCTGTAGAGGATATAGAAGTACTCATTTGTTTCTTTGAAGACCACTCACAAGCTTATCGCCCAAAAACCGAGCACCTCAGGGCGTAATTCGACGTGTATCTTGACATCCTGCATGATCGGCATCTACATAGGTCGTTAGTGACATACCGGTGTCCTTGGTACCAAAGTCCCATATTGATGGTTCCTTGGAGATACCGAAGACCCGTTTAACCGGTTCAAGGTGCTTTTAGTAGGCTTAGCACGATATCTAGCACACATGCATACAAATAACAAGATGTTCGGTCTCATCGGTGTGAGGTACATCGTGATCCAATCATATTGCGATATTTCGTTTGATCTACCATGATCCCTGAGTGGTCCTCATCCAGCTTGGTACGTTCTATCATGGGGGTGTCAACAGGGTCACAAGAGTCAAATCCAAATTTCTTTAAAATCTCATTAGCATATTTAGATTGATTTATAAAAATGCCTCCGGGACTTTGTGAAATTTGTAATCCCAAGAAAAATGACATTTGTCCCATCATTGACATTTGAAATTTGAAACCCATTCCATTTGCAAAACGGTCACATTCATTGGGGTCAGTCAAAGCAAAAATAATATCATCAACATAGATTTGAACATGAATTAAATGTTTGCCTGACTTTCTGGTGAACAATGTCGGATCAACTGCTCCTTTGCTAAATCCAGTAGATAGAAGAAACTTTGATAGCATATCATACCATGCCCTTGGAGCTTGCTTCAAACTATAAAGAGCCTTCTTCAAGTGATAGACATGATTAGGATGCTCAGGATTCACAAAACCTTCAGGTTGGCTGACGTATACGACTTCTTTAAGATCTCTGTTAAGCAAAGCCGTCTTTACATCCATCGATAGACCACCATGTTCTTACTTGCGATTAGCCAAGAAGATTACGATTGCCTCGATGCGAGCAACCGGAGCAAATGATTCTTCAAAGTCAATACCCTCCTCTTATCGGTATCCTTTTGCAACCAATCGAGCCTTGTTCTTTAAAACATCACCATGCTCATCAAGTTTTACTTTGAAGATCTACTTTAGAGCATTGATCATTGCACGTCGGGAGCGGTACTAATTCCCATACATCTAGTCGATCGAACTCATGAATTTCATCTTGCATGGCATTGAACCAAATTGCTTCATTCATGGCGGTTTAACATCTTTAGGTTCGACCTTGGATAGTACGGAGTTGAAGTAGCACCATAAGGCATCGCTTGCAAGTTGTTTACGAGTGGATACCGGACGAGAGGATTTCCAATGATGTTGTCCAATGGGTGATCATGTGTCCATTTTCTAAAGTGTTTGTGTGGTTGTTGTTGAGGCTGAAGTAGCGAGTTGATTTCTCCCGATGAAGATGGTTCGATGATGATTTAGGAGCAAATATATTTTCAAATGGGGCATCTTCGGGAGTAGCAAAGGATTCTCTCCATCGTGGTGCGAAACAATTCCATGATGTACACTCGATGATTGATGATTTGTTGATGAGACAGTGATCGCAGCAGCGCTTCTTGGCTTAACGACATAGAAACTAAAGGGTTACCTTCATTGATGTGGATAGGAGTAGCCTCACATTGATGGGTATGATGATCATTAGCAATTGGCTCATAGTGTTCATCAAACATTGGATCAAATAGTTTCTTCAAGTCATCTTCTCAAGGAGGTACATAAGGAGTTGTTGGTGAAGAAATTTTATACAAGAGTAGAAAGATGGGACTACTTGATGATGCGGATCCAGAATGGTTGTCCCGGAGCCATTGGACCGATCGCTCATAGGACGTAACGTGAGTTGTTTCCATGATATTTTGGGTTCTTTTGTTGTAGATTCGGTATCCTTTTCGCTTGGTGCATATCCTACAAATATTCCAATGTCCGCTTTAGCTTTAATTTTGCCTAAGTCTTGGCCCTCATTAGTTGGATAACACAATGCACCAAACACTCGAAGGAATGAAAGATTAGGTTTTCGGTTGTGGACAAGTTCATATGGAGTTTTTCCTTGAGAAGTGTGAATAAGGGATCGATTTTGAGTATAGCATGCAGTGGCAATGGCTTCAGCCCAGAGAAACATTGGAACCTTTGAATAAATCAACATTGTTCTAGTGGCTTCCACAAGAGTTCGATTTCGTCTGTCAACTACACCGTTCTGTTGAGGAGTTCGTGGAACACTTCTTTGATGACTGATTCCAACACTTTCATAAAACCACTAAGTTGTTTATTAACAAACTCGGTTCCATTGTCTCATTTTAATGATTCGACGGTTTGTTAAGTCGAACCTGCAGCTGTTTGATAAGTTTGATGATGATATCTGGAGTTTCATCCTTTGTTCTCAAGAACTTAACCCATGTAAATCGAGAATAATCATCAACCACAACTAACACATATTTCTTCCCATAAATGTTCTGCACTCTCATGGGTCCACATAAATCCATGTGAATGGTATGAAGAACTTCCATAACTGAGTTTGTAGGTTTGGGTTTGTGGGCATACTTCTTGATTTTTCCCAATTGGCATGCTGAGCAAAGATGATCCTTTTCATACTTTAGTCTAGGTAAGCCTATAACTAAGTCCTTTCTGGAGAGATCATTTATGGTGCCGAAGTTCAAGTGATTAAGACGACGATGCCATAACCATGACTTTGTTTTCAAAGCCTTTGACAATAAGCATTGGAGAAGACTTCATTATGTCTTCGATAGAGATGGTGTATAGATTTGAACCACGTGTTCCTCTTAAAAGTTCTCTACCATCAATTTCTCTAACGAAGCAAGTATGTTTCAAGGCCACTTCTAGATCGTAATCACGAAATTGACCGACAGAGAATAAGTTATGACCAAGACCTTCAACGTAATATACCTTGGAGATAACACTATTACCTACAACATAGTCTCCATAACCCATAATTGCACCGAAATGATCGTTCCGAATCTAACAATCCGATGAATTTACTCAAGTTCATGAGCATGACCGGTCTCCAAATCATATGCTTGGAACGACTGAGTCCGTGTACCACATAATGATTTGAACGATCTACGCTTGAACATGCACCATAATGGATAATCGGATAATTGGGATCCCACGCAAGAATGGGTTCCATTTGGTTAGTAACATTGATTGGAACACCCACATCGAAAGTAGAAACAATGGAATCATCGTGATAGATGCGATGCTAGTGTCCAGTATTAGACCTATTCAAAGTATGTTCACTTCTTAGGAATAGTTCTACCAAGAGGCATCCATTTCCTAATGGGCATTGATCTAGATAATTTAGGGCTCATCTCATTAAGATTGAATTTGCGGCGATGGGTATCCACCGATAACCTATGTTACTAAATTTCCTTCCCGTGGGTTTCAAATGTTTTCTAACCTTTTTCCGCCATTGCTTTCTAGCCTTCTTAGCTTGATTTTTTCATTAACTATCTTAACGGGGCATTTAACAAAGATTAATCTAATCATTCACACCACATTCAAGATTAGTAATGAAACCACGCAATCATCATTACATGTTTTGCCAAAAGTAGCGAATCGCATTAATTACAATGCGCTTAGAGCTAACACTAGAATCAACACGATTCGCTTTATTCAAATTCTCCCTAAGGTGATCTTCACTCTCTTCCACCGAACATTCCTAGCATGCAAGGTCCTATCATTCTTTGTGTTGCCTTAAGGCTTTGACCCGCTTGCTTTGGTGTCACTTCTTACTCTGTGAGGAATTGGAACATTAGTTGGTTTTTCTACTTTTGCATTCTGAACTAGAAGTGCAGGGGATCCGAACTACTGAAGGCACTCTAGAGTTTACTTGCTTAGTCTTGGGCATAGAATGAGTTGCATACTTATCACTAGGCATCGAGCAAGGCATCACGCCTTTATCTTTCGCACCTAAGGATTTAGGACAAGTTGCTCTTAAGCATTCTAGCAGCTCCTGAGATCGTTTGGCCTGAATGCAAGCAAACCTAATTTCACTATCAAGTGGCTTATTTATGAAGTCCTCTTCTACAATCTTACGGAGACATGCAAGACTATCCTTAAGGCGAGCAAGATAATTATGAAATACAAGTTCATTATTCCTAAGATGAGGAGGAACGTATTCAACAGTCACAATATATTTGCAGTCAGCAGATGACTTTGATGCAACATTCTCATTAAAGACAAGTGGCATTTTCCCTTTTACCTGACTCCTCAGATTCTCAATTTCTTTTTGTAAAGACGTTATTATTTCGTTGTTTTTGTCACGAGTGACTTTCACTGAATCATATAACTCTTTAAAGTGTTGTTTCACCTTTTCATTTTCTTCTAGAAAACTCTCATTTTCCTTTTGTAGAACATTAACCAAGTTTTGAAGATGAAAACTCTGAGAACTCTGAGAATCTAAAGGAGGAGGCATTTGGGAGCCAGTCACATTGTTCTTTTCCCTTTTTAATTGTGAAATTTGGGTTCTTATTTTTCTGATCATGTTACAATGAGCTCGAATTTTTTCATCACGTTTGCTAATTTCAAAAACTGCATCAAATTCAGGAGCATCCAAGGATGTCTTGACATTTGAGGTTTTAACATTTTATTTTAGATGTTGATATTTTAATTGCAAAGCAAGATGCTCAACTTCTAATTTTGAAAACTGTTTCAGCAGGTTATCATGATCATCCTGTTCAACTTTCTCATGCAATTTAGAGTTGGTTTTCTCAAGCTCAATGACACGATCATGGGAGACTTTCAGAGCAATAGATAATTCATGAAATTGGGATGCATTAATTGAACAATTCGTGGCAGTGTAAAACACATCTTGAGTGATACATTCAGAAATCAGATTCTCATTTAAGGTATGCAAGTTTTTCCTCTCAATCTCATTGTATTTTAATTCACGCTCATAGTCATTGACCTCAACTATCATTGCATCAAATTCCTTTTCCATTTCTTTAATATCTTAATCCATCCCCTTTTTAAGACTCTCAAATTGATCTTTTAATTGTTTAAAGAAGGGCATGACCTCAGTTAAATAGCATTCTTTAGTTTGCTCAAAACCCCTTTCCCCTTCAATTATCCCAGTGGGTGTGATCCTTTTCTTACATGTTTTCTCAAAATCAACAAATAACTGATAGATAACATACTGACTGATTAAGGTTTTGCTCTTAGTTGGAATAGATCTAGGAACTAAATGCATTGGTGTATTGGGGGGATATATAGTGGCAGGAACCATTCTCCTAGATGGGGGATTCTGTGCAACAAATTCATCAGCTTTTTTCATGTCCATATCCTTTTCCGTAACACTTGTTCACGGGTCACTCAAGTGTGTTTGAGGTATAAACTTGTTAAATGCAATCCAATTATCCTTAGCATAGTTTGGTGTTTTATAAGCGATGTTGTTTTCTATGCATGAGGGCTCTTAAGTTTTCATCCAATTTCTTCCTAGTAACCTCTTCTACCAACGCTTATCTTCCTCAAGGTGCACTCGGCAACTAGGTTTCAATCGCCTAGGTTTAAGGATTTCATAGCCATCATAGATTACCTTCCGGCCACTATGTTACGAGCTTCTTTTGCTTTCTTACCATACTCGGGGTTGGGTTCCTTAATAATGGGAATACTATGCTTATCGCTTAAAACTCTATGCTTAGTGACCATGTGAGCGATCGAATGGTGTTCCCATGTGGATAAAAATTGTTGCGTACAACTTATTTTCAAGCTTGTTTTTCAAAGTTTTATATTATAAAAGTCATTCAAAAGTTTTGATTCCTTAGCGTTAAATTCTTGTTTAAGCACTTTAACATTTTCTTGAAGCTCTTGCTTTTGCTTAATGATTTTAGAAAGCTTTTCTTGTAAGGAGTTTAACTCTTGTTTTAACACTTCTTCTCTAAAATTACTTTTCTAATAATTGCCGAGGTCATCGGATGACTACGAGACTCTGCGCTTCATTTGGTCATCCATTTCCATTCACGCGACGGTATCTTGGAGGAGATTGTTAGCCTCGCTCTTTATAAAGATAACGCTCATTTAAGTGGCAAAGATAGGGCCTATATATACCCCTCATGACTCTCCATGGGTAGTTAACTCAAACTTAGCACGTTGTTCATAAATATCAACTTGTTCTTTATAGGCATTCGATTCGTTTTAACACTTCTTGAGGTAACAAAAACATCGAGGTTCTTTATAGGCACATGTAGTGTATTCATCAAAACATAGTCATCATTGATCGCAGAGGATACATCACTTGGTTCAATCACACTCACTTTGGATCACATATTGATCATATGGGACAATATTATTATTACCCATATTAGCAATATCTCGAGTCACAAGTTTCTGTGATTGCACTTTATCATGTATCTTTTGTCGATCAACATCATCATATAGTTTTAATACCTCGATGATTGATTCTTTGGATGGACCAGATGTCTTGTGACAATGACACCTTTGGAGAGACCATTGGAGAAATGCTAGCCATGAAAATTGTCTCATGCGAGGGTTCATCATCGACGCCGAGTCGTATGCATCACGATCGCAACTTGAAAGGTATTCTTATGATTATGACCTATCTCTGAATTGGTCGCTCATCCACATCGCATCATATGTCTTGGCATTTCCTCGAAGAAGAAACAACTCCTCTTCATCCAAAACGGCACCATTATCCTAAGCTTGCACAAGTAACATCTTGTCTCAAGTACTGCATTTTGAGGACGTTTTGGAGATGTCGCAGCCTTGCTATATGTCCATCACCACCACAGCTTGTAGCACTTAATTTGATTTGCTTGCCCTTGATTTGGATTCCTTCCACGATTACGATTTGCCATATATCCTCTACCAACTCCACCTCTTCCCTGCTCATAACGCCTTTCTTGAACTGGTTGCACCATAACCTTCCTATCTCGACAAGAGCTTGATTGTGTGGATTTGATGTTGTTCGAGGTTATTGTTGGTGTATGGGAGAGAGTTCATGTTTTGACTAACCATGAGGGACAATTGATTGATGAAGTTTTCCATGAGTGTGTTTGAGTCGGGAGGCTTATATCTTGGATCGTGGATGAGCTTTTAATTACCATTACCCATGGGTATGACTTTAGAAGCTTTGGTGGTAATTCCAACATTGGTGTAAAGGCTATTGAATCATTTGACGAGCTAGTTTCTCCTGCTTAGTTTTGAACTGTTCAAGAATCCTTCGTTCAAACATAGCATGTCTCTCATTCGAAGAAGGAAGGCATACGATTGCTCATAGTTGGTGTTCTTCAACCCTTTGGTTAGCTTCACGAGGTGACAAATTTGTGCCATTCGGGATTCATGTTGTTCACAAACTTTGAGTTCAAATTGAATATTTGGCATGGTCATTATGATGTTCCTCATGTCATTTACAAGCTTGTGGAATCTCACGTAATATTCATAAACACTTTCTTCGGTTTCATCTTGAAATGCTCAAATTCATCATACGAGTTGAGATTCTCTGCCTTCCTTGGTTAGTTCAAACCCGAGAGTAGCATCTTGACATTTTCCCAAACCGCCTTAGCTTGATGTTGTGATTGATCGCCTTGTAAATGTCCTTAGGTAAACCACAAGTATGATGTTAGAAGCCCTAATGTCGCATCGTATCTCTTTTCTCCTTATCGGTCGGTTCATCATACATTTTAGGTATGTCCATCCTAATATCACCGAGCCATCGCAGCAAAGATTGTCAAGTATGTCTCTAGTTATCTCAACCGATACGGTCCTTCATCAATTGACTTGAGAATGTTAACTCCATTTTCCTTCCCGGACAATACAACCTAATTCGTTGAGCCCATGAGTCATAGTCGGTTCTGTCAAGCATTGGTGGACGAGTGTTTGAACCACTAAATCAAGCTGAACGCCCTCACCAAGTCTGATGAGATGATTGTAGGCACGTTGGTAGACATGATTACAGATTTCACGAGATTTTATAACTCTGTGATTAAACCGGGAAATAGATTCTTTCACGGGATTTTACTAAATCAAGAGAAAGCCGTATTGGAAACAAATATTAACCAAGTCGCTATAACCCTTGAACCAAGTCGCTAAGCACCAAGTCGCTAAGTACAAGTCGCTAAAGAACAACTTGCTGTGAACCAAGTCGCTAAACACACAAGTCGCTAAATAACAACTCGCTAATTCCAAGTCGCTATGAATCAAGTAGCTAAGTACAAGTCGCTAAGACCCAAGTCGCTGAACACAAGTCGCTAAAGCTCCAAATCGCTAAGCAGACAAGTCGCTAAAGAACAACTCACTAAGTATCCAAGTCGCTAAGTAGCAACTCGCTAAGAACAATAAGGACAAGTCCATAGAAATTATAGAAACAAGTCGCTAACCCAACCAAGGCGCTAGCCGTAGTGGAGCCTCCACTAACTTGTACTGTTTGTCGGCTTGTCTCAAAAGACAAGTCGCTAAGATCAAGTCGCTACGACTTAAACTACAACTCGCTGAAATTACTGAAGTAAGTCGCTACGAAGAAAAACACACCGAGACTCAAGTCGCTAAGTTGAAAAACTTCAAAACCACACTTTTCAATCCAAAACAAGCTCAACCATAGTGATTTAAGCTTTCCAAATCAAAACCCAAGCACTTACAATGATTCTAAACACAAAAGTACACTCAAAATTCAAACTTTAACACAAGAAATGATCCAAATGATGTAAAAACCACTAAACTTTTTCAAACCCAAAAACCATATAAAACCACTAGAAATCCAAGGATATGTAAGAGAGATGATCAAACCATGGCTCTTGATACCAATTGTAACATATTGGATTTCACAAACACATCATACCATGATCAAACTAGGCGTACAACTTAAGGTTTTAGAGAGAGAAAGAGTTAGAGGTTTGGGAACTTAGTGAGAGAAAGTGAAAATATTATTATGAGCTCCAACTCTCTACCTTGAGAGGTAGAGAGTATTTATAGTCTTACACAAATCGCCACCTACGGGCTGTGGATCAAGAATACAGTGGGTAAAGACCCGTCCGTCCTCCACGGTGTTACTTAACAAAATACTACTTAACATTAAATAACTACGACTACGAGCTTTCTAATGATTACATATACTTGAGGTGACCGACACTTTAATGACTGAATTTTCTGATTCCTAACATCCAGTACTAGGCTAACCACTGGGTTCTTTCATACCAAGGTGAAACACACCTACCATAACATCGCCTACCCTTTATCAGGTACTAGGCTAAGTACCTAGTTCTTTCACACCAAGGTGAACCACACCTAACACAACGTCGCCTACCCTTTATTAGGTACTAGGCTAAGTACCTAGTTCCATTACAATGAAGGAACTACTACCCAATACTACACCAATCACCTAACCCCAAAGGAGATCAACTCCTTATTACAACATCATGAAGGATATCTATATCCTTGGATCCAATACTAATCTTTCTTGTACATCGAAACACACCATATCGAATGTACATCTAAGGCACCTTTCACTAATGCCTTTAACTAGATCTTCAAGACACCCTTCACTAATGTCTTGTGACTTAACTTCTAGGCACCCTTCACTAATGCCTCTAGCCTTGACTTCTACGCACCCTTCACTAGTGCTTTCAATACGGACAATCGACACCCTTCACTAATGTCTTCGTCTTGACTCTTGAGACATATTTCACTAATGTCTTCAACACTACACTTCTTATGAGAAAGAAGAGAACTATCAACAAGAGAACCTCAGTAGTCTTGATGATAACGAAGCATGGCAACTCATGGACTTGAGCTTGCTCGACTTCAAAAGGTGGTGATCTCGCCTTTAAGAGGAACCTAGAGAATCACACAAAAACAAAACTACATACATAGATCACTTGGATCTGGGGTTAGAGAGTTTATAACTCAAGGAGAAAATATGTGAGAAAAGTGTGAGAAACAATGAAGAAATGGCTCACTATTTATAGAGAGAAAATAGCTTCTGTTCCACGGATCCCACGGATCCCTCCCTTGAGGGATCCGTCCAGTGTATTACTGGGGATCTGTGGGATGCTCCCTTTTACCCATGGGTTTTGGGTCATGGGTCATGGGTTATGGGTTATGGGTACCAAGTAGATTCAATGTATCCACAAGATGCAATACATCTAGTTCATGGTTTTGAGTGCCCACCAAGGTACAATGTATCTAGACATTGGGTATGGGTCATGGGTTATGGGTACCAAGTAGATTATGGTATCTACAATATGTAATGCATCTAGTCCATGGTTTTGAGTGTCCACCAAGGTACAATGTATCTAGACATTGGGTATGGGTCATGGGTTTTGGGTTTTATCCAATTACATTCAATGTATTTGGTCAATGGGTCAAATACTTAACTTTCTACCCAATTGTATTACCCGTTATAATATATACTAGTTATGTATATTTTCACTCAATATGTAAACACTAGTTGTTATACATATGTATTACTAAATCATAAAATCACTTATACTTGTTTTAGTGTTTTATGTGAAAACGTAAGTGTGTTAGAAAACTATTGGCTCAAACCAATTACGTATTTTATTTGTTTCGTTAAAATGATTTTACGTTTGTTATCGACAAAACCTTAGAAGATCGTAAAATATAAATAAACGTTTTTACGGCTTATTTGTATTAACAATCTCCCTTTTGTTGATGACAAAACATAAAATTATTTTAAGGAAAACTAAAATTGTAAAAGTTTGAGTTTGTAGTTTTACTTTCTTCTCCCTTTTATCCAAACAAAAGAGCTTTGAAAGGAACTAACACATTGGTTTAAGAAAAACATGTGAAATAAAAAAATAGAAAGCAAGTGACGGGAAGAGTTCTCGTCTTAACTCTCCCTTGAGGAGTCCATCCCTTTGTTATAGCGTCAAGAAAAAAAATACTAAGCTAATTCATTTGCAACTAAGTTTGCAAAAGATTTCGTCTAATTGACGAATATGCTCCCCCTTGATGATTGCAACTTTACAAAGGGACGTCATGAAATGTAATCCTAATATTGCAAGTAATTTTGCAATGTATCACTTTGACACAAAGCTCCCCCTAGCTTAGAGTGTCAAAGTCTTCACGTGTAAATTGAAAATATACAAAACAAATATTAGAGGAAAAGTATATAATGCATAATTTCCTACAAATAAGACTCAAGTTAGTAGAAAACTAGTCTTCTATCGCACGGATCTCATGGTTCCCTCCTTGGAGGGATCCATGTAGGCAAAACGTAGGGATCCATCTATCTGTAAGTAAGATACAGAAAATGTGATGTACCAAGAAAAAGTTGGCATCAAAATGAGATATGAACTATACCAATAATCATATACTCAGAAATATAGCAGATATCATGTTGAATTTAACCGGAGATGATTCGGTTGAAGAAATTTCATGTACAACACGAGCAATTTTCTTGGGTGGTCCTTTAGTGGATGAGTTACCACTGGAGCTTTCCTCATGATGAGATGATTCAAAGAGGTTTGTAAAGATTTCTAAGTGCTAAAATGAAGATGAAGATGATGACTTTAGGAGTCCTAACAATGTGGTTTATAAAGCAAGGATTTGTCAAGTGCATTCAAGACTTAAGCCACTAAAATTCCTTGGAATGTGATGATTAGCATGCACAAGAGTCAACTTCAGAGTTGTACTGATCTAGGAGCTTAATTAAGATGAGATGGAGTGTTCAAGTTAGCAAGATGAGCCTGAAATGATTTGTTTTAACTAGAGTTGACATGAATCTGTCATACGGATCCCACGTTTCACTCCAATGAGGGATCCGTCTAGGCTAATCCTAGGGATCCGTCTCTCAGCAGCTAAGGAAAGATAACAATGATGTTTGTGAGGTCTAATATCTATACCTTCTTTAGTGTTTCAGTCCATCTAAGTGTCTTAAATGAAAGGGTACTTCAATGCTTAAGGGCAATGAGTGATGTAGCTAATGATTGCCTTTTATGGAAGAATTTGGAACTTTTATAAGTACCAATGAGTGACCAAGGATGACACTAAAGATTTGAGAGTGTCAAATGGAGCTAAATGATCCCAGAGATCAGATAGTAACTTAAGGTAATCTTTTGGAGGATATCCTAAAAGTTTAAGATGGAAAAGCTAGAATTTGACCCATTTCGACCTATTTTGAGGTAAGGATGACTACGATAAATTTGCTAAAATTGAAAGATTTCTAAAGCTAGATGTATTAACATGTGAGGGATCATGTATGAGTATAAGAGCGGAAGAGTAATGAGTTTTGATGAAACGATATATCTACAAGCACCTTGAAAATGATCCTATGATGAGTGTCTAAATACTCATCATTTTTTACAATTTAAATTGCAAAAACATCGAAAACACTCGAAATGCATCAAAATGATAAAAATATCACAAATAAGTGTTTTATGTGTTTTAAATGCAAAAATATCAAAATCGGTGAAAAGCGTATCAAGTTTGCATAATTGGCGGTTTAGTCCCCAAGTTTCAAAAGTTGTCAAAAGCAGTCCCTGGTAAAACAAAATAAAGAAAAATGTTATTCAAGGTCCACGAAATATTCTAAGTTGTCAAAATGGTCCTTGAATAAATCTTTTGTCAAATGGCGAAAAAGGTCCTCGAGTTTTGAAATTGTCAAGTTTAGTCCTTGGAAAATTGAAAATGTCAAAATTGGTCCTTGTACTATTGAAGTTTGTCGGTTTAGTCCTTGTGTTAACTTTGGAAAATTAGCGAGGATTGGTCCTTCAAAATTGGCGAATTACAAGTTTAGTCCTTGTCATATAAACCTAATCTAAGCCTTGTCAAAACCAAATTGACCCCTGCCACTTAACCCATTGACCCCCCCAAAACCCTTTACCTCCTTTTTGAACCCCAAGTCAAACCAAAGTCAAACCTCCACCTTTCCCTTTTCCCTTGTCTTTTATCTTCCCCCTTTGCACTGCAACTGCACTTCTCTCCCCCTCATTCCTCTCCTCCTTTCCCACCACCCCCTCATCATCACAAACCACCACAATAAATGCCACCCCCTAGTTGCTAAAACGAGCTACAAGTCAAATCCAGTTTTTCCGCCAAAATGATAAAATGGCCAAAATGCTCAAAACTCACCCATTGGCTCAAGAAAAGTGGTGGGATACTCTCGAGAAGGACACGTGGAGGATTTTGGAGCATAAAGAGGAGAAGAAAGAGAGAGAAGCGTTTTTAGTTTTTAAATTCATGTATGTCGTTTTTATTTTCAATGTTTTAATTAAGCTTTAAAATTGTAATTTCAAGTTTCATTGTATCAAACTTAAGTTATTTAATCATTGTAATAAGTTTTTAAGTGTTAATTCAAGTTTTTATTTACATTTCAAGTTTTATGTTCTTGTTTCAAATTTCAATTTTCAAACTCTTGTTACCAAGCTTCAATAAGCTTATTTAAAGTCAAACAAGCTTATTTAAGCTTATTATAGCTTTTGTAAGCTTGGAATTGATTTCAAGCAAAATTGGTTGAAAGTCAACAAAAGTCAACTGATGAAGAAATTTTGGTTCAAGCGGGTTGGAAATGGATGATGGGTTGTTGCGAGAGATGGATTGGGTTGGATTTGATATAGAATAGTGTAGTAATGGTTTTGGTTTAAGCTTGCAAAATAGCTTGGACACTTGTGAGTTGTTTCTCATTTTCATTTTTATTAGGTTTTCATATTGTGTTTGTATTTGAATTTGTGGTCATTAAATAGTTTAAACATGTTTAATTAGTAGTAATTAGGATAATAGATTTAGTTTAATCAGTGGTTATATGCTAAATCGATGTTTAGCTCAGTTTAAATTTGCAAAGCAGTTTCAAAAGTGGTGTTTGGATTTGTACTTAATCGTGTTAGAGGTTTGTTCAAGGTTGTTATCTTGTTGTTCATGCTTGTTAAGTCTATTTGACTCATATCTGTCTTATTTTGTGCATCTGCAAAACACTCAAAGTCAAAATCTCATTAATCATGTCTAAATTACTTAGCTGTTGTGATTTTGGAAATCAAAACTTGTTTTGTGTTTAAAATTCATAGACATAGCTTGTATTAGTTTCATTTCACCATATAACATCATAATCGGTCCAAAAATTGGTTTTAAAGTTCACAAAAGTCAACTTTTCTCAATTTGTCAAAAGTCAAAATATTGAAAAACGGTTTTTACCCAACTAGAGTGATTTTCATGAGCTCATTCTTGGGTCAAATCAAGTGAAACTTTGGGTTTTAAAACTTCAATGGTCTAGTTTCTTATTATCATTTTGTAGATTTTTAGTAATTTTCTAAAAGCTTCAAATAAGCTCATCAAGCAGGGCTTATTTGCCTGTTTCACAAAACTCGATCAATCTGAGTTTTTCTCGACTTATTGCGAGCTTGTCCCAAGCTCCTCGAGAGCTTCTCTTGGTCTCATCTTTTTGGTTTGAAAGTAGTTAGCCAGGTCTAGTTTAAGTTCCAACTTTTGGTTTTCATTTTCCGACTTATTTGAGTGCTTATTTTTAAGCTCAAAGTAGCACTCTCAATGTTTTAGCACAAAAACTCAAATCATCCAAATCTGTTGCAATTTGCAATTCGAGAGGTTAAGGCTAGTTGTTTTTTGTTGCATTTGAGTACTTTTAGCATAATATAGCTTACGTGTTGGTTTGGTGCCCATTTGGTACCATTTGGCTTATTCAAAGTGCTTATTTCATAAGCACTTGTATTCGATTTCATTTTCTCCAAACAAGCACATGTTTTCTATTTTCTTAGATTCTATATATTAAATTAGACTTTTCTGAAATTTTCATAATTTTCCATAACAGTTTGCTATTTTCTTAATTAAAAGCAGTTTTAGGTAATTTTAATTAGCTTTTAATACAATTAAATCGAGAAAAGTTCAAAAAATAATTTTCATTTTCTTAGGTTAAGATAAATATAAAAAGTAAAAAAGTAATTTTCAGATTTTCATAGTTTAATTTGTAATTTTAGTAATTTAATTAGTTTTAAATAGTTTAAAATTCATAAAAATAGAAAAATAATCGAGAAAAATATAAAAATAGTTTTGAAAATTCTCTTTTGTTATTTTAGATTTTCCAAGTCATAATTTTATTTTTCTAGCTTTATTTCCTATTTTCTTGTAATTTAGGTTATTATTAAATAGTTAAAAATAGTTTTAATTAATAATAATTAGATAAATAGTTATAAAAATAATTTTCTTTTTCTTAAAATTTTCTTATATCATTAGGTTTGTAAAATATCATTTTCATATTTTTAGGATTAATATTGTGTAAGTTTCACGTTTTTATTTATGCGTCGCGTAGTTTTAATTTAAGTTTTATAAAACATAAAATCAAAAACATCGGTTTAAAATTAGTGATAGCGTTTATTTAATATAGTTTATCTTTTAATTTCCTTTAATTTGCATTTAAGCCCTGTAATTTATAAAATAACTCAAAATCCTTCTTGATCACTATCCTTAGTGATTATTCGACATCGATTGTGTTAAACACGGTCATCCTCAAGTGGGACTTAACGACCGGGAATCCACTTGTATTCTCGATCTAAATTGCATTTGGTGTTTGAGTGTTTTAAGTTCCTTACGGTTAGCCATTCACAAGTGGCTAGCTTGCGTGAGAAAACTTGCGGTTTTGCACCAATCAAATTTTAGGCGCTTGCTTGGGGGTATATAAGCGTGTTCTAAGCATTTTCGGACCCGTACTTGCACATATACCACCTTTTGTAAAAGCAGTTTTTGTAAAGTTATAACAAAATCAAAAGTTCATTAACACTTTTCCTAAAGTGTTAAAACACCAAACAAAATATAAAACAACAAAACAATCGTAACGTTTTCTAGCTTGTGTTTCTTTTAAGGTGATTCTTAAAGAAATACGATTTGGTTAAGCGAGGCGATACCAAAAATATTGTCCAAAAGTTTTTAAACCCATCGGCACAAATCTATACCTCGTCTTTTCGGTGGTACTTAATATATACATAAAAATCAACCACCGCAAATCAAGGCGGTACACCTACTAGCGGGGTGTGACCATAATAAGTTCCCGAACATCGATTTAAAACTTGCCTTTGTGTCCTTGTGATTTGGTGTACCTTTTCAAAGCCATTTCATTTGTGATTATTGGTTAAGTTCACTTGTCGTTTTGCCTCGCATTTGTTTTGGCGATTTTTATACTTAGTGCATGCGCTCGTTCTTCGTTCTACAAGTCCACTTTCGAACTTGGAAAGATTCCTCGTGAGCGTGAGGGCGTTCGCTCCTTGGTAGTGGTGAGGCGTTTACCACCACCACCACTGCCGTAATGGCGGAAGACAAGCCGATGAATGAGCTTCTCCAAGCACCCATCGAGGTTACGGAGATGCTATTGTTGTCCCACCATCGTGGGCGATACTTTTGAGCTCAAAACCGGGTTACTTAATCGGTAACCCAAAGCCAATTCTATGGTTTTGGCGGGATGATCCTCATGCACACATTCGATGGTTTAACAAGATTGCATCTACCATCAAGTACAAGAATGTCCCATGAAGCCATCAAGCTTCTTACATTCCCATTTTCTCTAGAGGACAAGCCGGAATTGGCTTGAGAAACAACCCCTCGTTCCATTGAGACATGGGAAGATCTAGTCACAAAGTTTGTTAGCAATTCTATCCTCCATCCCGAACTACAAGTCTTAAGAATGAGATAATGAAATTCTCTCGAAGATTTGATGAATCATTCGGGAGGCATGGGATCGTTACAAAGAATTGCTCATAAGTGTCCGCATCATGGTTTTACGAGTTAATGCAAATGGATACTTTCTACAATGGTGCGAACCGGACTAATCAAGACTCTTTGAATGCCTCCGCGGAGGTAATTTCTTGAGCAAGACCACAAAAGAAGCCTTGCAAATCATTGAAAACAAGTCCCGGTCCGTCCTTTCCGCACAAAGACATATCGGACTCGATCTAATCTTGGACCTTCTACTTCATCTCCGTGAGTACATCTAGCACCGATGCTAAGATTGACAAACTCACGGATATTATTCGAGCTTTGGTTCTTGCTAACCAAAGAAAGTCACTTTCACACAAGCACCATCATATGGTGAAGTGAAGAAAGTTGAAGTTTGTGTTACTTGTGGTGGTCCTCATGCATACTACAAGCTGTCACGCCACCGATGGTAGTCCGTTTGAAGCTAATGCTATAGCGGTACTTCAAATCAAGGAGGTAATCAATACCGTCCTCAAAATGAACCAAACTACCGAGCTAATACTTATCGAGGCACCACCGGTTTCAACGAGAATCCTAACGAATCGAAACCAACCAAGAATGAACCAAGGTTATCAAAACCAAGGTAATTTCTATTCGGACCCAATCAAGGTTTCCAACATCAAAAATCTTAATCAAAACACTTACAATCGAGGAATCAATTTCGAGAATATGAATCCTAATCAAGGGAATTACGGCTATAATCGAAACATACGACCTCAAATTATCCCTCCACCTCCTCTGTATCAACATCGATGAGCTTTTAAAGCAATTCATGAAGACTCAAGAGGAGACAAACAGGTTGTTGGTCGGTCGGATCGTTGAATTAAAGAAGTCTTTAAATGATCGACCCTCGGGCTCGGTACTTTACCTAGCAACACGATCGCTAATCCGAGGCGATGCAAAGCGATCACAACCGAAGTGGTACTTCATATGATGGACCCGCTATTCCTACTACCTCTTCTTCTTCTCTCCGAAGGTAGTGGAAAGTGAACACGAGGCGACAAAGGACAAGGAACTTCCTACTAATAACGGAAGTACCAACAATGTCCATCCTCGGGTTGTCCGAAACCAAAATCCAATCCGAGGTTGTTTTGAACCTCCTGTAGCTCCCATTGAAAATACCAAATCCAAATCTTCTATTCCTTACCCATCACGTTTACATGAGCAAAAGCTCATGAGAAAAAGCGGTCAACAAATGGAAAAATTCTTTCAAATTTTCCAAGAACTTCATTTTGACATAAGCTTCGGATGCTATCATGTTGATGCCCAAGTTTGCATCAACTCTCAAACACATGTTAAGCAACAAGGAAAAGTTTTTGAAATGGCTAAAACTCCTCGAGCGAGCGCTCTGCGCGATTATCTTGAAAAACTTCAGAAGCTTGGAGATCTGGAAAGTTCCTCTTACCTTGTGTATTTCGGGAATGGTTGAATGCTTTGCCTTAGCCGATCTTGGTGCAAGCATAAACACGATGCCTCATTCGGTATGGAAGAAACTTTCTCTTAGGACCTTACTCCTACATGCATGACTCTCGAGCTTGCGGATCGTACAATATCCGTCCTCTTGGAATTGCAGGGGCGTATTTGTAAAGTAGGAAAGTTCCATTTTCGGTGACTTTGTAGTTGTTGATTTCGATCTTGATCCACGGGTTCCTCTCATTGTTGGAAGAGGATTCACGAGAGCAGGCGTGCTCTCATTGATGTATTTGAGCAAGAAATCACATTACGTGTTGGTAATGAAGTGTCACCTTTAACCTTGATCAAACTTGAGGTACTCCATGAAACTATGATTACGAGTCGGTTAACGAATAGATATCATTGATGTTGCTACGAAGAGTACTCTCGAAGTTCTTGGTTATTCTCATAATTACGTGAGTGGGGATCCCACCACATCTTCTCAACCTATCATAGCCAATTCTACTCCTTCTCTCTCCGTTTGAGGCGACTTCATCTTGGAAGAGATTGAAGCATACTTGGCTAGTGATTACATTCCATGGGAAATTGATCACGCTCAATTGACATCGAGGGGACATACTTCTCATTGAGAAATTGCTTAAAGATGATCACTCATCAACCCCTCACACTAGTGATGCAATTCGGAAGAGATTAATCACCATGAGATTAATCCGGAGGAGATATTCTTATTCTTGAGAAGTTGTTAAATCGGGACACTTCTCCTCCACTCCCTCCGTCAAGCTTCATAACAAGGAAGTCAAGTCGGTTGAGAAAGCGAAGAATTTCTGAAGTCGAACTTAAGGACTTACCACCTCATCTTGAGTATGCATTTCTTGAAGGTGATGATAAATTGCTGTCATTATTGCTCGAGATTTGAGTAAAGATGAAAAATTGCTCTCATAAAGGTCTTGAAGTCACACAAGCAAGCAATTGCTTGGAAACTCTCCGACATTAAGGGTATCAACCACGAGTTTTGTACTCACAAAATCTTGATGGAGGATGACTTCAAACCAGCGATTCAACATCGAGAAAGGGTGAATCAAAAATCCATGATGTTATCAAGCAGGAGGTTATCAAACTTCTTGATGCGAGATTGATTTACCCAATCTCGAGATAGTCCTTGGGTTAGCCCAATTCAACATGTTCCAAAAAGGGTGGCATAAGCTGTTGTCACGAATGAAGAAAGCGAGTTAATTCCAACTCGATTGGTTACGGGATGGCGTGTGTGTATTGACTATCGTAAGTTGAATGGCGCCACCGTAAAGACCATTTTCCTCTACCCTTCATGGACGGATGCTTGAGAGATTAGCGGGGAATGAGTACTATTGTTTCCTTGATGGTTTCTCGGGTTACTTCGATCCCCATTGATCCACGGGATCAAGAGAGACCACATTCACCTGCCCATACGGAACTTTTGCCTACAAGCGTATGCCTTTTGGCTTATGTAATGCTCACAGCACGTTCCAACGATGTATGATGGCCATATTCCACGACATGATCGGAAACAATGGAGGTGTTTATGGATGACTTCTCGGTCATTGGGGACTCATTTCGGACATGTCTCTCCCATTTAGACAAAATGCTTAAAGGGTGTGAAGACACCAATCTCTGTCTAAATTGGGAGAAGAGCCACTTTATGGTCAAAGAAGGCATAGTCCTTGGCCATAAGATTTCAAAAAGCAGGATTGAGGTCGATAGAGCAAAAGTTGATGTTATTGCTAAGCGCCTCATCCTACTACCGTCAAAGGTATTAGGAGTTTTCTTGGTCATGCGGGTTTTATCGTAGATTCATACAAGATTTTTCTAAAATCGCTCGGCCTATGACCCATCTTCTTGAAAAAGCTCCTTTTATCTTCTCTCTGAGTGCATCGAAGCTTTTGAAACACTAAAGAAAAACTACGGAAGCACCCATTCTAGTTGCCCCATTGGGATTTACCCTTTGAGCTCATGTGCGATGCAAGTGATTTTGCTATCGGTGCGGTCTTGGGGCAGCGAAAAACCAAGCATTTTCAGCCTATCCACTACATAGTAAGACTATGGTGAAGCTCAAACCCATTACACCACTACGGAAAAAGAACTATTAGGCATGGTGTATGCGTTTGAAAATTTCGCCATACCTCATCTTGACCAAATGCGTGGTGTATACGGATCACTCGGCTCTCAAATATCTCTTTGCAAAACAAGATGCAAAGCGAGATTGCTCCGTTGGGTTCTCCTCCTCCAAGAATTTGATATCATTATCGTGATAAAAAGGAGGCGAGAACACAGGCTGCGATCATCTGTCGATTAGAGAACCCTCACCAAGATGTTTTCGAGAAAAAGGAAATAAATGAAACATTTCCTCTCGAGACACTCAATCACGGTTTCTTTTCGTGGAAACTCTTCTACCCCATGGTTTCTTGACTTTGCAAATTACCATGCGGGTAACTTCATAGTGAAAGGGATGTCGTCCCAGCGGAAAAACAAATTCTTTAAAGATGTTAAACATTACTTAGGGACGACCCTACTTGTTCAAAATTTGCGGATCAAGTCATCGAGCGATGTGTGTATGGTCGGGAAGCTATTGACATTCTCAAAGCTTGCCATTACGGACCTCTTGGGGACATCATAGCCCCAACTACACCGCCAAGAAGGTGTTTGATTCGGGTTTTATTGGCCCACAATTTACAAGGATGCCCACGAATTTGTCAAAGCACATGGCGCTTGTCAGCGTCACGGAATATCTCAAAAGAAATGAAATGCCATAAGCGCCATTCAAGTGTGTGAGATTTTTGACATCTGGGGCATTGACTTTATGGGGCCATTTCCTTCTTCTCGCGGTAATAAGTACATACTCGTGGCCGTTGACTACTTGTCAAAATGGGTTGAAGCTAAGGCTTTGCCTACCAACGATGCCGAGTTGTTGTGAAATTCTTGAAATCTCTTTTGCTAGGTTTGGAACTCCACGAGCCATAATCGGTGATCGTGAGTGCGCATTTCTGCAATGACCGGTTTGAAAGAGTCATGCGAAAGTATGGTGTAACTCACCGTCTCTCTCTGCGTACCACCCCGAACAAGTGGGCAAGTGGAAGTTTCCAACCGGGATTAAAAATTCTTGAGAGGACGGTTGGCGAAAACCGTGCCTCTTGGTCGGATAAGCTAGATGGCGCTCTGGGCCTTCCGTGCGACTTATAAAACACCCATCGGTGTACTCCATACAAGCTTGTATACGGAAGGCATGTCATCTGCCGGTTGAGCTTGAGCACAAGGCATCTTGGGCCTTGAAACATGCCAACCGATATTCGAGACGGTGGTGATCACGGAAAGTTCAAATGAATGAATTAAATGAACTCCGTGATCAAGCATACGAAACTCTTTGATCTACAAAGAAAAGACAAAGAAGATTCATGACTCTAAAATCAAGAACCGCGTTTTCAACGTTGGTGATCGAGTCCTTCTTTTCAATTCAAGATTGAAGATTTTCTCGGGAAAGCTTAAATCCCGTTGGTCTGGTCCATTTACTATCACTAAGGTTTATCCTTATGGCACCATTGAGTTATCTCAACCCGATGGTCCAAACTTTAAAGTGAATGGTCATCGATTGAAGCATTACTTTGGAGAGGACATTCCTCCTGTGATTGTCCCGGATCTACAAACTTTCCCCATGAACCAATGAATGCGGGGATCGAGTCAAGCTAGCGACTGGGAATCAAAAATAGCATGCCATATGGGTTTTCACCCATATTTACGAAATGTTTGTTCTTAGCCATTCACATGGCTAGCTTGTGTGACAAAACTTGTGTTTAGCTACTTCTTTCTACTTTCTACCACCCTAGTGTGGGGAGTTGCCCATGTTGTGTATATATAAGAGTTTCAAAAAAAAAAAAAAAAAAAAAAAAAAAAAAAATCTTGCTAAATAATGGCCTTAGTATTTCCCTTTTCGTTCTATGTTTCGGCATAACCGCGGGTACTTTGAATATTGAGGGCAATATTCATTTCTAAGTGTGGGGAATTCTCACGAATTTTATCATGTAATTATACCGCCTAATTCCCCATTTTGGCCAAAATTTTTTTTTTTTTGTAAGTGTTTTGCACTTACTCATCTTATAGTTATCGATCCGCCTTGTCTAATAAACAAAAGGATTGGCTAATCCGAGAGCAAGCGGCTCTTGGTAAAGATATCTCAAATCCGTTGACGACTTGCAATTTGCCCAAAATTGTATGGTATTATTCACCATATCCTTAAAAGTGAAGAGTTGGCTAGCCCGCAAGTTTATGGCTTGTGGTAAAGGCGATTGGAAAACCATAATTGGTAATCGACTCACCAAAGATATTTTATCTAAGAGTTGGCTAGTCCGAGCAAGCGGCTTACGGTAAAGACAAATCAAATCCGTTGGAAGGCGGTGATTTGCTCAAAATCATTTGGTTATCGGTGTACCAAGGTTCTTACTTGAGCTGAAACATTTGGCTACTCGAGTAATGGCTTTTGGTAAAGAGATGAAATCCATTAATTTTTCTCAAAACATTGCTAGGGACTAGCAATATCTTAGTGTGGGGATTGATGAGTGTCTAAATACTCATCATTTTGTACAAATTAAATGCAAAAACATCATCGAAAACACTCGAAATGCATCAAAATGATAAAAATATCACAAATAAGTGTTTTATGTGTTTTAAATGCAAAAATATCAAAATCGGTGAAAAAGCGTATCAAGTTTGCATAATTGGCGGTTTAGTCCCCAGTTTCAAAAGTTGTCAAAAGCAGTCCACAGTAAAACAAAATAAAGAAAAATGTTATTCAAGGTCCACGAAATATTCTAAGTTGTCAAAATGGTCCTTGAATAAATCTTTTGTCAAATGGCGAAAAAGGTCCTCGAGTTTTGAAATTGTCAAGTTTGGTCCTTGGAAAATTGAAAATGTCAAAATCTAGTCCTTGTACTATTGAAGTTTGTCAATTTTAGTCCTTGTGTTAACTTTGGAAAATTGGCGGATTGGTCCTTCAAAATTGGCGAATTACAAGTTTAGTCCTTGTCATTTAAAACCTAATCTAAGCCTTGTCAAAATAGAATTTGACCCCCCCATTATACCATTTTGACCCCCCAAAACCCTTGACCTCCCATTTTGAACCCCAAGGTCAAACCAAAGTCAAACCTCAAAACCCCCTTACCTCCCCCCATCTTGTCTTCTTCCCATGTTGCACTGCAAACCACTTTTTTCTCTCTCCCCCTCCATCCTTTTCTCCTTTCCACCACCCCATCATCACAAACCCCCACAATAAATGCCACCCCCTAGTTGCTAAAATCGAGCCTACAAGTCAAATCCAGTTTTCCCGCCAAAATGATAAAATGGCCAAAATGCTCAAAACTCACCCATTGGCAAGAAAAGTGGTGGGATACTCTCGAGAAGGACACGTGGAGGCTTATTGGAGCATAAAGAGGAGAGAAGAAAGAGAGAAGAGCGCGGTAGTTAGTTTTTAAATTCATGTATGTCGTATTTTATTTTCATGTCTTAATTAGCTTTAAGTTGTAATTTCAAGTTTCATTGTATCAAACTTAAGTTATTTAGTCATTGTAACTTCTGTTTCAAGTGTTAATTCAAGTTTCATTTACATTTCATGTTTATGGTTCCTTTGTTTCAAATTTCAATTTCAAACTCTTATGTTCAAGCTTCAATAAGCTTATTTAAAGTCAAACAAGCTTATTTAAGCTTAATATAGCTTTTGTAAGCTTGGAATTCAGTTTCAAGCAAAATTGGTTGATGGTCAACAAAAGTCAACTGTGAAGAAATTTTGGTTCAAGCAGGTTTGGAAATGGATATGGGTTGTTGCGAGAGATGGATTTGGGTTGGATTTGGATTAGAATAGTGGTAATGGGTTTGGTTTAAGCTGCACAAATAAGCTTGGACACTTGTGAGTTGTTTCTCTCATTTTCATTTTTTATCGGTTTGCATTTTGTGTTTGTATTTGAATTTGTGGTCATTAAATAGTTTAAACATGTTTAATTAGTAGTAATTAGGATAATTAGATTTAGTTTAATCATTGGAATATGTTAAATCGTGGTTAGCTCGGTTTAAAATTTGCAATCAGTTTCAAAAGTGGTGTTTGGATTTGCTTAATTAAGCGTTTAGAGGTTTGTTCAATGGTTGAGTCTTGTTGGTTCATGCTTGTTAAGTCTATTTGACTCATATCGGTCTTAATTTTGCACTCTGCAAACTCAAAGTCAAAATCTCATTTAAATCTGTCTTAATTTCTTTAATTGTTGTGATTTTGGAAAATCAAAAACTTGTTTTGTGTTTAAAATTCATAGACATAGCTTGTATTAGTTTATTTCACCATATAACATCAATATCGGTCCATAAATTGGAATTAAAGTTCACAAAGTCAACTTTTCATCAATTGTGTCAAAAGTCAAAATATGAAAAAACGGTTTTGAGCCCAACTAGGAAGGATTTTTCATGGGCTCATTCTTGGGTCAAATCAAGTGAAACTTTGGTTTTAAAAACTTCAATGGTCTAGTTTCTTATTGTCATTTTGTAGATTTTAGTAATTTTCTAAAAGCTTCAAATAAGCTCATCAAGCAGGGCTTAAGTGCCACATTCACAAAACTCGATCGGTGAGAGTTTTCTCGACTATTGCGAGCTTTGTCCCAGCTCATCGAGCTTCTCTTGGTCTGATTTTTGGTTTGAAAGTAGTTAGCCAGGTCTAGTTTAGGTTCCAATTTTGGTTTTTAATTTCCGACTTATTTGAGTGCTTATTTTAAGCTTAAAAGTAGTACCTCAAAATCTGTTTTAGCACAGTACTCAAATCATCAAAATCTGTAGCATTTGCAATCCAGAGGTTAAAACCTCTTGTTGTTTGTTGCATTTTGAGTTCTTTTAGCATATTATAGCTTACGTGGTTTGGTGCCTTTTGGTACCATTTGGCTTATTCAAGTGCTTATTTCATAAGCACTTGTATTCGATTTCATTTTCTTCCAAACAAGCACATGTTTTCTATTTTCTTAGATTCATATATTAAATTAGACTTTTCCTGAAATTTTCATAATTTTCCATAACAGTTTGCTATTTTTCTTAATTAAAAGCAGTTTTAGGTAATTTTAAATAGCTTTTAATACAATTAAATCGGAAAAAGTTCAAAAAATAATTTTCATTTTCTTAGGTTAAGATAAATATAAAAAGTAAAAAAGTAATTTTCAGATTTTCATAGTTTATTTTGTAATTTTAGTAATTTAATTAGTTTTAAATAGTTTAAAATTCATAAAAATAGAAAAATAATCGAGAAAAATATAAAAATAGTTTTGAAAATTCTCTTTTGTTATTTTAGATTTTCCAAGTCATAATTTTATTTTTCTAGCTTTATTTCCTATTTTCTTGTAATTTAGGTTATTATTAAATAGTTAAAATTAGTTTTAATTAATAATAATTAGATAAATAGTTATAAAAATAATTTTCTTTTTCTTAAAATTTTCTTATATCATTAGGTTTGTAAAATATCATTTTCATATTTTTAGGATTAATATTGTGTAAGTTTCACGTTTTTATTTATGCGTCGCGTAGTTTTAAATTAAGTTTTATAAAAACATAAAATCAAAACATCGGTTTAAAAATAGTGATAGCGTTTATTTAATATAGTTTATCTTTTAATTTCCTTTAATTTGCATTTAAGCCCTTTAATTTATAAAATAACTCAAAATCCTTCTTGATCACTATCCTTGGTGGTTATTCGACATCGATTGTGTTAAACACGGTCATCCTCCGTGGGACTTAACGACCGGGAATCCACTGTATTCTCTGATCTAAATTGCATTTGGTGTTTGAGTGTTTTAAGTTCCTTACGGTTAGTCATTCACAAGTGGCTAGCTTGCGTGAGAAAACTTGCGGTTTGCACCAATCCTCAAGTTAGGAAAATTTATATTCCTACAATGGCCTATCGAAGAGTAACAATAATGATACTTTGATTCGTTTATATTAATATTTTACTTGAACCAACTAAGGTGACGAAGGTGTCAAAAAAAATTGAAAGTTGTCCATATGGTGAACAAAAAAAAATGGTTGAATGAGCTAGTTCAACATATGTTGTTGGAAAGCTCGAGTTTGGACTTTCGGATATGAACAATTATATTTGCGTTGCAAAATAATTTACTTGACTATATCGGATGAAATAATCAAGTTGTCAATCCTACTATGAAGCTTGGATAGCGATCATGAAAAGGAAAAAACGGGAGAGTACATCATCAACATAAGTGTAGGTTATGATCCGATGTACATTCTTGTTGTTTTTAGAAAACGATACAAGAAAATATGAAATCAAGAAATCATATAGGCACATAAAACATTTATGTTGCACACATGACAAACTCAATCAAAAAGCCATTTTAGTGTGTTATATGTTTTAAACATTTTTGAACTTATAAATCTAACATTTTAACACAACTAGATGTTATCACAAACACTCCTTCAAGTAGCACATTGATTAGTAGAAAATTACTAAATAGAAAAGCAAAAGAATAAATAGCAAGGTAAGGAAACCACATATGTTAATCAATCAAACAAGCACAAAAGCTATTTGAGATAAGCAAATAATCAAGTAATGCAAGGTAAACAATTTATCATTTAGCATAGCATACGAAAGTTCTTTTCATCGCTTTGTGTTAAATATGAACATGTATACCAAGCTTGATTAGTTTCCTTTATAAATATGATCAAAACCTTAATTTCAAAAGAGGACACATTGTTATTCAAAGATGAAAACATCCGTCTCCAATTAGATCAAAAGTTTGTGCAAAATTTATGACCAAAAAATGACTTTTTATTATAAATCAATGATTCTATAAACTTGTGTTTTGAATCAGTTTATGAAATCATTTTTAAATGAAAGTAGACTCAAATACCTTTAAAACATAGGTGACACGACTTCTAACGACTTACGGTTAATTAGTTATGAATTTTGAAATTCGCATAAAAACTATCTTACGTACCACGGATCCCTTGCTTGAGGATCCATCCAGTCAACCGAGGGGATCCGCAGATCGACACGAATTAAAAATGCATGTTTTGACCCGACGAAAAGGTTTAACCTTTGTAGACTTATTAGTGAAGTTATATTACCCATTTTACCTTTATTAAAGTTTGAATAACAAGATATCTAACAACAAAACTTCAAAGAAAAAATCACTAAAACACTTTTCATTTTATGCTTATTATAAGATAGTAGCATATCTCACCATTTTATCCACAAGCAATTTAGCACGCTTATTACCAAAATTGTAACTAAGAAAACATACCTTTGCTATAATCCTTTGTATGGTTTTAGAAACCATAGATGCGAAAAACTTCATGATCTTCTAAGATACCCTAATCCTTTGCTAAAATATTCTTCTTTGGGTGTTGACTTCTTTTTCTTGGAAAGATATATTTATTGGAAATTCTTCATGATCTTCTTAGGATGTCCAAATCCAAGTATGGAGAATACTTAACAAGAAAATTGTGTTAGGATTTGGAAAATCCACGGAGCTAAAGTGTCGGTCACCTCACTTATATGTAATCGATTAGGAAAACTCGTAGTCATAGTTATTTGATGTTAAGTAGTATTTAGTTATGTAACACCGTGGAGTCGTGTTATGTTAATAAGTAGTCTTTACCCATCGTGGAGGACGGATGCTTTACCGATCCACACCCGTCAGGTGGCATTTTATTGTAAGACTATAAATACCTCTACCTCCCAAGGTAGAGGGTTGGAGCTCATAATAAGATTTTTATTTCTTTCACTAAAGTTCCCAAACCTCTAACTTTCTCTCTCTAAACTCATCTTATACGCCTCTTGTGTTTATGTTATGATGTGTTTGTGTAATCCAATATGTTACAAATGGTATCAAGAGCCATGGTTAGATCATCTCCTACATATCCTTGGATTTCTTCCGGTTTTAGATGGTTTTGAGTTTGAAAAAGTTTAGTGGTTTTGCATCATTTGGATCATTTCTTGTGTTATACTTTGAATTTTGGGTGTACTTTTGTGTTTAGGATCATTGTAAGTACTTGGGTTTTGATTTGGTAAGCTAGAATCACCGTGGTTGAGCTTGTTTTGGATTGAAAAGTGTGTTTTAAAGTTTTTCTTGGTAGCGACTTGGTTCTCATAGTGATTTTCATGCTAGCGACTTGCTTGATAAAAAAGGTAGCGAGTTTTAGTGTTGTTTGGTGGCGAGTTACTCCTAGCGACTTGTCTTTTGAGACAAGCCGACAAACAAGACAACTTAGTGGATTCTCCACTACGGCTAGCGACTTGGTAAGGTAGCGACTTGCTTTCAATTTTGATAGCGACTTGTTCTTTAAGTTTCTTAGCGACTTGGTGGTAGCGATTTGGACCTTAGCGAGTTGCTATTTAGCGACTTGACGTGTTAGCGATTTGGTGCATAGCGACTTGTGTCCAAAGGAATTCTTAGCGATTTGGAACTTAGCGACTTGTCTTCTAATTACTTAGCAACTTGGTGCTTAGCGACTTGGTTCAAGAATTCTTAGCGACTTGGTTGACTTTTGTGTGTAATACGGTTTTCTCTTGATTTAGTAAAATCCGTGAAAGAATCTATTTCCGGTTTAATCATTGAGTTATAAAATCCGTGTAATCTTTAAACATGTCTACCAACGCACCTACAATCATCTCCACTGCTGTCGAGGATGTTCAAGCGGTGGTTCAGATACTCGCCCACCCATGCTTGATGAATCGACTACGACTCTTGGGCTCAAAGAATCGATTGTACTATCTTGGAAAGGAAAATGGGTCAACATTCTCAAATCGATTGATGAAGGACCTTATCAAATGGAGACTACAAGAGACTTAATTGATACAAATTGCAGATGGAACAATGATCTATGGAATAGACAAACCAAAGACATATGATGAGCTCAATGACAAGGAGAAAAGAGATTCGATGTTGATATCGTGGCTTCTAACATCATACTTCAAGGTCTTTCAAAAGATATCTACAAGCTTATCAATCACAACACCGAAGCTAAGGCGGTGTGGGATAATGTCAAGATGCTTCTCTCGGGTTTCAATTAACTATGGAAGACAGAGAATCACAACTCTATGATGAATTTGAGCACTTCAAGATGAAACCAAATGAGGGTGTCTATGAGTATTACGTGAGATTCCACAAGCTTGTTAATGACATGAGGAACATCGAATGACTATGCCAAACATTCAATTTGAACTCAAAGTTTGTGAACAACATGAATCCCGAATGGCACAAGTTTGTCACCTCGTGAAGCTAACCAAAGGATTGAAGAATACAAACTATGAGCAACTCTATGCCTTCCTTCTTCAAAATGAGAGACATGCTATGTTTGAAAAAGGATTCTTAATCGGTTCAAAACCAACCGAGGAGAAACAAGCTCATCAAATGACTCAACGCCTTTTACTCAAACATTGGAATTACCACCAAAGCATCTCAAGTTATACCCATGGGTAATGTTAATCACAAACTCATTCCCGATCCAATGTTCAAACAAGTCGATCTTGATGCGGTCATGGGAAACTTCATTAATCAACTGGCTCTCATGATTAGTCAAAACATGAACTCTCCCAAACTACCAACTTCAACAACAACCTCATAACAAAGATCCAATCCACACAATCAAGCCATTGTCGAGATGGAAAGGTTATGGTGCAACCAATTCAAGGAAGGCAATATGAACAAGGAAGAGGTGGAGTTGGTAGAGGTTATGTTGCAAATCGAGAATAGGAAGGAATGGAAATCAAGGTCAAGCAAAGCCGATCAAGTGTTACAAGCGTGGTGGTGAGGACATATCGCAAGGAATTGCACATCGCCAAAACGCCTCGTAAAGCAAAGTACTTGAGGATAAGATGTTGCTTGTGCAAGCTCGGGATAATGGTGCGACTTTGGATGAAGAGGAGTTGTTGTTTCTTCTTGAGGAAATGCCAAGACATATGATGCGATGTGGATGAGGAGCCAACTCGGAGATAGGCCAAAATCATCAGAATGCCTTTCAAGTCGTGATTGTGATGCATACGACTCGACGTCGATGATGAACCTCTCGCACAAACCATTTTCAAGGCTAGCATTTCTCCAATGGTCCCTCCTAAAGTCTCTTCATCACCACAAGCTGGTCCATCCAAAGACAAAATCATTTCGATGTATTAAAACTATACGATGATGCGGATGTGCAAAGATACATGACGAAAGTACAATCTCTTGAATTATTGAGTTAGATATTGAAAATGAGGGTAATATCAATGTTGTCCCATATGATCAATATGTGAAACAAAGTGAAAGTGAGATTGTACCAAGTGATGTATCTTATGCAGTCAATGATGACTATGCTTTTGACGAATACACTGCATGTGCCCCTGATGATTCTGTTATCTCTGAACTTAATGCCTATAAAGAACGTGTTGCTATTTATGAACAACGAGCTAAGTTTGAATTAACCACCCGTGAGCAGGAGATGGATGACCAAATGCATACAGTTATTAGAAAAAGTAACTTTAGAGAAGAAGTCTTAAAACAAGAGTTAAACTCCTTACAAGAAAAGCTTTCTAAAACTGCTAAGCAAAAATAGGAACTTCAAGAAAATGTTAAAATGCTTAAGCAAGAATTCAATGCTAAGGAATCAAAACTTTTGAATGATTTTTCCAATCTAAAAACTTTGAAAAACAAGCTTGAAAATAAGTTGTACGTACAAGGGAATACCATTGATCGCTCACTTGATCACTAAGCATAGAGTTTTAAGCGATAAGCATAGCATTCCCTTGTTGAAAACTAAATCCTTAGAGGTCATTAAAAAGGCTAGGTCTAATAAGGTGATCTATGATGGAAATGAGATTCTTAAACCTAGATGAAACCTAGTTGCATTGAGTGCACCGAGGAAGATAGAAGATTAGATGATGCATCTAGGAAAAAATGAATAGGAAGCTAGAAGATCATGAATGTAAAGAGAATAACATAACGATCAAACCCCATGATTACAAGAAGGAAAAGTGGATTTCCTTGAACAAGTTTAAGCCTCAAACGTTGTTAACTCCCGAACAAGTGTTCGGAAAAGGATTTAGATAAGCAAAAACATAGAATCTTGTTGTTACAAACCCTCCCTTAGGAAAATGCTTTCAGCAACTGTGTATCTTCCAAATACACCAATGCATCTAGTTCCTAGAACTATTGCCACTAAAAGCAAGACCTTAATTAGTCAATATGTTATCTTTTAATTATTTGTTGATTTTGAGAAAACTTGTAAGAAAAGGATCACACCCACTGGGATAACTGAAGGAGAAAGGGGTTTTGAGCAAAATAAAGAATGTTATTTAACTGAGGTCATGCCTTTCTTTAAACAATTAAAAGGTCAATTTGAGAGTCTTAAAAAGGGGATGGACTTAGATATTAAAGAAATGGAAAAGGAATTTGATGCGATGATTGTTGAGGTTAGTGACTATGAGCGAGAATTAAAATATAATGAGATTGAGAGAAAGAACTTGCATACCTTGAATGAGAATCTTATTTCGAATGTATTGCTCAAGATGTGTTTTATATCGCTACAAATTGTTCCATTAATGCTTCTCAATTTCATGAATTATCTATTGCATTGAAAGTCTCCCATGATCGTGTCATTGAGCTTGAAAAACTAACTCTAAACTAAGTGATAAAGTTGATTAGGATGATCATGATAATTTCAAAAACAGCTTTCTAAATTAGAAGTTGAGCATCTTGCTTTGCAATTAAAATATCAACATCTTAAAGAAAATGTTAAAACCTCAAATATCAAGACATCCTTGGATGTTCCAGAATTTGATGCGTTTTTGAAATTAGCAAGCGTGATGAACAAATTCGAGCTCATTATAACACGATCGTAAAATTGAAAGCCCAAATCTCTCAATTAAAGGGTGAAAAGAACAATGTGAGTGGATCCCAAATGCCTCCTCCTTTAGATTCTCAATATTCTCAAACTTTTCATCTTCAAAACTTAGTTAATGTTTTACAAAAGGAAAACGAGAGTTTTCTAGAAGAAAATGAAAAGTTAAACTACACTTTAAAGAGTTATATGATTCAATGAAAGTCAATCGTGACCAAAACAACGAAAAAATAACGACTTTACAAAAGAAATTGAGAATCGAGGAGTCGGAAAATGGAAACCGCCACTTGTTTTTAATAAGAATATTGCATCAAAGTCATCCTCGATCGCAAACACATCGCGTGATCATTAAATACATTCCTCCTCATCTTAGGAATAATGAACCTGCATTTCATGACTATTGTGCACACCTTAAGGATAGTCTAGAATGTATCCGTGAGATTGTTGAAGAGGATTTCATTAATAAACCTCTTGATAGAGAAATTAGGTTTGCTTGCGTTCAGGCCAAACAATCTCAAGAGTTGCTAGAGTGTGTAATTGCAACATGTCCTAAATCCTTAGGTGTAAAAGGCAAAGTTGTGATGCCTTGTTCTATGCCCAGTGCCAAGCATACAACTCAATCTAAGCCCAGCTTTTAAGAAAGTGAACACTAATGTGCCTTCAAGTAGTTCAGATCCCTACACATCTAGTTCAGGAATGCAAAAAGTAGATCAACCAACTGATATTCCCATTCCCTATACAAGAGTAATCAGTGACATTAAAGCGAGCAGGTCAAAGTCTCAAGGCAATACAAGTAATGATAGGACCTCGCAAGCTAAGAATGTGCATTGGAAGAAAGTAGAAGATCACCATAGGGAGAATTTGAATAAAATGAATCGTGTTGATTCTAGTGTTAGCTCTAAGCGCACTTTAATTAATGCTAATTCTACTACTTTTGGCAAAACATGTAATGATGATTGCGTGGTTTCATTACTAATCTTGAATGTGGTATGAATGATGTGTCTAATGTTGTTAAATGCCCAAACTAAAATTGTTAATGCTAAAATTCATGCTAAGAAGGATAAAAGGCAAAGGCGAAAAAAGTTAGAAAACAAAGGAAACCCACAGAAGAACATTTAGTAAGATAGGTTATCAATGGATAGCTTTTGGCCATAAGGATAATCAATTTTGCCCTCAATCTATTAAGACAATGCCCACTAGAAAATGGATGCCTCTTGGTAGAACTATTCCTTAAGAAGTGAACATACTTTGAATAGTCAACTACGGACACCAAAGATCGCATCTATTCCTAATGATTCCATTGCTTCTATTTCGATATGGGTGTTTCTATTTATCGGGTGTTCCAATCATACTAACCAAGTGGAACACATTCTTGCATGGGGATCCTAATTATCCATTTATCCATTATTTTCTCGTGTTCAACTGCAGATCGCTCAAATCATTCTATGGTACTTGGACTCAGTCGCTCCAAGCATATGACCGGAGATCGGTCACGCTCATGAACTTTGTGAGTAAATTCATCGGGACCGTGGATTCGGAAATGACCATTTTGGAGCAATTATGGGTTATGGAGATTATGTAGTTGGCAAAAGTGTAATTTCGTGGTATATTATGTTGAAGGTCTTGCTCATAATTTGTTCTCTGTTGGTCAATTTTGTGATTCCGATCTAGAGGTGGCCTTTAGAAAACATACTTGCTTTGTTAGAGAACTTGATGGTGTGGAATTATTAAGAGGTACTCGTGGTTCTAACCTATACACCATCTCTATCAAAGACATGATGAAGTCTTACCCATCTGCTTACTTTCAAAGGCTTCTAAAACAAAGTCATGGTTATGGCATCGCTGTCTCAATCACTTGAACTTTGGTACTATTAATAACCTTTCCGTAAAGGATCTTGTCGAGGCTTACCTAGACTAAAATATGAAAAGGATCATCGTTGTTCACTTGCCAATTGGGTAAAAGCACGAAATATGTCCATAAACCAAAACCCACAAATTCGCCAAGAATGGAAGTTCTTCATACTCTTCATATGGATTTATGCGGACCAATGAGAGTGCAGAATATAAATGGGAAGAAATACATTCTAGTAGTTGTTGATGACTACTCTCGATTTACTTGGGTAAAGTTCTTGAGGACAAAGGATGAAACTCGGATGTCATCATCAAACTAATCAAACAACTTGCAGTTCGACTCAACAATACGCTGTAATTGTTCGAATGATAATGGCACGAATTTGTTAACAAAGACTTAATTCATTTTATGAAAGTGTTGGAATCAACATCAAAGAAGTGTTCCACGAACTCCTCAATAGAACGGTGTAGTTGAAAGACAAAATCGAACTCTTGTGGAAGCCGCAAGAACAATGCTAATTTATTCAAAGGTTCCAATGTTTCTATGGTCAAGCCATTGCCACCGCATGCTACACCCAAAATCGATCTCTAATACACACCTCTCATGGAAAACTCCATATGAACTTGTTCATAATAGAAAACCTATCTCTTCTACCTTCGTGTGTTTGGTGCTTTGTGCTATACAACGAATGATGGTCAAGACTTAGGTAAATTAAAGCTAAAGCGGATATTGGAGTTTTTGTTGGTTATGCACCAAACAAGAAGGGTTACCGAATCTACAACAAGAGAACTCGAAATATCATGGTAACAATTCACGTTACGCTTTGATGAGTTGACCGGTCAAATGGCTCTGGACAATCCCGCTCGACCCGCATCATCAAAACAGTCCCATTGGTTCATCCTTGTACCAAACTCATTTCACTAGAACTCCTTATGTACCTCCATCAAGATGATTTAAAGAAATTATTCGATCCAATGTTTGATGAACACTATGAACCAAATGCTAATGAAATGTCAATTCCATCAACAAAGGATGCTCCTATCCCGTGAATGAAGTCAACCTTCGGCCTCAATATCATTAAGTCAAGAAGCGCACTCATCGATCACTCGTCTCATCAACAAATCATCAATCATTAAATGTACATCATGGAATTGTTTCGCATCAATGATGAAGTTAACCCTTTACTACTCCGTAAGATGCTCCCTTTGAAAACATATTTGCTCTCGAATCATCATCAAAACCATCTTCATTAGGAGACATCGACTCGCTACTTCAGTTCCACAACAACAACCACATGAACACCTTAGAAAATGGACACATGATCACCCATTGGACAACATCATTGGAAACCTCTCTCGTCCAAATCCACTGTAAACAACTTGCAACCGATGCCTTATGGTGCTTCTTCAACTCCGTTGAAGAAATTCATGAGTTTGATTGACTAGATGTATGGGAATTAGTACCTGCTCCTGACTGTGCCATGATCATTGCTCTAAAGTGGATCTTCAAAGTAAAACTTGATGAGCATGGTGATGTTTTAAAGAACAGGGCTCGATTGGTTGCAAAAGGATACCGTCAAGAGGACGGTATTGACTTTGAAGAATCATTTGCTCCTGTTGCTCGTATCGAATCTATCAGAATCTTCTTGGCTAATGCGCTAGTAAGAACATGGTCGTTTATCGATGGATGTCAAGACCGCCTTTCTTAATGGTGATTTGAAAGAGGTGGTTTACGCCACCAACCTAAAGGCTTTGTGAATCTAAAGCATCCTACTCATGTATATCGCTTGAAAAAGGCCCTATATGGTTTGAAGCAAGCTCCAGAGCATGGTATGATACGCTATCAAAGTTTCTTCTATCTACCGGATTCAAAAAAGGAGCGCTTGATCCGACATTGTTCACCGAAAGTCGCAAACATTTAATTCACGCTCAAATTTATGTTGATGATATTATCTTTGCCTCGACTGACCCCAATGAATGTGATCGTTTTTCAAATGAAATGGGTTTCAAATTTCAATTGTCAATGATCGGACAAATGTCATTTTTCTTGGGATTACAAATTTCACAAAGTCCCGGAGGCATTTTTATAAATCAATCTAAATATGCAAATGAGATTTTAAAGAAATTTAGAATTGTTTCATGTGACACCGTTGACACTCCCATGATTGAACGTACTAAGCTGGATGAGGACCACTCAGGGATCATGGTAGATCAAATGAAATATCGTAGTATGATTGGATCCCTGATGTACCTCACGACCAGCGCACCGTACATCTTGTTGTTGTTTGCATGTGTGCTAGATATCGTGCTAAGCCTACTAAAAAGCACCTTGAATCGGTTAAACGGGTCTTTAGGTATCTCCAAGGAACCATCAATATGGGACTATGGTACCCGAAGGACACCGGTATGTCATTAACACCTATGCAGATGCCGATCATGCATGATGTCAAGATACACGTCAAGTACGTCAGAGGTGCTCGCTTTTGGGTGATAAGCTTGTGAGTCGGTCTTCAAAGAAGCAAATGAGTACTTCTATTTCCTCTACAGAGGTTGAATACATAGCCATGTCATCTTGTTGTGCTCAAATCCTATGGATGAGATCCCAATTATCTAACTATGGCTTTGAATTCAACAAAATCCTCTCATTGTGATAATAAAGTTCTATTGCTCTCTCATGCAACAATGTACAACACTCAAGAGCAAAGAACATCGACATTCGACATCATTTCATCGGGAGCAAGTGGAAAATGGTGTGGTGGAACTCTATTTTGTGAAGTCGAATACCGCTAGCGACATCTTCACCAAAGCTCTTCCAAGAGAACGCTTGAGTTTATTCTCCCACGACTTGGCTAAAGAGCCTTCAACCGAACACTCAAACGCCTTCGTGAGGAAGACGAGGAGTAAAGGTCTTTCTTCATCCATCATTTGTATGTATTTATTCAAAAGCAAAATACAAAATTATAAAACTTTCACACCATAAAAATTAGAAAATCCATTAAAAAATTGTCTTTTAGTCATGTTTTTTTACCTCGATTCGATTATATCTACGGATTTTGTGTTGACATTCAAAGAATGACACGGGTCTTTAGATGTTGTTCTGTTTTAATTAAAAACAATAATAATAAAAAATATTTTTGGGAGAAAGTAAAACAATGGTTTATTGTCATTTCAGCAAGAACCCGCTTTTCAAAGTAAAGAACAGAGTCATGCTTTACTTATGTTTCAAACCTAATGCTCGATTCTAAAACAAATGTTTGTCATTTACAAGACAAATGTTTAATTTCAAATATTTTTCCGCCTAGAAGACAAATTTTTAAAACAAGGGTGAAAAGAAATAACCTCCATTTATTCAACCTTAGGGCGTAAACAGGTTCAATTCATATACTCTTGGTGGTTACCAAGGTAACATCGGTATTGAAGACAAGACGTCATGGACCCGAAGGACCGCACTTCAACTTCCCAAACCACTCAAGTTCCTCTTAAAAGGGCTTGTTTCATTCTCACGGGGAACCGACACTATCTATTGACTTTCTCTTAGAGATTGTTGATATTGAAGAACGAGACCCTCTCCCTAGTCTCCGGCATAGGAACCAAAATATGCACAATTGAGTCTAGAGCCACGAGATCATCAAATAAATCTCATTAGGACACTCTCAATGAAGACTCTCTGTTTCACACAATGTGGAAAGAGAGATTATATCTTATGAGTCCTACGCATTATCCTTGTAGTATTGCGTAACATCCGGTGATATGCAAACATATTCACAATGAAGATGGAAAGCCTTCGAGCCAACATCAAACAAGCTCACGGTGGGTGGCATGTGAGATCTATCCAATAGATCAATCATGTGACAACCGAATGAAACAATGGGGCGATTCAATCTTCGAATCAATCCTCGTTCGTGTTATGGATTGACGGATACCTTTGAAAAACGGTCATTGTGCTTAAAAACTTTTTTCGTTAGCACATCGATCGTGTACTAATATTTCAAAATAAAAGGTGTTTATGATTGATAATTGATTTTCATTAAAACCTTCATTGTATTGCAAAACAATTTCTATTGAGCGGTACACAATTGGTTTTCAAATCTCTTTCATCAATCGCTGAATCTCAATTACCGGTTCACTCACTCCGTGTTGTCTTCTTTGAGACGTTCGGTTTGAGAACACTAGAGCAACTGCGAAACCCCGTCAAAGAAATTCTTGAATTATACCGATCACAGCGATGATTGTAATCGATCAACGGGAACCGGGGCCATGTACCTAATTCAACGAAGTGATCAAAGACACTTTCATGCACTTTATTGCTAATCGCTGTATGTAGGTACGCCCAACGCTTGTACCGATCGTAATGAAGCGGTCAATCCATAGCCGCATGCTCACACTACACATTCATCTCTAAAGAAATCATGATAAGTGCTTCAACAACTCGATACTTTCACTCCATGCTTACGCTATGTTGTCGCAAATATCATGAATCGAGAAAGCTTCCGCCACTCGATGAGAATATATCATGATCCGAATGTGAGCATGTCGGTCCAAATGTCACAACATCACGAATACCAACACAACAATGGATGAGTCGAGATTTATGATTAGTGATGATCTCAATGTTGGCTCAAAACTCATCATCACGTGGATCGCTTAAAGACCTCCACTTGAAATTATCCAAACATGCGGAACATGAAGAATCAAAGACTACGAGCTCTTGAGCAAAGAACTTAATCAAGAATCGTAGAACAATCTAATGTAATATCTGTTTGTATTCATTGAAAATTGAGGTGACCTCCTTAGGGGAGATTGTTAGAATTAGAAAATTCAACAATTAAAGAGTCGGTCACCTCAAGTATATGTATTCGATAGAAAGCTCGTAGTCGTAGTCGTGTTATGTTAATAAGTAGTTTGTTAAGTAACACTGTGGAGGACGGACGGGTCTTTACCCACCGTATGCCCGATCCACGCCCGTAGGTGGCGTTTATTTGTAAGACACTATAAATACCCTCTACCTCCCAAGGTAGAGGGTTGGAGCTTCAATACCATTTTTCTTTGTTTCACATAGTTCCCAACTCTCTTCCATTTCTCTCTCTAGAACTTTCTCTCTCTAAACATCTTGAACGCCACTTGTGATTATGGTTTAATGTATTTGTGAAATCCTATATCCTACATAGTTTTACCAATTTAAAACTTCCTTTTAAATATTTAGATCGACTTATGTCAATCTATTTGGATGAGTATGTTGGACATTGATAGATGGATATAATAAATGTGTAATGAAAGATAAAGAGTAAGAAGCACATAACCACGACACAAGTATTTATAGTGGTTCGGCTACAATGACACCTTCCTTGCCCTACTCCACTCCCCGAGTCACCTACTCGAGAGTTTGTAATCACTACATGACACCAACTCCTAATGGCGGAAAAGCCTTTACAACGTCGCCTACTCTTTTTCCGGTACTAGGCTAACCACCGGGTTCTTTCACACCAAGGTGAACCACACCTACCACAACGTCGCCTACCCTTTATCAAGTACTAGGCTAAGTACCTAGTTCTTTCACACCAAGGTGAACCACACCTACCACGACGTCGCCTACCCTTTATTAGGTACTAGGCTAAGTACCTAGTTCCATTACAATGGAGGAACTATTACCCAACACTACACCAATCACCTAACCCTAAAGGAGATCAACTCCTTATTACAACATCATCAAGGATATCTATATCCTTGGATCCAATACTAATCTATCTTGTACATCAAAACACACCATATTGAATGTACATCTAAGGCACCTTTCACTAATGCCTTTAACTAGATCTTCAAGACACCATTCACTAATGTCTTGTGACTTGACTTCTAGGCACCCTTCACTAATGTATCTAACCTTGACTTCTACGCACCCTTCACTAGTGCTTTCAATACGGACGATCGACACCCTTCACTAATGTCTTCGCCTTGACTCTTGAGACATCTTTCACTAATGTCTTCAACACTACACTTCTTATGAAAGAAGAGAACTATTAACAAGAGAACCTCGGTAGTCTTGATGATAACGAGCATGGCAACTCATGGACTTGAGCTTGCTCGACTTCAAAAGGTGGTGATCTCGCCTTTAAGAGGAACCTAGAGAATCACACAAAAACAAAACTACATACATAGATCACTTGGATCCGGGGTTAGAGTTTATAACTCAAGGTGAAAATATGTGAGAAAGGGGTGAAAACAATGAAGAAATGGCTCACTATTTATAGAGAGAAAATAGTTATCGCTCCACCTAATCCTCCTCGAGGATCCGCCCATGTATTATTGGGGATCCGTGGACGCCTTTACCCATGGGTTTTGGGTCATGGGTCATGGGTTATGGGTTATGGGTACTAAGTAGATTCAATGTATCTACAAGATGCAATGCATCTAGTCCATGGTTTTGAGTGCCCACCAAGGTACAATGTATCTAGGCATTGGGTATGGGTCATGGGTTATGGGTACCAAGTAGATTCAATGTATCTACAAGATGCAATGCATCTAGTCCATGGTTTTGAGTGTCCACCAAGGTACAATGTATCTAGACATTGGGTATGGGTCATGGGTTTTGGGTTTTATCCAACTACATTAAATGTATTTGGTCAATGAGTCAAATACTTAAGTTTCTACCCAATTGTATTACCCATTATAATATATACTAGTTATGTATATTTTCACTCAATATGTAAACACTAGTTGTTATACATATGTATTACTAAATCATAAAATCACTTATATGTGAAAACGTAAGTGTGTTAGAAAACTATTGGCTCAAACCAATTACGTATTTTATTTGTTTCGTTAAAATGATTTTACGTTTGTTATCGGCAAAACATTAGAAGATCGTAAAATATAAATAAATGCTTTTACGGCTTATTTGTATTAACATCTTGTATGGCCAATACTTTTTCGGTTGCAACTTGCTATAAATACCAACCGGAAAACACTCTTTTCGAAGAAACACCATCACTTCATCACCAACTTTGAATAACTTCACACGCCGATGCTTATCCGAAGCGGCTTTATACTTAGCATTTGATTCGGAAATTTTGGCTCTAACAACCTCATGAGTAGCTTGAACCTCTTCCACCATCTTGTTTGCTTGAGCACTCGTCTTTCCCGGTAAATCAATCAAATCAACCACTTGTCTTGGCGACGTCTTGTAAACAACCTCAAATGGTGAAAACTCCGTTGAACTATGAACCGCACTATTGTAAGCAAACTTGGCTTGAGCCATGACACATCCCATAGCTTCGCTTCTCTCACACAAAACCTAATCATGTTTCCCAAAGTTTTATTGACTACCTCGGTTTGACCATCCGCTTGAGGATGAGCGGTACTACTAAAATTCAATGATGTACCCAAACGCCTCCAAAGAGTTAACCAAAACTGAGCAATAAACTTACTATCTTGATCCAAAGTAATTGACATGGGAACTCCATGCAAATGAACTACTTCTTGAAAGAACAACCTAGCAATATGCGATGCATCCGAAGTTTTCTTGCAAGGAATGAAATGCGCCATCTTGGAAAACCTATCAACAACAACAAACACGGAATCGACTCCCCATTGGGTACGAGGAAGTCCTAGCACAAAATCCATAGAAATATCAACCCAAGGGCTCTCGGGTACGGGTAATGGCGTATAAAGTACCATATTTTATGCAATACCCTTTCCTTCTTGGCACACAACACACCTCTTCACGAATGAACCAACATCCCTCTTCAATTGAGGCCAATAAAATCAGATCTCCATGCTAGCAATAGTCTTGTCACGACCTAAATGAGCACTTAAACCTCCTGCATGTACCTCCTTTATCAATTGACTCCTAAGTGAAGTGTTAAGAATACACAATCGATTACCTTTAAACAAACAGCCGTCAAGTACAAGAAACTCACCTCGATGTTGCTTGATTTCAATTTCTTCCAAATGCCACGAAAATCTTCATCTTCAACATACAACCCCTTAATTGACTCAAAACCCACAACATCATTACTAATAGTAACCAATAAAGTAGTCTTCCTACTCAATGCATCCGCTACCTTGTTACTTGTACCCGATGATAACATCAAATAGTCCTGAATATTAAGTGTCAATTTCCCCCGATAATGTTCGTTATTTATATCATTTATATGGATTTACGCTTGTTTTCCATTGTTTTCCACTTTTAGGTAAATTGCGAGCATTGGAGCTAAAGAGACGCGAAATGGAAACATTACTAAAGATTTATCACAAGATACTTATTCGAAGAAGTTACGGCGTAACTCGCCTCTCACATTACTGTCAGTAACTATTTCGTGACCCGTAAGTCTAACTTATCAAGAGGTTACTGCAGTAACTCTTCCCAAAGGTTACGACGTAACTCCATTAGGTCAAAAGAGGTTCCACGCCACCGATACTTACGCCTTAACCATCGCATCACTTACGACGTAACCGAGTTTATTGAAGACTACGGCGAACCACTTATAAGGTTGCGCCAGAACTAGCGAGATCTAGTGCATTTACGGAGAAATAGAAGGTTACTGGCGAACTCCTCTATTGGTTACGCCTGTAACCTGCACCTAGCCTATAAATACCCCACTAATTCCAAAGATTTCAAAGCATCCCATTCCACATACAACACTGAGAACGTGGGAAAAAGCTCAAGGAGGTCTAGGGAAGCATACAGAGTGCTTTCAAGGAGAAGTCACACCATTGCGATAAGCTTTAGCATTTATTATTTCTTTTACTTTCAATTCATGTATTTCGTACCTTTGAATATTGAATTGATTTGCATGATTAATATGAGCTGCTATGCACCCTTTGGTGCTAGCCTAGTTATGATTCCTTAATTGTTTTGTTTGCGCTTACCTTTACTCCGCACAATTATTTCTAAGTGTATGCATGCATAGTTCTTTGGTAGTCACCCTTGGTTGGTAGTTTTGAATGGCGATAGAGGCCAATTGCCTAGGAGATATGACCAACCTGACCCTAGGTGAGCGGATCGAGACGGGAAGGGTAAGATATGACCAACCGACGACCCTTTCTACTTGTGCGATTGACCAACCGATCACCTATCGCTTGGATGAACTTAAGAATCGGGGTGTAGTGTCTAAGTTCCTAACGGCCGGGCACTCACTATTTAGAATCTAGCATGTAGCGGTACTTAATGACTTGGCTTAGGGGACCAGGAACAACAGAACAACAGAACAACAGGACATATGTTAGTGCATTAGGGTAGACCATAGGTATAGTGAGACACTATAAATATTAAGACCTGGTCAGTAAAACCTGCATCACCCGACTTATGCTTGATCTCATAGTTGAACTTCTCCAAAAAAAATCGCCCACCGTGCATGTATCTTATTTAAATTATTTTGGGTTTGAAAGTACTTGAGAGCTTGATGATCCGTATAAACCATAAACTCCTTTTGAATCAAATAATGCTCCCACTTCTTCATTGCTTGAACAACTGCATACAATTCTTGTTCATAAGTTGACCACTTTTGCTGAGCCACATTCAATTTTTCACTATGAAATGCCACGGGCCTACCTTCTTTATAAGTGTCCTACCAACGATCTAAATAACCAGCAGAAGGTCAATATTTTCTACAAAGGAATAAATGTAACTACAAGATGATGTTGGACTATCAAGGACCTATCCCAAACATGACTCCTATTATCGCAATTGAAGCCATTCAAAAATGGTGGACCATTCTCAAAATGGCACGACAAAGGAAGTAAAAGAAACCAAGGCGGAGTTTCGATGGAATTGCAAGAATCGCTAGTAAAATTGAAAGTCTCAATGAGATATGTCAAGGTCGAGAAACCGCTCATGCCATCCAAGTAGGTTGTGAAAAGTCGGAGGAGGACATCTTACTAAAAATTGTCCTCATATGGACGAAGAGGATATTGAAGAAGTTAAGTATGGACAAAATCGACCATTTTACGGTGATAATCGAAATAGTAATAGTTATCGTGGAAATTACAACCATGGGCCTTATGGAGAAAGAAAGCCCACTTGAAGAAACAATTAACAAATTCACGGAGATTTCGCCCAAAACAAAAAGAACAAGATATTTGGTTAAAGGGTTTCGTGAAAACACTAACAAGAATCTTTCCAGCACGATTTAAACCCTAACAAATCTTGGAGCAATGATCGAAAAACTCGGTCGAGATTGATGGAATGGAACTTAATGAAGCCAAGCGCAAGGAGGAATGCAATGCTGTTTTTTACCAATCATTCTCAAAAAGTGATTGAGGAATGTATCGACATATTGAATGTCGCGAATACCGACCAATGTGAAGAGTTACGCCAGAACTACTTCCCCGAGTTCCGTGTAACCATGTTCGGAAGGATATCCATGTTAGGATCCGCTTTATTCTCGGTTAAGGATGTTAGCGCAAGCGGGTAATCATTCCATGTTCTGCCGGTAAAATTGATATTTTGGGGATAGTAGACTTTGGTCCTGTAAACATCATGCCTCTATCCATATTCTTAAACCGAGGATAATCCACCTTGGGAGACGGATATCGAATTGATTCTGTATCGAAACTAAGACTACCCCTTTAGGTATTACAGTGGTATGTGCAGAAGGTCGATAAATTCACCTCACCCCCGAATTTGTGGTAGTCGATTATATGAACAACAAAAGGAGCACTTGATTCTTGGTAAACCATTCCTTGACACATTGGCACAATACGGTGGAATCTATGGAGATATTGTGGAGTTTAAATTGGATAAAACCTTGAGCCTTGAGCCAGACAAAATCGTTACAAAGGAACCACCAAAAATAGAATTAGATGACTTCGATAGATTTCCACCTTCATCTTTTAGCCATTTTCAGGAGTCCAAATCTAGCGACAATGAAGATGATGAGGAAGAGATTCCGTTTTCTGTTCCCAGTTACGTTGTAAAAGGAAGAGTTCACTGTTGTGTTCCTTTACCTGAAGGGACCAGAGTAATATTTCCCACATGTTCCCCTTTCCAAAAAGGATGTAATGAAGGAGGGGAGTATCTCATTCGGACGATTAATGAAGCTCCAAAAGTTTGGTGGTGCTGGGAAAAAGAAGATGATATCGTAAAAAGTGGTTACAAGAGCATAGTGCTTTTTGCGAATGGTTCTCCGACATTAATCGGACCATTCATTTCGCGAACCGCTTATGATGCACGATGAATACACCTTGGCATGGCCTACATAACCCCAATCGCAAGATTTGCGATGGAGGAAAATACCTCGAACCTAAATGGCTCAAACGCAAAGAATGGGCATGTTTGGCGATGATAAGAGGAGCAATGTAGGATGTGGGAATCTCATTTGAAAATTGGTTACTAGTAAAGTTTGGGTATGTTCAAATTGATGAGGAAGAAAAGGCTAGGTTTCGTTTCGAATGGGCACGAGCTATTTTTCTACAAAAAATACTCCATGACTCGTTATGTTTCACCACATGTTTGGGACCATCCTTATTCAATTAAAGACATGGAAGAAGTCGGGATGTCCAAAGGCCCCATAGGAGCCCCGCTGCTCGTAGTCTAACTTAAAGACTCGTAAATAAAGAAAGTACTCTTCGGAGACAACCCGAATTATCCCTTTCTTCTTTTTTATTTCATTTCATTGGGTTTTGTGTTTTCTAACCATTTTGCAAGAGAGGGAGTAATTACTGCTGCGCTTCTCGATCTCGAATGAGTTACTACAGAACTCATCTTGGTGATTACGCCATAACCAACATTTTAGCAAGCAGAATTCTTGACGCACCATTACGTAATTCCATCTCGGTGGTTACGCCAGAACTATTCGCTTACGACTTGATATGTGCTAAAACACATATCTTTTCATTATCAAATCGCACCCAAAATAACCAAGAAAGAGCCAATGCCTAATATTTGCCTGCTTTCTTGAAGTTTTGCATGTCTTGTACGGATATGACAAAATGCATAAAAGGAAGCCAAACCAAGAAAACCGAGCACGAGAGAAAGAAGAGTGCAAAAGTCGAGGCTTGGAAAGGAATTTGCAAGTTTGGACAATTACTTCTCAAATGGCGCTTTAGTACCAAGATTCGAATCGACATGTTTGGTCCTTGGAATTTTCAAAGATGGCAAATATGGTCCTTGAATTAATGGAGATTGTCAAGAAAGGCCCTTAGATCAATTTCAGAAATTACAAGTTTAGTCCTTGGAAAATCAGATTCTACACTTTTAGTCCTTAATATTAGCCATGAATCCAATTCTAATCCTAAGTCCATTTAACCCTTTGGCCCAAAATATAAATCAAAAGCCCATGTCCAACTCCCCAACCCGGTTACCATTATACCACTTATACCACCCACGGTCAACACCCAATGCACCCAAGTCAAAATAATCTTAAAAAAACTCCCACTGAACCCCCATACGCGCCAAATAGAATTACGGATGGGTTTATCGCTTATCTCCAAAATCACACTTACCCTTGCTCACCCAAAATTAACCCGTACTTAATGTACCTTCTAGAATCGACAACGTGTCGAGAAAGGAGGTCACAGATAGCCAGCATGGAAGATTGGAGGCTCCTCATCGCCAAGACACATCACCCATATGATCCAAAGGCGTGATTTATTTGAGTGACAAGATGGGTAATCAAAGGCTCGATTAGAAGAACGAGAAGCTTCCCAATGGTATCCCAAGGCTCCCTCAAAAGCTTATAAAAGGCCCTTCTACATCACAATTCGAATTGTCCAATTTCCATGTCTTAGGAATTGTTACCATTGCTTATTTACTTGTCATTTTTATGTTTTTCTGTATTAAATCCATGTAATCTTCATTTTAGTTGTAATTTCACTTTACTTTAATGCAAATTTACCTTGTTTTCACTTGGCCTCTTTTAAGATTTCAGTCATTAAAGTCTGTTTAATAAGTGTTACTTACTGTTTAATAAGAAGCTTAATTGAGCTCATCTCTGCTTTTAAATGCTCTAATTCTCAGTTTTAGAAAAAGGTCAACGAAAGTCAACTTTGGTAAAAAATCAGAAGTCAAACCAGGTTGTGAGTGAAATCTGATTTTAATGTTCCAATAAGCTAAGTTTAGTGTTAATTTGAATGTTTTAAAATCAGTTGAGTCAAATTTCTTCAAAATTTCAAGGTCGAGTACCATTTGTTCTAGTTAAGTGGTGTTTGATTTTGCTTAATTTTGTGTTAAAATGATGTTTGTAATTGTTAACTTGAGTCAATCAAGATTAGTTCTAGTTTCAAAGCTTTTTCACCAAAATCTCAAGGTTCTCAAGTAAATTTTGTGTTTTAAGCATTTCTATAACTGTCTCAAATCCATGGTTCTCGTCCCCAACCGATCTGTTCATCACCATTCCTCATCCCAAATTGGTTCAAAGTAAGTTTTAATCAGTTCCTTATGTTCTTAGTTTACTCTAGTTTAAGTGTTTGTAGTTTATTAGGACATTAGAAGTTGTAGGATAGCTTGATAATAGGACTGCAGTCACCATGTTCTGCCATTACAATTCTGTTTAGCTGTCATAATGAGTTTCTCATATCAGCATGTTTTAAGCCATTTAAATGATGTTTGAGTTGAGCTTTTTGATTGCACTGTAGCCTATTAAGTAGTTTTAGTGGTAGGATATAGTTCTTTATTTGAGATCTCACTTTAGGAGTGTTAAGTTCAGCTTATCAGGTCTGCTATTGTGTTTTTTTTGTCTATGGTTTTGCTGCACATCAGGACACTCAAGGCATATGTCCATTTAGTTTTTGATCTTTAATTTCTTCATCATTAGTCCTTATTAGCTGATATTTTAGATATAGATTCTCTGGCTGGTTGTTTACTGATTTCAACTTCGGATTTCCATTAGCTTTTTAGATAAGCTCTCGATAAGCTTGAAGTTAGCTAGTTAGCCGTTTGGCACTTAAGTTCGAGTCTCATTTAGTCACTTGTAGCTTGTACTTCAGAGGTATATTTCAGTTGTTTTAGGTTCATTTCAGGTTATATTTAGCTTATTACATGTTCTAGTAGCTTTTGGTCCACTTTAGTAGCTTAGCTTATTCCTTATAAACTTAAATCAAATCGCTTGCATTGCGCCTCATTTCTCACATAAGCCATAATTTTATATTTTTCATAGATTTATAATAATACTTTAGAATTTTCCTGAATTTTTCATAATTTTTAGTCACTGTTTGCTATTTTTCTCTATTTAAATATATTTTTAGGACTTTTTAAATAGCGTTTAATACAATTAAATCAGAAAATCTTCAAAAAAATAATTTTTCATTTTTCCTAGATTAAGATATATGCAAAAAGCAAAAAAATAATTTTTCTAGATTTTTCCTAGCTTATTTTGTAATTTTTAGCCATTTAATTAGATTTAAATAGTTTTAAATTCGTAGAAAATAGAAAAATAATCAGAAAAATACAAAATTAGTTTTGATAATTCTCTTAGGTTATTTTAGATTTTTTAAAAATATTTTCATAATTTTCCCTTTAATTTTCATAATTTTGAGTATTTTAATTTAGTTTTAAAAGTTAAAAATTAGTTTTTAATTCAAATAAATTCAAGAAAAATCCTAAAAATTAGTTTTAATTCATAAATAATTTTCAAATATCATTCTTAGCTTTAGAAAAATAGAAGTTCATTTTATGAGTTTAAATTAGCATAGTTGCTTTTATTTTCTTTCCTTAATTACGTTTTTGCTTTTTAGTTTTAAAATTGCATACTTAGTCGTATTTACTTGTTTTCATCATAGATTCGTAGTTTTATTGCTTTCCTTTTATTTCCTTGCCTTGTAGATTAGAAACCCAAAATTCCTTATTTCCCATTCGAATCCCGAATCACGCGACGTGAGTTGTCAAACCCATTCATCCTCGTTGGGAAAACGACCGGAAATACATACCTTTGTATTTCTTCGAAAATATCTTGTGTACGAAACGACAAATCAAAAAATGGCGCCGCTGCCGGGGAGGGCATGTAGTGAGTTTTCGATTCCGTCTCAATTCGCGTGTATTTGAAGATCCTTCCCCGAGAAGTTATCGTTGTTTTTGTAAATATATCTCTTTTCTAAAAACCCAAAAAGATTTTCCTTTTCAAAATTTGTTTTAAAAACCCAAAAATATTCTTCTTTACCCTCTGATTTGATAATTATTTCCTCTTATCCCTCTTTTATGATTAATTCTCATGGAGTCTCAAAATTTCTTTCAACCTTATTGCTTTAATTGTAGAGATTTATTAAAAGATGATTCAATTTGTGAACGTTGTTTTTGCAAAGGGTGTGGATTTTATCGCGAATCTTGTATGTGTTGCCCTTTGGAAGAATCCACCGGGGGTGTCGAGGACGTTTCCATCGATTTTGAAGAAAGATTTGAGCAACATCAAAACAACATGGAAAGTATGTGTAGAACTCTCTTAAGTCTGATTCAAGCTCGACAAAGTATTAATGAGGAACCCGTTCAAGTTATGGAAGACGATCACACCATTTCGGAGCTACCCGAAGAACCCACCGAGGGTTACGGAGACAATTTCTTTGAACGTCGTGCTTTTATTAACAACATTGAAAACTTGAAGCCTTGTCGAAAATTTTGAAATATAAGCGATGAACCTTGATTCCTACTCCCTCCGTGAGGAGATGGAACATGTTTTTGAACCCGAGGTGATTCCCGTTTGTACTCTTGACTCTAATCCGAAGAATTCTAGAATCGATCCTTCTCTTTCACGATTCGTTGTTACGAGTTTGTCGAGTTACAACAAAACGGAACGAAATTATGAGCTTAAAACGATTTCTAAACAGAAAGAACCTTTCATTTCCAAATACAATCCCTCTCTCGTTTCTGAGCCTTTCATTTCCGACTCTTCCCCTTCTCTCACGCCGGTTGAGAGAAGTGACGTTCTTTTGGAAGAGGTCGATGATCATGTTTCTTCGAAAATTGTTGAACCCGTTGACTCTCTCATAATGGGGGATGAGCATCTTAGTACTATTCCGGAAACGGAATCATCTATTGATGAGATTCTTGTCCCAATCCCAAGAGAGTCCGAGGTTGTTGATATTTGTGATGAGCCTTCTCTTGTATTCTCAAACGATCATGATGAGATGTTCTCCGATTCCGATGATGATTCTTATGGAGACATCGATTTTGTCGACGATTTACCTTCTGAGCCCGTTCACATAGAAGAATTAAATGATTTTGAGCCAGAAGAAGAAGAGATTGAGCCCGATGATATTGAGATCGAGGATGAAGTATTACGTGAAACATTGTTGAATGTTTATCTTCTCATTTCCAAGATTGAAGCCCTTAACGATAATTCAAGTTCGCCTCCTATCTCCGTTAAAGATAGTGATTTCTCGCCCGAGCTTGAGACTTTCCGATTTGATGAAGAGATTAGTGGCAATCCCACTATTGCAGATGTTTATCCTCCGATTTTTGAGCGATTCTACTTCAAGGTTGATGAGAGCAAAGTTTTGAACGAGATTTCCGATATTCTGACAAACAATCCGATCATTGAGGATGCGATTGATGAACCAATACCGCCGGGTATTGAGGATGTTATGAATGACCCCGAGGGGGATATGGTTGTTCTTGATGGTTTTCTTGACTCTCCTCTCTCTCATGAGTCCACCATCCTTTATCCCGTTGAGCCGACATGTGAAGACAAAATTTTTAAACCCGGGATATTCATTGATGAGTTCTTTGTTAAAAACATCATTCGAGATAAGGATCCTCTGATGGATGCCTTCAGTATAAAGCTTTCACGTCTTATCCCTTATCATGAGGTCCCATCTTCTTTGGAGTTTTCTCACTTTAATCTGTCATCCCTTCGTCCACCCGCAAAACCACCGGATGATGGATCATTCTTTCATGAAATACCTTATCCACCGATTTTCTTCTCCACCCATCCCGCCCAGTCTCATTCCTTCGGGAATGAGGACACCATTTTTGACCCTGGTATCTCTACCATTTTCTTCCCAAGGACAAATGAATTGGGACGAGTCAAAGCTAGCGACTCGGTGAAGAAAAAATGAGCGCTTCGTGGGAGGCACCCCATGCTTATCATTTCTATCTTCTTTCTATTTTTTCTAATAAGTGACGTGAAGGGGTTAGCCTCTTCGATTTCTCGTGTTTGGTTGTTTGTGATGTTTTGTCTAGGATTTTCCCGATATGAAGACTCTCGTGCTCTAAGTTTGTCTTTTCTCCACTCGAGTTTCATGATCGATGCCAATGGAAATCCGATATCCTAATCTTATCGACTAACGTTTATCTTTGAGCATACTTAATAAACGGCTTTTAGATTTTCGTTATTACCCTTGCCTTTAAACATTGAGGACAATGTTTCGTTTTAGTCTGGGGTGGGTAATCTTCGATTTGATTTGACCGCACTTGCTTATTTTTTGTCGTTTACTCTCGCAACCTCGTTTTTCCTTAAAAATGAAAAATTGTGCCAAAAATGTGAAAATTTAAAAAAATTTTGTAAGCTTTTGCTAGTTTTATGATTGAAAAGTTCTTGCTGGTCTCTTAGAAGTTTCTTTAAATATGCATTTTTCTTGAAATAGCCTTTGCTAATTGCTTAGACAAGAGGCTATAAAATGCGGTTCTAGCTCTCAAGGCCAAGAATTTGCAAGTCTCCCTAAGTGATTATTAATATGCGAAGCTTAAACAAGAATTTGCTAGTTTCTAATAAGTGACTTTAAAAAATGCGAGACTTGAGATTATTTTACTAAGCATTTGCTAAGTTAATATATGTTTTGACACCTTGTTGACTTTCCACTGGTGAGAGTAGGAATAGAATTCGACTTGACCCATGCGTGTTGAGCCCTAGCTTGTTCCCTTAACCATAGATAATCTAAAATTATCGGCTAAGCATCCGGGATCTCATTATTTGGGATTTTAAATTTATGGAGATCGAGAAATGATAAAGTTACTTATGAGTTTAGATGCTAAGCGTGGAGTAGTTGGTTCTCTTTAGAGCCCATCAAGGTACTTATGGCTTTTGTTCCCACAAAATTGTTTCACCACATATCATTAATAAATAATTAGAGATGTTGAGTTTTGGCGATAGTTAGTTCTTTATCTTCTTAAAAGAATTTTGTTTTAAAAATTGGGTACACATCAAGGATCCGTAATAAATAAATAAGCAAGTAATAAGTGAAAATAATAAGTAAAGTTATGAGTTGCATGTGTCGAGATCGGACCCTTGGATCTTTAGCCGGATTGAGTGAGGTCTTAGTCTAGCCAACCGATCCTCATTTCATGAAGCCTATAGTCTTGAATTACCCGTGAAGCTCCGTGGTTCATAGCTTATATAAGTTAAAGTTAAAGTGCAAAAAAAAAAAAAAAAAAAAAAAAAAATGTTGAATGAATGAAATGATGAAAAAAATCAAAAATATTAGTGAATAAAATTCCTTGATGTGGACCTCATTTTGGGACAATGGTTCTTGAGAAAAGATGGATAACTAATTATCGACTTAGCTTTGTATCTTTATCGAATAAAAGTTATCGAAACGAGAAATTTGAAGAAATTCATTTCTCACAAAAATAAAAAATCTAGAGGAAAATAGGAAAATGGGAACAAAAGGTAATTACACAAGTAACTTCCATGGGTAGTGTTAGCATCTAGAATCATATTTAACAATGATTTCAATTTTACGCTTAGTTTGGGACTTGTGAAAAATCAGGGACGATGTATTCTATCCGTATGGTCACTTCACGCTGTGTTGTGTTTTCTACTCCGTGATCTTAACGTGTCGTTTGAAAAATGTTGGAATTATTGATCGACATGAAAGTTCAACAAACCGTCACTCATAATGGAATGTGCTTAATCGTAATATCTATATATGTGAATAAAAAGGTAAACGGGGCGTTTTTAGAATTAAGGGTTCTTAATCTCTTTTGAGGAATCTTTGCTACTTCTTCATAGGTTTAGTAGAAAGAGATTGAAACCTTGGTTTTAGAAGTGAGTTGATTACATTGCGTGAGGACACGACAATGGTCTCGTCTGGGTATTTTGATATGTGCTAAAACACATATCTTTTCATTATCAAATCGGACCCAAAATAACCAAGAAAGAGTCGTTAATGCCTAATATTTGCACTTTTCTTGAGTTTTGCATGTGCAGTACGGATATGCCAAAACAGACAAAAGGAAGCCAAAACCGAAGAAAACCGAGCACGAGAGAAAGAAGAGTGCAAAAGCTGAGGCTTGGAAAGGAATTTGCAAGTTTGGACAATTACTTCTCAAAATGGCAGTTTTAGTACCTGAAGATTCAGAACTGACATGTTTGGTCCTTGGAATTTTCAAAGATGGCAAATATGGTCCTTGAATTAATGGAGATTGTCAAGAAAGGCCCTTAAATCAATTTCAGAAATTACAAGTTTAGTCCTTGGAAAATCAGATTCTACACTTTTAGTCCTTAATATTAGCCATGAATCCAATTCTAATCCTAAGTCCATTTAACCCTTTGGCCCAAAATATAAATCAAAAGCCCATGTCCAACTCCCCAACCCGGTTACCATTATACCACTTATACCACCCACGGTCAACACCCAATGCACCTAAGTCAAAATAATCTTAAAAAAACTCCCACTGAACCCCCCATACGCGCCAAATAGAATTACCAGATGGGTTTACTGTTTATCTCCAAAATCACACTTACCCTTGCTCACCCAAAATTAACCCGTACTTAATGTACCTTCTAGAATCTAACAACGTGTCAGAGAAAGGAGTGTCACAGGATAGCCAGCGTGGAAGATTGGAGGCTCCTCATTGGCCAAGACACATCACCCATATGATCCAAAGGCTGTGATTTATTTGAGTGACAAGATGGGTAATCAAAGGCTCAGATTAGAAGAACGAGAAGCTTCCCAATGGTATCCCAAGGCTCCCTCAAAAGCTTATAAAAGGCCCTTCTACATCACAATTCGAATTGTCCAATTTCCATGTCTTAGGAATTGTTACCATTGCTTATTTACTTGTCATTTTTATGTTTTTCTGTATTAAATCCAGTGTAATCTTCATTTTTAGTTGTAATTTCACTTTACTTTAATGCAAATTTACCTTGTTTTCACTTGGCCTCTTTTAAGATTTCAGTCATTAAAGTCTGTTTAATAAGTGTTACTTACTGTTTAATAAGAAGCTTAATTGAGCTCATCTACGCTTTTAAATGCTCTAATTTCGCTTTAGAAAAGGTCAACGAAAGTCAACTTTGGTAAAAAATCAGAAGTCAAACCAGGTTGTGAGTGAAATCTGATTTTAATGTTCCAATAAGCTAAGTTTAGTGTTAATTTGAATGTTTTAAAATCAGTTGAGTCAAATTTCTTCAAAATTTCAAGGTTGAGTACCATTTGTTCTAGTTAAGTGGTGTTTGGATTTTGCTTAATTTTTGTGTTAAAATGATGTTTGTAATTGTTAACTTGAGTCAATCAGTATTAGTTCTAGTTTCAAAGCTTTTTCAGTCAAAATCTCAAGGTTCTCAAGTAAATTTTGTGTTTTAAGCATTTCTATAAATCTGTCTCAAATCCATGGTTCTGTCCCAACTGATCTGTTCATCAGTCATTCCCTCAGTCCCAAATTGGTTCAAAGTAAGTTTTAATCAGTTCCTTATGTTCTTAGTTTACTCTAGTTTAAGTGTTTGTAGTTTATTAGGACATTAGAAGTTGTAGGATAGCTTGATAATAGGACTGCAGTCACCATGTTCTGCCATTACAATTACATTTAGTCATTATAATGAGTTTCATATCAAGATGTTTTAAGCCATTTAAATGATGTTTGAGTTGAGCTTTTGATTGCATTGTAGCCTATTAAGTAGTTTTAGTGGTAGGATATAGTTCTTTATTTGAGATCTCACTTTAGGAGTGTTTAGTTCACTATCGTGTCCTGCTATTGTGTTTTTTTTGTCTATGGTTTTGCTGCACATCAGGACACTCAAGGCATATGTCCATTTAGTTTTTGATCTTTAATTTCTTCATCATTAGTCCTTATTAGCTGATATTTTAGATATAGATTCTCTGGCTGGTTGTTTACTGATTTCAACTTCTGGATTTCCCATTAGCTTTTTAGATAAGCATGCGCATAAGCTTGAAGTTAGCTAGTTAGGCTGTTTGGCACTTAAGTTTGAGTCTCATTTAGTCACTTGTAGCTTGTACTTCAGAGGTATATTTCAGTTGTTTTAGGTTCATTTCAGTTATATTTAGCTTATTACATGTTCTAGTAGCTTTTGGTCCACTTTAGTAGCTTCTAGCTTATTCCTTATAGCTTAAATCAAATCAGTTGCATTGCAGCTCTCATTTCTCACACATAAGCCATAGTTTTTATATTTTTCATAGATTTATAATAATACTTTAGAATTTTCCTGAATTTTTCATAATTTTTAGTCACTGTTTGCTATTTTTCTCTATTTAAATATATTTTTAGGACTTTTTAAATAGCGTTTAATACAATTAAATCGTAAAATCTTCAAAAAATAATTTTCATTTTCCTAGATTAAGATATATGCAAAAGCAAAAAATAATTTTTCTAGATTTTCCTAGCTTATTTTGTAATTTTTAGCCATTTAATTAGATTTAAATAGTTTTAAATTAGTAGAAAATAGAAAATAATCGAAAAATACAAAATTAGTTTTGATAATTCTCTTAGGTTATTTTAGATTTTTAAAATATTTTCATAATTTTCCCTTTAATTTTCATAATTTTGAGTATTTTAATTTAGTTTTAAAAGTTAAAAATTAGTTTTTAATTCAAATAAATTCAAGAAAAATCCTAAAAATTAGTTTTAATTCATAAATAATTTTCAAATATCATTCTTAGCTTTAGAAAAATAGAAGTTCATTTTTATGAGTTTAAATTAGCATAGTTGCTTTTATTTCGCGTTTCCTTAATTACGTTTTTCGCGTTTTTAGTTTTAAAATTGCATACTTAGTCGTATTTACTTGTTTTCATCATAGATTCTGTAGTTTTTATTGCTTTCCTTTTTATTTCCTTGCCTTGTAGATTAGAAAACCCAAAATTCCTTATTTCCCATTCGAATCCCGAATCACGCGACGTGAGTTGTCAAACTCCATTCATCCCTCGTTGGGAAAACGACCCGGGAAATACATACCTTTGTATTTCTTCGGAAAATATCTTGTGTACGAAAACGACAAATCACACCATACGTGTTTTGCCATTCTGGCGTAACTCTCTCATAGGAGTTACGACGTAACTCTCTCTGCTTTAATTCTTTCATTTTAAAACACAAGAACCTTGTATTAGTTTTAAATGAACTTTGAGGTGTGTTCTGTAAACCCTCACGAGACTTCACTCGTCCACTTGGGACACCAAGTGGTTTAAAACTTGTTGCATTCGCTAAATGCAACCGTGATTCTACTGAAAGTGAGTTAGGTTTGTTTTTCATTTTATTTTTCTTTTTAAGAATTATGCTTGTCGGTATTGTGATTTTAGGGATTGAAGTTTGTTCATGACGCTTAAACGAAGGCACGATCCTTTCTCGTGGGCCTTCTTCTTTTGGAGCAAATTTGTGAATTTCTCGCCTAATTCTACCTTTCTTCACCTTTATTTTAATGCCTAGTACAAAAGGGACTTTGTACAATTCAAGTGGGAGGACGGGAGTAGAATTATCTCTTGAACTTTATTTCGCCCTCATTTTCTAGTTTATTTTGAAAATTATGCCATTTTAAAATTTTGACATGTTTTCCGAACCTAACTAGATTAGACCTTAGCCGAGCACATACAACCCTTGATATTACATGGTGAGATTAGCCTTATCCGTTTCAATATTTTACCCCAATCCACCAAATTGTGAGTGTGCTTAGCTTGTAAACTTTAGAACTTGGCCTTTGCATCATTTCGAGACCATAGGCGAGGTATGTTGAGTTAGCTCGATTTATTTGGACTTTTCGGTTTTAGAAGGCGTTATTATAGGATTATCACCCAAACACCTACCATTGTGAGTCTATCGATTAGTCACCTCGACTCTTTGACCCCCATGTGAAACCCTTTTGTTGCACTCCCCTTTAGTGCAAGATACCCCTAGATACACCCTTCTGAGCCATTCCTTTTCATTTTGTCAACCCAATATATTGTTTCGTTACACCCTTACACCTTAGCCTACCTTGTAGTCTTTATTTGTAATTGGGAAGTCATCATTTGTCTAAGTTCAAGGTTCGAGTGAAAAGGTTTGGAAATCATGCTTTCATCGACAACAATTATGAAGATCATTGAAGACCCCCCGAATTCCCATTGTTCATCTCAAGTGGGGGGATGTTATGTTATTATGTTATGTTCAAAAAAAAAGAGTTGATTGATTTATGTAAAGTGCGATGTTATAAGCACTATAGTATGAGATTTATTGTTTAGTATCGAGGAGGCCACCTCGGTCACATTAGAAGATTGGAGTTGGAGTTATAGCAACTGAAGAAGAAAAGGTAGTGTGCCCATCACGACGTTCTCTAATGACACATCTACCTTGCATTTCATGATCCGGTCTCTAGACTTCTAAGCTTGAACTTTGGGCTGACGGTAAGTGGTGATGACTTAGTTATAGATATAGACTACCTGCTTGTTTTTTATTTTACACCAATTATATATCCCATGTCTTATCCTACCCTTTAGTCATGAAGCATGTCTAGATGATGCAGCGAGCAATCTTTGGTGTCTTGGCCATGGATTTGGTCATGTATCATTGATTTTGTCCACTTCGCCGTGACATGTTAGTAATGACGAGTCACCCCTTAACCTTTGTCGTGTCTACCCATATTGCCTTTGAGAATTGTTTAGCCCTTAACTCTAGTGGTGGAGATTTGTGTAACCGCCAAGCTTATGATAGAATACATGCTATGATTGTGCGATTGAGTGATCACCCCGAAATTGACACTTAGAATAGTTGAGAGATTTGAGTGTTTGTTCCCTTCGGTGAGGTGTTCGGCTTTGTTTTATTCTAGCATAAAGGATTTGTAAACTCATATTCTCCGTGTTTTGGGAGATATCTTTTAGGAATCTATCTAATAAGGTCTACTTGAGGGTAAGTAGAGTTCAAGTGGGGGATATTTGATAACATCAAATAGTCCCGAATATTAAGTGTCAATTTCCCGATAATGTTCGTTATTTATATCATTTATATGGATTTACGCTTGTTTTCCATTGTTTTCCACTTTCGTAAATTGCGAGCATTGAGCTAAAGAGACGCGAAATGGAAACATTACTAAAGATTTATCACAAGATGCTTATTACGAAGAAGTTACAACAGAACTCGTCTCTCACATTACTGTAGTAACTATTGCGTGACCCGAAGTCCAACTTATCAAGAGGTTCCGCGTAACTCTTCCCAAAGGTTACGACGTAACTCCATTAGGTCAAAAGAGGTTCCACGCCGATACTTACGCCGTAACTCATCGCATCACTTACGATGTAACCGAGTTTATTGAAGACTACGGCGTAACCACTTATAAGGTTACGCCGTAACTAGCGTATCTAGTGCATTTACGGAGAAATAGAAGGTTACTGCAGAACTCCTCTATTGGTTACGCCGTAACCCGCACCTAGCCTATAAATACCCCATGAATTCTAGCATTTCAAAGCATCCCATTCCACACACAACACTCTGAGAACGTGGGAAAAAGCTCAAGGGAGGTCTAGGGAAGCATACGGAGCTGTTTCCAAGGGAGAAGTCACACCATTACGATAAGATTTAGTGTTGGGAATAATCCGATAGTATGTGGTTTATACTGCTTGGTTTAACACTAGCAGTGGAAACGTATTCCCACTGCTAGAACATTATTACCACTGCTATTGTTTATGATAAGGTTAACGCATCTAGATAAGTATAGAATAGATCTTGTGTATATTCTATTATGTTAGCTTTATACTTATCTTGTAAAGGACTCATTGTTGTATGAAAGGAGGTTCTAGGTCATTGTCTTAGGTACTTGTAATTAAATACGTATTACACACAAGAGCTTCAAGGTGTAACCCTAGTGATAAGCTAAGATCACTCGTATTATTTATCAATAATATTGGAGCTTATGTTTTGTGTTTAATCTGTGTTTATATATAATACATCATACAATCCATCTTCTAAGTATTACTAAGTAAATTCCGCGTGCTTAATAATATTATACAAAATATCATTGACACAAGGAGTGTGTCTAGATCCATCAAGTGGTATCAGAGCGAAGGTTCTGATATTTTGTTTTAGAAGATCCAAGGAATTAGCTTAACATACTCACTCAATTCAATGGAGATGGAAAACAACCAGTCCAACGCTTCTACACCAAGGCTACCTAAGCTACTGATAAAGCAATACTTTCTCATTCGACTATGCACTATGGGAGATCATTCAACCGGTGATTCTTTCAAACCCGTGACTAATCTTGTGAAGGTTGGTGACACGATGTTGTGAAAGTTTACGTGCTCGAATCTAGTATTGAAAAGGCTTGCAAGAAGAATGATCTTAAAGCTAGAAGTTTGTTGTTGATGACTTTACCTAGAGATCAGATCATTGCATTTAGCAAGTACACAATTGCAAAGGAACTTTTTGAAGAGATCTGCTCAGTGTTTGATGGTAATGATGCTACAAAGAAGACTGATAATGCTGCACGCATCGTTCGGGGTCAAAGGAACTTCCTTTTCATCGAGCAAGTTTTTCAACACCCTAGGCAATGAACCTAATCGTTGTAGTGTAGTATTAGGGTAAACCACGGTATTGATATCGTTCTCTGGGGAATAGGAATGCTAGTAAGAAGTTACTACGCTAAGGTTGGGGTTGAGGAAGATTATTTTTATCTTTTATATTTTTAGGAAATGGAAAGGTACGAATCTCGTGGTATTGGATTTGGGGTTGGTATTACTACCGATTACTCTACTTATCTAATTATCTAATCTAAGGTGTATGTAGTCTATGTCTAATTATTGTGTGCTCGTATGATAGTTTAAAGATGTGTTTACTTAGGTTTTACTACTCCTTAATTATCTCCTATTGGTGGTTGAATTATCACGTCGTCATTCCTAGTTGCGTTGTGTGTCTAAGGTTGTAGGGTATGCGTTTCTCCCTAACTCTTTGAACTTACCAAAGGGTCTCGTCTACAAAACCCACTAGGGATAATAAACTCTTACTCTAAGGCACTCTTTGGATGGTTTAGCTTACAACTACTCAAGGAGTCATATTCTAAGGTTCACAAAGATTCTATCAAGCATTAAGTACACAACGAATGACCTATCGCATTACTAGATCATTAATCAACTAAGATAAGAGACAACCAATCAATATTCAATAATTAAGTTTCATATTCCCTAAGCAAACACACAAGTAAATTAGCCGGACATGGAGAACATGCAAGCATACACACAAATAATCAAAGACATAATTGTATTAATGAAGTAAAACACTTATCTTGGTGTAAGATAGGGTTTGGAACCCTAAAATCTTGTATAAGACGACCTTGGTTCGGTTTAGGTTTTACTCCAAAAGACTACACACTAAATCTTGAAAATTCGGATTCTATATATAATATTACATATGCGACGGCGTCACCTTATGTTTTGTGGCGCCGTCGTGTCGCCGCCATTAGGGTTTCGTCTTGGCCACGTTAGACTTGCGACGGCGCCACCTTATGCTTGTGATGCCGTCCTCTTCACCGACGCCGTCTCGGATTACATCTAGGCCGTCATGCGAATTGCGACGGCCTACTCTTTTAACTTGACGTCGTCACTTGAAAATAGTAGTTTGGCTTCGTCCGTCACAACAATCCTCTAACGGCCGCATTAACACCGACGCCACCTTATGTTTTCAGACTTTGAGTGTCTCGATTCGACTTTGGCCATTTTCTTCAGATAATCGCGCCTTTTCGTCCAAATAAGTGCCATTCCAGCATTTTGCCTTCAAGAGACCTAAAAGTGAAAAGGAACGATATTAAGCAATAACAGATACAAAGTGATCAAATAAGGGCTTAAACGACCCCTCAAAAAGGTACCTTTTAAAACCTTATCAAAGACACAAAAGACATTATTGAAGCAAAGCTATGAAAATTTCTCTACTTCAAGCAATGACTCTCTTGATAGTATCTTCACCAAACTTCAGAAGATTGTTACTCAACTGACTGTGCTTGGAATTGAGGTAGAAAAGGAAGACCTCAATTTGAAGTTTCTAAGAAGTTTGCCTTCAGAATTTCAAACAAATGTTACTGTCTGGGAAAACAAATCAGACATAGACACAATGAAGCTCAATGACCTTTACAACAATTTCAAACTTATTGAGCAAAAGTTAAAGAAGGCAGGGAAACTTGGCACAAGCTCTAGTAGCTTGGCATTGTTGTCAACCTCTTTTGACAGTGATGATTCTGAAGATAACAGTGATGATGAAGTTGCAATTGCCGGTTCTAAAGTTTCCACTGGTAATGTAAATGTTACCACTGCAGGTACAAAGAAGAAGGTTGCTAGTATTGGAGATCCTACCTTTTATGCTTTCATCTCCACACAAGTTGATTGCTCTGTCTTAACTCATGAAGACATAGAGCAAATTGATGAAGATGACTTGGAGGAGATGGATATAAAATGGCAGATAGCTCTTCTTAGCATGAGGGCTAAGAAGTTTTACAAGAAGATCGCAAGCCTATCCACATTAATGGTGATGATACTGCGGTTTTGATAAGAAGAAAGTGGAGTGCTTTAAGCGCCACAAGTTTGGACATTTTGCTAGAGAATGTAGAAGACCAAAGACCAAGGACAACAGTCTACTTGGTACAAGCAAAGAAGGGACCAACTGTGGAAGAACCAAAGGCAATGTTGGCTATTGATGGTGTGAGCTATGATTGAGTTTCATAGGCGATGAACAAGAAGAACATTCAAATGTCGCTCTTGTTGCTACCGAATTGGCTCTCATGGCTTTCTCTCGACTGAGGTACAAAACTTTGATAGTTGTTCTAAAACATGTAGGGTCATAAAGAAGTTGAAAGGCTTAATGATCTATATTCTAATGAAAGACAAAAGTTATATATCGCTAATTATATTGTGTCTAATCTTAGAAGAGCTATGGCGTGTTAGAAAATCAAATAGAGCACTATCGGAAAATGAGTCAAAATATAATGATGATATGATTCTTCTTAGAAGAGAGGTAGAACATACAATCTGCGTGAATGAAGCATACAATAAGGCATGCTATATAGAAGTCTCTACATTCTTTTTAACACTCTCATCTACAACAGATGAGTCACTAGCACTCTCAAGAACATCATTATCAAGCTTACTCTCTTCCTCACTCTTCACAACTATGTCTTTTAAAGGACCATAATCTCTTTCAAGATCCTTAAAATCCTCTATGCCTGTATGAGCATAAGGCATGCTATATATGTGGTAGTTTTGATCATTTACATGCTTATTGTGACTATCATGTTGGGAGAAGGGAAGTCCATGGGAATAAAAGGGTGGAGACTAACAGGTTTCAACATAATGTACACCCTAACACACATTGCAAAATGGTCCCAAGAGCAGTTCAACTTAGAAGTGGCCTCAAAACTTTTGCCATCGCTAAAGCGTATCTGCTCATCCTAAGTCACCGTTAAAGTGCAAACTACAAAACAACTTTTGCAAAATCAACACAACAGGAAAAGAACTTTTCAAGCTAAAAGTTTTATTATAACCAACAAGGGTGCCTAAAGAAAACAAAGATTACCATCGCTCATTCAAAAGTTACCACTGCAAGGGTTGTAAACAAGAAAAGGGAGGCATGGGCAATCTTGTGAAGGCCTCAAAGACGTTGGGAATGGAAACCTAAAGGAAATACCTCTACAACCAATCCCAATGGTGTATCAATGACCTTTGATAGATTTAACTATATTGATACACGAGGCGCATCCAAGTCAATTATGGCTTGGGTCCCAAAAGAAACTAACTCTTTACTCTTATGTGCGGAAGATCCAAGGACAAAAGATCGGATCAAGGATATACAGATAGTGGGTGTTCAAGGCACATGACCGCAACAAGTCCTATCTTTCTCGAATTTGAGCATTATGATGGACATGATGTCGACTTTGGAGGTGGAGTAAATGGAAAAGTTCTTGGTAAAGGAGTTATAAAAGCGGTAACTTGGACTTTGAACTCTGTACTATGTAAAAGAGCTTAAGTATAATCTTTTAGTATGTCACAAATGTGTGACAAGATGAACAATGTTCTTTTACCAAAGATATGTGCTTTGTACTCTCTAAGGACTTTAAGATGCCCGATGACGATCGATCCTTCTTAAAATTCCTAGAAACGGCAATCTCTATAGCTTTGATATGAACAACATTGTAGCTAAAGATGATTATACTTGCTTGCTTGCAAAGGCCACATGGATGAATCCATGTTATGGCATAGAAGACTTGGTCATGTTAACTTCAAAACCATTAACAAGATTGTCAAAGATGGTTTGGTGAGAGGATTACCTCGAGAAAAGATTTGAAAATGATCAAACTTGTGTGGCTTGTCTTAAAGGCAAACAACACAGCTTCTTGCAGGTCAAAGTTGGTTAACTCTATTGCTCACCCACTTCAAATGTTACATATGGACTTATTTGGTCCTACATCAATGAGCGACTTGAATCTCAAGAAATATTGTCTAGTGGTGATCGATGATTTTAGCGAGTTTACATGGGTTTTCTTTCTTGGAACCAAGGATGAAACAACTGGCATCCTCAAGATATTTATCACAGTAGAAAACCAATATAATATGAAAGTTAAAATCATTAGGTGTGACAATGGAATGTAATTCAAGAATAGAGTTATGGATGAGTTTTACAGATAAAGGTATTAAAAGAGAATTTAGTGTGGCTAGAACTCCTCAACAAAATGGTGTTCTTTGAAAGGAGAAACAGGACACCGATAGAGGTCGCTAGAACCATGTTGGCGATTCTAAATTACCAATCACTTTTTGGGCTGAAGCAGTTAACACTGCATGTTATGTGCAAAATAGGGTTTTAGTGGTAAAGACAAAGAACAAGACACCTTATGAATTGTTCAGGAGAAGATCTCCTATCCTTGACTTCATGAGACCATTTGGGTGTCATGTATCTATTCTTAATACCATAGATTATCTGGGAAAGTTTGATGAAAAGGCTGATGAAGGGTATTTTGTTGGGTATTCCATGGTCAGTAAAGCTTTCAGAGTATTCAACTTAAGAACCCAAAGGATTGAAGAGAATCTGCATGTGGAATTCCTGGAAAACAAAGTCAATCTCAAAGGAACTGGACCAGAAAGGTTGTTTGATCTTGATACTCTAACCAATACTATGAATTATGTACTGTTTTTGAGAACATCTTCTTTGATTTTGCGGGTTCGTAAGAGTTTCTTGATGATGATGAACCAAGCAAAGATCATGCAGATGATCAAGATGAATTCGATCTACCTCTTTGGGACTATGCGAGATAATGATGATATATCAAAGATCGGAGATGCTCATCCTTCTTGTGATTTGGGAAAGGAAGGAGGTAGTAATTTGAATGTTTGAAATCAGCGGTGGAAATTGATTCCATCGTTAGGCAAAATGTTTCCACCGCAACACCGATGTGGAAATCACAACTCCGATTCTTGAGGAAGCTCAAGCCAATGATGTTGAAATCTCAAATATGCCAAGTGAGATTGCGCCTCGACTCCCATACTTCTATTCATAAATCACACCTTCTTGAAAATGTGATTGGGGATGTCAATTCACCGTGAAGACTAGAAGACAAACTAAGTCGCACGATGTCCATGGATTCATTAGTAAAATATATGAGTCTAAAATTCATGAAGGCAAGATGAATGTCTCTTTATGTGTTTTCTGTCACAAATGGAGCCAAAGAATGTCTACAAAGCACTTGAAGATGAAAGTTGGGTGGAAGCAATGCAAGAAGAGTTGCTCCAATTTAAGCTTCAAAAGGTTTGGGTGCTTTGTGATCTGCCTTCTTGCAAGAAGGTAATAGGTACTAAATGGGTGTTCAGAAACAAGAAAGATGAAAGAGGAATTGTTATCAGAAACAAAGCTAGGCTTGTGGCTCAAGGATACACTCAAGAGGAGGGTATTGACTATGAAGAAGTGTTTGCTCCATTGCACGAATTGAAGCAATTAGGTCGTTTTAGCCTATGCATCCTTTATGGGCTTTAAAGTCTATCAAATGGATGTAAAGAGTGCTTTTCTATATGGGCGATTGATGAGGAGGTTTATGTCTCACAACCTCCGAGCTTTGAAGAGCCTCGAATACCCTAACAAAGTTTACTGGTAGTTAAAGCTTTGTATGGCTTGCATCAGGCACCTAGGAAATGGTATGAAACCTTAACCACTTATCTTCTTGCTAATGGGTTTCATAGAGGCAGAGTGGATCAAACTTTGTTCATCAAGAAAGACAAGAATGATATCTTGCTTGTTCAAGTGTATGTTGATGATATCATTTTTGGATCTACCAAGACAGAGATGTGCAAAGATTTTGAGAAACTGATGAAAGAAGAATTTCAAATGAGTTCTATGGGTGAACTCACATTCTTCTTGGGACTTCAAGTATTATAGAGGCCATATGGTATTTTCATTAATCAAGATAAATATGTGGCTGAGATACTAAGGAAGTTCAAGTTCATCGATGCAAAGTCATCCAAGACTCCTGCAGACAAGACTACACATCTACTCGAAGGAAAATAGTGGTGAAGTTGTTGATGTACACATGTATAGGTCTATGATTAGTTCTTTGATGTATCTTACATCATCTAGACCAGATATCATGTTTGCGGTGTGTGCACATGCAAGGTTTCAAGTTACTCCTAAGTTCTCTCACTTGACTGTGTGAAGAAGATTTTCGATACCTTAAAGCATTTCCTACTCGGGATTGTGGTACTCCGAGATTCTCCTCTTGATCCGTTACTTACTCGGATAGTGATTATGCTAGAGCTAGTTTGGATAGAAAATCTACAACTGGTGGATGCCAATTTCTTAGCAACAGGTTAATGTCATGGCAGTGCAAGAAACAAACTATGGTGGCTAATTCATCAACTGAGGCAGAGTATGTGGCTGCTACAAGTTGTTGTGCTCAAGTTCTATAGCTTCAGAATCAACTTTTGGACTGTGGGTACAATTTCATGAATACCATCATACATATTGACAATAGCAGTACCATTTGCATTATTAAGAATCTGTTCAACACACAAAGACCAAACATATTGAAATTCGACACCATTTCATTAGAGATTGCTATGAAAGGGTCTAATTCAAGTTGTCAAAATTCATCTTGATGACAACTATCTTTGATTTGTTAACAAAAGGCCTTGATGTGGGAGATTTCATTACTTGATGACAAGTATGGGGATGCTTAATCCGTAACCTTTTGTCAAAATGTTCTCGGTGTTGAGGGATCTTGTAGGGTACTGACATTGTTGTAAGAGTTTGTATATGCTTGCTATTGGTGGGAATTGATTTTAAAAGGTGTATATCTGAGATACACAACAAATGGTTATTGATTCACCATGTCTTATACACATAAGAATCAACTAGTCCAGAGCAAACGGCTACTGGTAAAGACTTAACAAATCCGTTTATGGTTGATAGTTTACCAAAAACTATATGGTTCTCAACTCACCATATTCTCTATGATTAAGAGTTAGCTAGTCCATAGCAAACGGCTCATGGTAAAGACATATCAAATCCGTTGATAGCGGTAGTTTGCTAAAAACTATGATAAGAGCAGTCTTGTTATCACATGATTTTATTTACCATTTGCTCTTTGAAATTTTTGTGAAAAATTACCATCGCTAGTTCACAGCTTCCCATGACAAGTGTTATTTTACCACCGTTGTTCTAGCTGCTATAACCGATTGTGTCAAGAACTAATTTTTACTAGCCGTTGAAAGTAACCATGATTGTCATATATATAGGGTTAAAATTATTTAAGGGAATTATCTTCTTTCCATATTTTAATAACTTTCTAAAGATAATTTTACTTGCGTACTAATTCTAAACCCTAACCCTATATATCTTTCTCTCTCAATCGGCTAGTTATTCTTTCAATTCTTACTGACATAATATTGTTTTTCATCAAAAGTTTCTATGGCATCTTTAAACTTTGCAGATGAGCACAACCTAGTGGCCTACCTACAAAAGTCTAGCGAGAAGAGTGGCCCTGTTTATCATCAAATTGTGGACTTTCTTCATACCACTCATATAAGGTATGCTTTGCTTTTAAAACCCACAATTTATATCTCTCAAATCAAACAGTTTTGGACTACTGCTAAGTCCATCACACTTGAGATTGGAGATACACATGAAACAGTGGATGCTCTACGAGCCACTGTGGATGGGGTAATTATTGATGTTACTGAGGCATCCTTGAGGAGAGTACTCCAATTGGGTGATCTCAATGGTCTCATCACATTACCTATGCCCGAAATTCATGATACTTTATCATCCATGAGGTATGATACCACCGACAAAAGGCTACTTTCAAAAGAGTGGTTTTGTCCCCAATGAAGATTTTTATTCATACTGCTTGCATTGTCTAAGTCCAAAGAAAACATCTTATGAGCAATTTAGTTCAACCATGGCTTATCCTTTGGTTTGTCTAGTCACTGATAAGATTTTTAATTGGTCAAACTATATTTTTACAAGTATGAAAGGCAATGTACATAGTAATACAAAAATTTTAATGTATCCAAGGTTTGTGCAAGCAGTGCTTAATGAGTTTCAACTGCAACCTCACACTAATGTTTATCAAATCAGTTGCCTAAAGCCTAAAGTTTTTCAAAATTTAAACAAAGAGGGCAATATGATTTTTACACCTCTCCTACCCCAAATGCTTGCTAAATTTTCATCTGAACAAAACACACCCATAATTAATGTTCCAAACATTGATTATACCTCACCAGTTTCAAAAACCTATGAGAGAAGGTCTAAACAACCAACTCCTCTCATGACAACACAGCAAGTTTCTGAACCTTATGGTTTAGGAACAAGTAGTGGTGGTTCTAGACTTCAACCTAGTCCAACTAGGGATAAATCGAACCTTTGCCCCATGATTCACCTCTCCCAACAGTAATACTGGTTGGAAGTGATGAGGCGATGGGAACCAATTGGAATTGATGGTTTTGTGTACCAAGTTAGCAAAGCGAGTTGAATCTCTGAAGGACTTGGCAAATGTCAAGAAGCAACATGTCAAGGATGTTCAACACTTAAAGACAGAGATTCGAGACCTTAAAGGAGGAGATACAAGGGTTGAAAAGCACAAAAGATCAAAGTTGGTGATTTCATCTTCATCCTCACCTCATGATGGTGATTCAGCTGATCATGATTTGGGAAATTCTTCCAAACAGGGGAGGAAAACAGGTGCTGACACTGAGGGGAGGAAAATTAAATTTGAAGATGAAGGAGATACAAGTAAAGGAGCAAAGGAAGTTGAAACTCATAAAGAGCAACTTGAAGATCAAGACGTTTTCCAAACTGCAACTGATTTTGCCACTGATTCAATTTCCACTGCAGAGCCAAATATTGCCACTGCAAGTGAAGAAGTTGATAAGCTAAAGAAAGACAAAGGTAAAGCAATTATGGAAAGTGTAAAGCAAACTGGAAGTAAGATTTCAAAGAAAAGACAAGTCCAGATTGATCTTGATAGAGAACTTGCTAAGAAGATAGCTGAAGAACAAGTTGCTGAGAAGAAAAGATTGAAAGAAATGGAAGTTGCAAGCTTTTTGGAGGCTAAAAGATTGGATAGAATGGAAGATACTGAAGATTCACTTTCAATTGTTCAACCTTAAATTCTAAAAGAGAAGACTCCAGAGTTTAGCTATGTTCCTACTGAAGAAGATATTCAATTCTTGATTGCAAATAATCCAGAGATTAAGAAAAAGGCAATTGACCTTGTAGCTGATGCATCCTTAACTGAAGAACAAAGATCTGCTCAGTTGAAGGATTTCATTATAATGAAGAACTATCAAGCACTTCAAAATGTAATTAGTTCAGTCAAAAAGGGCCAAAAGAACCAAAAGAAACCAAGACAACCTACCAAGGCACAAATTCTTTCATATATGAAGATTTATTGTTGTCATGTTGGTAATTGGAAGAAGCATCAATTTAGAGGAATGCCTGATGATCAAGTTGAAAAGGATTACTACAGAGTTGTAAAACAAGATAAAGCTTTTACTCCAATGGGCTCTGAAGAAGAAGCAAAAAGGTTTCCTAGATTGAAGAGAAAGGCCAAAGTAAGTGATTCTCAAACTGTTAAGAAGACTAAGGTTGATGAAGATCAAGTAATGTCTACTGAGAAGGAAATTCCTACTGAGAAGTTCACCAAGAACAACTCGATCGGAATGATGATGATAATAGAAGAAGATTTTTATCCGATTCACCGCAAGTAAGACATCCTATTATTGATTGGGAAGTTTTCACTGCTAGCAATTTAGCTCCATCATGGAAGATCACAAGGCTGGGAGGTGAAACTTCATCATTCATGATATTTGAAGATCTTATTAAAGCTTTTGATAGAGATGACCTTAATACACTATGGAGATTAGTTCAAGAAAGGTTTAATGCTCAAGATCTCAAAGATACAAAGGAGATGCAGTTATGGGTGAATCTTAGAAGGCTCTATGAACCAAATGTTGATGATGACTTCTGGAAAACCTTATTCACAAGTTTTGGTACTAAATGGTTTTACTATGATTCATGTGAAGTTCATCATGTCTCTACGACTAATGGAGAAGACTTTTTCATGCTTGCTGAGAAAGAATATCCACTTAGAGCTGGAGCTCTTACATTGATGTTAACCTTATCAATAAGAGTTAATGAAGACAATGAAAAGGTCAGAGCATTGTTACAAAGACTTCAAGATCAATGTTCAAGAGCTATACAGAAGTTAAGAAAGAAGTGAAGTGTTTGATTGAATTCCCCAAATCCTTGAAGATAATGCATATTGAAGAAACTTATTGATTTGCAGAGAAATCATAAGTTTAGGGGAGGATTGTTGGGAATAATCCGTTACCACGGATAGTATGTGGTTTATACTGCTTGGTTTAACACTAGCAGTGGAAACGTATTCCCACTGCTAGAACATTATTACTACTGCTATTGTTTATGATAAGGTTAACGCGTCTAGATAAGTATAGAATAGATCTTGTGTATATTCTATTACGTTTGCTTTATACTTATCTTGTAAAGGACTCCTTGTTGTATAAAAGGAGGTTCTAGGTCATTGTCTTAGGTACTTGTAATTACATACATATTACACACAAGAGCTTCAAGGTGTAACCCTAGTGATAAGCTAAGATCACTCGTATTATTTATCAATAATATTGGAGCTTATGTTTTGTGTTTAATCTGTGTTTATATATAATACATCATACAATCCATCTTCTAAGTATTACTAAGTAAATTCCGCGTGCTTAATAATATTATACAAAATATCATTGACACAAGGAGTGTGTCTAGATCCATCATTTAGCGTTTATTATTTCTTTTACTTTCAATTCATGTATTTCGTACCTTTGAATATTGAATTGATTTGCATGATTAATATGAGCGGCTAAGCACCCTTTGGTGCTAGCCTAGTTATGATTCCTTAATTGTTTTGTTTGCATTTACCTTTACTTCCGTACAATTATTTCTAAGTGTATGCATGCATAGTTCTTTGGTAGTCACCCTTGGTTCGGTAGTTTTGAATGGCGATAGAGGCCAATTTCCTAGGAGATATGACCAATCGCCCTAGGTGAGCGGACTAAGACGGAAGGGTAAGATATGACCAACCGACGACCCTTTCTACTTGTGCGATTTGACCAACCGATCACCTATCGTTTGGATGAACTTAAGAATTGGGGTGTAGTGTCTAAGTTCCTAACGATCGGGCACTCACTATTTAGAATCTAGCATGTAGCGGTACTTAATGACTTGGCTTAGGGACCGGGAACAACAGGACATATGACGGTGCGCACGATTTCTCTGTGGTGGCATCTTTGCTGATAGGTTAGGCGAATTGACCTAATCTTGTCCTCTCGAATTTGACCCCACCAAGTAATTGGAAGTAGGTAGACGAGACATAACTAGCTAGGAGGATTAACTAGGTTAGCACCACTATTCCTCTATTGATTTCCCTTCACACATTTATTTGCTTTTACTTTATATTATGCATTAGTAGTTTAATTAATTAAAACCCTATCAAACCATTAATATTATGTGACAATTAGACTTAGTAATTATCCGACACACATAGCTCTTGGGACGACCTCGGCTTTACCATTTACTACACTACACACGACCGGGTACACTGCCCGTTAGTGCATTAGGGTAGACCATAGGTATAGCGAGACACTATAAATATTAAGACACAGTCAAGAATACACGCATCACCCGACTTATGCTTGATCTCATAGTTGAACTTCTCCAAAAAAACTCGCCCACCGTGCATGTATCTTATTTAAATTCTTTTGGGTTTGAAAGTACTTGAGAGCTTGATGATCCGTATAAACCATAAACTCCTTTTGAATCAAATAATGCTCCCACTTCTTCATTGCTTGAACAACTGCATACAATTCTTGTTCATAAGTCGACCACTTTTGCCGAGCCACATTCAATTTTTCACTATGAAATGCCACGGGCCTACCTTCTTGAGAGAAAACGGCTCCAATTCCGATTCCAAAAGCATCACATTCTAATTCAAAAACCTTATCAAAGTTAGGTAAATAAAGTACCGGTGCGGTTGTCAACTTCTCCTTGATAGCTTTGAAGCTTTCTTCCATTTCACTTAACCACTTAAACGAACCTTTCTTCAAACAATTTGTGATTGGCGCCACAATGCTACTAAAATTTCTCACAAATATTCTATAAAAAGTTGTCAACCCATGAAAACTACTAACTTAGGTCAAAGTCTTAGGCGAAGGCCAATCTCTAACCGCCTTAATCTTTTCATCGTCCACATGAATTCCATCCGAACTCATAATATAACCAAGAAACAAAAGCTTGTTAGTGAGAAAAGTGCACTTCTTTAAATTAACAAATAACTCATTATCCGCCAAGGCCTTTAAAACCTTCCGTAAATGATCCAAGTGTTCTTTCTCCGTTTGACTATAGATCAAAATATCATAAAAATAGACCATCACAAACTTACCCATAAATGGCCTAAGAACTTGAGTCATCAAACGCATAAAAGTACTAGGTGCATTAGATAACCCAAATAGCATAACGAGCCACTAATATAACCCATCCTTTGTTTTGAAAGCGGTCTTCCATTCATCACCTGGTTTAATCCGAATTTGATGGTACCCACTCCTCAAATCAATCTTAGAAAACACTATAGCCCTCGAAAGTTGATCTAATAAATCATCAAGACGTGGAATAGGAAAATGATACCTTACCGTGATTTTGTTGATGGCACGAATATCAACGCACATCCTCAAACTTCCATCCTTCTTCGGTGTAAGAAGCGCCAGAACCGCACAAGGACTAATGCTTTCTTTAATATGCACCTTTCTCAACAATTCTTCCACTTTCTCATGCAAGATATCCGACTCCTTAGGACTCATCCTATAGTGAGGAGGTTTGGAAAACTTGCTCTGGGAACCAAATCAATTTGGTGTTGAATGTTCCTCAACGGTGGTAAAGAATCTGGTGTATCATCTGAAACTACTTAACTAAACTCTTCAAGCGCGGGCTTAACCACTTCCGGAATCACATTATCCATACCATCTTCAACCCCCTTCACTACTAAAGCAAAAAAACCCTCTTTTCCTCCCTTTTGGCTTGAAACTCCTTTGGTGATGAAACCATCGTCACCAAAGTATTGCTTTCCACTTTATTTCTGGGAGAATTGACACCTAAAGGTAACATAGCAACAGTTTTTCCACTCCATTTAAACAAATACACATTTGACTTACCTTGGTGCGTAGAATCCACGTCATGTTGCTATGGTCGTCCTAGAAAAACATGAGATGCTTCCATATCAACCACATCACAAGTAATCAACTCATTATAGTGCTTCCAAATAGCAAGAGGAACCTTACAAATTCCGATCACCTTAATCTCCGGTCCCTTCTTAATCCACCCACTTTGATATGGGTTAGGATGAGGCTCGGTTGGTAGCTTAAAAGCTTTAACCAATGCCTTAGACACCAAATTCTCACAACTTCCCCCATCAATAATAATAGAGCAAATCTTTTATTTAACCAAACACTTAGTTTGAAAAATCTTATTACGTTGTGAAGAAGCACTAACCTTTGGCGAAAACAAAGTTTGTTGTGTCACACATGTCATTTGTTCCACTTCTCCATTTAATGGCAGCGTGTACTTAAGCTCATTTTCTTCTTGAAACGGCTCGTCACCAAACACTCAATCATTACACATCTCCGATGTATAGAGTGTATTCCTCTTAGGAAAAACATTCGACCTATGCCCTGGTTCACCACATCTAAAACATTTGTCACCCGTCGGTTTAGCATAAGGATTAGATTTAGCCGTTTGAACTTCCTTACCTTTGTCAACCCCACTTCCACTAGCCTTAGAAGTTGTAGTATTAGAAGTAGTAGTACTAGGGAGGGAAAACTGGCTTTGATTGGGCCGACCCCATAAGTACTTGAACTCTCCAAATTTAATCGTTTAAACCTAACTCCGGTTTTAGAAACCAACCTCTCCGCCTTCATAGCCAAGTTTTGAGCTTGATCAACGGACCAAATTGACATCAAACTCAACTTTTCTTGAATCAAAGAATTCAAACTACTAATATACCTAGTCATAGTTTCTTCACCTGTGTTCTTTAAATTACAACGAGCTTGCAACCTTAAAAACTCACCCATGTATTTGGCTACGGTCTTCTTCCCTTAAATACAACTATGATATTGTTGGTACAATATTTGCTCCACATCCGGAGGCCAAAACCTTCCTTTGATCATTCTATTCATCCTTGGCCACGTGTTGATTGGATACTTACCTTGTCTCCTACGGTTTTCTTGTTCACGTTGCCACCAAGCTCCCGCGCCTCCTCGTAACTTATAAGCCACGATCTTTACTTGCTCTCCTTCGGGAACATCCATGATGTGAAAGAACTTATCAACTTCATATAACCAATCTAACACCGCTTCAATGTCAAGTGTTCCAACAAAGTTAGGAATCTCGGCCTTGACACGATAACCTTGTTGCTCACCATAACCTTGTTGACGGACATTCCTTTGAACTATGTTCCTATGTCTTGGATTCCTATCCCATGGCCCTACACCAAACTCCTAATAATCTTCCTCATCTCTTCCTCATCCGAAGACACAAATTCATCATGTCCCCAAACTTGTTTAGGAGATTGTTACGTGCACGATTTCTATTAAAACCCTCATTCTTAGGACGGTTTCTATAGGTACCATGTTCGTCACCCTAACGATTTGGATGTCTACCACCCCCGATCGTGGATCGGATTTCATCAAGAACAGTGGATAAGCTCTCGAATTTGGTTGCGAGATCGGTAATCGCACGATCCATGTCTTCGGTCGACCGTACCCCACCACCGGTATGGGTTTTTGGATCTTCTGCGCCATTCACCATCTAGGATACTAATAAACTCTAGATGTTTAATAGACGAAGAACTTCTAAACCAATTACCACCAGGATTCAACGTGTCTCTGATGCCAACTGACGTAGAACGGAAGCGTGTAACACAAAACCTAATTAAAGTTTTAGCAAATCACAAGTGTTAATACAAATAAGCCGTAAAAACGTTTATTTATATTTTACGATCTTCTAATGTTTTGTCGATAACAAACGTAAAATAATTTTAACGAAACAAATAAAATACGTAAATGGTTTGAGCCAATAGTTTTCTAACACACTTAAGTTTTCACATAAAACACTAAAACAATTATAAGTGATTTTATGATTTAGTAATACATATGTACAACAACTAGCGTTTACATATTGGGCAAATTTATACATAACTAGTATGTATTATAATGGGTAATACAATTGGGTAGAAACTTAAGTATTTGACCCATTGACCCAAAGTCCATGACCCATACCCATGGAGCTTGACCCATAACCCATTGCATGACATCATGCTTATGTCATATATGGATAATATCCATGACCCATGGTTTTAATCCATGGCCCATAGTTTTAATCCATGTACCATGGACTAGATGTATTGCATCTTATAGATACATTGTATCTACTTGATATCCATGATCCATAACCCATGACCCATGACCCAAAACCCATGGGCAAAAGGGAGCGTCCCACGGATCCCCAGTAATACACTGGACGGATACCTCAAGTGAGGGATCCGTGGAACAGTAGTTGTTTTTCTTCTATAAATAGTGAGCCATTTCTTCCTTTTGGGTTGCCACTCCCATACATACTTTCCCCAAGTATTGTAACCTTCTAACCACATATCCTAAGGGATCTTTCTATGTAGTTTGTCTTTTGTTTTTGTGTGATTCTCTAGGTTCCTCTTAAAGTCGAGATCACCAATTCTTGAAGTCGAACAAGCTCAAGTCCATGAGTTGCCATACTTTGTCATCATCAAGACTACTGAGGTTCTCTTGTTGATACTTCTTTCTTCCTCCATATAAATTTTGTGTCTAAGGCATTAGTGAAGGATGCCGAAAGAGTCAAGACGAAAGCATTAGTGAAGGGTGCTTAACGTCCATGTCAAAAGCATTAGTGAAGAATGCTAAAGGAGTCAAGACGAAGGCATTAGTGAAAGGTGCCAAGCTTTCGTGTCAAGGGCATTAGTGAAAGATGCCTAGGAGTCAAATCAAGTGGCATTAGTAAAGGATGCCAAGGTCGTATAATCGATGAGGTGCATCGTTATACAAATAGTAATAGTTTGTTTCCAAGGATGTTGATATCCTTGATGGTGTTGTAATAAGGAGTGGGTCTCCTTTGGGGTTAGGTGTTGTGTAGTGTTGGGTAGTAGTTCCTCCATTGTAATGGAACTCGGTACTTAGCCTAGTACCGGATAAAGGGTAGGCGACGTTGTGGTAGGTGTGGTTCTCCTTTGTGAAAGAACCCGGTGGTTAGCCTAGTACCGGAAAAAGAGTAGGCGACGTTGTGAAGGCTTCTCCGCCATAAGGAGTTGGTGTTGTGTAGTGATTACGAACTCTCGAGTAGGTGACTCGGGAGTGGAGTAGGGCAAGGAAGGTGTCCTTGTAGCCGAACCACTATAAATACTCGTGTCGTGGTTATGTGCTTCTTACTCTTTATCTTTCATTACACTTTTATATATCTATCTATCAATGTCCAACATACACATCTAAATAGATTGACATAAGTCGATCTAAATATTTTAAAACAAAGTTTTAATTGGTAAAACTATTCAACCCCCCTCTAGTTTTCCACAATTGGCATCAGAGCTTCGTTACCAAGTTTCTTAGAGTATGATGTACTTTAAAAACTTGATACGATCCGTGTATGTTTGAAAACTACAAAGAAGGTTTTTAAGTCATGTTTTAAAATCATCATAGTGTTTAATGTTGGACAATGATAGAACGTTCTAATATTTTCCTTGTTAAAATTCTCCATACTTGGATTTGGGCATACCAAGAAGATCATGAAGAAATTCTCTAAATATTTCTTTTCGTAAAAGAATATTTAGCATAGTATTCCTCACACATGGATTTGGGGATCCTAAGAAGATTACAAAGAATTTCTCTAAATATTTCTTTTCTTAAAAGAATACTTAGCAAATGTATGATCTTAATTAATTTCAAGCTTTCTTTTATTTTATTAAAGTCTTAGTAGTATGTTTACACTTTCTTAGTAATTCCTATAGTAGTTATCTATATTGAAATCATCATCAAGAATAGTATTCTTCGTTGATTCGTATAGACTACACTACAAACGCAATAATGATATCTCGGTTATTCGATAGCCTTGATCATTATTCACCACAAAAGGATTATTGACATTTCATCTATGTCAATGAATATCCATGTAAAATTTCTTATATTATGATAAAATGGGATTTTATCATAATCTTTGAAAAACCTCCCAAAGATTTATGACTTATTCATAAAAAGGGAACCTCGTCAAATAGGATTAGTATTAAACCGTCAAAACCCCAAACCACAAGTTATAGAGCTTAAACATCAACTCTAGGCATTTTAGAACTCCCAAACCAAAGTTATCAAGGAATGCTTAAGCTGAACTTTTGCTGTCATGCCGGATCCCTGAGTTTGAACTAGCCGGATCCCTAATGAGAGGGATCCGTGGGATCCGTGCAATGAAGACAACATAAGTTAGAAATGATCATTTAGAAGTTCCACTATCACTTTCCTTCAAAGACTCACGAACAAAACCCAATTCTCGCTCACATGAGCAAATTGATCATTTCCTTCAAGCAAAACAATCTCTTGTGTAAGTATAATCTTCACTACATTGTTAATTTAATTCCTTGATTCCTAGGATTACAATTTTTCATCTTTAGAAGTTGGGTTCAAATGGGTTTGTCATAATTTGTTACCACATTGTTTTCTAAGATAATCTAAATCAAAGAATTAACATTGTTAATACAAATTAAACTCATTTCTTGAATTCAATAAAGATAATTTGAGCAAAATTGTGATCAAACCCTTTAGGCTACTATTCACAATTAAACACATTGTGGTTTTGTTGTATAGGAACAATCATGCCTAGTAACCGACAACAAGACTATCATGATACCGCCCACTACATCCCAATGTACCATCGAAAGGATGGACTTAGCCCGGAAGATAGGAAAGCTTTCAAGTTGCTCGAAAAGAGACTTTTTCATGAAGTTCGTGTGGTAGAACCATCATTCCTTGCTAACACCGACATCCGACAAGTTTTTGAAACAATTGGCTTTGATTGTCTGTTGGACATAAACGAGCAAATTTGCCCGGTGTTCGTACTCGAATTCTACAAAACAATGAGGATAGTTAGGAATGATAATGGGACAATCTCAATTGTCTTCATCATAAATGAGCATGAGTACACCCTTTCGCTTGTGGAATTTGGAAGAATACTACGTATTCCATATCAAGGAGTTTGCATGTTTTCCAATGAGTGGTCTTTGGCGGAGCTACACGATATGGTTGATCATCATGAAATCTACCACATGAGAATCCTGGAAGCAACCACGGTAAGGGATACCGTGTTCATGCAAAGGGCATCCCCATCGAGGGTCACTAGAAATTCCAAAGTGATCTATAGGGATCCATTCCAAATGGAGCTTTCCGAGATGTACGCTTTGTATAGGAAATGGGAAGTGGTGGTAAGAGAGAATGTGCTTTGCTTAGGAGGGAACAAGGATCACCCTAATGCGTGCTTAAGTTTCATGATCTATTGCCTTGTGACCGAGACTCGCTTCAACCTTGCATATTACATGATTAAGAGAATGGCGAGTGTGAAAAGCATGGACAAAATGGTGCTCCCGTATGCAATGCTCCTAACCCGTCTTGCAAGGTTCATCTTTGCTTTAGATCCTTCTCCGCTCTCCTACGATCATAGCTTTTGCAACAAAGTTATGGTGCCTTTGTCCGAGGGAAAAACTACAAGGTTTATGGTGGATGGCAAAAGACCTCACCCACCAACGGATTCATCGGATGAACGGGAGAGACAAAGAGAAGGAGAAGGAAGTAGCAACCCCCTCGGCAACACCGATCTCGACCCTTTGGATTACATCAATCAATTGCCGGACATTCCTAGCCCATCACAAGAATGGCAACAAACCAAAGGGATCTTCAAGTGCTTCGCCAACTTCTTGAAGAAAAAGAAGTAGAGATGGTGGGATGAAGAGTGGAGGGGAGGATGAAGACGGGGAGTGATATGGAAGGAGATGGGGTAGTAAGGTAAGGTCATAGGACCTTAATTTGTGAAAACAATTTGAAACAATGGTTTGTAACATCTTAACAATACTTATGTAGAGTAGGATGTAGTATGTAGGAATTGCCATAACTTGGCATTGAACAATTTAACTTAGGAACGAGTAGGATGAGATTTTACGACATCTTGAAATCATTCAAGTAGTCGTCGTCACTCATCTTTAGCTACCTTTAGTTCCCCCACGCTTGCTATGCATTATACTTGTTGTGTTCTTGCATTGAATCATTGTAGAAATAACTAGGAGAAGCATTTGCTAAGAGTGCAAGAATTGCACATTTGCTGAAAGCCTTCTGATCTGCAATAGCGGATCCTAGAATTATAACTAGCCGGATCCTCCCAAGAGGGAACCGTGGGATCCGGAAGACGATATCGATATGATCACTATACATCCAAGTTATCCCTTAATCACATCATGATGGCTAAACATGATTCTTTAATACCACTTAAGGCTTCCTCAAGCACAATAGGTCTCACATTCACCCGTAGGTAACTTAGGATCAAATTCAAAGTGCCTTTGATTTATCAAACTCACCAATATCCACCATATTTCCGCTCCAATGCTCACACATTATTCCTCACATCTCAAAACACTTAGTTTGATATTTCTATCAATTTTAGCAAATTGATTTTAGTCACTCTTAACTCAAAATAGGCTTAAAACTAGTTTTTCATTATTTTTTAGGATTTTCTCAAATTTCTCTTGAGCCATCATCGATTTCTAGGACTAATTGCCATCATTTTTTCATTTCAAATCAAATGGTATCCTCCTCAAGCACTTAGTTAGACTCTCTAAGTCCACTTTCCTACCCAAAACCATCATTAAGTATCCTCACTCCTTATGGTTGAGCATTTAAGACATCCACCACTCAAGACATCTAAGGAAAGTCAAATCCTCAAGATTCATAGGTACTAGACCTTACAAAAAGCATAATCATTTCATCACATATATGTCTGACAGACGGATCCCTGGTTTATAACCAGACGGATCCCTAGTGAGAGGGATCCGTGGGATCCGTGTCTACAGAAAGACTTTAATCAGCTTTTCCTTCAAATTTAAGCCACCTTTGGTAATCTAAACACCTTTAGTTACCATTTAATGACTTCCTAGAGTTGAACAACATCTTAGTTGGCCTTAGTGCATGCCTAATCCCCATAGTGGTCATGAATTTGATTCCTTAATTCAAATTCATCCTTTATAAACCAAACACTCTTGAGGTTAAGTCATCACTCCTACCTAATTCTCAAAAATCAGTAGTTATAAGCTTATATTGCATCCTCACCATCACTATGACTAAATCACTTAGCAACAACTCTTCAACCAAAGGCTCATCCAAAAGGAATGGTCATATGATTCATGAGATTTCATCCACCGAATCATCTCCCGTAAGAGATAATAGTGCTAGAATCCCACCTCAACAAACCCAATCAACAATTGCTAAGAGAACCGCAAGAATTAGCATTAGACCTTTTGGGCTAGAAAAGGGTTCATCAAGCTCTAGTACCTAGTTCTAGCAAACCGTCTAAGTCTTCATTTATAGAGCATAGACTACACCCTTTCACCGAGCCTCTCTCTCACCCAAATCTCTATTCATTAGAGCATTCACCACCAAGAACTTCCCATTCACCAATTTTCTCGTTAAATAGGGAACCACCTACAACACCAACTAGTCCATCATTGGAAACAAGGAACCACCAAGGACTTGATCATATGGAGGAAGTTCCATTACCACCACCCTCATTTTAGTAGAACCTCATCCTACATTTCTCAATGAAACCCCACCAACATTTGTAGAGCCTCCTCAAACATCCAATCTCCTCCGGTTCCTAATCAAGACAATAATTGCTCTAATTGTCTAATCACCCAAGGAGTTGCATTTCATGTTTAATCATCTTCTTGAAAGATTGGACCAAATCAAACAAGTCTACTCATCCTTAGACTCAAACACATGGTTGCTTCTTACGTTTTGGTCACTTACTAGTATTAGTAGAATATGTATTACATGGCTAAATCATTCTCTTAGTTTTTAGAGATTTGTTGATCATCTCTTATGTTTTATTGAATGATATTTTATATGCCATATTGCTTTGAGTATATGTTTGTTGCTTGAATACATATCTCACTTTGATGTTAACATTGCTTGGTACATCACCATTCTTGAATTACGTCATCGATAGACGGATCCCGAGATTTGCCTAGACGGATCCTCCAAGGAGGGAACCGTGGGATCCGTGCAATGAAGACCAATTTTCTACTAACTTGAGTCTTATTTGTAGGAAATTATGCACTATATACTTGTTTTTCTAACCTTTGTTTTGTAGATTTTTAAAATACACATGAAGACCTTGACACCCTAAGCTATGGGAGCTTTGTGTCAAACAATACATTGCAAAACCATTTGCAATATAATCCTCATTTGGATTACATTTCATGTCGTCCCTTTGCAAAGTTGCAATCATCAAGGGGGAGCATTATCGTCACTAAGACGAAACCATTTGCAAACATAGTTGCAATGCATTAGCTTAGTAGTTTTTATTTACTTGACGCCCTCACAAAGGGATGGACTCGTCAAGGGGAGTTAAGACGAGAATTCTTCCCGTCACTTGCTCTCTACATTTTATTTTCTTTTACATGTTTTTCTTAAAACATTGTGTTAGTTTCTTTTCGACGCTCTTTTTGTTACGACAAAAAGGGGGAGAATAGAGTAAAAACTCAATTCAAACTTTTACAAATTTTAGTTTTCCTTAAAATAAATTTATGTTTTGTCATCAACAAAATGGGAGATTGTTAATACAAATAAGCCGTAAAACGTTTATTTATATTTTACGATCTTCTAATGTTTTGTCGATAACAAACGTAAAATCATTTTAACGAAACAAATAAAATACGTAAATGGTTTGAGCCAATAGTTTTCTAACACACTTACGTTTTCACATAAAACACTAAAACAAGTATAAGTGATTTTATGATTTAGTAATACATATGTACAACAACTAGCGTTTATATATTGGGCAAATATATACATAACTAGTATGTATTATAATGGGTAATACAATTGGGTAGAAACTTAAGTATTTGACCCATTGACCCAAACTCCATGACCCATACTCATGGAGCTTGACCCATAACCCATTGCATGACATCATGCTTATGTCATATATGGATAATATCTATGACCCATGGTTTTAATCCATGGCCCATAGTTTTAATCCATGTACCATGGACTAGATGCATTGCATCTTATAGATACATTGTATCTACTTGATATCCATGATCCATAACTCATGACCTATGACCCAAAACCCATGGGCAAAGGGAGCGCCCACGGATCCCCAAGAATACTCGGACGGATCCCCAGTGAGGATCCGTGGAACGAGAGTTGTTTTCTTCTATAAATAGTGAGCCATTTCTTCCTTTTGGGTTGCCACTCCCACACATACTTTCCCCAAGTATTGTAACCTTCTAACCACAGATCCTAAGGGATCTTTCTATTTAGTTTGTCTTTTGTTTTTGTGTGATTCTCTAGGTTCCTCTTAAAGGCGAGATCACCACTTCTTGAAGTCGAGCAAGCTCAAGTCCATGAGTTGCCATACTTCGTCATCATCAAGACTACTGAGGTTCTCTTGTTGATACTTCTTTCTTCCTCCATAGAAGTGTTGTGTCCAAGGCATTAATGAAGGATGCCGAAAGAGTCAAGACGAAATCATTAGTGAAGGGTGCTTAACGTCCGTGTCAAAAGCATTAGTGAAGAATGCTAAAGGAGTCAAGATAAAGGCATTAGTGAGAGGTGTCAAGTGGTCGTGTCAAGGTCATTAGTGAAAGATGCCTAGGAGTCAAATCAAGTGGCATTAGTGAAGGATGCCAAGGTCGTATAATCGATGAGGTGCATCGTTATACAAATAGTAATAGTTTGTTTCCAATGATGTTGATATCCTTGATGGTATTGTAATAAGGAGTGGGTCTCCTTTGGGGTTAGGTGTTGTGTAGTGTTGGGTAGTAGTTCCTCCATTGTAATGGAACTCGGTACTTAGCCTAGTACCGGATAAAGGGTAGGCGACGTTGTGATAGGTGTGGTTCTCCCTTGTGAAAGAACCCGATGGTTGGCCTAGTACCGTAAAACAGTAGGCGACGTTGTGAAGGCTTCTCCGCCATAAGGAGTTGGTGTTGTGTAGTGATTACGAACTCTCGAGTAGGTGACTCGGGGAGTGGAGTAGGGTAAGGAAGGTGTCCTTGTAGCCGAACCACTATAAATACTCGTGTCGTGGTTATGTGCTTCTTACTCTTTATCTTTCATTACACTTTTATATATCTATATATCAATGTCCAACATACACATCTAAATAGATTGACATAAGTCGATCTAAATATTTTAAAACGACGTTTTAATTGGTAAAACTATTCAACCCCCTTCTAGTTTTCCACAACAAGGATTTAAAAGACAAAGTCTTGAAATTTTATTGATAAACTGAATAATAAACATAAAACCCAAGCCCTATATTTATAGGGAAGCCAATCTTGGGGAATAAGCAAGAAAAACTCGTCCAAAACCGACTCAAAAACTAAAATAGGAAACTGGCGCAACTAAAGTTACGACGTAATTGAATTAATCAACTACAACGTTACAACCACTACGAGAATAAACTAATTCAACTACGTCGTAATTGATTTTATCAACTACGGCGTAGTTGCTACACCGAACATAAACCGAAATTTAACAAAGATTTACGGTGTAATCTTGGCTTGGAGTTACGCCGTAGTTAAACTATAGACTATATCTTGACTTGTCGAAGCTTCTTGTTACTCTCGATGTGCTCCATGTACTCCTCCACAAGTTCCTCATTCTTGTCATCATCATATAGAAAACCTTGATCACCGCTGTTTTGATTTCATAGTTCGACTAAAGTAGAAAAGATCATGCTTTTACACCTAGCGAATAGACCAAGAGAAATATAGCCAATGTTATGAACATTGAAGATTACGCTTTTAATTGGTAGAGACATGATGGGTCTAGAGATCAAGTTTTCTGCAAGATACCATGAATGCATTGTGAGACTACCGAAAGACATGATGTTGGCTAGAGACAATAATCCATGAATCATTCCAAACTTCTTGTTCATTCTTTGCTAGCTTTTGGTTCGCCTTTGCAACCTCTTGGTTCTTTGTCCACCCAACTTCTTCTCCAATGTTTGATTCCTCTCAATCTTGCGTCTTTGCTTCATCATCTATATCGACAAATCATCATATAAACAACATGGGAACCTATAGAGTCTTTAGAATTGCAAGGTTTGTGGTAGTTATGGGTGTTTGTGATCGCTTATTAAAAATGCTTATTGTGATTTGATGCAACAAATAATCAGTTTTAGAAATGTTAATAACTAATTATCCAAACTGCTTATCTCATTATTTATTTATTATGCGACTGAAATAAGCTGTTTTGAATAAACTTGGGGTCGCCTATTCCAAAGTGCTTACTTCAAAAAGCAATAAGCAAACAAACAACTTAAATAAGCAATTTCTAGCGCCCCCTAAATTTGCATTGATGGCTTCCTGCTAAATCACACCAAACATGTGTCCTCAGACATACCAGATTTTAAGTACATACAACTACCAAACCACAAGTTTATTGAAAGAAAACCTACGATCACGCAATCCTCGTGAACTATTAACATGGCCAAGAAGAACTAAAAGTATAATTGTGCCATCCCCCCCCCTTTACCCTTACCAATTTTTAAAGCTATAACAGATCGCCACATATTATGAGTTCTAGTATAAAAATTTCCTCCCTTGATTCTCTCTCTGCCACTAGTCATGATAAAGAAATGCAAACAAAACACAGCCCTAAATATATAAACCAGGTACTTATGCTCCATCAATGTGATGAGTTGACTAATACGCCAATATCATACACCAAACTAGATATACTTTTTTAATATACCAAACTAGAAACAAAATCTAAACTGTCAGAAAAAAGGTAAACTGTTATTATTGACAAGAGTCGTTCAAAAGGTCAAATTATAGTATACTGAATATAAATTAATCCATCACATTTAACAACAAAGGATTTTGGTAAATATAAAAACTATAATTACAAAGATAAAAATAAGTGAGCGGAATATGGGTTTGGTCACCGAAATTTGGGTTTGGTCACCTGAGAAGATGAAGATGAAGGCTAAAGGGTGGTTGCGTGGTGGTGGTGTTAGAGGGCGGTGATGGTGGTGCAAAAGAAAATAAAATGGGGGAAGAAGACAAGGGTAGATTAGTCATTTCGCATGGGTTTGACTTGGACTAACGGGTTTTAGTAACAGTTAACTAAAATGAGGAATTTGCAATTACATAGAACGTTCAACGGTATAACTCGCAAAAAAATGAAACGTTAGGGACATTTCTCGTATTTTTTTCAAAGACATTTATCGGAAAAGTCAAAAAGTTTAGGGACATATTTTGCAGTTTACTCTTGAATATTTCTTAAAAATATTGAGGCGCCGATCGGGAGAGTCATAAAGGGACGTTGAACCTAATTCGTCAAGGCGTTACCACAAGAGGCTTGGCAATTCAAGTGAAAGTTTCTTAGGCTAGTCCTAGCGGAAACTTACTTTCGAGAGAACTGTCGCCTCGGTAATTCCCTAACGAGAAAGAGAGAGCCGATGCAAAAGTAGCCCTTGACGCGAGGGAACGCCAGACAGACTGACCTCTGAGGCTCTGAAGGCTTTACAACTTTCTTCAATTAGGGAATAGCGCAGATGGATCAATCACGCGGTTCTGCATCATCCTCCAACTCGCTGTCCGCTCCCCTTCACTTTCTTTGATGGACGGGAAGATGCGAATCGTGAAGGCCTTCCCACCACGCGAAGTTCAAACCTCGCGGGAGAGGAATTGAAAACCGAAAAAAAGCCCTTCGCAATCGAAGGTGAAAGCGGGAAAAAGACGACGAAAGCCTTTTTTCTTTCTTTTCAGCCGATCAGTATCTAGCCAACTCCTCGAACTACTGGGTGCGACATATTGATAAGGGCAAAAAAGATTTTAAACAAAATGCGGAAAAAAAAACTATCATCTTAATGATAAATTGAGTATATTTATTTAGAAATGAAAAATTTATAAGGCTTTAAAGTGTTGAATGTTGGGTTTTAATAGAGAGCGATTTGAGTTTTGGGTATGCTGTTTTGACCCACTTGGCTTCTGTAGAGTCAGCTTAGGATATACACAAGTTGTTTGAGTCTCATTTGTGCCCTTGGGCTTAGCCTGTTTCCAAGTGGGATACGATATTTTACACGTCCTTTACACCCTTTGGTACAATCCACAATACGCTTTTAGACACACGTGTAGGATCAAGACACCAAGCAACAAGGAAAGTTCAGAGAATAATGCCAACATAGAAAGGGTCATACTATCAGCAACCCCCTACCCCTACCGCTAATTGTCTCCCCTTCGTCTCCGCTTTTTCCAAGTCTGTGCGCTTTTTATAAATTCTACATTAGTATTTAAACATCATTTTTTAATCGTTTGAATATTAAACTTTATATTCTGATTCGCGTTTTCAGATTTATAAAATTTAATGTATAAAATCAAAATTATAAAAATAAAAAAAGTTTATAAATAAAAAAAAAAAAAAAAATGAGTCAAATATTGAATATGTTTTTAATAACCAAATGGGGGTGTGTAATAACTCAACCCCATAGAAATCATAGAAATCAAAGGGGCCCAAAATATACATATGCTTACAATGACCCACTTAGAAAAGGTTAAAAGAGCGATTTTATCATTTAAAACATATGAAAAGAGTTATTTTGCCATTCTTTTTTTGAAATACCTTTGTTTGTCACTGAAATAATTAAATGAGTATATTTGCCACTAAAGTTTGCCAGATGTGATTTATGGGTACTTGGTGACTTAACGAGAAGAATATTTCGTTAAGCCCTTTCTTTAAAATTTCAATGTTATGTCTATTTGATGTTCTTATTTACTTTTACTCGAGCTCTTTTGTTGCTTCTTTCAAAACACACGCGAGTAGAGTGACATGGTATTTCCGGGGTGAACGAATGGCCATTACGTGAAAAGTTTCTGATTGGATCGGTAAAAACCGATCGAACCGAGCTTAAACGAGCTCGAGCCGAGCTCGAGCCTAAGTTGGGCTCATTTAATAATCGAGCTCGAGTCCGAGCTCTATAAAGGCTCGTTTAGTCATGAGCTTAAACGAGCCCTGTAAAATATATGTATATATATTTTCTATACTTATAACCGTGTTAACGAGCTCGAGCCTTGTGTTAACGAGTCGAGCTTTGTGTTATCGAGCCGAGCTCGAGCTTGTGAAAAATTCACGAGCCGAGCTCGAGCTCAAATGTGAGGCTCGAACGAGCTCGAGCTCGAGCTCGAGCTTTTATATATAAACGAGTAGAGCTCGAGCTTAAACGAGCTCGAGCTCGGCTCGGCTCGTTTTCACCCCTAGGTATTTCATAGAAAAAACGTCTTAATTTAGTCATGAACTCGTATTTCATAGAAAAAACATATTAATTTAGTCATAAACTCTTAACAAAAAAAGAAATAAAAATAAAAATTGTGTAACTACAATCACATTGCATTATAAAGTCGATGAGATGGACATAAAGAATTAGATGACTTCAACGCAATACATGCAATGTAAATTACAGTGTCGTAGCTAAGCTAACGAAAGCCCTGTATAAGAACTTATGGGATAAGTAACCATGACGATAAAAAAAAATATAATATATCAACAATTGAAACAAAAAACGTAATAATTTGATGCTTTAGATTCAAATTTACAAATATATACATCATAAAACTATATTACATTTAAAAATTTGTTGAACGTGAACTGTGAACTTTGAGGCCTAATTATATATAACGGGATGTAGATTTTGAAGCTCCGAAAGATTTGAGGCTCAGTGCGGTAGCACACCTCGCACACCCTCGTGTATACGGCTCTGGTAAATTAAGCCTTTAAATGAATTCCCATATAAGCATTACTGTGTTTAAAATGTATAAATATTCTAATCAAATTGGTCAGTTCTCATCGTTTTTTTTAACCATGATTTATGACCTTTTGGCCGACTAATTCACGGGATTTGAACTCACCGGCACACAGACTCTCAAACCAGGTAAAACCTTCCTTTTTCAGGAAGTTGGCATGCCACTTAAGGTTGTTTCTAACAAATCAACTGCTGTAAAAAAATCAACTTGAGGCACCACACATTTTAGAGTGATAGTCATGCTCTTTTTTAACTGCGCCACCCACTTTATATTGTTTTATATTTGTTTATACCAAAAAAGACATAAGAGTTTTAAATTGATTTAAGAAACAAAAGATTATAAACTTATAATCCAAAGATCAAACCCACTAACATAGAGAATGTAACTGTCAATTTAATCGACATCATTTAGACATATGCTACGTATATCATGCCAAGTTGGACCCATACGTACCTACTTAACGACCCTAATGGATGAGAGGCAAACATGCACTAACGATAAATATTTAGTGGCAAATAAAGGTGGATTAAAAGATTCTTGACAAAATAACTCTTTTGAGATATTTTAGATGGCAAATTGCTCTTTTAACTAATACAAAAGAACGGAAGAAACTATCCCATGTGTACAAATCTAGGACAGCTCACAAATTTGGAAAATTTTGTTAGGAGATTTTGCTCCCAAGAAGTAACACACATGAAGCACAGAGAAGGTCCAATACTCCTCTTGTTTCACAAGATGTTACATACAATGTTTGCGTAATAGATGTGATATGAGAGCCCAAATATACGTCTTGTTTTAAAATGGAAGATAACCTTTAAATAGTCTCTCCTGTTTGGCACAAGGCCTTTACGGGTGTAAATAAGTGTAATCTTTAGAACTGTTAAAAGGAACATTACAATGGTCGTTGGTGACAGACCCAAATTATGTTATATAATCTCACTGTCGAAAATGGTCTTTTTCATATTGGTACCTCTTTTGTTCTACGCTGGTTGCACACATCAATGAAGAGGATACTTGTATGTGAAACATTCATAAGGTGGTCCCAAAATCTTGTAAAAGCATGAACAACGTGCACAAGCGACTATGCCTTGCATTCTGTGCAGTCCACATATACAAGCATGTAGCTGTGTTTTTTTGTAATGACCATATGTGATTTTTAGACGTGCCAAGCGACTAGGGGTGTCATTCGGGCTGACCTGACTCGAACCCGACCCGAGTCAATTTGGGTCGGGTCGGGTTAAAATTAATCGGGTCTCAAAATTATATTCGGTCAATTAACCGGGTCAACCCGAATCGACCGAGTTCTAAACAAGTCGGGTTCAGTATGTTTTTAGCGAATTGACCGACCCGAACTCGACTAACCCGGATCAAACACACTTTTACAATGTAAAAATACCGGGTTGACACCGAACCCGAATTGACCCGAACCCGAATATCAATCTCTATGTTGCTCTAAACTCGAATTTACTGACGAGTTGTGAGTGGCTCACGTAAATTCCTAACAAGTCTCGGGAAATCTTTAACGAAAATCCAAAGGATATATTCTTTTTAAGGCTTGACACGAGTTGACAGCCCACCTTAAGTTATGTAATTGGCTATAGTTATTACTTGTGACTGACACGTGGGAATGGTCGAGTATCATTATTTCTTACCAACCAAATTTGAAATAGAAGGCATGGTCCTAATGTTCCTCCAAGCCAACACCCATCCAAAGTTCCACCAAAAAAATGCCTAGCGGTATCAAGGCATGTAATGCATGTGCTTCCTCCCCCAAAAGGGTTAAAAGTTCAAGTTTTGATCGTGGGTTTGCCCGAGTTTTGGGTTCTAAAAAAACATCTATCCACAGCAGATTCACGACTCCACGGGTTAACCAAAATTTCAAAGTTGGCCCAAAAAGATTAAGGAGGAAAATCTGGATATCAACACCTGGTTGGACCATTAGTCAAATATGACAGGTTGAATAGTCATGCAATTAGTTCCTCATACATTTCCTATGTCTTATTTTGAAACCTAAGTCAATATTACTTACCATAGGCATGCATTTCTATCTTCAAAGTTGTCCAAACTAGATTTTTTTACCATAGGCATCCAGTTTTCAAATCAACAAATAGTTGTTGTATGGCTCAGTTTTCTTAAGACCATTTTAAGCCTCGGTGCAGCTTACTTTCATGTGTTCAATCTTAAGCCAGTTACTAAACCTATACTCATTCTTCACTTTTACCAAAAAAAAATCACATGTTGTCATCTTTCTTCTAAATATAGAGTAGTTAAGTTATTGACAACCCTAATGTCTGCTGTTTTAGTTTACGGCTATATAAAAGTGGAAAAGTCATGTTTTACGCCTAGCAGCAGCAATAGTACACCAGAGACAAATATACCCATTGTTATGAACATTGAAGATTACGAATGTAACATAGTAATGTGCAGACTAAAAGACACTCAAATCTTCATCTTGTAACATCAACACATGGTATCCAACGCATTACCTGTGATAGAGAAGCTATTGCGAGGGAACTGATACATTATTGTCAAAGTCAACATACAAGCCATGGGACATGATGGGTCTAGAGATCAAGTTTTCCTGCAAGATACCATGAATGCATTGCGAGACTACCAAAAGACATGATGTTGGCTAGAGACGATAGTCCGTGAATCATTCCAAACTTCTTGTTCATTGCTGCTAGCTTTGGGTTCACCTTTGCAACCTCTTGGTTCTTTGTCCACCCAACTTCTTCTCCAATGTTTGATTCCCTCTCAATCTTGTGTCTTTGCTTCATCATCTATATCGACAAAATTATCATATCAGAACCCTTTAGATTGACTCTTTGGAATTGCAGAGTTTATTGTTAGGTTGCTTGCGGGCTTATTAAAAATGCTTATCGTGGTTTGATGCATCAGATAAGCAGCTTTAAACATGTTCAAAATTTCTTATCCAAACTGCTTATCTGATTATTAGTGAGTCAAAGAAGTTGCTTTGAATAAACAATTTTGGGTTGCTTATTCAAGTGCTTACTTCAAAAGCAATAAGCAAACAAACAATTTAAATAAGCAATTTCTAGCGCCCCCCTAAATTTGCACTGATGGCTTCCCACTAAATCACACCAAACATGTGTCCTCCGACATACCAGATTTTAAGTACATACAACTACCAAACCACAAGTTTATTGAAAAGAAAACCTGTGATCACACAACCCTCGTGAACTATTAACATGGCCAAGAAGAAACTAATGCGCCATCCCCCTCCCCCTTTACCCTTTCCAATTTCTAAAGCTATAACAAATTTCCGCCCCCTCAGATTCTCTATGTCACTAGTCATGATTACAAAATGCAAACAAAAAACCCACAGACCTAACTATCTGAACCACGTACTTATTCTCCATTACATAAGCCAGTGTGATGAGTTGACTAATTCGCCAATATCATACACCAAATCAGATGTACTTTTTTAGACTAGCATAAAAAAAATCAATAGCTTTACAATTCTAAAAACTATCAAATTAAAAGAAACAAACACAATTACATAACATTAACTAAAGCACACTGCAATTTCAACATCAATTAAACAAAATAACTATTAAAATCAAGCACAATCATGTAAACAAAATATAAAATCAGTTACCTCAATCGTCATCGGAGTAAACACGAACAGATTAGTGAGATTAAACACAAACGCAGCAACCAAAAACCCTAGCTGATACTTCTCAGCAGTCGCTGACAACTTCCACGGATGCGTATATCCAAAACACCCCACTGAAACCGCACAGCATATCCCAACCATCATAAAGTATGCTGGAAACATCTTACTCTGCAGATTCCCAAACTGATGCCTCGGCAAATTCCTATCAAAATCATCATATTATTGCACAAATTCATTTCTTAAATTTCATCACACACATAGAACAACCATAACGAGTATACATACAAGTCCCAAAAGCCGAAAACCATGGAGTACTCAGATACCCTTTCATGTTCAACTAAAAACCTTGGTTGAAGGTTATTAGTAGTTACTATTGTCAAACTTTACTTCGTTTTCTATTTTGAAATCGTCGTTTCTCTCACCTACTTGAAGTAAAGTTTAACAAATAGTAAGAACATAAAAGCATATATCGTTATAAAAATATGTTCTAAGTGAATTTCGAGGCCCCAAATTCATAACACACTTGCACACCGTCATATACAAGGGGCTTAAATCTATGGATGCGGGACGGGTTGTTACAAGTTACATTGTTCCTAAATTGATATGCTAAGATAACTTCCACAACAAGTTACTCTAATTAAAGTAAACTTGTAACAAATAATCATGATCACTATATATTAAATATCAATACAATAACAATAATTGAAATGAATAATTAAGATATGAATAAAAGGTAGGTGTTATTACTTGAACATAATGATACCACCGATGAAAGTGACCCAAAGAGCAGCACCCCAAGCGGTTGAAAAACATAAAAGATGTGCAAGTTTTACAAACGTTGTTATCTTTGCTGATTTTGATCCGAATGTTTCTGGTGAGAATATAACCCCAACTGCTAAGAAAGCAATTGCGGTTAAGAATCTTGTCATCCAACCCATGTTGATTTTTTTTAACTTTGTGAGATTTTACTAAATTTTGTTGTTAAGGATTGAATTGTGTGAATTTATTTATGGTTAAGGAAACCTAACACATGGAATATGTGGAAATAAGCCGGTCGTCGGAGTCTGGTGAGGGGTTTCGTTTGCTGAAATGGGGTTGGAGTTTACTATGTTTGCGTAAACCACCCTTGTACTTCTTTGCAAAAATATCAACCAAAGTAATGATAGCGTTCATCGTCGTCACATCAGCTTTTCTTTTCACCGCTAAACAAGTGTAATAAGACCACCAACTTCATCATACATCACTTAAATATAAATATACTCTACTATATATTCACACACACAAATTTCTTTTTTCATTTCTTCCACAACATGGTCGTCACTACAACCATTTTATCACAAAAAGATTAGGACAACCAATTTTTCATTAGCTTTACAGTGTGCAAGCAGTCAAACACTAGCTATTTGATTATATGTGGCTCCGTCATATTATATGCAGATAGTTACTTTTAAATGAAATGCAACTCTGATCGTTTGATAATACGGTTATTGTGCAATGTCTTTTATATAATACTAATATGTTAAGTATTATCATTTTCATCTCGTTATAAGAAATTTTATCACGTGTTAACATCCAAAAAAAATCACCAAAATACTATACGGTCTACATGTACGCATAGGTATCTTATTAAAACGGATTATAAACAATGTTGATCAAATTTGGTAATTAGAAAGTAGGTGCTCATATCAATATTATTATAAAAGTAAATACTATAAGTGCTTATTTGCAACTTCTATAAATGTGGTAGTTGGGAACTACAGGTAGTAAAATAATATAAATACTTCATTAGGGGCAGAAATGAAAACTCAGAATGTCAAAATTGGGATGCATTCGGAGTAGAATCTTCGAGAAGACATATATATTTTGTTGATTGTGTTACTTACGCTAAAGACTAAACCAAAAGGATATGATAATTAATTATTCATGTAAGGGGCAATTATATATACCTCTATTAAAAGTTTAAAACACTCTTAATTGCATATTTCTCATCAAAACTTTAAAATAACAAAACATCCAATTTTACATATTAAAACTTTCATATTTACCCTTCCTATTAAAATTAACAAGTATTTGGTACCCGTCGCGATGCGGCGGGGTGTCCCATACCGTATTTTGTGACGGTTAGTTGCGGTGGTCATAATTACTTTAGGTCATAACAGTAACAGTAACATTACTTCGTCTTCATGAAGCATTGCTTTAGGTCGAGGTCTTGGTCCGTCATCATCGGAGGATGTTGTGCCATTGTTGTTTTCTTGTCTATCTATGATAACTGCTTTGATCCCCCGGAAGGCATTTCGTGACCATGAAGGCCTTTGTAAGTGGTAACCACCAGTTTCTCATCGTGGGATGTTGTGCCATTCCCTTGTGTGTTTACCGCAACTGTTCTGACCCCAGAAGGTATTTCGTGGTCATGATAGTTTTTGTAAATGGTAAAGAACCACTTTTTCATCATATGATTCCCTCTCTACATGTTTTCTTACTGAAGCGACCATATGTACACTTGTAGTAACTCCTGCATAAACAATATTCAGGGAGTGCTCTTATAAGTGGTTAACATCTAAAGTCCGAAATTCGCTCTGATCTACACAGGTAGTTATGCAACATACAAATATCAAATACTAATGACAACCAATGTAAATAGACAATGAAAGCACAAAACTTACTGCACTCTGATTATTAGATGACCAACATCAGTAGTAGGGTCCATTTCCTCAGAAGTAAGTGCTGATAAGTTCGAAAAAGCTTCAACTTTACGGTCTCTTTTCACCACTTTTTTCCATTCGTTTTCCTTCCAACAAAACCAATACCATTTGTTTTTATGAAGTTATATATTGTACACCTTATCTTATGGCACTGGAAAAACTAATAGACATAAGGGCATACCATTTACGCAGATATCTGACCCTTTGATATCAAATCCAAAAAATTCCGATTCGTGAGGACAATGCCGAAGATCAGTGATCCGAAGGTGACATTAATCTATGTACAAAAACCGATGTCTCTACATTGTAAATTCCATGATATTACCATATAAATACTTACTCATTGCGCCTATGCAAGAAAAATGGTGTGTGTTTTTAGAAGGTGTTTGCTTACTTGATATTTCTTATATCCATGGCCAAATGTTCCACTAACGTAAATCATTATTCAAAAGGTTGGAACCTGCAAGTGATAAAAAATCATATTGTACCCATAGTATCTGTTACAAAACGGAAACTACTGTAACATGAAAAGTCTAATGTTCAAGGGGAAATAAAGGAAAAAAACCTTTAATTCTGTAAATTCAGCGTATTCACATGAACGTGCCAGACCCCTACCAACTCGGTGTTACAAACCGTGGTTGACTTAGTTTTCTCATTCGAGTTTGCAATTCTCTGTTGTTGCTGCCCGTACCGCCCGCCGGTATCGCTAGAAGTTTTTTTCAGAACCTTCGTTAGTTCCTACAGCACCTTCATCTTTGTCCTGCAGCAGGAGAAAATTTATAAGAGTCAGTGTAGTGTTGTGTCTCTGAGTTACCTTAAATCGCATGAACATGACGAATCCTTACCAACTGAGTGTTACAAACCGTGGTCGTCTTATGTTTGGCACTTGCGGATGGCATTCTCTATTGTTACCAAGTGTACCGCTAAAACCCTTTTATAGACCTTCATTAATACCTACATCATGAACAAATTTATAAGAAACAATGTAGCCTAACCCGTCATTTATATCCTGTATATAGAAATAAGATGACAACATCGAAATCAATTTGATAATAACATATTTACCTTCCATGCAGTTCTTGTGATGGCCTTTTGACATCTTCTTCGGTTTCCAAAAAGCTCACTCGAGTATATGAAAGGTGAAATAGATGTTACCTGATTAAGCAATACAGTGTCGTATACCAATATCGTTCATTCAAAACAGTATTGAATCACAAACCGACCAACAAAGTAAGCCGCCTCTCGAGAACATTGCGAATGAGATGAATATGTGCAGGCGTTGTTATCAACTTACCATAACAAAAATGCGGCAAGATTTTGGGTTAGCCGGACAACGGGCGAATATTTGGGCTAACTTGCGCTAACAGAGGATGACGTCATGTGACGCAACGAAAACGGCAGAATTGGAGTCGTTTTCGACGCTACATTACTATATATAAAAACTATTGCCCAAAAAAACAGCCTAACGAACACTTACATTGAAAAATGTAAAAAATGAGATAAAAAGTATTGAAGCCTTAAAATGTTGCATAAATAAGCAGCCTCAGATCCGTACATAGGTTTCAACAGACATAAATATCTTCATTCCGTAATGGTTGCAAACAAATGCGGTTGCATAGAAAGTATTTAAACTATGCCATCCGGTTGTTTGCCCTCCAACTTACGGTCAGATATTCCTCGACCCATTCATTTTCTCGTATTGCGACAATCATCACTGCCCATATGGAAATATCAAGAAAACAATCGCACCAAAAGTAGTTTACTCTGAAACGTAAACTGGAAAGAGCATCCATACCTCTTCACATGTTCTGGAGGAAATTTACAACAGAAGCAACTCAACAAAAGGGACGCAAACTCATGGCTGTGTTTGTAATCACGGAGCAACCGCCATGGGTGCGTTTGTAATCACGGACCAACTTAAGAAAAGGAATGCAAACTCATGTTCTGGAGGAAATCTATAACCACGGAGCAGCCGCCATGGCAATTGGACCACTTTACAAAGTTGTACGTGGCCGCTAGCGCGAAACAACCGACATGGCTGCGTTTGTGTAAACACCACGCCAAGATACGGCCGTTCTCACAACTGGAACTTTTTACAAAGCTGTACGTGGCCGTAAACGCGAAACAGCCGCCATGGCTGCATTTGTGTAAACGCCATGCCAAGATACGGCTGTTCTCACACTTCGAACAGTTTTCAAAATTTCATTGTTATCAGCGTATTTGAAACTACTTATCTCACCTCATTATGACGAACTCCAAACACCCCATATCTCAGATGTTTTCAAACTAATCATATACTGATACAAAAAGTTGAACTCATTAAATATAGCCCAATTATAAGTCCAAAGATAAGCCTAAACAAAGAACGGCACATAAACTGCCATTTTTGCGCAAAGTACTCGATTTTGTAACAAAACCCAGAATCAAGAATATTATACCTTGGGATACTATTGCACCCCAAACTTGTCACCAGTTTTGTCAATTACCTGTGAAACAAAAACAAAAACTATGAGTGGGGAAATTCTTAGTTGCCAATCCTAAAAACCTAGAATCAAAACCCAATTAACACCCACATAATTAAATCCTGTAAGCTACACCAAAACCCTAAAAAACGAAGATCATTAGCATACCCATTTTGCGCAAAACTGGAATACCGCCGTTATTGTTTTACAATTAAACCTGGAAGGTTATTGTTTTACCGCCGTTATTCTAATAACAATCAAACCTTTATGCACAACAATTAACCTTAAGGTTAATCATTACCATACCCACTTTGTTGTCTGTAACTAATTAACCTTGAAAAAAATTAAACCAAGTTTTATAAGAGCTGACACAGTTGTAATCATTCGAAACAATAATTATGTGATCAAACCCTCCAAACAAAAATGAACAGAAGTAGTACCGTATCAAGGTGTGAATGAAGATCTGGGTGAACGCCCAATTGATTATGTGATCAGGGTTATAACATGAAAAGAATAATAGTTTGGAATACCGCTCTCCCATTATATCATACAATGAAGATCTGCATGACCTACCTAACACAGGATAGCGAGGTTTCTTCTGTGGGAAGAAACAATACCAAGCGTCAAAGCAAATGAAACTATAAGTGAGACCTGTGAGAAGCAAGTGGATCCGAAAATGGGCTAACGTGCGGACCAATAGTTTAGGCGGCCCACAACAAAACGAATAAAAAAACGCCCCGAATAAAATAGCATAGTTTTTTAGACCGCTCCGCCATTAGGTTATATACTAATTTAACATACGACATATACACCTTTCTTGTTGTTTCGATAACACCGACTAAAACTGAGATTGTCCGCACCTTAATGGGGCGACTTATAATGGTTGTAGTCATGGCGGATGTATCTTTTTTCTTCGACTAGATATAACTGTTAAGGCGAATCATCACATTTTACTCACCTTCGCATCTTGGTGTGGCAGCTACACTAGAAATGTGGTTGCAGCAATGGCATGAGTTTTATACTGGTGGTGAATTTATATATATGAGCCTATGTATTACTACCAAAACCTTATGTTACCAGCTTGCACATTGTGCTTGGGCATGGTCCATAGCCATCGGTTCATTGCTCGATGCTCGAGCATCGAAAAAATCACATACTCATGCACGATTGACAGTTTGACACATCTTTGTAGACTTTTGAATGGTATGTGGAAGGATATTGCTTTGACCGTCACATGAATACCACATTATGGGAACATACATGAAATGGATTTTTTTGGCCATTGTTTCTAGATCGAGAACACAAGTGTGCCATTCTTTTTTATGTGGTATACACACTTCTGTTTTACTATTTTTGATGCACCGGCTTGGTGCTTCTGTAGCCATATGAAAATCACTTACTATTGTTGATGTACTTTGTTGGGAACGAGATATGTGGGTGAAATATGAGGGTATGTGTTTGTGGTGGGTGAGATATAGAAGTGTGTAAGAAACATTGTACATTCCACTGTTCACTCTCTTATAGATTACTGTAGCATCATCGTCTTTTTAAAATGTGGGCGATGATTATAACTTATGTTTACTGTGAAGCGAAACTGTTGGTGATATTGGTTATAAGAGGCAATGATAAATTTGAAAGGGTTTGATTAAAGCCGTGAATCTCCGTGTCTTGGCGGGACAAACTATTAGGTTTACAACCATGCCGGATGTATATGCTTTTTGAGATTACTAATCAATCTGAGCCTCATATTGTGAACTGAAAATCAATTACCTATTTTTGATTATATTGTTGGGTCACAACATATTGAGGTTTCATTGTGTGTGTTTCAGCGGGTGCATTTTGGGTGTGTGATCAGGGGATGTGGGGTGTGATCTAGGAGTGAGTTCAGTTATTGGGTTGAATGTGTTGGTTCAGTCGGTGTTTTCACGGGACGTGTTCAAAGGGGGTGTTTAGGGGCTGGGTTGCCATTAGTACATATGATGCATTCAAGCAAAAATGGACTCCAGATAATCCTGCAGACGAGCTTTACAACGTCTTCTTCACTGTTGTCCTTATGTCGCGGTTGTAGGTATGTGGTTTTTAAGGTATAATCGAAAAAAAATATGATATCAGTTTTTTAAGGTATAATCAAAATCAGTATTATCAGTTTTATAGTATAGTTAAAAACATTTTTTTTGTTGCATCTACACATGCAATCTATGTAAGAAGGTCCATTGGCTGATTATCTTACTTCAAATTAATACCCTTTTTAGGTAAACAGTTATGTCACAAGTGTGTTTGGGATTGCTTTTTTTCAAATTGCTTATCTGATTATTTGTGTATGCTACTTTAGGCACTTACATATTTTAGGTATTAAGGAAGTTGATTTTCATATATATTTTAGGTAGATTATGCTAATTTAAGTTGTTTTGTGGTATGTTGAATGATCATTGATTTTGTGAATTCACTGCTGAAAGTAAGAAAAATAATAGTTGAATGTAGTGACAAAGATTTCATAATGCTAATGTTGATCCCAGTAACAATACGATCCAATTCATTGGTTTTTAAAGAATTAGTTATACTAGATAAATCTAATACAACTATTATAGAAGTTGTCTTTGAATATGTTAACGACTATGCGGAATTTAATCTTTAACCTTTAGAATTATTATCAATGAAACAGTAAAGTAATGAACACAAGATTAACAACCAACAAGCTTCAATATTATTAAGCATAATAATACGAATACTCTAACAGTATTAGGGTTACAAAGACCTTGAAGCTATCTATCAAAACACACACATTAAACTCTTTGCCCTAGGACCTCCTTTTATAGACTAAGGAGTCATAACCGGCTTACAATATGTATTCTCCAAGATAAGATTACTTTCCTAAGTAATACAAATCTTTACCATAAATATTACATGCATATCGAATAAGCAGTACTAAAAAAACTAACTAACAGTTGTAACTCAATAACCAACAACATTAACTTCCAGCAGCACTAAGTTTGTACTAGAAGTAGTAACTTGACTTGGCGTATTTTCCTTGAATTCCATTAACACTGACAACAGTAACTTGCACTAGCAGTCTTAACTTTTACACCAGCAGTTGTAAAGACTTAGCAAGTTTTCCTTCAAATCTTCTAAGAAGCTTTAACATCTTCAAGAGCAGTCTTAACATACCAAGAGAAGCAGTAATAAACAAACATGAAGAAGCTTTTAATCCCAACAATCCTCCCCTAAACTTGATATTTTCTCCCGAAATCATCAAGTTTCATTTAAAGCTTTAACCATCACCAAGAGGATGCTTCCAAACACTTCTTCACCTCTTCTATTGTATGATGAACCAGAGAATCTTAGTACTCATTTCACTATCTTGCTCTATTTTAAGTTTTTCCTTCAACATCAATTGAATTGTAGAATGCCAAATGGGATATCTCTTTTCCACCAACATGTATATAATACCAGACTGCATCATTAAGGCATGAACTCCACAAGAGTCACATAACTTCCAACTCAATACCTTATAGCACTTCTGTATCTTCCATATCTCATCTTCAACATGTGGTTCAAACATTGTCTTCATATCTCCCCAAAGCATATAGTCACAATCTGAACTAGGTTCCTTCAAAGGCCTTGTTGACCCATATTTAGCTTTAACAAGTTTCCACATAGTCTCCAACCCTCTTTGTCAAAACTCTTAAGCATTTGACCAAAGAAGTTAAATAACTGAGATTTCCCATTAGCTCTGATGATCTCCCAGGTTATTTTCTTCTTACCTTCTGTATAGATCTTCCAGCCAACAATTCCTGGAGGCTTAACAGCCAAACGTACAACATCAATTGGTACTTCTTCATCATCTTGAATCACTACCAAATATTGTTTAAGTTCAGTTGTATCTCTGTCTTCATCCACATTATGCTTTTTCTGAGTCTCTTGTTCTAATTCCGCTCCTACTCTTTTGTTACTTTCCTTCACCTGCTCTTTCACCTGCTCAGTCACCTGCTCTGTACTTGCATTCTTTTCACTTTGCCCTACCAACTCCGTACTCATGTCAACAAAAGTATTTACCCTCCTAACTGCTATGTCATACTTCTCCTTAATCTTCCCAAATGTAAGATTTTTTAAGTCTGCAGGCCTGTACCCTTCCATATTCTTCAAGTAAGTACACATGATTTTATTTTGTTGAATCTTGGTTGGTGGTTTGTTTCTTTTCTCTTTATCCCTCTTTTCAACAAAGAACTTCCTCCACATTTCCAACAGTTCCATGAACAATCTAGTTTTTTCTTTATTTGATAACTGTGATTGCTCTTCGGTTTGCAGTCTTTGTGCCAATTGCTCATCAGCCTCCAACTTTTCTTGAACATCATCTCATTCATCCATCAAAGCAATGTTAGCTTCTTCAGCAAGTCTTTCTTGTCCAGCTGCAACTCTCTGTTTCTTATCAAACCTAGCTTATTCTTTTGCATGAAGTTTTGCAGCCAATTCAGCATCAAGCCTTTCTTGCTCAGACTTCTTCATAGGCTTAGGTTCTTCCACTAAAATCCCTTTGCCCTTATCCTTTAAATCTGGTTGTTGTTGTGAATCTTGTGGTTTTGTTGTTGTTGTTGGCTCTGGCTCTCTAATAGTAACCCATTTAGCCTTGGGTTTTAACTTATTCAAATTTGTAAGAGTTGTAAGAGCTTTAGCCAAAGTAATTGTGTCTTCATCAGCAGCAGTAACTGAAGCAGCATTTGTAACATCTTCACTAGCAGTTGTAAGCTTTCCACTAATAGTATTAACTTAAACTTCAGCACTAGCAGTAGAAACTTCAACATTAGTAGTCTTAATTGGCTCTTCAACAACTGTTTCTTCAATTGGATTTACAACAACAGTCTCATCATTCCCAGCACCCAAAACTACATCTGTATCCACATTCATCACCTCCTCATCTTCATCATTATTCCTCCCCTATTTGGATGCATCCTCTTGCTCAACACCCAAATTTTCTTCATCATCCGAGGATATAACTTTAGCAGATAAACCAACCCTATATAACCTTTTAAGCTTTTGTGTTCTTGACCTGTTCTTCTTCTCAAGCTTATGAACTCTCCTCTTCAAACTATCAATTTGTATCTCTTGAGAGGATGTCTTCTTAGTCAGACCAGGAACTTGTTTATCTAAGTTGATACAAATATCCATTAATTCAGTAAGTTTAATGCTATCCTCATCAGTTCGAAGTGTGTTACCTGATAACATCAAATAATCTTGCCTTTTAAGTGTCAATTTCCCCCGTTTATGCTCATATTTTATGTCATTTATATGGATGTATACTCTTATTCCTTTAAATTTCGTTTTCAGGTAATATATAAGCATTGGAGCTTAGAGACGCGGATTTGGAGATTTTCTTAACAGTTTTACCTTAGTATGCTATCATTGAAGAAGCTACGGCGTAACTCCTATTCTCAATTATGCAGTAGCTAGGATTACATTACAAATACCAAGTCTGTTGGAATCACTCCTAAACTAGAATTCAAATGTTAGTAATTAATATGTAATAGTTAGCTTAATTATGGCTTTTATGTTAGTAATCTAGGCTAGGCTTATGTAGAAAGCCCATGAGCCTATGTCAAGCCCAATAAGGAAAGGATGGGAACTTGGTGTGTTGCCCTAGTTCCCTCCTATAAATAATCTTGTAACTCTCATTAGAGAGTTGGTTGTTCATTTTATCATTTCACTCCTACGCATAACTTGTCTCATTCATACGTGTGTGTGTGTGTTAAGTGTTCAACCGATCATCTTATCTATCTTTCTTATATATTGATGCTTGTGTTACATAAATGATGACCTAACAGTGGTATCAATCGCCAAATAGTTGGGTAAACGTTTTTGGTTTTTGAAGCTTTTAAGTATACGCGTAAGTCTCGGTACAAAATCTTTCATACGCTTAAAAACTCAATTTTTACACTTTCTAATCCAAGATTCTTTTCCTTTCAAGGTTATTAGGTGTTAAAGTTTTCGTTTTTGGCAAAAAGTTTGAAACTTTACGTGTATTTCGTTGATTTTAAGCTTGATTTTATACGTGTTATCATTTTTCCGCGTAAGGTGTTTATAAGTTTTGGATCATCAAGTTTCACACTTTTGTGTTATTTTGGTGATGTTGAAGTCGCTTTCATCACAAAAATCGGTCTTGAAACACTTTGGGAAAATCGCTTTTGGTTATGTTTTACGCATAAGTAAACCCTAAGTTTACGCTTAAGTTCCTCAAGGTTTGATCTTCAGTGTTCTTGGTTTACTTAGTGTTTTCTTGCTTGGATAAGCCTGAAAACACTTCGACTTTGGATATCTTTTACACTGGAATGAGTGTAAAGGATTTTGGGCAAAACCCTAATTTTACGCATTAGCTAAAAATTACGCGCATAACTCTTTATGCCTAAGCATTTTCTTACGCCTAAGCCTTGTCTTACGCATAAGCTAATCTTAAACATAAGCATTCTACGTCTAACTTTCAGTTTACGCCTAACCTTAGTGTTTTTCAACTATTACGCGTAAGCTAATCCTACGCGTAAACAATCATTTTACGTGTAAGTTTGGTGTTTTTACGCCTAAGGTTTTCTTTGCCTAAACTTTGTTTCTACGCCTAAGGACTCTTCATCAACAAAGTTTCACTCGACTATAAAGATCCATTTTACAACACAAGTTTTCAAGATGTCTCAACCACCATACTCTAACTACTTTCCTCATGTGTATCCTCAACAACAACTCAGTCAACAAAAACAACAATTCAATCTACAACAACAATTTCAACAACAACATTTTCCACAACAAGGAGCAATTCCACCACAAATGGTTCAACCACCACCTAGTCTTCAAGTACAACCTTACACAAACTTTTACAATCAACATCCATCCAGGAATACTATGAAGGAACCATCATTGTTTGGCAAGATGTGTGAAGCTTTAAGTAGCCAACAATCCATTCATGAGGCTGGATCACTTGATAGACCTCCAATGCTCAGACCGAAAATTACGATCAATGGGTGATTAGGTTCTTTAGGTTTTGTGATCTAAAGAAGCCACATGGAAAGTTCTTAAAAAAGGTCATTTTGGAAGGTCCGTTTCAGATGCCTACTGTCGTTACACCCGGAGATCCAAATGCTACTCCACCAAGAGGTGATGTCTCCAACATTGCAACTCTTTATGACCTCACTGCTGATGAACTTCTACATTTCGAAGCCGATGAGCTAGCAATGCAATACATCCTTTTGGGATTACCCAATCCGATCCTTCGAAGTGTTGATGCTCAAAAGACTGCTAAAGCAATGTGGGAACATATTCATCTTCTCATGGAAGGCACTGAACTCAATCAAGAAGACATGGAATCCAAAATCTACTTGGCTTATGAACACTTCATGATTGAACCCGGAGAGACATTAGAGTCATATCATCATCGCTTCTCAGACATCATCAATGACTTGGACAAACACAACATCATTATGCCAAGAATTGCTGTCAACACTAAGTTCCTAAGTAGTCTTGGTCCTGATTGGGAAAAGTATGTCATTTTCATCCGTCAAGCAAAGAATCTTCATCATGCTAGATACGGATTGTTGTACGACTACTTGAAGCCACACCAAAAAGAAGTTGACAAAGAAAGGGTTATCCGTGGACTCCCGGTTTCACCTTCACTTTCGGATAATCAACAATTAGCTTTGTGGGCTCAAGCTTGTTATCCTCAATTCCCGACCTTACAAACTGTCTTCACAAATCCTCCACAACCCACTGCTCAACCAACTGCAACAATCACACCATATGATCCTTCAAAGCAACAATCTCAAGAAACTCAATTGGTTACATACAACAACAACAATGATCAAGCACTTTACAGTGAATCTAATGCAGATGTAGAAGCTTTCGATGCATTGCAACAAGGGTTTGTCATGATTGCTAGAGCCTTCGGCCGATACTCTAACAAATCCAACAATCGCATTCGTACCTCACTAACATAAGGAATCAGGCTGTTGTTAACAATGGACGTGTTGAAGTTTAGAAACGTGGTAATGTTCGTCAGATGGGCGGTGGTCAAGGGTTTAATGCTATGGGAAGGAATAACATGGGTGCTCTACAGAGAGCTCAAGTGGTTGAACAGGTAATGCTCATAATGGGATTAATGGTCTTCGTTGCTATAACTGTAATGAGAAGGGAGATAAGGTTTTAAAATGTACCTTTTTGAGGGGTCGTTTAAGCCCTTATTTGTTCACTTTTGTATCCGTTATTGCTTAATATCGTTCCTTTTCACTTTTTAGGTCTCTTGAAGGCAAACTGCTGTAATGGCACTTATTTGGACGAAAAGGCGGATATATGAAGAAAATGGCCAAAGTCAAGAATCGAGACACTCAAGTCGCTAAATTACAAGGGACGGCGTCCTTCGCTTGTCTATGACGCCGTCGGAGGAATTTGTGACGACACATAAGAGAAATTGCTAGTTTTTGGAGGACGGTCGGGCTTTAAAAGAGTAGGCCGTCACAACTCGGGCGGCCTAGATTCAATCCGAGGCGGCGAGAAGATAAAGAGGACGGCGTCACAAGCATAAGGTGACGTCGTCGCAAGATTAACTTGCCAAGACGAAACCCTAATGACGGCGACACGGCGGCGTCACAAATCATAAGGTGGCGCCGTCGCACATGTAATCTTATATATAGAATCCGAATTTTTCGGTTTTAGAGTAGTCTTTTGGGTAAACTTTTGGAGTAAAACCTAAACCGAACCAAGGTCGTATTTTAGGGTTCTAAACCCTATCTTACACCAAGATAAGTTGTTTACTTCATTAATTTAATTATGTCTTCAATTATTTGTGTGTATGCTTGAATGTTCTCCATGTCCCATTAATTTACTTGTGTGTTTGCTAGGGAATATGAAACTTAATTATTGAATATTGATTGGTTGTTTCTTATCTTAGTTGATTAATGATCTAGTAATGCGATAGGTCATTCGTTGTGTACTTAATGCTTGATTAATCTTTGTGAACCTTAGGTTATAGCACTTTGAGTTGTTGTAAGCTAAACTATCCAAAGAGGCCTTAGAGTTAGAGTTTATCATCCCTAGTGGGTTTTGTAGACGAGACCCTTTGGTAACTTCAAAGAGTAGGAGAAAGCATACCCTACAACTTTAGACACACAACGCAACTAGGAATAAGGACGTGACAATTCAACCACCAATAGAAAATAATTAAGGAGTAGTAAAACCTAAGTAAACACATCTTTAAACTATCATACGAGCACACAATAATTAGACATAGACTACCACCACCTTAGTTTAGATAATTAGATAATAGTAGAGTAATCGGTGAAATACCAACCCCAATCCAAACCCGAGATTCAGTATTTTTCCTTTTCTAAAAACATAAAAGATAAAAATAATTTTCCTCAACCCCAACCTTAGCGTAGTAACTTCTCACTAGCATTCCTATTCCCTAGAGAACGATATCAATTCCGTGGCTTACCCTAATACTACACTACAACGATTAGGTTCATTTGCTGGGGTGTTGAAAAACTTGCTCGACGAAAGGAAGTTCCTTTGACCCCGAGCAGCTGTGTAAGCGTATCAAGTTTTGGCGCCGTTCGGGAATAGAATAGCTAGTTAGTAGTCCACCTCGTTTAGGTTTCTTTGCTTGATTCCTATCAAGTAAACTTTTTCTCATTTTTAGCTTCCTTTTAGTCTATCCCCCTTCTTCGTGACCTTTGTTCGTAACCCCATCACTTTTCATCATGGAAGGTGAAAACCCCCCTCAAATCATTGTCCCGCCAAGAGACCGTACTCTTGGTGAATACTCGAGACCTAGCCACCTAGGCTATAGGAACACCATTGAGCTTCCCGACCAAGCCCAAATTATGGCCCTGCGATCCGACACCATCCGATTGGTGCAAAATGGATGTGCATTCCATGGACTTCGTTCCGAAGATCCTAATCAGCATCTTAAGGACTTCCTTAAAATTTCCGATTCTATTGACCTTGATGCTACTACTCGGGAGACCACGCGTCTGCGTCTCTTCCAATTCTCTCTACGGGACCAAGCTAGTAATTGGCTTGAGCGACTTCCCGCCGGCTCCATCTCAAGTTGGGATGATCTCACCACTCGTTTCCTTGCTCAATTTTTCCCACCGGGGAGAACCACAAAACTTAGGAATGACATCTTGATGTTCCAACAACGTCAAGGTGAATCTCTCTACGAAGCATGGACTCGATTCAAGGACTTACTACATAAAGTCCCTCATCATGGCATTGATCTTTGGCTCCAAGTCCAAATCTTTTATGATCTTGTCAGTCTTTCCCTCCAACAGACCATTGATTATGCCGCCGGTGGAAGATTAAGTAGTCTCAGTGCTAAAGCGTGTTGGGAGGTTATTGATGACCTAGCTCAATATGAAGAGGAAGGTTGGGAAATTCCGGTTGTCCAAGAAAATGGATTAACAGCCCAAGCACAAGCAATTATGAGTATGGCAGCCCAAGTGGATGCATTAATGGAAATAACTACCCGGGCTGATAAGCATGTAAACGCGGTCAAGGAGTTTCTGCTCCCAAAAAAGTCTAGGCAAGATGAATTCGAGGACATAATGTTGACATTTGTCCACAAACAAGAAAAAGAAATACAACGCCTCGAAGCTCAAATGCGAAAGACTCACGACACTTTCTTGGAGCTAGCTGATAGCTTCACGCAAAATATCCGTAATGAAATCGCGAAGAACAATATACCTAAAAAGATAGAGAAGGTGTATGCAATACCAGAACACGTTGAGATAAACCCCAAACTTTCTCCGATTTCATTAAACAAGACACACTCCCTCAATTCATATTCTTGTTTAAACTCCTATCTCGACGGTCACCAAATATCCCCTGAGAATATATTTATTAGAGCGGTGCGCGTGGCGCTTCCAACTATCCTAACAATGGGAAGAGTTCTTTCGACTTTAAACACAGTGCGACCTCAGAAACCCTCAATTGAAAGGCGGATTGACAAAACTATTTTCTTTTACGAAAATTTGGGTCGTGATTTTTTATCGTCACACTTTAACGAGTGACGCCGTCGCTAAGCCAGATCAGACGTATAAATACATCACCCATCTCTTTCATTCTTTACCCTACACATTTTTTATCCGCCCCACACCACACCAAAACGAATTCCCCACATCGAATCCACCATTTTTCCATGACAATCTCCACGAGGTAAGTAATCTACATTGATCTTTGTCTATTCAATTGTTCTAATTCATGTTCAATTTTGTTTCCCCCTCTTTTCTCAATCCGAAAACCCCAACTAATTTGATCTATTTCGCCCTTGAAATCTTGTTAAGGCTTAAGATTAGGCGAAGTAGTAGTGTTATCATATGGGGGTTAACTTTGCGAGAAGCCTTGAAGGCTTAGGAATCAAAACCACCTAGCCATTATGCCATTGTTCTTTGCAACAAAGGTGTTTGGGTCAAGGGTTATGGTTAGAAACTTGGACTTTTCCTCGCAAATGTCGAATTCAAAAATTGGTCGGTGACGGCGTCAGTGTATTCTCATGACGCCGTCGATGCACACTTGTGTCATCCTTTGCATCGCAAATGATACTCATTGCTCTCCACTTATTTGATTTCTTGTTTCAAATGAGCGGAAGAGTAAAAGGACTAGGGACAATCTTCTAATACCCGAAAACATTGCGGACACGATCATTGGGTGGGGTATTTATTGAAGAAGGATGTCAAGCCACTTACAACAATTTACTCCATCGGACTATTGATTCGAGGGTGTGTTGGGTGGGCATTTCGGAGGAGTATGATTTGGCTAGGAATTTTCGAATAGTTTTAGAAGGATAAGTTCACCGATCCCCAATGGGAAAGATTGTTTAAGATTAGAGAGCCCGTGTATGGCGAGTTGGTACGTGAGTTTCACGCATCATATTTGCCAAATATCAATGCATGTCAAGATAATATGGATTTCCAAGGGATCCGATTTAGGTTAGGAGGGGCCGTAGGCAAATGTCGATGCTTGAGTTTGGATGGAGGTTGGGATTGTATACATCGAGGATCTTGAGTGATGTTTTAGGACTCGATTTGCGGTGGAATTACCCATAAGGGCGAGATGTTGGGTATTCGGTTCGGAACACGATTGGCGATGGGAGTACATTCTTGGGGTACCGCTTCACAAATCCGGATCCACGGGTTAGGCTCATACATCGCTGCCTCACTTTCTCTATCACGGGATGACATGCCACGAGCCATCGTGTCACCTTACTGGACCTATTCTATCTCTACTTATTGGTCGAGGGTACCTGCAACATCCCGTTACGGTTGGCCGATTACTTGAGAACTGCAAGTGGGATTAGGTTGGAGGATAGGGTGTATGGGGCATGCTTATCACCCGTTAGCTCGATCCTTAGGTGTATTGGCGGGGAGGTACTGCGTACACGAGTACGATGGCGGCACCGGTGGTCGTCAAGGCTAAGTCTCTGAAAGCTATGAATGTCACGATGGATTATGGTAGAGGCTATACTTGGTTCCATTCTCACCGCCATTCAAGGTGGTGATGGCGACAATGATGAGGAGCCACGGTACGGCACCGGGGGGGTGAGCGAGAAGCTCCACCGGCGCCTACGGGCACATGTCTAGTGGAGATTGGCGAGCCTACCACGGAGGATGGATGGGCGCATGGATACATGGATGGCGCAACAAGACCAAAGGGATAGCTGGACCTACGACCATCTTGTCAGACGGATGCATCATCATCCATGCGTGATCGACTTGACCCACATCTCCAGTTGATCCTTTCCTGGATGGAGGAGGACTATCCATCGTATGGGTATTTGGGCCATCTTCCCCCTGGTTATAACTATCGTTATGGACCCCCTCCCCAGTGATTGATGTATTAGTTTATGGTTGAGTATGATTGGTTATTGAAACAATTTTTATTTTGGCATGTAATAATCTTGGACATCTAAATTAGTAGTGACCTTTGAACTATGTGATGTTTCTTTACATGTGGTATAATTTATCTTGCTTGTATGTTTTATCTTTGTTTGTGATTTATCTTTCTTCTTTTATTGATTGTTTATTCTCATGTTTAAATTTGTAAAAATGCTTTATTTTGTTTTTAACCTCGTCTTAATTGCATATAAAGGTATTTTACATAAAGGATAAGTGTAGGGAGGATTACACACGTTTTCATAAGAAACGTGAACATGAGAATAACAATTAATTAAAAGATATATTTGTGTGTTTGTTCGAGTCAAATGCTTGTATCGAGTCATAATGGATGTTTTGCGAAATTTTTCCAAATTCTAAAGATGTAAATTTTCGAATTTTTCCGAAAATCGCAGACCGGTTTTCGAGGATAACTGACGTCGGGATAACTGACGGCGTCGAGAAGGAGTAAAACATCGATTACTTTTTCTCGTTTTCGAGCTACTTAAAATTTTTGGAATTTTGCGGTCTTAATTTTCTTAGAAATTCTGTAAACATCCATTCCACAAGCATTATATCCTAGTTTAAATTGAGTCTTATATATTATTACCGCCGATTTTACGCGAAGGTTTCATTTGTTTTCTTCAAGTGTGCAGGTTTTGTTTCTCAAGAAGAAGATACATAAAGTTGGAAGGAGCTTTTCACGCATAGATTCTTCTTGGAAAGGATTTAACCACTACTTCACACACGGATCCTACCGAGCTAATCAGGGGAGTATTAGTTTCTTTCGTTTTTGATTACCTTCTTTTATCATAACTTTGATACTTTCGGGAACATTGGGGACAATATTCGGTTTAAGTGTAGGAGGGAAAATAAAGCGGGAACTTTGAAACTATGCCTATCCTTGATTATTTGCTTTGTCTAATTGCATTTGCGTAATAAACCATGAGAAAATGTCGGTTAGGGTAATTTTGGCACCAAATTTAAAATTTTCATGACATATAAGAGTGGGCCATTAGTCTTAACAAAAGCGTCTCACGGATAGGAAGTTATATGACTAGCACAAAACCCTTTACCACTTAAATTCCACCAAAATGTGAGGATCGCCTTAGATTAGTAGGAATTGAAGCATTCATCTTCAATGCTTAGAGTGTGAACCGGTAGTATATTAGATTCTAGAACTTGTTTTGTGATACATTCCGAGATCGCTAGTGAGACTACACTTGTGTAGTTAGGAATAACTAAATGATAAGAGGCATTATGATAACCCTTGTTTGATACCGTAATATAATTACTTCTTCCACATCGGTTGAGTAATTCCCCACACCTTTGCGTTGTACTCATCTTTAGTACACGATACCCTAGTTAACCCCTCGAGCCTATCCTTTTCACGGTTCTCGTGATGTTTGGTTTTCGGAATATCAATGAAGAGCATTGTTTACACCCCACCCCAAATGTACACCCAAATTGCCTTAGCCTACCTTGTATGCACTCACTTTTAGTGCATTATTGTTATCACCCTAAACCCTTTAGTTCAATTATCTAATTACTTGCATGAGTTGCTAAGTTGAGTCATATCTTTTGTACACAGTTTTGGGACGATTGGGACTCATGGGAAAAAAAGTTAAAGTTTTAAATGACTAAAAGGGAACGCCAATTCCCTTATCTGCGTAATAACGTACTCCAAGTGTTTTGATCTTTTCAATTCGGGTCATATTAGTGTTAGAGTAATAAAAACTCAAGTGTAGGGATGTGCTATAAATCCCTATTATTTTTATGTTATCGTAGAGGATGGTAGAGTAAAAGTGTATGGAAAAAAAAATCGAAAAAAAATATTGAAAAAGAGAAAAATAAAAAAAAGAAAAAAAAAAAAAAAAAAAAAAAAAAAAAAAAAAACATACTGGCTACCATCCTACATCTATCTTTAAATTTATGTTTGTTTATTTCGGTTATCTAGAGTTTAAAGTGTCGAGTCTTGGCTTAGCAACGCCATTCTTCGTATGCATTTAACATAGAGATTTTTGACTTGCCACCACTAAATAGCCTATCCCACCAAACCCTTTGTTTCCTACCGTAAGCCTAACGTTACAACCCTTTAAAGACCTCTTTGATAGTCTTTCCTAGGTGCTTACGCCAGCGATGGAGGTTTGATCTATTCTCAAGCCTATGGTAATCTATGTACTAGGACCGGTTAATGAGTGTTTACCTTCCATTTCCAATTTGCTATACTTCATATACACCCGAGATGTGAGTATCCAAACACCCCATGTGAGGTGCTAGTATGTAATTTCCGTGCTTGTTATTACTTTTAGGGCTTATATGTGTTGTGGACTGTTTTAAACCAATGCTTCATGACCCCAACTTATAAATTAATTGGCTAAAAGCACATTTGCTTGAGGACAAGCAAATACCAAGTGTAAGGATATTTGATAAGGTTTTAAATGTACCTTTTTGAGGGTCGTTTAAGCCCTTATTTGATCACTTTTGTATCCGTTATTGCTTAATATCGTTCCTTTTCACTTTTAGGTCTCTTGAAGGCAAAGCTACAGTAATGGTACTTATTTGGACGAAAAGGCGGATATATGAAGAAAATGGCCAAAGTCAAGAATCGAGACACTCAGTTGCTAAATTACAAGGGGCGGCGTCAACTGCTTGTCTCTGCGACGCCGTCGGAGGAATTTGTGACGACACGGAAGAGAAATTGCTAGTTTTGGAGGACGGTCGGGCTTTAAAAGAGTAGGCCGTCGCAACTCGGATGGCCTAGATTCAATCCAGACGGCGTCGAAGCTAAAGAGGGCGGCGTCACAAGCATAAGGTGGCCGTCGCAAGATTAACAGCCAAGCGAAACCCTAATGACGGCGACACGGGCGTCACAAATCACAAGGTGACGCCGTCGCACATGTAATCTTATATATAGAATACGAATTTTTAGTTTTAGAGTAGTCTTTTGGGTAAACTTTTGGAGTAAAACCTAAACCAACCAAGGTCGTATTTTAGGGTTCTAAACCTATCTTACACCAAGATAAGTTGTTTACTTCATTAATTTAATTATTTCTTCAATTATTTGTGTGTATGCTTGCATGTTCTCCATGTCCCGCTAATTTACTTGTGTGTTTGCTTAGGAATATGAAACTTAATTATTGAATATTGATTGGTTGTTTCTTATCTTAGTTGATTAATGATCTAGTAATGCGATAGGTCATTCGTTGTGTATAATGCTTGATTAATCTTTGTGAACCTTAGGTTATAGCACTTTGAGTTGTTGTAAGCTAAACTATCCAAAGAGGCCTTAGAGTTAGAGTTTATCATCCCTAGTGGGTTTTGTAGACGAGACCCTTTGGTAACTTCAAAGAGTAGGGAGAAACGCATACCCTACAACTTTAGACACACAACGCAACTAGGAATAAGGACGTGACAATTCAACCACCAATAGAAAATAATTAAGGAGTAGTAAAACCTAAGTAAACACATCTTTAAACTATCATACGAGCACACAATAATTAGACATAGACTACCACCACCTTAGTTTAGATAATTAGATAATAGTAGAGTAATCGGTAGAAATACCAACCCCAATCAAACCCGAGATTCGTATTTTTCCTTTTCTAAAAACATAAAAGATAAAAATAATCTTCCTCAACCCCAACCTTAGCATAGTAACTTCTCACTAGCATTCCTATTCCCTAGAGAACGATATCAATTCCGTGGCTTACCCTAATACTACACTACAACGATTAGGTTCACCGCCTAGGGTGTTGAAAAACTTGCTCGACGAAAGGAAGTTCCTTTGACCCCGAGCAGCGTGTAAGCGTATCAAAGGTCATCGGCTAATGCATGCCCAAAGCCGAGGACAAGAGGCAACGCTTATCACAAAGAGGCTTTGCTCTTGGCCCTCAAGGATGAAGCTGGTGGAACTCTCACAAACAAAGACCAGAGTTTTATGGCAGATGCATATTCTGATGATGATATGGAGGACTTGCAGGCTAATGCAGTAGTGATGTTGATGGCACACATGCAAGCTCTCCACATGAGTGACACAGGCCCAATGTATGACACTGACGGCTTGTCTCAGGTACCAGATCAAACTATACTCATTAATGATCTGATATCTCAGCCAATATCTACATCCGATAAGGATCAAAGTGTTCAGCATGCGCCATCTACATCTCATTCCAAAGATAATCAAATAGACCCCGTAGTTATATTTGACGATAAAGATGACCTTATGGTTACCATTGATAATCAAGTTGACTCCGTGGTTATACTTGAGGATCTGACTAATGATCATGTTGAGACTCATGTTGAACAAGATGATCCTTCGTCTCACCTAGAAGTTGAGCTCATGACCTTAATTAAAGACCAAGAATCTCGATTGGAAATTTGCAAGCAATTAAAAGAAAAAAATGCACTGTTAACTAGGGATAATGAATGCTTAATGAGGCAACTCAACGTTTTCAAAACTTAAGAAAAACATGAACAAGGTTTTGAAGTCGCTTTTGCTAAATCTCATCAAAACGAAAAATCACAAGAACGACAGATACGTGATCTAGTCGCATCCAATAATGCTTTGTTGTCTCAAATAGAACAATTGAAATATGATCATAAAAAACAACTTAACGCTCTTACTTTGGAAACTCAAAAAGCCAAGTCAGAGTTGTTAACTTGTCAAAAACAGTTCTTTGAGTACAAAAAGCATTCAACGAAACGAATAGATGACTATCTTGAAGAAATTGTCGGCTTACAAAACAAAATCAAAGAGTTTCGAAATGTTGTTTATAAACATGGTGAGTCAATCACAATTATTCAAAAGTTTACTTTAAAACCAAATCCAAATGGATATGGACCGAATCTTCTTGATTACAAACCAAAGCTTTCAAACAAAGCATTCAAACCAAATCACGAAGTTTACAAAGCGAGAACACAAAATTGATGATTCTATTATGAGTGTTGTTGAATATCATCGTCAAGAGGAATTAGATGCGATGATGGCGAGTCGGTCAAAATGAAAATGTTGTTTATAACAAACCATTTAACTATTCAAAAGCCGTTACTTTTGTCACTAACAGATAATTCTAACACACCTGGGTTATCACACCTACTTACGAGTCTTCATCGTGAGACCCGAAACCAATTCTGCACAAAATGGTCCTTTACCTTCACTCAGTAAAGTAAAATCAATACCCGAAAATCGTCAAATTCTTAGATATTTTGACATTTTCATTTCTGACATCAAACTTTTAGAACGTGCGATTGAATTTCATTCTGAAATAAAAGTTGAACATTTTCAATCGCCTCAGGCGCAAGAACAAAGAGATCTTTTTCAGAAAAGAATTTTACCCCATGTTCAAAATTTGAAAAATTGTGCATTGTATTGGGAACGGGAATTTCATAAGGAACTTGGGTGATGAAAATAGTTTTCGAAAAACGAAACATCGATTTCAAATACAAAGCATAAAAGAAAATGTTACGAAAAGATGTTGATCGACTCTTGGAAGATGTTATCTCGTGATATCCATAATGTTGTGTTATTACATTCATTGCATATGCATTTCATTATATCTCTGCGGATACTATTGATTCATTGAAATTGTTGAGAATCCACGATCGTGTCACAAATCAAGTCTTTAAAAGTTGAAAATGAACGATTGTTAAAAGAGCTTTCAGATGCAAAACGTCGTCTTCAATGGTGTCAAAAAGATTGTCAAAATCGTGAACTTGCTTTGCAAAACAAAATCACCCAGTTGCGCTCAAAATCTTTTGATCCTAAAATTGAGCAACTGGATGATCAAAACGTGTATTTGAAATTTCAAATCTCAAAATATGAACAAGAACTTGCAAAAGTTAAAAAGGAATATGGTGTCATATTTGATTTACTCTAACAAACTCGTGATGAAGCATCAAACGAGCTTGATCATTATCTTGCACACACTAAAGAAGTCACAAATATTTATGGAAACCTTCGTTCTGAAAATCAAGATTTGTTGCACACTATCATCGAGTTAAAAAGAAGTTAGGAAAGTATGAACAAGTTCGACAGCAACATTAAGAAACTTGCACTGTAACACTTAGAAAAGTGACGATCGAATGCCTAATGACAAACCACAAGATACTAATGTGATTCCCTCTACTGAAACATGAATAGTTGCCTCTTTTCCCAACGCCCGCACTTCACAGCCTAGGAGCAATACAAGGAAGAATAGGAAGTTAAGACGTAAGAAAAGATCAATAAAGAATGGTGAAGTAGAAGAACACCCTAGGACTTTGAATAAAACTCAAGTTGCACCCACTTTAGACATTGCGTTAGATAAATGTAATAGAAAAAGTGATGTAACGAATTCTGAACCGTTAAGTACTTTTGATGTTAAGTTTGAAGCTTCTTGTGTTATATGTCATCAAAGTATGCTTTCTGATTGTCATGACAAATGTGTTGCTAAATCTATCTTGTCTCATTTACGGAACCCTAAGAAAAGGAATACCTCAAGGCCCACTAATGCTTCTAAGTCTGTGCTTGGTAAACCGCCCTCCTTAGGTTCTAAGAAATGCATTGATGTTCCTATAGCTCCACCTTCACCTCCTAGGAAGAACTTTTCACCTAGTGCATTCACTAAGATTGTTGACAAAAAGGATTGGGTTTATTTTCGAAGTAAAATCAAGCCCAAATATAACCCTTAAAAAAAGGGTCGCCAAAATCTAATCAAAGGGAAAATTTTTAAAAACTCCCATTTTTAAAAGGGTTCAAAATTATTCACGAAAACAAAACGGATTGGAAAAAAAGCACTATGGAATCAAAACTTAATAATCTAAACTTTGGAACAGGGCTGGTCAAAAAACCCACCCTAATTGCCAATATTAAACCCCAAAAAAAACCTTATAATTTTAACCCCTAAACCAATCTCAAAATTTATGTAGACCCTTTGTTACCGTTGTCTGATGATTTTAAGAAACCAAAAAATTGGATTTTGTAGGATTTTAAATTTGGTTTTATTTGGAATAAAAAAATAAAGTTCTAAATTTGATGACATAAACCTTGAGCATAATTTAACCCGGTATAACCCAAACTTCCCCAAACCCCATCATACCGAACCTTTTCAAAACTGCCAAATGGCTTTTTTGTCCCCAGGATTATTTGAACCCCTTTTAATTTTACTAACCCGTTAATCCAATACCGACCGATAAAAACTTGGGGCACCACCTTGACTCAACAATTGAACAAACCCGATCCAACGGTTCCACCCTTTGAACCCAAAATAAACCCCCGATTTTCCAAATGGTTTTAACCCGAAATTCCCAATCCCCAGTTTGGTCTCACAAGCATTTGAATCCCCAATTAAATATTAAAAACCTGACATATGGACGTTTTTAAAAATGGAAGAATCAAACCATAAAAACCCTTAAAGGGTTTGAAATTGCTTTATGATACCCAATGGAAAAACTTAAAGGTTACAAAGAAACCCGTTGAATATGCAAGAAGAATCAATCCTTTAAATTGAAGTAGGAATTGGTTAAAGAAATGGGGTTCACAGGTTCAAATGGATTTAAATTTTCAAGGAATTCTAAATAAACCCGCTAAGGGTTTTAAAGGAAGATTTACTTTAAGAATCTTGGGTTTTCTTTTGAGGGGGGTAATGGTTGTCACATTAACCCACTTCGGGGATGTTAAACCGAAGTTAAAAGAAAAGGTTATTGAACCAAGGTTGTTACAAGAGCCAACCAGTCAAAGCAAACAAGGCCCCGGCTAAACAAGCCCTGCGGGTAAAATTTTTTCCCCAACCTTTGCAAATTGGAAAACCTTTTTAAAAATTAAAACAATTTTAATCGCTCAAATAATGGATTATTTTGGGTCAACCAATTGTACCAAACGTTTAAAATAATAAAAACTTTTAAAGTCCATATGGGTGTTAATTTTTTGGTTCCAAGTTATAACACCCCTATTTTGAGTAAAAATGTCTAAATTTAAACAAACATGGAAGAAAATAACCTAGCCAAATGGCACCAATAAGCCTTTTCTTTCAAAATTGGTGATCCAAATCAATATTTTGGATTCCCTTTAAAACCCAAAGAATTGATTTTTGATACTTTCCCTTTTTCACTTCAAACTATCTCAGGTAAAAGAACCCGATCATCGGCCTAAAGGGATCCACAAATTTTTTAACTTATCCCGACCAAAAAATTTAATTACAAAATCTTGAGCCCAAGGGAAAAGGTATCAAAAAAAAAGGGGGGGTCCTTTCCTGGTAATGACCAGTTGGTTTGGGAATCTTTGGTGAGCCAACCAAAGCTTGGTTAGGTTTGAAAAACCCATGCCACTCGGGGCTAGGATCTCCAAAATTTAACACAAAATTAGCACCAATTTGAACATTTATAAGGAAAAAAGGGCCCGGAAAACTTTTGGGAAAATACCCTGATTTCTACCAAAGCCTTATCCTCTGGAAGAGTTGGTCCTGTTGGGGGTTTTTTGACCGAAACCTGAATTTTAAAAATTCTTAAAAAAAACACCAAACCCTTTGAAATTTTTAAAACTCAAAATTGTAAAATAAAAACCAAAAATATTCCTTTTATATTTTTAAATGGCAATAAAATCCCTCCCTTTACTCTTTAAATTTGTTTTCTCCAATTCAAAAAAATTTTTTTAAAATTGTCTTCACACCATCCCGGTTTATCATAATTTGGGGTCACATTTGATTGAACCCCGGCCCAATTTATAAAATTTCATTAAAGTCAAGGGGTGTTTCTTTATTTCCTTTTTAACCAAAATGGAAGTTATGGGGGATAAAAAGGTTATAGGGAAAGTTTCAAAAGGAAAATTTTAAAAAATCACCTTTAAACAATTAAAAATTTTTCTTTAAAAAATTTATAAAATAAACTTAAATTTTAAACTTTTTAAGGGTTTTAGATTTCAGTTTACAAACTATTTTTTTATAAACATCCCAAATTAATTAGTTTTAACTTTTTCTAGAAAGGTTAAACCAAACAAGTTTTTTGGCAAAAAGTTTAAACAAAACATAAAATTTTACAAATTTATTTCATAAAACTTTTTTTGGATTTTTAAAGGGTTTTGGAATTTTTATTTTAAATTGAATCTTTTTAAAAGAGGTTAAAAGAGTTGTTTAAGTTGAATTGATAAACCACCTAAAACTTAAAAATTCAAGTGGAAAAAAAAGGGTTTAAGTTAAGATTTGGGTTTCTTGCAAGTTTTGATTTTCTTGTTTGGAATCCACAACCCAAGTAGAAAGAGGTGTTAACCTTAAATTGTTACCAAGATTTGAAACCTTTTAATTTAAGATATGTCCCACCCCCTGTTAATTTACCTAAACCGAGGAGAATGGCTTGATGTTATATGATTTGCTTATTACAATAAAATTCATAATAATTTTAGAATTCCCTAAGGTCCCCCGAGTTTTCCGAAGGAAATTTACCATTTAAATTTACAATGGGACCCCTTTTCCCAAAATATTAAAAACCTTTCCATTTCACCAATGCCTTCGGGGTTTTTTTAGCCTACCCTTTAAATTTTTTTTTTCCTAATATTTCTTGTAAGATAACCCACAAACACAGCTTCCATTCCAAAGCCAAATTTGCCTAATTTTAAAAAAGGAATTAACCCAAATTGTAAAAAATAAATCATCCCAGAAACCAAAATTACTTAACAAATGAATGTTTGAAAAATTGAAAACTTGGACTTTAAAACCAAAGAATTATCGAATTATCAAACGTTTTCTATTTGACAACGTGCATTGGATTTAAATTCTTGCAATCAAAAATTTTAAAAAAAATCCTCGCTAACAATTCTTGATATTTGGTTTTTGCAAAACTTGCACTTAACCTCAAATGCAAAAGTAACACCAAATTTCTCATTAAAATTTTCCAAGGTTACCCAAAAGAGGAAAGAACAACCTCTATTGATTTTGAAAACCTTGGAGCTTGTATATGGAATTTAAACTACCCTTTTAAAGCTCAAAAATCGATGCAAAGGATTAATTCAACCCCACCAAGGAATAAAAGTTGTACCTTTCAAACAAACCCATCAGCCAAAAAATTTAGGGCTTTTTCCTTATTCCCCCATAGCCCATAATAAATGCCCCCAAACAAGGGCCCTTTTCGGTGCTCGGCAGATAAGTGTAACAAACATACCTTTGAATTCCCCCCCATGGAAAACCCACTTGTCCCAACTCTTCCAATTTAGGGTTCATCATCCCAAGCTAAACTACAAATATTTTGGTTTAAATGAAAACATAAAAATTTCTATGGGTGCAGATGTCACCTTCCCGACCAAGATCCCATACTAAAAATTATCCAAAGGTTAGAAATCCTTTTCCTTAGCGTCCCCCAAATTTTATGACCCAACCAGGGAAAACTCAACAACAAAGAAAAATCGGTGGAAACCCATTCTATAAAGGACTTTATTGAAAAGATTTGGGGGCCAAGAAAAGTAGGTTTTTGTATGTTGAAATTAGGAAAACGGAGGGGGTAAACCCAAGGTGAAATACCTGGGACATATTCCAAAAGGAAAATTTTGGGTGAACCTTTCTAAACCAACCACAATAAAGGGCTATACAAGGTAATCAAGAAAAAAACCAGAAACCCCATATTAAACTCAAAACCTCTAAGTCAACCTAAGCGACCAAGAGATGGCGGTGATAAGGACAAGGATCGCACCTAAACGTCCAAAGAAGTGCGGAGAATCTTCCTCTATGCCACCACCAACCCAAAGGACTCCAACGAAAGGCGATCTCCTCCACGTTCTCTGATAAACCTCGGGACTCGAGTTACCACCATCCACGAGAAAACCGATGATCATTTCGAATAAACCGGTGGTGACGATGAAGAGTTCCATGAGCCCCAACAACAACCCACCTCTCCCGACACAAAAGAAACCGAATCCTCATCAAAGCCAAAGAAGAAGAAGAAGACGACGACTAAGTCGATGTTGTTTCTTGGCTAGATGACGACACAACCACCGAATCGATCGGTTTTCTCAACTTTGTGATGCTACTCCTCACTACCGAAGGTCAAGAAATGGTAGATGGCGTACCATGGAGCATGTCAAGCTATTACAAGAACGATTTAAAGTGAAGAAGATGACGAAGGTGAGCTCAAACGAATCAAGAATGATGCCTTCCAACCGCTCAAAGATAGCTCAAAGTGCAATTGAAGTGGAATACCACCGACAACATTGCACGAGCCATGTCGAACAACATCGATTGGCTCAATCCACGAAGCTAACATCGACTTCACTCGACAAGACAAAGCTCCATACTACATGATTGGACCGACCTCTACCCACAATTGGTCGACCGGATCAACCAAAGATTCCATTCCGCTACTTCTTCAACAAAGACCTAGAATTTCTTCTACACTAAGCGATGTCTCCAAGAAATACGCTACATCACTTACACTTCCATTCCGGACGAAGAATATACTCAAACAACATAGCAATCGAGGAAGATGTCATCCACATGTTCTCTGACAAAGTGGAAAAGTATGATCTTGATGCAATGTATGGGATTCATCATTGGCCAGAACGCCGAAGAATCTACTACAAGAGCTGCCAGGTACTTACATCAAAGAAAGAGGTGTTTAGTGATAAAGGGATCGTTGCTATTAAGCATATTACTCTTTCGTCAAAATGGGACTACACATTTCTTAAGAAAATAGTGGTCAAACGACAAGACGAAGAGGACTATGACTTCTGTGAAGCAGACTTTTAGAGATTGTATCTCAACGACATTGAAGATATGTATATTGCCAAGGTACAAGGACGAATGTGACATTTCTCTACAGAAATCCAACGTGAGTACATCAAGTCCTTGTAAATCTTCATCAGAAGCATAGTGATCCAGGAACGTGTAGAAGACATTCAACTTGCCGTGGAATCGTATCAGACGCGTGTTAACCTCACTAAACCACAGCTAGACCTTCCCGACATCAACCAACTTCCTCAATACACCCTCATCTGCAAACCATTTAGAGTAGTCTACCGTAGTGAACTACACCGAAATTGCTTGATGGCGTGCAAAGAGCTTCGTAATTTTGGAGATCACACACTGAAGAAAGTCAGGGACGGGTTAGCTTATCGGTTAAAGGCGATACAAGAAGGCATTGGGTCACCTAAGCGATGGAATTCGAGGGAGAGACGGGATGTGAAGAAGATCATCACCGCATCGATGAAATGTTGTTTAGAAGGATCGATTCGTAACTTTGGAGAGTTTCGAGGTGGTCGTCCCAAAGATATCTCTCACAGTTATCAACGCCCGTAACGCATTCCTCGAGTTATTCTTTGGATTACCCGAGACTCCGGTAACCCTTGATTTGTGTCATTATCTTATCATTTGGATGTGTGATTTTCAATCTGATTATGGCTTGTGCACACATAACAGTGTACAACCCGTACTTGTAATGAAAGGACCCTGTGGTACGCATCAGTGCCACAATCCTATAAAAGGAGCGAAAGCTTCTTACTTTTTGAGTAAAACTTATCAAAACTTTCACTTTTCAAAGTTTTGCTCAAAAGAACAAGTACTTCCCCTTATGATTTTCAAAACCTCAAAAGTTTATATCACTTGTTGAGGGGGAGTATTTGCTTAAAACTTTGTTCACAAATTGTTCTTCATGGTAATATTTCCGCAAAACTCAAAATGGTCATATTTGATATCAAATTTCATCAAAAATAACATAATAGGCCATTTTTGAGGGGGAGAAAAATTATGTGATAAGAAATATGTTGTGAATTGCTAATGAATCGTTGTGCTACAGACTTAACTCTTGAATTGACGAGATCTAAACTATTATACATCGAAAAGATCTGTCTTCCAAGACTTATCCGAGTAGATTGTACCTATTCGAGAAGCTCTTGATAGACATGAACTTTGATGGGTTTGACAACCTTTCGAGGTTTGTTAACACCTTCAAGATAGTTATTAGAGCTAGTTGTCACCTAAAAGCTGATAATGTAACTCTTTAACTATGCAACGTAACTGTGTCTCGCGGGGGATTGTCTATCTTGAGTTGATCAATTCAAAAGTGCGCGCTCTACTTTCACCGTGCAGATTCTTGTCAAAATAATTAAGCACGTGTGGAGGGGGAGTATTTCTGCAAAATCCTAAACTCTCAACAGTGGTATTAAATGCTTTTAATCATAACCACTTTGAGAGATTTTCATGAAAATGGTTTTATGGCAACATAGGTTAGTCATGGAGTTAAAAGGTGACTAAGGTTAGGAATAGCCGTCCTATGATCCTCCAGAGCCGGAGGGATCTACCCAAGGACTCCACCAATAGTTATAATCTAGAAGTCCTTAGGTATGATTATAAAAAAGAAGAAAATGATAATCGGAGAAAGAAGGAGTTGAAGAATTAAAAAGAAAAGTAAAGAAAAGGGTGAAAAGAAATAGCCCTCCAGATTATTCAACTTAGGGCAAACTGTTAGGATTTAGTAAATCCAGTTATTAAAGTGTCGGTCACCTCAAGTATATGTAATCGTTAGAAATCTCGTAGTCGTAGTTATTTAAAGTTAAGTTGTATTTAGTTAAGTAACACCGTGGAGGACGGACGGGTCTTTACCCACTGTATGCCTGATCCACAGCCCGTAGGTGGAAATTTGTGTAAGACTATAAATACTCTCTACCTCCCAAGGTAGAGAGTTGGAGCTCATAATAATACTTTCATTTTCTCTCACTAAGTTCCCAAACCGCTAACTCTTTCTCTCTCTAAAAACCTTAAGTTATACGCCTATATGTGATCATGTTTTGATGTGTTTGTGAAATCCAATATGTTACAAATGGTATCAGATACATGGTTTGATCATCTCTCTTACATATCCTTGGATTTCTAGTGGTTTTAGATGGTTTTTTAGTTTGAAAAAGTTTAGTGGTTTTTGTATCATTTGGATCATTTATTGTGTTAAAGTTTTAATTTTGAGTGTACTTTTGTGTTTAGAATCATTTTAAGTGCTTGGGTTTTGATTTGGAAAGCTTGAATCACTGTGGTTGGGCTTGTTTTGGATTGAAAAGTGTGTTTTTGAAGTTTTTCAAGGTAGCGACTTGAGTCTCGTTGTGAATTTCTTCGTAGCGACTTGCTTCAGTAATTTATAGCGAGTTGTAGTGTTAGTCATAGCGACTTGTCTATTGAGACAAGCCGACAAACAGTACAAGTTAGTGGATTCTCCACTATGGCTAGCGACTTGGTGGGGTTAGCGACTTGCTTTCATTATTTCCAGCGACTTGTACTTATTGTTCTCAGCGACTTGACATTAGCGACTTGGATACTTAGTGAGTTGCTCTTTAGCGACTTGACTATTTAGCGATTTGGTGCTTTAGTGATTTGTGTCCAGCGACTTGGGTCTTAGCGCCTTGGGCTTAGCGACTTGATTCATAGCAACTTGAGGTTTAGCGAGTTGCTACTTAGCGACTTGGTGCTTAGCAACTTGGTTCAAGGATTCTTAGCGACTTGGTTGAACTTTTGTTTCTAATACGGTTTTCTCTTGATTTAATAAATTCCTGTGAAAGAATCTATTTCTCGGTTTAATCATAGAGTTATAAAATCCCGTAAAATCTGTAAACATGTCTACCAACGTACCTATAATCATCTCCATCGTTCTCGAGGATGTTCAAGCAAATGGTTCGAGATACTAAATCCACCCATGCTTGATGTAACTAACTACGACTCTTGGGCTCAACGAATCGATTGTACCGCCTTGGAAAGGAAAATGGGTTAACATTCTCAAATCAATTGATGAAGGACCTTATCGATTGAGACTACAAGAGACATAATTGATCTTTGCTGCAGATGGTACCATGATATTTGGATTGGACGGACCAAAGACGATGATGAGCTTAGTGATAAGGAGAAAAGAGATTCGATCTCGATATCGTGGCTTCAAACATTATACTTCAAGGTCTTCCAAAAGATATCTACAAGCTTATCAATCACAACACCAAGCCAAGGTCGTTTGGGATAATGTCAAGATGCTTCTCTCGGGTTCTGAATTAACTAAGGAAGAGAGAGAATCACAGCTGTATGATGAATTTGAACACTTCAAGATGAAACCATAAGAGAGTATCTATGAATATTACTTGAGATTCCACAAGCTTGTGAATGATATGAGGAATATCAAAATGACTATGCCAAATATTCAACTGAACTCAAAGTTTGTGAACAACATGAATCCCGAATGGCACAAGTTTGTCACCTCTGTGAAGCTAACTAAAGGATTGAAGAACACCAACTATGAGCAATCAGATGCCTTCCTTCTTCGAATGAGAGACATGCTATGTTTGAAAAAAGGATTCTTGAACAGTTCAAAGCTAAACAGGGAGAATCAAGTTCATCAAATGATTCAACCGCATACTACACCAACGTAGGGATCACTACCAAAGCATCTCAAGTCATACCCACTGGAAATGGAAATCACAAACTCATTCCCGATCCGAGGTTCAAACAACCTGATGCTGATGCAGTCATGGAACACTTCATCAATCAACTGGCTCTTATGGTTAAACAAAATCTGACCTTCACACCACATACTAACAGTCTTCACACAAACAATGAAGTCAGAACCTCATCCAATCTACACAATCATGCTTTGGTCAGAGATGGAAAGGTTATGGTGCAACCACTTCAAGGAAGGCAATATGAACAGGGAAGAGGTGGAGCAGGTGGAGGGTATGTGGCAAATCAGAATAGGGGATGGAATGGAAATCAAGGACAAGCAAAGCCTATCAAGTGCTACAACTGTGGTGGTGATGGACATATAGCTAGAAACTGCACATCTCCAAAACGCCCTCAAAATGCAGAGTACTTCAGAGACAAGATGTTGCTTGTGTAAGCTCAGGATAATGGAGCAGCTTTGAATGAAGAGGAGTTGTTGTTTCTTGCTGAGGGAAATGCCAAAACCTATGATGCTGATGTTGATGAATAGCCAATTCAGGAAATAGGTCACAATCATCAAAATGCCTTTCAAGTAGCTGATTGTGATGCATTTGACTCTGATGTCGATGATGAACCTACTGCTCAAACAATCTTCATGGCTAGCATCTCACCTATGGTCTCTCCAAAGGTCTCATCACCACAACAGGCTGGTCCATCCAAAGACTCAATCATTTTAGAGGTATTAAAACTATACGATAAAGTTGATGAGCAAAAGATGCATAATGAAGTACAATCTCTTGAAACTTTTGAATCAGATATTGATAATGAGGGTAATAGCAATATTGTCCCATATGATCAATATGTGAAGCAAAGTGAAAGTGAAATTGTACCAAGTGATGCATCCTCTGCAGTCAATGATGACTATGTTTTTGATGAATACACTGTGATAAGATCATTTATAAGCTCAGCTAGGGATCAATAACAAAGACTAATAACATGCACAGCGGAATAAACTAATCAATTCTTTGTTATTGAACAAGGTTTTCATCACCATAAACTAACTAACTAACTATAGACGTTTATAGGAACACGTCTACTAACTAAACTAATAACCTAGGCGTTTACAATACTATGCGCCTAGGATACACACACACCTTTAGTCGACTACATCTTGGAAGACTTAATTAATAAAACCTACACTCCATGTCCTCTTTATATACTAGAGGATTAGGGTTTACAAATCTTTACTAAGGACTAATAAATAAAACTTTTTTTGCAAGCAAGTCCTTCCATCTTTTTGTAGGTTTCCTTCTTGTCACTTTAAGTCCTTGATGTTTCATTCTTTATTGTTTTGTATCATTAAATCAATAAACCCAACAAACTGCATGTGCCCCTGATGATTCTTTCATTTCTGAACTGAATGCCTATAAAGAACAAGTTGCTATTTATGAACAGCGTGCTAAGTTTGAGTTAACTACCCGTGAGCAGGAAATGGATGACCAAATGCATACAATTATTAGAAAAAGTAAGTTTAGAGAAGAAGTGTTAAAACAAGAGTTAAATTCCTTACAAGAAAAGCTTTCTAAAACTGTTAAGCAAAAGCAAGAGCTTCAAGATAATGTTAAAGTGCTTAAACAAGAATTTAATGCTAAGGAATCAAAACTTTTGAATGATTTTTCTAATCTAAAAACTTTGAAAACAAACTTGAAAATAAGTTGTACGTACAAGGGAATACCATTCTGATCGCTCACTGATCACTAAGCATAGAGTCTTAAGCGATAAGCATAGCATTCCCTTGTTGAGGAACCTAATCCCGAGGTAGTTAAAAGGCTAGAGCTACTCATAAGGTATCAGATGATGGTAATGAGATTCTTAAGCCTAGGCAAACACCATCATGTATTGGAAGCACCAAGAGGATAAAAATTAGATGATGCCTCTAGGAAGAAAATGGATAAGAAGCTTAACGATCTTGTGTGTAAAAAGGAAAACATAACGATAAAACCCCATGATTACACTAAGGAAAATTGGATCTCCTTAAACAAGTTTAAGCCTCGACTTATTAACCCCTCGAACAATTGTTCGGAAAAGGATATGGGTATGCAAAAGTCGAAAATCTTGTTGCAAAAACACTCCCTTAGGAAAATGCTCGCAACCATCGTGTATCCTCCAAATACACCAATGCATCTAGTTCCTAGATCGATTGCCACTAATAGCAAAACCTTAATCACCAGTATGTTGTTTATCAACTATTCGTTGATTTTGAGAAGACATGTAAGAAGAGAATCACACCTACTGTGGATAACTAAGGGGAAAGGGGTTTTGAGCAAACTAAAGAATGTTATTTAACTGAGGTCATGCCTTTCTTTAAATAATTAAAAGGTCAATTTGAGAGTCTTCAAAAAGGAATAAATTCATATATTAAAGAAATGGAAAAGGAATTTGATGTAATGATAGTTGAGGTCAATGATTATGAACAGGAACTCAAATATGATGAAGTTGAAAGGAAGAACTTGCATATCTTAAATGAGAATTTGATTTCGAGTTGTGTTGCTCAAGATGTGTTTTATATCGTTACTAAGCATTCTATTATCGCTTCGATTTCATGAATTATCTATTGCATTGAAAGTTTCCCATGATCGTGTCATTGAGCTTGAAAACAAAAACTCATAACTAAATGAGAAAATTGATCGGGATGATCACAATAATTTGGTAAAACATCTTTCTAAACTAGAAGTTGAACATTTTGATTTGCAACTAAAATATCAACATCTTAAAGAAAATGTCAAAACCTCAAATATCAAGACATCCTCGATGTTCCGAGTTTGATGCGCTTTTCGATAAACAAACGTGACGAACGATTCAAGATCATTGTAACACAATCGAAAGTTAAAAGCCCAAATTTCCCAATTAAAGGTCGAAAAAACAATGTGACTGGCTCCCAAATGCCTCCTCCTTTAGATTCTCAAGTTCTCAAACTTTTCATTTTCAAAACTTGGTTAATGTTTTACAAAAGGAAAATGAGAGTTTTCTAGAAGAAAATGAAAAGGTTAAACGACACTTTAAAGAGTTATATGATTCAATGAAAGTCACTCGTGACAAGAACAACAAAAAATAACGCCTTTACAAAAGAAATTGAGAATCGAGGAGTCGTGAAAAGAGAAACCGCCACTTGTCTTTAATGAGAATGTTACACCTAAGTCATCCTCGCATCGCAAATATACTGTGATCATTAAATACATTCCTCCTCATATTCGAATAACGAACTTGTGTTTCATAACTATTTCGCCACCTTAAGGATAGTCTAGAATGTCTCCGTGATATTGTGGAAGAGGATTTCATAAATAAGCCGCTTGATAGAGAAATTAGGTTTGCTTGCATTCGTGCCAAACGATCTCGTGGAGTCGCTAGAATGTTTAATAGCAACATGTCCTAAATCCTTAGGTGCGAAAGGTAAAGTCTGTGATGCCTTGTTCAATGCCTAGTGCCAAGCATACAAACCATTCTATGCCCAGATAAGAAAGTGAACTCTAATGTGCCTTCAAGTAGTTCGGATCCCCGCACGCCTAATTCGTGAATGCAAAAGTAGATCAACCAACTAATGTTCCCATAATTCCCTCAGAGTAATCATGACATAAAAGCAAGCGGGTCAAAGCCTCCGTGCAATACCAAGCAGGATAGGACCTCGCAAGCTAAGAATGTGCATTGGAATAGAGTAAAGATCACCCTAGGAATATTAAGTTTGAGTTGAATAAAACGAATCGTGTTAATTCTAGTATTAGCTATAAGCGCATCGTAATTAATTTGAATTCGCTACTATCCGCAAAACCATGTAATGATAACGCTTGTTTTCACGTTACTAATCATGAATGTGGTGTGAATGATTTGCCTAATGTCATTAAATGCCCGCTAAAGTTGTTAATGTTAAAAATCAAGCTAAGAAGGCTAAAAGGCAAATGCAAAAGAAAGTTAGAAAACAGTGGAAACCCACAGGAAGGAAATTTAGTAATATAGGTTATCAATGGATACCTACTGGCCGTAAGATTAATGAGTTGTGCCCTAAATTTGCTAAGTCAATGCCCATTAGAAAATGGATGCCCACTGGTAGAACTATTCCTTTAAGAAGTGAACATACTTTGAATAGGGTAAATACGGACACTAGCACTGCATCTATTCCTGATGATTCCATTATTTCTACATCCGATGAGGGTATTCCAATCGCTGTTACTAACCAAATGGAACCCATTCTTGCATGGGGATCCCAATTATCCAGTTATCCATTCTTGTCTGTGTTCAACCGCATCGCTCAAATCGCTCGTGATACGTGGACTCAGTCGCTCCAAGCATATGACCGAGATCGCCGCGCTCATGAACTTAGTGAGTAAATTCATCAGACCGTTAGATTCGAGAACGACCATTTTGGTGGAATTATGGGTTATGGAGATTATGTTGTTGGTAAAAGTGTAATCTCCAGGGTATATTATGTGGAAGGTCTTGGTCATAACTTGTTCTCTGTTGGTCAATTCTGTGATTTCGATCTAGAAGTGGCTTTTAGAAAACACACTTGTTTCGTTAGAGAACTTGATGGTGTGGAATTGTTAAGAGGAACTCGTGGTTCAAATCTATACAACATCTCTATCGAAGACATGATGAAGTCCTCTCCAATCTGCTTGTTGTCAAAGGCTTCTAAAACAAAGTCATGGTTATGGCATCGCGCCTCAATCACTTGAACTTGGCACCATTAATAACCTTTCCAGAAAGGATCTTGTCAGAGGCTTACCCAGACTAAAATATGAAAAAGATCATCTTTGTTCAGCTTGCCAGTTGGGAAAAAGCACGAAATATGCCCACAAACTGAAACCCACAAACTCAGTAATGGAAGTTCTTCATACCCTTTATATGGATTTGTGCGGACCAATGAGAGTTCAAACTATAAATGGGAAGAAATATATTTTAGTCGTTGTTGATGACTACTCTCGAGTTACTTAGGTGAAGTTTTTGAGGACAAAGGATGAAACTCCATATGTCATCATCAAACTTATCAAACAGCTTCAGGTTTGACTCAACAATACTGTTAGAATTGTTCGAACAGACAATGGCACAGAGTTCGTTAACAAAGACTTAATTCGCTTTTATGAAAGTGTTGGAATCACCATCAAAGAAGTGTTCCACGAACTCCTCAACGAACGGTGTAGTTGAAAGACGAAATCAAACTCTTGTGGAACCGCAAGAACAATGCTAATTTATTCAAAGGTTCTAATGTTTCTCCGGGTCAAGCCATTGCCACCGCTGTTACACCCAAAATCGCTCCCTTATTCACACCTCTCATGGAAAACTCCATATGAACTTGTCCATAAACGAAAACCCGATCTATCCTATCTTCGTGTGTTTGGTGCTTTGTGCTATCCAACAATGACGGTCAAGATTTAGGTAAATTAAGAGCTAAGGCGGACATTGGAATTTTTGTAGGTTATGCATCAAACAAGAAGGGTTACCGAATCTACAATAAAAGAACTCGAGATATCATGGAAACTATTCACGCCACGCTCGATGAGTCGTCCGGCAAATGGCTCCGTGACAATCCAGCTTCTGGACCCGCATCTCAACGCTCATCAAGTAGTCCTATCGACTCTACTCTTGTTTCAAATCCTCACCAAGAACTCCTTATGTACCTCCTTCGTAAGATGATTTGAAGAAATTATTTGATCCAATGTTTAATGAACACTATGAGCCAAGTGCTAATGATATGTCAATTCCATCAACAGATGTCGCTTCTATCCTCGCCAATGAAGTTAACCCGTCGGTTCAATGTCATTAAGTCAAGAAGTGCATGCAACCGATCACTGTCTCATCAACAAATCATCAATCATCAAGTGTACATCATGGAATTTTTCTCGCATCAATGATGGAGATAATCCCTTTGCTACTCCCAAGATGCCCCTTGAAAACATATTTGCTCCTCGAATCATCATCAAAACCATCTTCTTCGTGAGATATCGACTGCTACTTCATTTCCTCAACAACAACCACATGAACACCTTAGAAAATGGACACATGATCATCCATTAGACAACATCATTGAAACCCTCTCGTCCAAGATCCACACGAAACAACTTGCAACCGATGCCTTATGATGCTTCTTCAACTCAGTACTCTCTAAGGTCGAACCAAAAGATGTTAAACCGCCATGAATGAAGACAATGTTCAATGCCATGCAAGAATAAATTCATGAGTTTGATCGACTAGATGTATGGGAATTAGTACCTGCTCGAGATTGTGCTATGATCATTGCTCTAAAGTGGATCTTCAGAGTAAAACTTGATGAGCATGGTGATGTTTTAAAGAACAAGGCTCGATTGGTTGCAAATGGATACCGTCAAGAGGAGGGTATTGACTTTGAAGAATGATTTGCTCCAGTTGCTCGTATCGAGGCAATCAGAATCTTCTTGGTTAATGTTGCAAGTAAGAACATGGTAGTCTATCAGATGGATGTAAAGACGGCTTTTCTTAACGGAGATCTTAAAGAAGTCGATACGTCGACCAACCCGAAGGCTTTGTGAATCCGAGCATCCTACTCACGCTCTATCGCTTGAAGAAGGCTCTTTACGCTTTAAAGCAAGCTCCAAGGGCATGGTATGATACGCTATCAAAGTTTCTTCTATCTACCGGATTCAAAGAAAGGAGCAGCTTGATCCAACATTGTTCACCGTAAAGTCGTGCAAACATTTAATTCACGCTAAAATCTATGTTGATGATATTATTTTGTCTCGACCGACCCCAATAAATGTGACCGCTTTTCAAATGAAATGGGTTCCAAATTTCAAATGTCTATGATGGGACAAATGTCATTTTTCTTGGGATTACAAATTTCACAAAGTCCCGAGGCATTTTATAAATCAATCTAAATATGCAAATGAGATTTTAAAGAAATTTGGATTTGATTCTTGTGACTTTGTTGACACTCCCATGATAGAGCGTACTAAACCGGATGAGGACCACTCAGTGGATCATGGTAGACCAAACGAAATATCGTAGTATGATTGATCCCTATGTACCTCACACCAAGAGACCGTACATTCTGTCATTGCTTGCATGTGTGCTAGATATCGACTAAGCCTACCAAAAGCACCTTGAAGCGGTTAAACGGGTCTTCGGTATCTCCAAGGAACCATCAATATAGGACTTTGGTACCAAGGACACCGTATGTCACTAACACCTATGCAGATGCCGATCATGCAGATGTCAAGATACACGTCAAGCACGTCCGAGGTGCTTAGTTTTTGGGTGATAAGCTTGTGAGTCGGTCTTCAAAGAAACAAATGATTACTTCTATTTCTCTACAGAGGTCGAAACATAGCCATGCCATCTTGTTGTGCTCAAATCCTATGGATGAGATCCCAATTATCGACTATGGCTTTGAATTCAACAAAATCCTCTATACCGTGATAATAAAAGTGCTATTGCTCTCTCATGAAACAACGTACAACACTCAAGAGCAAAGCACATCGACATTCGACATCATTTCATCGTGGAGCAAGTAGAAAACGGTGTGGTGGAACTTTATTTTGTGGGACCGAATACCGCTAGCGTACATCTTCACCAAAGCTCTTCCTAGAAAACGTTTTGAGTTTATTCTTCCACGACTTGGTCTAAAGAGTCAACAACCGGAAACACTTAAACGTCTTCAAGAGGAAGAAGAGGAGTAAAAGGTCTTTCTTCATCCATTTCTTGTAAATATTTATTCGAAAAGCAAAATACAAAATTTCAAAATCTACAAAAAGCAAATAGAAAATTATAAAACTTTCAAAATCCATAAAATTAGAAAATTTTGAAAATCCCAAAATATTGTTAGTTGGTCATGTTTTTTTTCCTTGTTCGATGGCATCTACGGATTTTGTGTTGTCATTCAAAGAATGACACGGGTCTTTAGATGTTGTTCGAATGTTTTTAAAATATATATTTATATATATATATATATATTAGAGAAAGTGAAACTATGGTTTATTGTCATTTCAGGTAGTAACCCGTTTTTCAAAGAAAGAACAGAGCCATGCTTTATCTTGTTTTTTCAAATCTCATGCTCTGATTCTATAAACAATTACTTACTATCTAATGAAAACTAATTGCTTTGATAAATAACTCGGACTTAATTTTTTGAAAATAATCTGGACTTAACGTTTGTCAAAATCGCTATCTCTCAATCAACAACTTATGTCATCGATTGAGGGGGAGAATGATTTCAATTCATCAAAAGGTTATTTGTCATACAACTGTTTTCAAAAGATACTAATGTATGTTTAATCTTTGGAGTTGCAAGTCTCAGATTTGATCCTTATCAGTTAAATGTTTTCATAAGCAAGTCACATCTCCCCTCAAAAGCTTTCAAAATAAATTTAAATCTACAGAGATCACAAATCTCAAATGATTTGAAAATTGTGATCGGGGAGAATTTGTGATTTAAATTGGATTTAAACCGATAATTCGATAAATGGTTTCATAAGTGTTTAGCAAGCTTTCCTCCCCACATGTGCCAAACGATTTCAAATATATGATGCACATGTTGAGGGGGAGCATCTTTTTAAACCACAAAAAATTGAAACGTTATTGATTTGTCTCTAAGTGTAGGTTCCTTCTAATATGTGCAAAACTCTTTCAAAACTTCGAGGCACATATTGAGGGGGAGAAAACTTATGAAAACCTCATCCTTCACCAATATGCTTTATCTACTTGATTTGATCAGGGAAGTGATGTTGATATCTTTTAGAAAATGGTAATCAAAGAAGTTAATTCTTCCCCTTGCCTCCGTGTACCAAAACGATTTCAAATATATGATGCACATGTTGAGGGGGAGCTTTTTCTTTTTCTAGAAATATCAAAAACAATTCAGGTACAAAATGCTTTGATAATATATCACAAGTATCTGGATTAATTTTCAAATGGTTTTCAATTGGTTCCAATGGCAAATGAACAATACCAAATAGACCGACCAAATTTACTTTATGTATGGTGATATAAGGATGATAAGGTTAGGTATTAGTTCCCATGATCCGCCGAAATCGGAGGGATCTACCAGGACAATCCACTAGATAGTGTAAAGTCCTTAGGTATGATGAAAAAGGAGAAAATGAGAAATGGGAAGAGTGCGGATCGAGATGTAGCTAGTAATCGAATAAACCCAACAAGGTTCTAGTTATGAAGTCTCGGTAAGCATCAAGGGGTTGAAGAATGAAAAAGAATTAAATGTGAAAAGGGTGAAAACAAATAGCCCTCTATTTATTCAACCTTAGGGCGTAAACCGGTTCAATTCATATGCTACCGGTGGTTACCAAGGTAACATCGGTATTGAAGACAAGACGTCATGGACCCAAAGGATGCACCGCACTACAACTTCCCAAGCTACTCAAGTTTCTTTTAAAGGGACTTGTTTCATTCTCACGGGAACCTACATAATCTATCGACTTTCTCTAGAGGTTGTTGATATTGAAGAAGGAGACCTCTCCCTAGTCTCCGACATAGGAATCAAATATGCACAATTGAGTCTAGAGCCTCGAGATCATCATAATAAATCTCTTTAGGACATCATCAATGAAGACTCTTTGTTTCACACAATGTGAAAAGAGAGATTATATTTTAAGAGTCCTACATTATCCTTGTGGTATTGCTGAACATCCGAGTGATATGCAAACATATTCACAATGAAGATGGAAAGCCTTCGAGCCAACATCAAACAAGCTCCCGGTGGGTGGCATGTGAGATCTATCCAATAGATCAACCATGTGACAACCGAATGTAAACAATGGGGCGATTCAATCTTTTGAATCAATCTCGTTCGTGTTATGGTTTGACGGATACCTTTGAAAAATCGGCCGTTGTGCTTAAAAATCTTTTCTTTAGCACATCGATCGTGTACTAATATTTCAAAATAAAAGGTGTTTATGATTGATAATTGATTTTCATTAAAACTTTCGTTGTAATCGCAAAAACAATTTATATTGAGCGGTACATGATTGTTTTCAAATCTCTTTCATCAATCGCTGAATCTCAATTACCGGTTCACTCAACTGTTTGTCTTCTTTGAGACGTTCGGTTTGAGAACACTAGAGCAACGCGAAACCCCGTCAAGGAGATTCTTAGGAATCCTACCGATCACGAGCGAGATTTGTAATCGATCAACGGGAACCGTGGGCGTGTACCTCAATTCAACGAAGTGATCAAAGACACGTTCGATGCGCTTTATTGCTAATCGTTGTATGCAGTACGCCCGACGTTGCAAATGATCGTAATGAAGCGATCAATCCATAGCCACATGCTCACTCAACACATTCACTTCTAAAGAAATCATGATTAGTGCATTAATGAATATGATATTTTACTTCATGCTTCGCTACGCACGCCAATATCATGAATCAACGAAAGCTTCCGCTACTCGATGAGAATATATCATGATCCGTAATGTGAGCATGTCGGTCTAAATGTCACAACATCACATAATACCAACACCGCAACGGATGAGTCGAGATTTATGGTAGCCGATGATCTCAAAGTCGGCTCAACACTCATTATCACGTGGATCAAGAAAAGACCTCCACTTAGATTATCCAAACATGCAAAATGAAGAATCAATGACTACGAGCCATCAAGCAAAGAACAGAACAAGAATCCAAGAACAATCTTAATGTAATATCTGTTTGTATTCAATGTAATTTGAGGTGACCTCCTTAGGGGAGATTGTTAGGATTTAGTAAATCCAGCTTATTAAAGTGTCGGTCACCTCAAGTATATGTAATCGTTAGAAAGCTTGTAGTCGTAGTTATTTAAAGTTGTTGTATTTAGTTAAGTAACACCGTGGAGGACTGGACGGGTCTTTACCCACTGTATGCCCCGATCCACACCGTAGGTGGCAATTTGTGTAAGACTATAAATACTCTCTACCTCCTAAGGTAGAGATTTGAGCTCATAATAATACTTTCATTTTCTCTCACTAAGTTCCCAAACCTCTAACTCTTTCTCTCTAAAACCTTAAGTTATACGCCTATATGTGATCATGTTTTGATCTGCTTGTGAAATCCAATATGTTACACGACATCGGGTTCAATTCATATACTCTTGGTTGTCACTTGATGACACCGGTATTGAAGAACAAAGTCGCATGGACCCAAAGGACGCATGCACTAAACCTTCTTAGCCACTCAAGTTTCTCTCAATGAAGCTTGTTTCATTCTCACAGGAACCCTACGAAAACTATCGGCCTTCTCTAGATATAGTGGTATTGAAGAAAGAGACCCTCCCTAGTCTCCGCTTAGGAAACCAAAGCGCACTATGGAGTCTAGAGCCACGAGATTCATCAAAGATCTCTTAGGTACACTTGACAATTTATCGCTTGTCGCTCAACAATAAGAACAAAAGTGATATATTATCGTGTCCTTCATGATCTTAGCAATCTGTCGAGAACATTTATGAGGGGTTCAAAATGTGATTCTCGGTGATTGAATGGAAACTCCGCCGTGGTCAACATCAAACACCGACGGCAGTCACTTCAAGAACTCCCAAAGGATTACGCTTAGTGTGTCTCAAACGGTCTACAATCATGAGGTGATGCTTGGTGTACCTCGTGGCTCATCTAAACCGTAGATGTATTTCGACATCGCGTTATCTCACTTGTGGGACTCTAGTTCGAGAACGACCTTTGTGAGAATTAGAGTTGTGTTTTCACACTATGTCGTTAACACTCTCAAGTTCAAACTTGTAAGCTACCGGATTATTTCTAACCCATGTTTTGTGTTTTCTTTTATGGATGCTTATGGGTGGAAAAGATCATGCGATTCTCCACATGCTCATGCCTACAACATCACTAATTGAAGTTCTCTCAAAAGGCAACACTAAGTCGTAATGATTCTTTGTCAAGTCAAAGAATCTACAAAGTTTAAAGACTAAGAGAACTACATCGATCGAAATCCAACGTTAAAGAGCGTGTGAGCATGTTGGAGAAAGACGTGGAGACACTTTGCAACGGGTTGCGGACCCGACATGATAACCACAACATACTATCACTCCCATCACAAAGAACAAAGATCAAAGAACAAAGAAAATGATGACGCCAAAGCAGAATACTTCAAAGGAAACAATTTCCCTACACTGGGGAGATTGTTCGAATCAAGGCACTTCTTCTCACAAGAAAGAAGAATGACAAAAGACGTCAAAGCTACTATTACATCAGCACCTTCAACGTTTAAAGATCAAAATCATCAATCACTAACACTTAGGGGGAGATTGTTGGAATCACTCCTAAACTAGAATTCAAGTGTTAGTAATTAATATGTAATAGTTAGCTTAATTATGGCTTTTATGTTAGTAATCTAGGCTAGGATTATGTAAAAAGCCCATGAGCCTATGCCAGGCCCAATTAGGAAAGGATGGGAACTTGGTGTGTTGCCCTAGTTCCCTCCTATAAATAATCTTGTAACTCTCATTAGAGAGTTGGTTGTTCATTTTATCATTTCACTCCTACGCATAACTTGTCTCATTCATACGTGTGTGTGTGTTATAAGTGTTCAACCGATCATCTTATCTATCTTTCTTATATATTGATGCTTGTGCTACATAAATGATGACCTAACAAAGTCAACAACAGTTACGGCGTAACTCTCAACTTAAGTTACGCCGTAACCATCTAGGTCAATGGGAATTTCGCGCCTCCGTCAACTATGTCGTAACCTCCTTACATGCATTACGACGTAACCAGCACTACGAGACTTGAGTTTGGAGGATAATTAAGTTACGACATAACTCTCAACAAATTTACGGCGGAGCTATAATTACGGCATAACTATTCCTTAAGTTACGCCGTAATCACCACTACGAGAGTTCTGTTTAGAGGATAATTAAGTTACGGCGTAACTCTCAGCTTTAGTTACGCCGTAACTAGGATCGGGCCTATAAATACAAACCTTAAAATCTGCATTTCACATCATTCACTCACAACACAAAGTTAGAGAACGTGAAGAGGGTTCCAAGGGCAGATCATACGGAGCATACGGAGCCATCTGCAAGGGAGGAATCACACCATATTGATAAGCTTTAGCGATTACTACTTTTTTGCACTTTTCATGTCTCCATTAATCATGTTAAATATTGAATTAATTGTGTCTTTTAATATGATCAGCTAAGCACCTTTGGTGCTAGTCTAGTTATAATTCCTTGATTGTATTGTTTATGTTTTCATGCATCTATAATTGTTTCTAGTGTATGCATGCATAGTTCGTTGGTAGTCACCCTAGCTTTGGTAGTTTTGAGTTGCGATCGTATTTATTTTCTTAGGAGAATTGACCAAAAGACCCTAAGTAAGTAGGTAGAGAGGTTTGGTAAGAATTGACCAAAAGACTACCAATCCATCTTGTGCAAATTGACCAAAGGATCACCGTTCGGAAGGATGAACTTAAGAATGTGTCTAAGATGCTAGCGCCCGGGCACACATTGTTTCGAATCTTGCATGTATGGTACTTAATGACTTGGCTTAGGTTGCTTGAGACCCTCGACTCCCCAAAGGGTAGGCCTTTGACATCGGGTAGGAACCTTTGTTGACAGGTTATGACGAATTGACCAAATGCTGCCATAGCGACTTGAACCCCCACTTGAATCAATAGAAAGTAATTAGAAAATATAGACATAATATGATAGGATGAATAATTAGGTTAGGCACACCTTCTCATTATTGTTCACAACCTCAATTTAATTTATGCATTTTATTTCTTGTCTTTTATTTTAATTAATCATTTCAACTTAAAACCTTTTAAAACCGTGACAATTAGACTTAATAGGATCCTCATCTACATAGCTTTTGGAAACGACCTCGGCTTTACCACTTTCTATACTACGCACGATCGGGTTCACTACTCGTTAGTGCAATAGGTACACCTAGGTAGACGAGTCTTAGAAATATTAAATCCTGGTCGGAAAATCTGCATCAGAATTTTGGCGCCGCTGCCGGGGAGCTATATTAGGATTTGTGTTAAGTCTTTAATTTTTGTTTATTTATTTTTTGTTTTTCTCACGGTCTACTTTTAGTTTCAGGTACTATGGCAGTTGTGAACATCGATAACCTCACTCTCGAGGAATACCTTGCAATGACTCGGGAAGAGCAAGGGTCAGGGCTTGTTAGGCCGGCTATTGAAGCAAATATACAGTTCTATATAAAGCCACAATTCATGAGGGAGATACGAGCAAATCCCTTTTCCGGAAGCATTAACGATGATGCTTACGAGCATGTGGAAAATGTGAGGTACATTGTTAGCCTATTTAATATTCTAAGAGTCTCGAATGATGCTGTTATGCTCCGAGTGTTCCCTATTACACTCCTTGTGGCTGCAAAAATATGGATCGATAGATTACCCGCGCGGGGCAATTAATACATGGGCTCTCCTCAAAATATATTTCATTCAAAGATATTGTCCTCCTTCAAAGACGGCAAAACAACTCGAGGAGATCCATAACTTTAGGCAGAAAGGTGATGAGACATTGTACCAAGCTTGGGAAAGACCGAAAGATACAACGACCTCCTTTGCAAATGCCCTACTCATGACCTTAATAGCCAGCAAAAGGTAAATGTCTTCTACAAAGGTATCAACATTGCCACAAGGCAGATGCTCGACTCTTAGGGGCCAATTCCTGGGATGAATCTTATTCGAGCCTGGAGGCTATTCAAAAAATGGCTGACCACTCTCATAAGTGGCATACCGGAGGAAGCAATAGAAGCATAAGCGGAAATATATACGCTCTTGGACTTATTGGCTGCAATTTTTGTGATGAAACATTAAAAATACTAACTTCACATACATATTTGATTAAAAAGACTCTGCGAGATTAAATTTGATGCAATTCAGTTTGGGGAAAATTATAACTTTTAGTACATAATTGAGTCAAATGGGTTGAACAGATTAAATGAAATATGCAACGGAAATTCGTTGCGGTTGAACATTGTTGTCATTCCTAACAGAGATTCTCAACTCATTCTGAATATAAACCTTACCTATAATTTGAATTACTTACCATTAATCGTGCCGTTTAGCACGCCTTCTGCTCGCAACCCTCCTGTGAATACACTTTTAAAATCATGGATTTTGCAAACACGATCTTGGTCCCTATGAAGAATAATTTAGGTTCTAATAAGCAAATCCAAAAAGACCTTACATAATTATCTGTTGATCATGAAGAGGAAAAAAATTGGTCAAAAGTACATGTTATTTAGTTAAGCTAAGAAATCTTCCGAGGTTCCCAAAAGCAGAGATGGTCAAGTTTACAGAGAGGTTTCTCATTACCAGCAATACCTGAAAAAGGAACGGAAAAAGGACCAATACCAATTCAGCAACAATGCATAGAATAGTGAGAAAAGATGCTTAGCAGAGGCTGTGAGTTTACATAACATACTATTTCAATATCAATCAGTTATATCTTCTTCAGTTTGTGTAAGTGGCCACTGGTATTTGGATCAAAGGCACAACCAATAAAACCATACATCATGGAGGTGTTTGGATCAACTTTTCTTTTTGATTTATGGGCATATTTGAGTTCTAAAAAACACATAAGCCACTTTATTCGGACTATGTGCTTATCAACTTCAACTTATAGATTATGTCTATTGGCTAAATTTTGATAACCTTGTACGCTTACAAAAAACTGGCCATATCAGGTTTTGAAAACTAATACAAATCAAATTAACGTTATTATATTAGCATCATTTGACATTACCTTCAACGACAGTAATGCTTTCCATAGGAAAATCAGGATATTAGTTTTCACATACACATCAAATCATAACATAAAGTGGCGTATGAATGGAATTCTAGAGAGAAAGTTAGAGGTTTAGGGAACTTAGTGAGAGAAAGTGAAAGATATTATTATGAGCTCCAACTCTCTACCTTGGGAGGTAGAGAGTATTTATAGTCTTACATAAAACGCCACACATCGGGTCATGGATCGTGGCATACAGGTGGGTAAAGACCCGTCCGTCCTCCACGGTGTTACTTAACTAAATACTACTTAACTTAAAATAACTACGACTACGAGCTTTCTAACGATTACATATACTTGAGGTGACCGACTCTTTAATACCGGAATTTCTAATTCCTAACAATCTCCCAAGGAGGTCACCTCAATCATGTACTAAAATTACATAGAATACAAATAGATATTACATTAACAATTGTTCTTGCATTCTTGATGTAGTACTTTGCTCCTAAGCTCGTAGTCATTGATTCTTCACATTGCATGTTTGGTTACTCGGTGGAGGTCTTTACTTGATCCACGTGATTATAAATTTGAGCCGACTTTTGAGATCATCACTATCAAAAATCTCGAGACATCCATTGTGGTGTTGTGACTTTAGGACCGACATGCTCACATTCGGATCATGATATCTTCTCATCGAGTTGCGGAAGCTTTAGTTGATTCATGATATTGGCGCAGCGTAGCGTAAGCATGGAGTGAAAATATCGAGTCATTGATGCACTAATCATGATTTCTTTTGAGATGAATGTGTTAAGTGAGCATGCGGCTATGGATTGACCGCTTCATTCGATCACCGCAACGTCCAAATGTACCGCAAACAACGATTAGCAATAAAACACACGAAAGTGTCTTTGATCACTTTTGTTGAATTGAGGTACACGCCCACGGTTCCCGTTGATCGAGACAAGTCTTGCATGTGATCGGTAGGATTCCTAAGAATCTCCTTGACATGGTTTCGCAATGTTCTAGATGTTCTCAAACCGAACGTCTCAAAGAAGACAACACGGAGTGAGTGAACCAAATGAAGTTAAGTCCATCGATTGATGAAAAGAGATTTGAAAAACAATCGTGTATTGCTCAATAGAGATTGTTTTTGCAATACAACGAAGGTTTTATTGAAAATCAATTATCAATCATAAAAACACTTTTGGTTTGAAAAATTAGTACACGGTCGATGTGCTAAAGAAAAGAGTTATTAAGCACAAAGACCGGTTTTCAAAGGTATCCGTCAATCCATAACTCGAACCGTGATTGATTCAAAAGATTGAATCTCCCCATTGTTTACATTCGGTTGTCACATGGTTGATCTATATAATAGATCTCACATGCCACCTACCAGAGCTTGTTTGATGTTGGCTCGAAGGCTTTCCATCTTCATAGTGAATATGTATACACATCACTCGGATGTTACGGCAATACCGCAAGGATAATGCGTGGGACTCAAGATATAATCTCTCTTCCACATTGTGTGAAACAGAGTCTTCATTGAAAGTGTCCTAATGAGATTTATTGATGATCTCGTGGCTCTAGACTCAATTTTGTGCATATTTGGATCTGTGTCGGAGACTAGGAGAGGGTCTCCTTCTTCAATATCAACAATCTCTAAGAGAAAGTCGATAGATAATGTTGGTTCCCGTGAGAATGAAACAAGTCCTTTTAAGAGGAACTTGAGTGGTTTGGAAAGTTGAAGTGCGATCGTCCTTTGGGTCCATGACGTCTTGTCTTCAATACCGATGTTACCATCGATGGTATATGAATTGAACCCGTTTACGCCTAAGGTTGAATAAATGGAGGCTATTTCTTTTCACCCTTTTCACATTCGGTTCTTTTCATTCTTCACCCCTTCGGTGCTTACCGAGACTTCATAACTAGAACCTTGTTGGGTTTATTCCAAGACTAGCTCGCCTCATCCGCACTCTTCCCATATTCTTTTTCTCCTTTTTCATCATACCTAAGGACTCTACACTATCTAGTGGATTGTCCTGGGTAGATCCCTCCGACTCTGGCGGGATCGTGGAACGAATACCTAACCTTATCATCCTTATATCACCGTACATAAAGTAAAGTTGGTCGGTCTATTTGGTATTGTTCATCCGCCATTGGAACCAATTGAAAACCATTTGAAAATCAATTCGGATACTTGTGATATATTATCAAAGCATTTTGTACCGAATTGTTTTTGATAATTTTAGAACGAGAACTCCCCTCAACATGTGCATCAAGTATTTGAAAATGTTTTGCACACGGAGGCAAGAGAAAGAATTAACTTCTTTGATTACCATTTTCTAAAGATATCAACATCACTTCCCACATCAAATCAAGTAGATAGAGCATTTCGGAAGGATGAGGTTTTCATGATTTTGCTCCCCTCAATATGTGCCTCGAGTTTTGAAAAGAGTTTTGCATATACTAGAGGAACCCGCACATTGAGATAAGTTGATCACATTTCAAATCATAGGTTTAAGATAGATGCTCCCCTCAACATGTGCATGGAAAATTTGAAATCGTTTGTCACATGTGGGAAGGATAGCATGTACATCCTTATAAAACCATTTACGTACATCCTTATAAAACCATTTACCGAATTATCAGTTTAAATCCAATTTAAATCACACATTCTCCCCCGATCACAATTATCAAATCATTTGAGATTTGTGATCTCTTATTGATTTAAATTGATTTTGAAAGCTTTTAAGGGGAATTGTGACTTGATTATGAAAGCGTTTTAACTGATAATGATCGGATTTTAAGACTTTAAACTCCATTGAAAAACATGCATGTACATCTTTTGAAAACAATTTAATGCCAAATAACTTTTTAATTTAATTGAAATCATTCTCCCCCTCAATCAATGACATAGGTTGTTGATTGAGAGATAGAGATTTTGACAAATAAGTCCTGATGATTATCAAAAATGGAGACCGAGGTATTTTTCAAAGCATTTAGTTTTCAAGAGATAAATGTTTATAGAATCGAGCATGGAATTTTGAAAGCATGATAAAACATGGCTCGTTCTTTCATTTAAAACCGGTTATTGCACGAAAATGACAATAAACCATTGTTTCTCTTTCTCTCAATTTTTTTTTTAATTTTTTTTTTTAAATATAAAATTGAACAACATCTAAAGTCCCGTGTCATTCTTTGAATGACAACATCAAGACCGTAGATATTATCGAATCGAGAGAAACATGACAAAATGACAATGTTTTTGAAGATTTTTCAATTTTTCAAATTTTATGGATTTTGAAAATTTTATATTTTTCTATTTGATTTTGAAGGTTTTATAATTTTGTATTTTGTTTTCAAATAAATATTTACAATAGATAGATGAAGATAGACCTTTACTCCTCGTCTTCCTCCTCGAAGACGTTTGAGTGTTTCGATTGAAGGCTTTTCAAGCCAAGTCGTGGAAGAATAAACTCAAAACGTTCTCTTGGAAGAGCTTTGGTGAAGATGTCGCTAACCGATATTCGGACCTCACAAAATAGAGTTCCACCACACCTTTTCCACTTGTTCCCGATGAAATGATGTCGAATGTCGATATGCTTTGCTCTTGAGTGTTGAACGTTGTTGCATGAGAGAGCAATAGCACTTTTATTATCACAAGATGTGGAGGATTTTGTTGAATACAAAGCCATAGTCGATAATTGAGATCTCATCCATAAGATTTGAGCACAACAAGATGACATGGCTATGTATTCACCTCTGTAGAGGAAATAGAAGTACTCATTTGCTTCTTTGAGGACCACTAACAAGCTTATCACCCAAAACCGAGCACCTCGGATGTACTTGACGAGTATCTTGACACCGCATGATCGGCATCTGCATAGGTCGTTAGTGACATACCGGTGTCCTTGGTGCAAAGACCCATATTGATGGTTCCTTGGAGGTACCGAAGACCCGCTTAACCGCTTCAAGGTGCTTTTTAGTAGGCTTAGCACGGTATCTAGCACACATGCAAACAATGAACAAGATGTCTCGGTCTACTAGCGATGAGGTACATCGTGATCCAATCATACTACGATATTTCGTTTGGTCAATCATGATCCCCGAGTGGTCCTCATCTAGTTTAGTTCGATCAATCATGGGGTGTCAACAGGTCACTTGAATCAAATCCAAATTTCTTTAATATCTCATTGCATATTTAGATTGATTTATGAAAATGCCTCCGGACTTTGTGAAATTTGTAATCCCAAGAAAATGACATTTGTCCCATCATTGACATTTGAAATTTTGAACTCATTTCATTTGAAAACGATCACATTCCATTGGGTCCGCCGAGGCAAAAATAATATCATCAACATAAATTTGAACATGAATTAAATGTTTGCACGACTTCAGGTGAACAATGTTGGATCAATCGCTCCTTTGCTAAATCCGGTAGATAGAAGAAACTTTGACGATGTATCATACCATGCCCTTGGAGCTTGCTTTAAACCGTAAAGAGCCTTCTTCAAACGATAAACGTGAGTAGGATGCTCTTGATTTACAAATCCTTCAGTTGGATGGCGTGAGCGACTTCTTTAAGGTCTCCGTTCGAAATGCCGTCTTCACATCCATCGATAGACTACCATGTTCTTACTAGCGGCAGAGCGAAAGATTCTTATTGCCTCGATTCGAGCAATCTGGAGCAAAGATTCTTCAAAGTCAATACCCTCCTCTTGACGGTATCCTTTAGCAACTAATCGAGCCTTGTTCTTCAATACATCACCATGCTCATCTAGTTTCACTTTGAAGATCCATTTTAGAGCAATAATCATGGCACATTCTTGAGCGGTACTAATTCCCATACATCAAGTCGATCAAACTCATGAATTTCATCTTGCATAGCATTGAACCGTGAGTCTTCGTTCATGGCGGTTTAACATCCTTTGGTTCGATCTTTGAGAGTACGGAGTTGAAGAAGCACCATAAGGCATCGGTTGCAAGTTGTTTTCGTGTTGATACAGACGAGAGGATTTCCAATGATGTTATCTAATGGATGATCGTGAGTCCATTTTCCGAGGTGTTCATGTGGCGGTTGTTGAGGGACCGAGGTAGGCGAGTCGATGTCTCCTGAAGAAGATGGTTCGATGATGATTCGGAGCAAATATGTTTTCAAATGGAGCATCTTCGGGAGTAGCAAAGGGATTAACTTCATCATTGATGCGAAACATTTCCATGATGTACATTTGAAGAATGATGATTTGTTGATGAGATCAAGGATCGGCAGCAGCTTCTTGACTTAAAGATATTGAGGCCGAGGATTGACTTCATTCACGGGAATATGAGCGACCTCTGTTGTAGGAATCGACACCTCATTAGTACTTGGATCATAAAGTTCATCAAACATAGGATCAAACAATTTCTTTAAATCATCTTCGGATGGAGGTACATATGGAGTTTCTTGAGAAGAGTTTGGAACAAGGGATGAACCAATGGGACTGCTTTTGAAGTGTGGGTCCAGAATCGAGTTGTCCAGAGCCATTTGACCGGTCGACTCATCAAACGTAACGTGAATTGTTTCCATGATATTTCGGGTTCTTTTGTTGTAGATTCGGTATCCCTTTTGTTTGGTGCATATCCTACAAATACTCCAATGTCGACTTTAGCCCTAAGTTTGCCTAAGTCTTGACCTCATTAGTTGGATAACACAATGCACCAAACACACGAAGGAAAGAGATTAGGTTTTCTGTTGTGGACAAGTTCATATGGAGTTTTCCATGAGCAAGTGTGAATTAGGGAACGATTTTGTGTGTAGCATGCGGTGGCAATTGCTTGACCCGAGAAATATTGGAACCTTTGAGTAAATCGGCATTGTTCTAGCGGCTTCAACAAGAGTTCTATTTCGTCTTTCAACTACACCGCTCGTTGAGGAGTTCGTGGAACACTTCTTTGATGGTCGATTCCAACGCTTTCATAGAATTCACTAAGTTGTTTGTTGACAAACTCGGTTCCATTGTCTGCTACGATAATTACGACGGTTTTGTTAAGACGAACTGCGGTTGTTTGATGAGTTTGATGATGATATCGGGAGTTTCATCCTTTGTCCTTAAGAACTTGACCCGGTGAATCTAGAGTAATCATCAACCACAACTAACACATATTTCTTCCCAAAGATATTCTCGCACCCTCATTGGTCCACATAAATCCATATGAATCATATGAAGAACTTCGTGATGAGTTAGTAGGTTTTGGTTTATGGGCATACTTCTTGCTTTTCCCAATTGACATCTTGAACAAAGATGATCCTTTTCGTACTTGAGTCTAGGTAAACCTACAACTAAGTCCTTTCGGTGAGATCATTGATGGTGCCAAGTTCGTGTGATTGAGACGACGATGCCATAACCATGACTTTGTTTTAGAAGCCTTTGACAACAAGCAAATTGGAGAAGACTTCATCATATCTTCGATGGAGATGGTGTATAGATTTGAACCCGTGAGCCTCTTAAAAGTTCCTTGCCATCAAGTTCTCTAACGAAGCGGTATGTTTTCAAGGCTACTTCTAGATCCGAATCGCGAATTGACCAACAGAGAACAAGTTGTGACCAAGACCTTCTACATAGTAAACTCGGAGATCACACTTTTGCCAACAACATAGTCTCCATAACCCATAATAGCACCAAAATGATCATTCCGAATCTAACAATCCGATGAATTTGCTCACGGTTCATGAGCCGTGACTGTCGCCAATCATATGCTTGGAACGACTGAGTCCGGTACCACAAAACGATTTGAACGATCTGCGGTTGAACACGCACAAGAATGGATAATCGGATAATTGGGATCCCCATGCACGAATGGGTTCCATTTGGTTAGTAACAATGGTTGGAACACCCACATCGAAATAGAAGCATTTATATCGGAAAATGAGGCAATGGAATCATTGTGAATAGATGCGATACTAGTGTCTCGAATTAGCCACATTCTCGGTGTGCTCACTTCTTAAGGAATAGTTCTACCAAGAGGCATCCATTTTCTAGTGGGCATTATCGATTAGTCTTATGACCAATGTATCCAATAATAGCCTATTTTATTGAATGTTCTTCCCGTGGGTTTCCTTTGTTTTCTAACTTTCTTTCGTTTTTGCCTTTTAGCCTTCTTAGCATGAATTTTAGCATTAACAATATTAATCGGACAATTAACATCATTAGGTAGAACATTAACACCACATTCATGATTAGAAATGAATTCAAGCGGACATCAATACAAGGTTTGCAAATAGTATCGAATTGAATTAATTACAATGCGCCTATGGCAAATACTAGAATCAACACGATTCGTTTTATTCGGTTCAAACTTAAAGTTCCTAGATTGTTCTTCTACTCTTTCCAAATGCACATTCTTAGCTTGCGAGGTCCTATCATTCCTTGTATTGTCTTGAGACTTTGACCGCTCCCTTTAGTGTCACCGATTACTCTGTAGGGAATGGGAACATTAGTTGGTTTAACTACTCTTTGCATCACTGTTTAGATGTCTTGGGATCTGAACTACATGCAGCACACTAAGGTTCACTTTCTTAAAACTAGAATCTTGAGATTTGTACTCCTAGAAGGCACACTTGAGTTCTCTTTCTTAGCATTGATGATCCGAATCGAACTACTTAAAGGCACACTACGGTTCACATTCAAAGCATTGGGAATCGAATGAATATCATACTTGGCATTAGGCATCGAGCATGGAATCAAAGGATTAACTCTCTCACCTAATGACTTTGGGCATATTGTGATCAAGCATTCTAAGATTTCTTGAGATCGTTTGGCATATAAGCATGCATGTCCAATTGCATTATCATGAGGTTTCTCTAACTTATCCTCTTCAACAATCTCACGCAGACATTCTAGGCAATCCTTAAGGGATGAGAAGTATGTTTGAATAGACAAGTTTGTTGTTCCTTAGATGAGGAGGGACATATGTCACGAGACAAAGCATATTTATTACAAGAGTGAACCTTTGATACACCATTCTCCCCATTGGTCATTGGCATTTTCCCTTTTACCCGACTCTTGATTCTCAATTTCCTTTTGCAATGAAGCTATTTGTTCGTTATTTTTGTTACGAGTGACCTTTATTGATTCAAATAATTCATTGAAATGACGTTTAACCTTTTCATTTTCTTCTAGAAAACTTTCGTTTTCCTTTTGTAATGCATTTACTAGGTTTTGAAGATGAAACGTTTGAGAATTCGAGAATCTAAAGGAGGAGGCATTTGGGAGCTGTCATATTGTTCGTTTGACCCTTTAATTGAGATATTTGGGCTTTCAACTTTACGATCGTGTTGCAATGAGCTTGAATCATTCATCACGTTTGTTAATTTGAAAAGCGCATCAAACTCGAGCATCGAGGATGTCTTGATATTTGAAGTTTTGACATTTTCTTTAAGATGTTGATATTTTAGTTGTAAATTAAAATGCTCAACTTCTAGTTTAGAAAAATGTTTAACCAAATTGTCGTGATCATCCGGTTCAATTTTCTCGTTTAGTTTAGAATTAGTTTTTCAAGCTCAATGACACGATCATGGGAGACTTTCGGGGCAATAGATAGTTCATGAAATTGAGAAGCATTAATAGAGCGGTTTGAGCGTTGAAAACATATCTTGAGCAACACATTCGGTGATAAGAGTCTCATTTAATGTATGCAAGTTCTTCCTCTCAATCTCATTATATCTTAGTGCACGCTCATAGTCACTAACTTCAACTATCATTGCATCAAATTCCTTTTCCATTCCCTTAATATCGGTTTCTATCCCTTTTAAGACTCTCAAAGTGATCTTTTAGAAGTTTAAAGAAAGGCATGACCTCGCCAAGTAACATTCTTTCATTTGCTCAAAACCCTTTCTCCTTCATTTATACCATGGGTGTGATCCTTTTCTTGCAAGTTTTCTCAAAATCAACAAATAGTTGAAATATAACATATTGGCTAATTAAGGTCTTGCTTTTAGTGGCAATTGTTCTCGGAACAAGATGCATTGGTGTATTAGGAGGATACACAATCGCTCTAGGCATTTTCCAAAGGGAGGGTTTGTTTCAACAATATTTTCGACTTTACGCTTATCTAAATCCATTTTCCAAGACTTGTTCGGAGTCAACAATGTCCGAGGCTTAAACTTGTTCAAGGAAATCCAGTTTTCCTTCTTGTAGTCATGGGGAGTGATAATAATTTTTTCTCTTTGCATTTAGGATCATTTAGTTTCTTATTCATCTTCTCCTAGTGATTTCATCTAATTTCTTATCATCCTCGGTGCACTCAACGCAACTAGGTTTTGTCTAGGTTTAAGAATCTCATTGCCATCATAGATCACACTTTGAGTTGCTTTTGCTATCTTTCCGTACTCGGGGTTGGGTTTATCTATAATGGGAACACTATGCTTATCGCTTAGAACTCTATGCTTAGTGATCATGTGAGCGATCGAATGGTGTTTCCTTGTATGTACAACTTGTTTTCAAGTTTGTTTTCAAAGTTTTCAGATTAGAAAAGTCTCTCAAGAGTTTTGATTCCTTTGCATTAAATTCTTGCTTAAGCATTTTCACATTTTCTTGAAGTTCTTGTTTTGCTTAGTTTGTTTTAGAAAGCTTTTCTTGCAAGGAATTTAATTCTTGTTTCAATACTTCTTCTCTAAAATTACTTTTTCTAATGACCGCACGCACTTGGTCATCCATTTCACGCTCACGAGTGGTCAACTCAAATTTTGCACGTTGTTCATAAATAGCAACACGTTCTTTATAGGCATTTAGTTCGAAATTACGAAATCATCGAGGCACATGCGGTGTATTCATCAAAATATAGTCATTGTTGATCGCAGAAGATGCATCACTTGGTACAACTTCACTTTCACTTTGTTTCACATATTGATCATATGGGACAATATCGATATTACCCATATTTTCAACATTTGATTCAATAGTTTCGATTGATTGTACTTTGTCATGCATCCGTGCACATCGACATCATCGTATAGTTTTAATACCTCCGAGATGAGTTTGTCTTTGGATGGGCCACTTGTGGTGAAGAAGAGACCTTGGGAGAAACCATTGGAGAAATGCTAGCCATAAAAATTGTGTGTGCGATGGGTCCATCATCCACATCGAGTCGTATGCATCACAATCGGCGACTTGAAAGGCATTCGATGATTGTGACCTATCTCCGAATAGGTTGCTCATCCACATCTCGCATCATAGGTCTTGGCATTGCCTCGCCTAGAAACAAGCAATTCCTCTTCATCCAAAGCGGCACCATTATCTTGAGCTTGAACAAGCGACATCTTATCTCAAGTAATCGGCATTTTGTGGGCGCTTTGGAGATGTGCGTTCCTTGCAATGTGTCCTCACCACCACGCTTATAGCATTTGATCGGCTTAGCTTGACCTTGATTACCATTCCTTCCTCGATTCGATTACCCACATAACCTCTACCACTCCACCTCTTCCTTGATCAAACTGTCTTTCTTGAACCGATCGCCCCATAATTTTCCCATCTCGATCAAAGCATGGTTGTGAAGATTGGAGGCGATTCGGATCTCATTACAGTGTGAAGTTTGTTGGTGTGAGGTGAAAGTGTCTGTTCTCTTTAACCATGAGTGTCGGTTGTTTGATGAAATGTTCCATGACAAGATTTGCATCGGGTTGCTTGAACCTTGGATCGAAATGGGTTTGTGATTATCATCTTCCGTGGGTACAACTTGAGGAGCATTGGTGGTAATCCCATCATTTGTGAAAAAGCGGTTGACACATTTGTAGAGCTTGTTTCTCCCGACCTTTGAACCGATCAAGAATCCTCTTTTCAAACATGGCATGTCTCTCATTCGAAGGAGGAAGGCATAGAGTTGCTCATAGTTTGTATTCTTCAATCCTTTAGTGAGCTTCACAGAGGTGACAAACTTGTGCCATTCGGGATTCATGTTGTTCACAAATTTTGAGTTCAATTTGAATGTTAGGCATAGTCATTCGATGTTCCTCATATCATTCACCAACTTATGAAATCTCACATAGTACTCATAGACACTCTCATCCGGTTTCATCTTGAAGTGTTCAAATTCGTCATAGAGTTGTGATTCTCTGTCTTCCATAGTTAATTCGAACCCGAGAGAAGCATCTTGACATTATCCCATACGCCTTTGCTTCGATGTTGTGATTGATCGACTTGTAGATGTCTTTAGGAAGACCTTGAAGAACAATGTTAGAAGCCCCGATATCTCGCATCAAATCTCTTTTCTCCTTATCATCAAGCTCATCATACATTTTAGGTCCGTCCATTCCGTAAATAGGAGTTCCATCTTCATTAGTATCAAGTATATCTCTAGTCGTCTCAACTCGATACGGTCCTTCATCAATGGATTTGAGAATGTTGACACCATTTTCCTTTCCAAGGCGGTACAATCGATTCGTTGAGCCCAAGAATCGTAGTCGATTCTGTCAAGCATGGGTGGACGAGTATCCGAACCACCGCTTGAACATCCTCGGCAGCGATGGAGATGATAGTAGGAACGTTGGTAGACATGTTAACAGTTATACGGATTTTATAACTCTATGATTAAACCGGAAATAGATTCTTTCACGGATTTTACTAAATCAAGAGAAAACCGTAAACAATCACCCAAGTCGCTAGAAGATAATACACCAAGTCGCTAACACCTAATTCGCTACACCCCAAGTCGCTAAAGTCCCAAGTCGCTAGACAAATGCAAGTCGCTAAGTAGTAACTCGCTAAGCCTCAAGTCGCTAGCAAAATTTTGGCGACAATTAAGCTACACAATTCGCTAAAGATTCAAGTCGCTAAAGAGCAACTCGCTCTGCACCAAGTCGCTACCACTGTCGCTACCCGTAGTGGAGAGTCCACTACTTGTCTTAATCGCTAGGTCTAAGTCGCTAGCTCCAAAACGTAACTCGCTACAAAATTGTGAAGCAAGTCGCTACGAAGAAAGAGATCCGTATATCAAGTCGCTAGCAAGAAAAACCACATAAACATCACTTTTCAATCCAAAACAACCCAACCAAGATGATTCAAGCTTACCAAATGAAAACCTAAACACTTGTGATGATTCTAAACATAAAAGTACTAACAAAATCCAAGCTTTAACACAAGAAATCAACCAAATGATGCACAAACCACTAAACTTTTCAAACTCAAAACCACCTAAAACCACTAAAATCCAAAGATGTGCAAGATATGATCTAACCATGGCTCTTGATACCAATTGAAGGATATTAGTTTTCACATACACATCAAATCATAACATAAAGTGGCGTATGAATGGAATTCTAGAGAGAAAGTTAGAGGTTTAGGGAACTTAGTGAGAGAAAGTGAAAGATATTATTATGAGCTCCAACTCTCTACCTTGGGAGGTAGAGAGTATTTATAGTCTTACATAAAACGCCACACATCGGGTGTGGATCGTGGCATACATGGGTAAAGACCGTCCGTCCTCCACGGTGTTACTTAACTAAATACTACTTAACTTAAAATAACTACGACTACGAGCTTTCTAACGATTACATATACTTGAGGTGACCGACTCTTTAATACACGGAATTTCTAATTCCTATTATATCCGTTCTTGCTTAATTTCGTTTCTTTTCACTTTTAGGTCTCTTGGAAGCAAAATGTTGGAATGATGCATATTTTGGACGAAAAGGAGTGAATATATGAAGAAAATGGCTAAGTCAAGATCAAAGACTCTCAATCTGCTGGAATTGAAGCTGACGGCGTCACAATCCATGGGCGACGCCGTCCCTCTCTACGTAATTAAATTTGCGACGACTCGATAGACTTTTGCTAATTTACACCGACGTCGAGCTTTGAAGAGTATGGGCATCACGAAGACTTTTCTTCTCGACGGCCTAGATCCGTTCGAGACGACGTCACTATCGAAGACGGCGACGTCCACAACCACAACGTGACGCCGTCCCAACGATGACTTGGCCAAGACGAAACCCTAATGACGACGATCTGACGGCGTCCCACCTATAAGGCGACGTCGTTGCGAATGTAAAATTATATATAGAAATCGAATTTTCATAATTTTATGAGGTAGAATTGTGGAGTAAAAACCTAAAACGACTTAAGTCCGGTTTGGACAGTATCTTAGGGTTCTCATACCCTATTTTACATCAAGATAAGTATTTTATTTCATTGATTTCATTATGTCTTCGATTGTATGTGTGTATGCTTGCATGTTTAACATGTCCGGCTAAATTTCTTGTGTGTTTGCTTAGATCTATGAAACCTAGTTATTAGTTATTGATTGGTTGTCTCTTATCTTAATTGTAATTGGCTTAGGAGTGCATTAGGCCATCGTTGTGTTTGAATGCTTGAGTAATCTTTGTGAACCTTAGCTTATAAATCATATAGCGGAATTGTAGGTTAAACATCCAAAGATAACCTTAGAGTTAGTTTATGAAACATAGAGATTTCGTAGGCAATAACCTTAAGGTCGTCTCAAAGAGTTAGGGATAAAAGCATACCCTACGACCTTAGAAAACACAACGCGTTAAGAATAAGGACGTGACAATTCAACCACCAATAAAAGATATCTGGGAATAATATTATCATACGAGCACACATCAAATAGACATAAGACTACCCATTAGTTTAGATAATTAGATATTAGAAGTAATCGGTAGAAGTACCAAACCCCCAAATCCAAACCTTTACCATTAGCTTTCTAAAAAATATAAAAAAGATAAAAAATAATCTTCATCAATCTCGACCTTAGCGTAGTACACTTCTCACTAGCATTCTTATTCCCCTAGAGAACGATATCAATACCCGAGACTTACCTAATACTACACTACAACGATTAGGTTCACTGCCTAGGGTGTTGAAAAACTTGCTCGACGAAAAAGAAGTTCCTTTGACCCCGAACGCGTTATACGCGCATCAATGTATCGAATAAAAGAATGGTAATAGTTGTTGTGCCTCGAGTATTTGTTTGTGTTGCGTCAAATAAAGTTTAGAGATCAAGAATGTTTGTTTTTTTCTCGGCGATGCAAGACAAATGTTGACCAAATAGAAATGTGACACAAAGTTTCTCATTATAATGTATCCCAGTAAGAAAAAATTTATTCCAGTCATTATAATGTATCCCAGCAATACCCCGCCTCGGCGGGATTGTGTTTGTTGTTGTTGTGTATTGGGGGTGTTTAGATTGCATATTGTTAGCACATAGTTATGACTTATAAGGGCCGTTGAAATAAGAAGTTAGCAATGTCCGCATTTTAATCAAAATGATATCAGATCACACACTATCAATTCAAAAGTGTTGAATAAAATATACTACAAATTCCAAGTTGGTGAAACTGTAACTAAAACACACCTTGGTATTTGCATAAATTGCCCTTCCTTTTTGGATGAATATGTAACTTGTACGACGCGCTATATTGGACTACATGTGCAAAAACACGAAATGGAGTAATTCATAAACCAAATTAATCAATGCATAAGTTAAAACTGAGAAGCATGTACCTATCTATACACCATAAAACACGGAAATGCATTAACTTTTTGACGATTTTAGATCTTACGAACATGAGATAAAAAGACTTATCATTTGGTGTACCTCGTGCAAAATAAAGCGATCGTTACATGTGGTCGTAGTTCATGACCATATGTTACAATAAGTATCTGTTGTTTATTGTGTGTAAATGGCGATTGTGGATCTTGTTTATTGTGTGTAATAAGAGAAAAATAAGTAAATATCCAACGTACTTGCCAAGAGTATCAGTTAAAGTCAGTGTTGACGCTCTAGAGAACAAAAATAGTATTTGTGCATAAGCCAAATTCGATAACGCATCATCTATTCCAAAATTTTCACTTGCAACAAACTCCCTTTGTGTTCGCATAGCTTCACGCACACTTTTTTTAACGGAGTGAAGGAAATGAGAGCACCCATGAAGCACTAAAACCAACACAACCCGTAACACAACCCATAATGGCAATAAAAAATCCCCAAACCTTAAACCTCATATCGGACCCCCTTAACATTAACTATAACAAACAACTAATAGAACATATTGATAATACCCCAACTTAACAGTATACTTCAAATGTTCACATCGACGGTTTAAAACTAACACTGAGCATGGTCTTCCATGAATCCAAATATGTATATGTATTGAAAAAGTAGAAGTTACTGAAGAAGGTACCAAACATGTCATTATTTTGACGTAAAATTCATCAACCAAATTAAAATTACTCAAAAGAAAAACTAAGAATTCAGAATTTTTTTTATACCACTTTACATTTAAAGCTAACCCAATTCGGCAATCCATAAATTCCCCCAACTTAAACCTAAAAAGTAAAATCAATATACCAATAATTTACAATTAAGCATCTAAAAATGCAAATCAATAATTTAATTAAGATTGATACACTTACATAGTACCGTCAACCAAAAACTCCAATAGAAACCCAACTCTCACGATTCGATGATTTGGTGTGTGAGGGTTCTGAATGTTCTGGATTTCTGTAGTAAAACAATTTTTCTATCATAGGCATAAACGGTTCATAACTGGAACGGATTATGGGAGTCCATTTTATGCTGGTAACCAATGTTTTGGCCGAAAAACGGTAGGTAAAACGGCGTCGTCTTCAATGATATTTAATTATATATAGTAATACAAAGCGGGCCTCCTTTAGTCATTTTCCCCAACTGTTTGTTGGACTTCTTTCTCTGCTCACTGACGAGCAATTATATGTATAGTAAATTTACTGGAATTGGAGGCCCCGTTTAGTTATGGGCCCTGTGCACAGGTTGCACACCCCATCAGCTAGCGTTGCTAATCCATTTATTTCTTTTTTCTCGTTTTATATAATTTTGCATGTAAGCACCCACGTGTCAAAAGCCAAAACCAATATGACACCATTCACTCCACGTGTTGTAACCTACACATACAATCCCATGCCAAAAATATCCAGTAACCCCTTGCCTAAAAAGACCATCATTCCACCACTGCACATCCTAACCTACCCCAACAATGAAGGGATTCACACTAACTTACATCGCCATACTATCCACCCTGCTAACATGCGCCATCATCCATGCAAACCCTACTATTATACAGCAAGTAACAGACCATCCAAACAACCATCTCCTAGGAACACCAACTGAGCTCAAGTTCACATCCTTCATACAACAACACAAGAAACAATACTCAACAAGAGAAGAGTACCTCCACAGACTAGGTTTGTTTTATAAAAACATTGTTAGAGCAGCTGAGCATCAGGTGCTTGATCCCACTGCAGTTCATGGAGTAACGCCTTTTTCGGACTTGACTGAAGATGAGTTTGAGAGTATGTATTTAGGTGTGAAAGGTGGTGGGGTGAGTAATGGGTTGGGTATGGCGCCTGAGATGGATGTGGAGGGTTTGCCCGATGATTTTGATTGGAGGGACAAAGGTGCTGTCACTGATGTTAAGATGCAGGTCAGGTTAATTTCGTTTTGTTTCTTTAGGACTTTAATTTTTGCTTAAGCTTATTTCGAGACTCATATTTTATAAGCCCGAAATTTATAGTAGCTTATTTCGAGACTCGTGTCATTAGATTATTTTGCTAGTTTTTATAAGCCCGACTTTAGGGGGTGTACGTTTGATTGATTTCATTAGATTATTTTGCTAGTTTTTCATGTGAACATGTTTTTTTGAAATTTCGTTTAATGTGAAGACATATACAAGTTCAAGCAGTTGTTATGATTCTAGTAATAATTTCAATTGAGTTGGCGTAAATTTTGTGTTTTCACAATCTCACTAGGGATAGGTTTTTAATTTTAATTGGGATTCCTTAACTGAATCGGAAAGATATGTGAAAAGGACTAACTTAACATTAAATATACTAGAAGGGTACCGCATGTGCGGCGTGTGCAGTCTTACGATATTTCAGAATGAACAAATGTTTTGAGGTGGTGATGTGATGAGATGGTGGTGACATGGCGATAAGTATAGTTATATGTGTTTCTTACCGTTTAGTGAATTCGTTTCACAACATTTCGAATGTATATGTGTTAGTTGTAAGTGTTTGTTTGGGTTCAAGTAACTTTCACGCGACATCATTATTCCCGCATATAAAAATACCCATGATCTCTTACGCGTCAAACACTCTTCCAAAAGTATATGATTTGGACGAATCAAGATTATATGGATTGGAATAAATGAAATAAAGGTTAAAGTTGTAAAAATTTGAATTAAAATAAAATAAACCCACTAAAAATATAAAAACTAAAAACTCATAAAAATATATTAAAATGGATGTTGAATTAAAGAGCATAAAATTTTAGAAAATATGGTGAAATTAGATTATAATATAAATAAGTAGATAAAAACTAAAAAGATATTTTAATTTTATAATATAAATAAGTAGATAAAAAGATATTTTAATTTGAAAATAAAGATGAATTTTTAGTTGAGAAGTGACACATGTCATTTTATAATTGGAAGACCTTATCTTAATTTTGGTGGTTAAGAGTTAGGTTTGAGTTTGTTAGAAGTTAGAACTGGAGTTTGTTAAGAAGTGACACGTATCTCACGATTGGAGCTCCTTATCTTAATTTTACATGCATTATAATATATCTTTCCATAATAAGCAAGGCTTAATTTTTAAGCCTTCTAATTTTAGAAGGCCTAAATGCATTATAAAGTAGTATAGATAAATTGTCAAAAAGAACATAGAAGTTCTTATTACTTTGAGCCAGTGTTAGTTTATGACTTTTATTTGCGTTTAAGTAGCATTTAGGTGTTAAACAAGTGTTTTCATCCTATTAGAGTAGTTTAACAAAATAAAACTAGACTCCTTTCAAAAAATAATGTCTGAAAGTCATTTTTGAAACAAAATCCATTATTGTTATGTTTCGTAGAATTATTGGTTTTAAAATTGGTTATATTTATAGTAAAATCATACCGATTTTTATGGCGACTTGGATATGATGAAATTTTATTGATATGGAGTTGCATCGTCTATTCATGAACTGTGAAATACTTGAATTAAATGATTAAATGATAATTGATATAGGGCACTTGTGGATCATGTTGGGCGTTCAGTACAACGGGTGTAATTGAAGGTGCAAACTTCCTAGCTACTGGGCAGCTTCGTAACTTGAGCGAGCAACAACTCGTAGATTGTGATCACACGGTTGGTTTCTTAATTAAAGATTCCGACAACTATTGTATCTTCTGAAACTGGGAATTAAGATTCAGTTCAAATTTATCATTTATTTTTATTTTTGTAGTGTGATCCTTCGGAAAAGGATGCTTGTGATAGTGGATGCTCTGGTGGGCTTATGACCAATGCTTACAATTATCTTATTAAAGCTGGAGGCATTCAATCAGAAGAAGACTACCCGTACAGTGGAAAATCAGGCGAATGTAAGTTTGATCCGGAAAAGATAGTGGCAAAGGTCACGAACTTCACGAATATCCCTGCTGATGAAGATCAAATGGCTGCACATCTGGTCAACCATGGTCCTCTTGCTGGTAAGCATCCACACAAACTAGACGGGTGTTTACAAATGCTTGGTAAATGCACATTATGTTTTAATATGGCCATTAAACAATTTGAGTCTTAAGATAGAAGCAAACTGTTTCGGGACTACTTATTGGTAAGTGTTCCCTCTGTAAAAAAGCAGCTTTCGATAGTGTTTAGATTGCTTGTTTGCGTTAAAACAATGCGGTAAACACTTAAGTACAAGCTGAGTTTTTATTTCACAAAGCGTAAGCAGTTTAAGAAGCAATCCCACATACCTCCTAAACACTATCTTGTGAATTGAACACTAACAACAAGAACCAATCTGGTTTATTGCAGTTGGATTGAATGCGGTCTTTATGCAAACTTACATTGGAGGTGTGTCCTGTCCATTGATTTGTTCCAAGAAACGGGTCAACCATGGTGTGTTGATTGTTGGGTATGGTTCGAAAGGATTTTCGATATTGAGGTTGGGCAACAAGCCTTATTGGATCATCAAGAATTCATGGGGAAAAACTTGGGGAGAAAAAGGATATTATAAGCTCTGCAGAGGTAGTGGCATATGTGGTATGAACACAATGGTGTCTGGTGTCATGACCCAGAAATAGTAGAAAAATATAGGTAAGTTATACTAGTGGTCTGTTTGGTTTGCTGCATAAGATTGTAAACGTAGTGGTTGGTGTTATTTGGCTTTAGAACGTGTTCGTTCATACGTCTGTTGTATCTTGACCATGATAGGGACTGTTCGTTTTTTGTTGCTATTTGTGACCATATTAAGTGTTTATTAGGCAGCGATCGTTACTTTCTTTGTCATCAACTACATCTTGTGTCACACAGTCCTAAAGTAAAAAAATTGGATTTTCTGCTCTCAATCATTGAGTAAATCAACTCTATTAAATTGGAAGGCACGTCATTTCACATTTATGCTTTTACTTGAAGAGAAAATGAATTTCTCTTTTGCTTCAAATTTTTGTCTTTTCCAATCCTGTATATTTTCTCCATGTTTGGCATTTACAAAACAACGATTTACGCTATTTGTTGTCTTTCAACTTTTGGATAGAGGTTGCAGGTCCAAACGGGTCGGGCCCGAACGCGTACGAGTTTAAACGGGCATGAGTCAAACAGCTTATGTTAATGAATCGCTCTAAAACAACGAAATAAACTTCTCATGTGGTAGCATCTCATTTATATTTAAAAAAATATACTATATTATATTTATAAGTTTTTTAAAAAGAAAAAGTAATTGTAATATTTTTTAATTGAGAGAGAAAATATGTGTCCGTTAATATTCATCTAGCTTTTAAATGGGCAATACATGTCATTTCAAAACAATCATTTACAAATTAACATATTTTTAAAATTTTAAGCACAAATTGCGACCTCTATTTTAAAAAACACGCTACAAGAAAAAACACCTATAGTGATGAAACATTAGCGACGTTGTTTATTTTTGTCACTAAAAACACCATATAGTGACGAGAAAATAAAATAACCACTTCATCTGGGTCACAGGGAAAATTATAGTGACGAAACGTTTAAGTGGTCACTAAGCGACTACTAAACTTGTGTTCTAGACCTTTTGTGGTTTGTATTAGTCATGAAATTTAGTGACGAACGCATCTTTTGTCACTATTATAAGTGTTAGTGACGAGACTTGTTTGTCATAAAGATTATACAATACAAGTTTAACAACAAAAATATTCGTCACTCACTTGAATAAATACAAGATTCGTATTTTGGTATCAGACATTTAAATATACAAAGACTTAAATTGACAAGATGCAAAACTAATTGAAAACAAACTCAATACGAGTTACTATCATTTTTGTTCAGAATTTTCAGTCTTTTATTATTGCGTAATATCAGTATTTTCTTTTACCATTTTTCCTAAATACTCGTGAGTTTCAGAGGTTCTTTAGTTAGTATATAATACAGCTGAGTTTTGCAGTGGCAAATCTATTTTTCTATAATAATGTAATAATAGGGGTTTTTGCATGTACCATATTAAAGTTTTCTAGAAATATACTTGGTGAATAACTTGACACGCGACAAAGAGATTGTTTAAATAAGTTATCGAGGAATTGCGTTTGAATTCTCAAGAATGTTGTATGAGTGGCTTTTTTAGAATGCCGCATGAATTGCGCTTAAATGTTATTTAGAATGCCGCATGAATTGCGCTTAAATGTTTTTTAGAATGTCTTGTTTTAGTCAATGTTTAATACCAAATCACTATTTATTTGAGAGTAAATTACACCGTTCGTTTCTACGGTTTGCCCAAAAAAACACCGCAAGTCTTTTGGTTTTCATTTTTGCTTGGTGAATCCTAATTATGAAGTTTCGTATCAATGTTTGTCCCTATTACTAACTCATGTTATCTTTTTTCTTTAAGTCATCCCTACGTGGGGGTATTTTTGTAATTTTGCTTTATGAGTTATTGGTACAACTTATACCTACACCCCGTCTTTTTCCCATTACATACCATTTATTTTTCAAGTTTCGTCCCCATCCCTCTACCACCAAACTTTTCATCTTCCAAAATCAAAACCCTAAGATCAGACAAATGCAATGGTGATATCAGCTCCAAAGTAAAAGTTTTGCACTACAGAGGAAGATGTTGACTATTGGGAATGTTATGGTATGTTGTAGTTTGTGTTATATTTTTTTCCAAAGTATTTACTAATGATATCTTAATGTGTTAACCTTTAATTAGATTTTGGGTACTAAACTACATGATTTTGTGTTTTGATCAAAACCCTAATTTTGAATACATTTTTTAATCTCTTTTTAGGTAACAATGAGGCTCTGTTTTCAATCAAGATTCATTGTTCATGAATGTTCACCTCTCAACAGGTAGGAGATATGTTAATGGTAACTTCAGTTTCTTTAATGATGTTGAAATTGATGAGTTTTCTGTTCTAGAGCTAATTGATATGGTAGGCTATTCTGAGAATGTGAAAATTTATTACCACTTCAAAATGCCAGATGGTGATTTAGATATTGGGTTACATGCTTTAGGAAATGACCATGATGTTAGAAAATTGTCTGAATATGTTAAGCTTGGCAAAAAATTGATTGAGTAGTATATAGAACCGAAGAAAACTAGGAAAGTAGTCAAAGGATCATGTGCTAAGAATTTGTTGTTGGGATGTCAAGATAAGGTAGATGTAGGATAGAGCAGTCAACATGCAAGAGAAGATGGTGAAAGCAGTCACCCTGTAACAAAAAAGTATGGGTCAACCTAGTCAATTTGATAATGACTTTTACTCTTATTCAGATCCTTTTTTGGGTGTTGATGACTTTGACCTTTTCTATGGTTTAGACAACATAGATATTCCAGATAATGATAGCAAGCAGAACCATATATTGGTAAGGGTAAAAGTAAAGTTGGTGATGAAGATGTACCACTAGAGGAAGAAGAAGAGGGTATAAGTGATGATGAAGATGGACAAGATGATGGGAATGACAATGATGTCTTAGTTGATGATGAAAATAAAGTTTAGGATGTAGCTGTGAATATGGGTAACTTTGACATAACAAATGCCAAATAATGGGTGAACCTGATTTGATAATCCATATGAGTTTAATGCCAATGAGGAATATAGAAGTGGACCTTCATGTTGTAGACAGTGATGAATTTGAGAGTGCATCAGAGGAAGATGAAATGGAGAAGCTTAGGCAGGGACAATTAAAACATCTAAGAAAACAAAACAAGCCAAAAGATAGTGGTGTGCATAACCACTACTTCTATGTTGGTCAACAATTTGGTAGTGCTGCTGAGGTTAAACAGAGGGTGCATATTGAAATAAGGAGAGAGTTATATTTTAAGAAAAAAAATACAGTAAGGGTGAGAGATCAATGCAAGAGAACTATTCGTTAATTTCATGATAAAGCTGTTGGGCCCTCTGAAGCAATTGGGCCTTCTCAAGCAACTGAGCCCAATAAAAAAACAATTATGGACTAAGAGCAAAATTAGTCAAAGCAAGGGTCTTTAATATAGTCCAAAATCTCAGTCAAAGGTTGTGGGTGGGAAACCTAAACTTAGGAAGTTGGCATACAATGAATGCCCATGGGCTCTTCAGGTTTCCAAGTTACCTGGTTCTCAAACCTGGCAAGTAAAAACCTATGATGATACTCACAAGTGTCTGCAATCAAGAAAATCAAATATTGCACTGCCAATTTTTTAGTAGAGGGGATTATGGACCAGATAGAAAATAATACAAAAACACCAATCAAGGACATTCAAGACCAATTGCAAAAGAAGTATCAATTAGAGGTATCTCAAATGAAAGCATTTAGAGAAAAGTCAAAAGCTCAAGATCAAGTTAGGGGTGATTTCAATTTGCAATACACATTGTTGAGGAATTATGTATTGGAATTGAAACAATGTAATCCTAATACCATAGTTAGGATAACAGTTGAAGCTGAAGCAGATCATACTTGTCCTACTAGAACCGTTAAAAGAGGATATATGTGTGTTTGGGGGAAGCAAAAGAATGGTTCAAACCTGCATGAGGCAATTCTTGGGTTTTGATGGGGCTTTCATGAAATTACCCTACCTTAGTCAATTATTAACAACAGTTGGAGTGAACCCTAACAATGGATTTTATCCATTGGCATATGGAGTTGTTGAGGCAAAAACTAGGGACTCTTGGACTTGGTTTCTTAAAATTTTGAAAGAAGATTTGGATTTACAAAACAACTCCAACTTTACTTTCATAAGTGACAGAAAAAGGTAACTGTTTTATACTTACCATTTAATGCCAACTGTTTTATACTTACCATTTAATGCTAACTGTTTGACAAACATGGTATAATCCCAGCAATTGCACAATTGTTCCCAACTGTTGAGCATAGGTACTGCCTAAGACACATACATGAGAACATGAAGCTAAGGTGGGTTGGGATTGCATTTAAAGATTTACTTTAGAAGTGTGTTACAGCTTTAACCATACCATAATTTGATGAAGCAATGGAACAGTTCAAGACTGTGGAAAACTAAAAAGGGGGTTGAACTTTTTTACCGTTTTTCTTTTAAAATCTTTATGTTTATGTGAAACAACCAAAGTAACAATAAGTACAATGCAAGAAATGATAGAAACAATTAAACCACAACACGAGAGTTTATAGTGGTTCGGTGTACAAGGATTATTTTTCCTTGCCCTACTTCACTCCCCGAGTCTCCAACTCTAGAGTATTCTTCACTAATCACCAAGCTCCTTTATCCGGTGGAGAAAACCTTTACAAGTCGCTTACACAATATTTCCGACACAAAGCCAGATGTCGAGTTCTTTTATAAGGGTACAACCACTCCCTTCACGCTACGTATTTTGAGGACTAAAATACTAACCGATCACTATGGAAAATTTATTATGGTTTGGTATAAACAATGATGTATGAAATGATATAATACACACTTGTGATGAACAAACAAGACTTGCAACTCTTTGTTGAAGCTTATAAGTCTTCAATGATGTTTTGATCTTCTTGCTAGTTAAAAAGCTCACAAAGATAAATATGAATGAGTTAGATACAGGGAATAATGAGTATGAGAGAATATGCAATGTTTATGTATGTAAGTGTGTGAGAAAACTACTAAGTTTTGCTATTTATAGGCAAGAAGCCACATCAGGCCACGGATCCGACGGAACCAAATATTTGGTTCCGTCTAAGTACCATTTTGGTTTCGTCGGACTCTGACATAGGATCTTCCAAAATGTTGCAAATCTAGTTCATATTTTTCCAAAATATTCTCTATAATCCGAACAGATTTGATATCTCAGATAATCTTAGAGTAGGATGATCCATGTAGTGATGTAAAAATGCATTTACATTTTGATTAAAAGATTTAACAAAGTAAACTTGTGAAATATAAATAGTAGCTAGCTAAATGATGTTTAATTAAGAAGTAACTTATATTTAAATCTATTTTAAAGAAAAACTTTGTAGCTATATAACAGACTTGACAAAATTTATACTTTGCTAAAATAAAGATTATTATTGTCGTTAACAAAAGATAGCAAAGATCGTAAAATATAAATAACGCTTTAGACGATATTTGTATAAACAATCTCCCCATTTTTGTTGAGGACAAAACATAAAATTTATTTTTAAGCAATGAGATAAAAATGTGTAAGTCTTTTAAGAATATATATTTTAAACTCATTTTAGACTTTTTAAACTTGTAAAAGTGTGAATTTTGGGTTTGATATTTCCCCCCCTTTTTGTCAAAACAAAAAGAAGAGAAGCGTAGCGGAATCGTGTGCTCCCCCTTGGCCAACACTCCCCCTTGTTGGTGTGCCAAGTATGAGATTTATGGATTTTGAAGGCTACAAAACAATGGTTAGTGACAATTAATCCAAAGAATAATAAAACATAAGACAACAACTATCCCACAAGAATAATAAAACATCATATATTATGTAAAATTTTCATTATGACAAATGTCACAATGACGAGACAATAATAATGATGATAAAGGAAAATGCAAAAATAAATAAAAATAATAACTTGAAAAGAAAATTTATATATAAATTAAGATGGTCCTAGAGTTGGACTTATTACATCGTCCATCCTAATGTAAACTATTGTGGTGGAGGATGGGAGAGAGCATTGATACGCTCAAGGATGTGAGTAAGAATGAACCTCGTTTCATTTTGAAGTCCATGAACCATTATACGGGTTCGCTCACTAATCCTAGCAGTCCTTTCACAATGCAAACATCCATGATTAATGTCTAGAGATGTGGCATGATTGTGAGGCGGTAGTTGTTGATTGGTTAATTGAGAGGTTGTATGATGTGGTTGCTCCATGGTTGAGGATAGTAGTATGGTTTGTAGATTCATGGCCTTTTGAAGGTGGGAGTCCACCATGTTTGAGAATGTGTATAGGTCATTGAGATTTTGGGTGACTTGTTGTTGAGATTGAGGATGATCAATCCACATTGATTCATCAATTTCTCGAAGAGTAGGGAAAAATGATTGAGGGCGTGGAGGTTGAGGTTCATCATGGAAGAACTCATTAGGCATAAATTATGTCCTTGGTGGTTCGTGAGCAATGCGCTCAATGGAGGCAAATGATGGTAGATGTGGTGGATTGGTTGACCGTAGTGGTAAGTCATCCAAACTATCCATAAATGGATGAGGGGATTTAGATGGTGTAGGAAATAGTTCAATAGGTTGAAGTTTGGGAGACTTTGGTGGTGATAGTGGTTTTGGTTGTTGTTATGGAGCCGGTGGTGGTGTGGTTTCCACTGGAGTTTTGGTTGGTGGTGGAGTTGTAACAATGATCAGAGATCGTTGTTGAGGTATAGGGGTGCTTAGGTTGATGACATTGTCATCATGAATGGGAGAGAATATGTTGATTGGTGATTCATCAGAGGATGATGAGTTTAAGTTGACGAAGCAACATGGTTTTACACTAATTTTAGCGGTTCTTCTTGGTGGCCAAGTGGAAGGTGATGAGTTTGTGGATTTAGTAATTGTGAATTTTCTTGAATGTTGCAGAGATTTGCAAGAGGTTGTGAGGAAGGGATGAAGATCCTGGAGGTTTCTATTTATAATGGTAAAGATTTTGTGAAATGTTGTTGATTTGATGTTATTCCACTTAAATTTGACCTATCCTAATGATTTGAAAGTGTTTATGAGCTTGTCTAATCAACTAAAGTCAATCCAATGGAAGTGAGTTGAGTGAATGGAGTGAGATACGCAGTTAATGTGTTGTAATCATTACAATATCCTGGAGGTCAGAGACCCACATATTGAAAGGTACCAAATAATGGGTTCCTTCCTTTATAGAGAAAGGTTCCTTGAGTGGTTTTTGAAAAATTTCAAATTTTGGTGGGAAATAGTTATCCTATTCGTGCAAGGGAACTAAGAATATCCTAATGTGTCTAATAACATATTAAAGGAGCCTGATGAAAGTAAAATGAGTTATCAATAGTGTGGGAAAGGAACTAAAAATTAAAATTTGATTGCATGACTGGCGGAACCAAAATTTATAATGGGCGGAACCCAAATTTTGGTTCCGGCCAATCAGTCTGTGAATTTTTGGCAATCCGTCAGTGCCTGAAAATATTACAGATTTCATTTTTGATCCTCGTGAACTCGTTCAAATTTCGTAATCTTTCCTGGAACATGTGTAAATAATTACTTGTGATAGATAAACAATACATGTAAATACTTATGAATGGATGTAGATCATGTAGTGGATATAAATTTCACTATAACGTGAAACGGGAAAATTTGATAACATAGCAATGTTATCCACCTGCAAGGCATTGGGTTAGTTCACATGATCGTTAAATGACAAGTTATTATCCTAGGAATAGCCAAATACATCATACATCGTTTTTTTTTGAAACATTGTACCAAACACTCATACAACCTTCATTTCTTATCCAACTTCTTGTTAATATTGGTTAGAAACCTTCCAAATCATGTAAACATTCCTCTTATTTGTTTGAACTCTTCTAATTGATTTTCAATTTCTGGAAGTTCCTTAAAGTACTCAAGAGAAGGGAGCCTAGAGTTTGGAAGTCCATCTTCTGAGCTATTGGATGAGGATGAGGAAGTTGGAGGTTGAGGACGTTTTCCTGTAGACTTGGTTTTTGCTACCCATTCATCACTCAATGGTACAAAGATATGATCAACAAGAGAATAGTCAAGACACAACCCTCTAGCATTTGGTGAGATTTGTGAAAAGGATCTATAAAGATGGGTGAGAAGCATCCCGTAGGGAAGAGCAGTGGTTCATAGATTTGGTATGTCAGCCATTCTTTTGGCAACATAGTAGGCTAAGTTGAATGGTTGACTGGTTGACAAGCAATAAATCATGTAGAAAAGACAAGCATTGAGATGATCACGAATTCCTATGGTACACAAGACATTTGCCATAAGGACTTCTTCCCATTTCTTGAATTGAGGTTTGAGTTCATTGAGTTTCATTCCAAATGAATCTCGGTTGATTTCTTTTCCCGTACGGGTTGTTCTAATACCCGAGACTCTAGGAAGAAACAAATGTTCCCGAATTGTTTCCTTATCAACCAATGGAGTTTGGTAGGGAGGAGTACGATCAACAATTGAGTCAAGAATTTAGAGGGTTCATTTGTCCGAGCCAATAATGGAAGAAAGGATAGAAACGATCAAACCAAAACACGAGAGTTTATAGTGGTTTGGTCTACAATGACTCTTTTTCCTTGCCCTACTCCACTCCCCGAGTCTCCAACTTGAGAGTATTCTTCACTATTTAACAAGCTCCTTTATCCAGCGGAGAAAACCTTTACATGTCGCTTTTACAACATTTCCAACACAAAGCTAGATGTCGAGTTATTTTACAAGGGTACAACCACTCCCTTCACGCAACGTATTTTGAGGACTAAAATACTAACTGATCATTATGGAAAGTTTACGATGGTTTGGTACAAACAATGATGTATGAACTAATATAATACACACTTGTGATGAACAAACAAGACTTGCAACTCTTTGTTGAAGCTTATAAGTCTTCAATGATGTTTTGATCTTCTTGCTAATTAAGAAGCTCACAAAGATAAATATGAATGAGTTAGATACATGGAATAATGAGTATGAGAGAATATACAATATTTATGTATGTAAGTGTGTGAGAAAACTACTAAGTTTGGCTTGCTATTTATAGGCAAGAAGCCACAGCAGGCCACCGATCCGATAGAACCAAATATTTGGCTCCGTCCGTGTACCATTTTGGTTCCGTCGGACTCTGACAGAGGATCTTCCAAAATCTTGCAAATCTAGTTCATATATTTCCAAAATATTCTCTATGATCCTAATAGATTTGATATCTCAGATAATCTTAGAGTAGGATGATCCATGTAGTGATGTAAAAATGCATTTACATTTCATTAAAAGATTTAACAAAGTAAACTTGTGAAATATAAATAGTAGTTAGCTAAGTGATGTTTAATTAAGAGAGTTGTGCTTGTGAAACAATTATTGAAAAAAAATATTGGGCCTTTTGACACCAACTTCTACCAAAATATTTCAACCTATCAAAGATTTGGCTAATGAGTACACAACACAATGGAATGGGGGAAATTTGTATGGGGTTTATGGGCCTTGGGGTGATCAACAAGTAGTTGATATTGTCCATAGAACATGTAGTTGTAGAAAGTGGGAGTTGACAGGAATTCTATTCAAACATGATGTGGCAACTATATGGAATATGGCTGCAAATAAAGTGGAGGTTGCTTTTCCTGAAACATGGGTTCATCCATGTTGTAGACTGAATACATAGAGGACAGTCTATAGTCATCTCATTAATCCCATCCATGGCAAGATCTTGTGGCCAAAGTATGATATTCCAACAACTATAATCCTTCCAAACCATCATCCACATATTGGCAGACCTTAAAAAATGAGAAAGGAGTCGTTAGGTGAGTCTATTCCAATGGCCAATGATGGAAGCTGTCAAGGATATCAAAGACTGTAACATGTGTTTTGTGCAAGGGTAAAGGACACAATAAAAAAAGCTTTGTAGAGGTGCTAGAAATGTTGCAAATGGTTCTACTAATGTTGGTAACAAGAAAAGGAAGTCTGTAAATGTTCCAAGTGGTGGTACAAATGATGCTAACAAGAACCAAAAGTCTACAAATGTTCCAAGTGGTTCTACAGTGGTTGCAAACAAGAGCCAGAGGTCTGCAAATGTTCAAACTGGTTCTACAGTGGCTGCAAACAACAACCAGAGGTCTGCAAATGTTTCAAGTTGGTCTACAGTAGCTGCTAACAAGAAACAGATGTCTATAAATGCTCCAACTAGTTTTGAAAATGCTTCAAGTGGTTTTACAAATGTTGCAAGTGTACCTGCAACCAAGAAGAAAACTGCAACTTTTAACATGCCTGCAACCAAAAGGAAAAGTGCTACTCAACCACCTGCCAAAGCTCCAAAATTATATAGACTGCTATGTTTAAGTTGTATTAGGTTATGTTTAAGACTTGATCCAAAACTTTATTAGGCTGTGATTGCTAAACTTGGCTACCCTGTAATATCTTTTGTTTTTTGAATATGCATTTTGCTTAACAAAAATGCATTTTGTGAACTTGGCAATCAACTTATGGGAATGGCTGTATTTGCAATCAAATTTTCTTTTGAATATGTATTTGCAATATGTTGTGTGTTAGGTTGCAATATATTTGTGGCATTTTGTGAACTGCAATATGTTGTGTTTTTAAGCTGCAATATGTATTTTCAACTTGCTATATTTGTAATTTGCTTATTATTTGTTTAAGCTATATTTTCAATTTGTTGTATTTGTGTTTAAGTTGTTATTTTTTCTGCACTTATACACCCATTTTGTTTACACTTGCTGCCCACAAGAAAATCCCACAGACAAACACCCGTAAAAAACATATCAAAAGTCAACATTTCCAACATACATCAAAAGTAAACATTTCCACTCAACTTAAAGATCTTGTACAAAACACACTGCATTGTTGGGTTCAGTAAATACCCAAACCCCTTGATCTAGGATTTGAATATAAAATAACCTAAGTGCTTAGACCGTTAAACACTAACAGGTCACTGAGTGCATAGTCTCTCAGTGAGCCATCTTCGAGGGCGCCAAGGTGAGGCGAAGAAGAAGTCTCTCCACTCGATGGGCGAAACTTAAAGAGTGAAGGTGAGTCAAGAAGAAGATGGTGGATTCGGTGGTGATGACAATAACTCACTGAATCCCTCAAACTCTCTCCAACTACAAACATCAAGAAAAAGCGGCAAGAAGGCGAAAACTATGAAGGCGAAGAATGGGCGAGACAAAGCGGTTATGCTTGAAGTGATTCGAGACGAGTGCTTATCTTCAAGAAGTTAACTTTCCTGAAAGGCTCGACATCGATCTTGACAAGTAGAAAGTGGCTTTGTCCTTACCTAATATAGCCTTTAGAATGAGACAAAATACTTTAGTATTTTGTCTTCCTAAATGTCGGTTGTCACTTAGGAAAGAGTTAAAACTCATACTTGTATAAATAACATAAGAGATGGAGTGGAAGATTAAGCTTGTGAATTGTAAAACACACATACATGAAGCCATCTTTCACTCCTCCAACTACAACAATCACGAGATGGCTCGGTGGGTACTTGTAGTTGTGCTCGAGACTTAGCACGAGCTTGAGAGGAGTTCTGACACTTTGTCATTTCAATCCCTAATCTTTGTTCATAAGTACTAGGGTAACGTATTCTTTGATTCATTTCTAATAAGAATATGATGTTGAAAATTACTCTTTGTGTTTTACTTATATCTTTTCACCATTAATTCACTATTAACTTATTTTACATACTTAACATTTTTTTAAGATAGTGAATAGGGAACAACAAGTGGTATCGAGCAAGGTGATTATAAAGCTGCTTTTTAAGCCACTCTAAATGTTTTAAATCGGGATCCTAAAATGGTGAATTTGATGTACCCCAACTAGTCGACAAAAGGGTGGAGCTTATTCAATTTGTTGCCCTAGACTTGAAGTTGGTAAATTTAACAAATAGAAAAAGCGTGTGCTTTGCTATTTGATTGGGATGGAACCTTATTATATCAAGTGTATAAATGAAGGTCTATTTATCCCAAAGACTGCTGAAGGTTTACCAAACACGAAGCCAGTGGACTCGAGGATGAAAGAAGAGTAGTCAACCGGATCAAAGACTCAAAAGTATCATAATATCTTGTCTTCTGATGATATTATGGAGTCATTATAAGTTGTAATACAACTAAACAAACACAGGATGACCTAGTTCATAGTCATGAAGGCCTATCGATACCAAGGAAAACAGGATAATGGACATGAAACTTGAGTATAACACCTTCAGGGCTAAGGACTCAGAATGTAACACCCCAACCCGACAAGGGTAGAAGTGTCACATTCTGGTGTCATATCAGAACATACAATTGAAATCTTTGCAAACGAAAGCCTTAAAATGAAGTATCAAATCATATGAACAGTTGACTGACAAGGAAATACAATATCCAAAATGAAAAGAGAACTCAAAACAAAAGCTCTTAAAAATAAGTCCCAAAGTAATAAGGTGCTAGGGTTGGTCCACTCGGATAATCCAACTCTCACCCCATCAAGCCCATCTTCAAACCTAAAACCCGCCGAGGAAAAGAAATGCGGTGAGCTTAAAAGCCGGTGAGCGGATATAACAAAGCGAAAGCTAAACAAAAGCGAAGCGAAATGAAACAAAGGAAACAATAACAATGTCGCAATGAAGAGAGTACACGAGTCAATGAGGATCTGCGAGAACACAATTATCCGGATATCCAAAGAAGCAGATAACAAGGAGAACGGAGCAAAGCAAAGCATCGATGACATATATACAAGCACATACAACCATGCATACAAGATGAAACATAAGCAAGTATAGCGGGCGTTATATCCACACAACATATCGACATACAATCAATTCAGAAATCATAAGCCATACAAGTCAAAGAGAAATCTAAGGTGGCGGAAGCAATTAATTAGTAAGTGAACATGGCAAACACACATGTCAAAAACACTTATTTGGAAACATAATCGACATCATAATCAACGAAGTACCAACGATAGTCAACACATGGCGGTCACACGTAACAAGTAGGAATACAACATACAATATAATTGAATGAATCAAGGACATAGCGAGGACAACAATTAACAAGCCATCGTCACAAGTTGAACCATTTACCCAAATCAAACCGTAGCATAGGCGTAATGTAAACATGGCAGGTCAACAATAAACATATAAGAATACAACGGAAATAGTCATAGTCCACGAGATTAACCGAACAAAGCACACATAATAAACCAACAAAACTAGCGATTACACATTGGCATGGTCACCAGACAATTCAGAGGTTCACATAATAGTGAGATCACATATCATCAGATGAAAAATAGGTAACTCAGATAACCGATATTAATCACATCATAGCAGGATAATCAGTAGTCATATAAAACATAAATAGCATAAACAAATCAAATAAACACATAATAACCCGGTACGTGAATGGAACGATAATCGGAACTAACGGAATGAGAGTGTGACAGAACAAAGCAATGGAATATATATCTTGGTAATAGAGTGAATCATATAAGGGTACTGGATAAAGATAATCAATATAGAATATGATGCGTTGGGAAATACAGAAGGTACAATATGGTTATATCAATAGTGTAAGGTCTGTCAGAATCTATCCCGAGCCAACAAAACAAACCAATATCAATAGTGGCATTAGCAGCCAAGTATCCAATAGTAACCATTGTATTCGGAGGGTGACCTCGGAATACCAAACCAATATGAGGGAGTCCTCGGTAGCCAATGGGTGATCGGCTCCCAAAATGTGAGGGGTGTATTGCACACACCAACCACATCACCAAACCATATATCAATACAATACAAATACAAATCTAGGATGCATCCATACGCCCGCAAAACAAATAGTGGCCATACAATATATCCAAAGCGCATAATCAATACAAATATGGGGACGGTGTGCAACATCACTCAACACCTGAGTCATGCCATTGGTGCATCAATGACACGGACATGGAACCCCATGCCTAGTTAATGGCTCGGTATCAATCGACGGTCAAAGTGTACAATATAGAGTTCAATCAATATCAATGTCCAATATTAGCAGTTCACAATTCAAATCAATAGTTCAATATCAATGGTTCAATTATCAAAGGTTCAAATAGCAAAGGATCAATATCAAGGTTCAATAGCAAAGGTCAATGTCAAAGGTTCAATAGCAAAGCAAAGGTCAATGTCAAAGGTTCAATATCAATATGGCGAGAGATCAAAGATGCAAAGAGATCATGAGAAACCTTATGAGAAAGGTCAGAATATCTGTACCTTATGCAAAGCAAGCCAATAATCGGAAGCACACAGAAAACTGAAGTTACCCCTTCTTCACACGATCTACATGAATTAATAATTATACATATTATTTATAATTCCACATGTCGAAACGGTCTTTTAATATTCGTGTACATACTTAACATATTTTAGTGTCTTATGTTATAAAATAATAACATACTTTTTAAACGATATTCGAATAATGTTTTGACAAATGACGGTATGAACCACTTTCGGAAATTATATAATGCACGCTACACTCTATCATGCATGCTCTTTATTATAACCATACAAGAAACTGATTCAAATGCATGCATTTCCTCATTCCATGCTCGACCCACCAGTTGATATCCAACTTAATTATTTGTTTCATTTTACATATATAGCATCTTTATATTTGTTTTCTCGTCTAGTGTTAATCGATGCGCTTCCGTATGAACACGTTATATCTGAGTATGCAATTATATTTTCTTCGATTAAGTAGGACTAAAGTGCATGGGCCAAGCGTTGATAATTAATGCAGAAACACCCATGAAATCATATAAAATACTTACATGATCATGACCCTTCTTTTATATCTCTTTTACATTAAATTTACAGGTTGTGATCGGATACATACATCATATTAGTGTCTTAAATAATCGGATCATCCGTGTTTATCACGGCGATTCGAAAGACCCAAGACGGAAACAAAGATTGACCTACTTATAATATCTAGTTTCATGCATTATGTGATGTCCATTCGTATACTTATCATTATATTATCGAAACAATAGATTAGGTTATCATATATCATACGTATATAGATATATATTTGAGTCGTAAGCTCGTGCATGAAATGAAAAGGAATCGAAATACCTTAAGACGATATCAAAATGTGTCAAAAGACGAATCACATAACCAACCACCGATACCCTTTTCGAACCAAAACCACACGATCAAACCAAGCCGATCACCACACGTCACCGGTACAAGTGACCCCAACGAATGCTAACCATGTAAGATTTTCGTACCCTCCGGGTTTCGTCTTGGAGAGGAGAGATGGTCGCCTTTTTTATTTATTTAAGTTTTAGGGTTTTAAGAGTTATAAATACGTGATATTCGGTTACATAAAAGATGGAGAATTTTCCGTGATTGCGAAACTCTAGGAGAATTAATCTTTCAAATCCTTTCCAAATATATTTATTCTCATCTTTGTTTCAAAGCGTGTACAAAAAAAAAAAAAAAAAAAAAGCAATCGGTTCTAAGGGACATAGGACAAATGACATTTTTATTCTTAAGAGTAGATTGATTTATTTGCTACATAGATTTATACTTGGTTAAACGGACCATAAGGTCGAGCAGTAGTTTAGGGACAACAAGTATATCGGTTTATCGAAGCTAGGTATCGTTAATTTAATTGCTTAAGAGTTTAAGTTAAATGTCACGCTAATTCAATTATCACATAACGTACTATCTTAATTACTTAATGATGTTCCCAGTACTTTAGGTTAAATTTCAAATTATATAGGAATTTCGGAAAACAGAATTTAGGGTTTTACAATTCTTCCCCTCTAAAAGAAAATTTTCGTCCTCGAAAATTGAAGTCGTAGGGTACACAGAGACGTAATAGTTTTAAGGCAGACGTAGCAGTCCATAGCTTCACATAGATCATAATGATTTCGGTTCCCAAGCGTACAAAACTTATACATAGAAGATGTTGGTGAGAATCTCGCAAAGAGGTACAGAATTCCAAACGAACAAGAGGATCGACAAATAACGGATATAAGTCATAGTCCATTCACGTACCAACCCAGGCATTTCCCAAGATGTCGTATGATTTCAATAAGTTCAGATTATATGATCTCGGTATTATCACGTTGATCAGGCGTCATAATACTTGCATCACATAACAAGTTCTTATTGTCATCATATTCTGTCCCGGGTCATGACAAACCACGTAACCAATATCACACAAAACATATCACATACAGATGTCAAGTAACAAACCAAAGCAGACCAGATTCATATACACACAGCACATAACACATCAAACCAACTTACCATACCACAAAAGAGAGCAGGCCACCAACTAGCTCGAAAGGGTTCCTCATAACTCATTACTGACGATCCAAAAGAAAAGCCAAGATATTAACAAAATACCAAACGATAAAGCTTCACGATTCAAACCGAGTTCCGAACAAATCAAAGAAGAGCAATGCCGATCAAAATCACATAGCAAAATATCAAACCGCCACAAACACATGACAAACAAATCGGAGTAACACAGGTCGCGCTCAATCATGTGAAGTAGATGAATCTCCTCAGCCACCAGTTGAATCTTGTCTCCGTCTTTTGCGTCTTTGGTTGGTCCGTCCAGCTTCCTCCAGCAGTATCCTAATGTTTCTAGCAGCACGGTAGTTGGGTGTGGCTTCTGCTTCACGAACCTCTCCATCCCAGGGACTGTTGCAGCAACGCAGTTCGGCACCATCATCTTCGGCTCCACGGTTAGTCTCCATTTGACGATCGACAAACAAATGTGCGAAAACAAAATAACACAACTCGATGCAAAAAGAGGAAGGCCAAATCGGTGAAGACAAGCGAATATCAAAGTCAAATCGAGCGACAATCAAGCGAAGCGGAGAAGATCGAGCAGACGGAAGCCTAGTGTCTACCCAAGTCCTCACGGGTCAATCCTAAGGTCAACAAGGCGAAACCTTTGCTCGATACCATAATTGTAACACCCCAACCCGACAAGGGTAGAAGTGTCACGATACGGTGTCATATCGTAACATACAATTGAAATCTTTGCAACGAAAGCCTTAAAATGAAGTATCAAATCATATGAACAGTTGACTGACAAGGAAATACAATATCCAAAATGAAAAGAGAACTCAAAACAAAAGCTCTTAAAAATAAGTCCCAAAGTAATAAGGTGCTAGGGTTGGTCCACTCAGATAATCCAACTCTCAGCCCATCGAAGCCCATCTTCAAACCTAAAACCTGCCGCAGGAAAAGAAATGCGGCTGAGCTTAAAAAGCCCAGTGAACAGATATAACAAAACGAAAGCTAAACAAAAGCAGAAACGAAATGAAACAAAGGAAACAATAACAATGTCGCAATGAAGAGAGTACACCGAGTCAATGAGGATCCTGCAGAACACAATTATCCAGATATCCAAGAAGAAACAGATAACAAGGAGAACGGAGCAAAGCAAAGCATCGATGACATATATACAAGCACATACAACCATGCATACAAGACTGAAACATAAGCAAGTATAGCAGACGTCATATCCACACAACATATACAGCATACAATCAATTCAGGAAATCATAAGCCATACAAGTCAAAGAGAAATCTAAGGTGAGCGGAAGCAATTAATTAGTAAGTGAACATGGCAAACACACATGTCAAAAACACTTATTTGGAAACATAATCAGCATCATAATCAACAGAAGTACCAACAGTAGTCAACACATGGCAGTCACACGTAACAAGTAGGAATACAACATACAATATAATTGAATGAATCAAGGACATAGCAGGACAACAATTAACAAGCCATACGTCACAAGTTGAACCATTTACCCAAATCAAACCGTAGCATAGGCAGAATGTAAACATGGCAGGTCAACAATAAACATATAAGAATACAACGGAAATAGTCATAGTCCACGAGATTAACCGAACAAAGCACACATAATAAACCAACAAAACTAGCGATTACACATTGGCATGGTCACCAGACAATTCAGAGGTTCACATAATAGTGAGATCACATATCATCAGATGAAAAATAGGTAACTCAGATAACCGATATTAATCACATCATAGCAGGATAATCAGTAGTCATATAAAACATAAATAGCATAAACAAATCAAATAAACACATAATAACCCGATGCGTGAATGGAACGATAATCGGAACTAACGGAATGAGAGTGTGATGAACAAAGCAATGGAATATATATCTTGGTAATAGAGTGAATCATATAAAGTCTTGGATAAAGATAATCAATATAGAATATGATGCGTTGGGAAATACAAAGGTACAATATGGTTATATCAATAGTGTAAGGTGCATCGAATCTATCCCGAGCCAACAAAACAAACCAATATCAATAGTGGCATTAGCGCCAAGTATCCAATAGTAACCATTGTATTCGGAGGGTGACCTCGGAATACCAAACCAATATGAGGGAGTCCTCGGTAGCCAATGGGTGATCGGCTCCCAAAATGTGAGGGTGTATTGCACACCAACCACATCACCAAACCATATATCAATACAATACAAATACAAATCTAGGATGCATCCATACCGCAAAACAAATAGTGGCCATACAATATATCCAAAGCGCATAATCAATACAAATATGGGACGGTGTGCAACATCACTCAACCACACTAAAGTCATGCCATTGGTGCATCAATGACACGGACATGGAACCCCATGCCTAGTTAATGGCTCGGTATCAATCGACGGTCAAAGTGTACAATATAGAGTTCAATCAATATCAATGTCCAATATTAGCAGTTCACAATTCAAATCAATAGTTCAATATCAATGGTTCAATTATCAAAGGTTCAAATAGCAAAGGATCAATATCAAGGTTCAATAGCAAAGGTCAATGTCAAAGGTTCAATAGCAAAGCAAAGGTCAATGTCAAAGGTTCAATATCAATATGGCGAGAGATCAAAGATGCAAAGAGATCATGAGAAACCTTATGAGAAAGGTCAGAATATCTGTACCTTATGCAAAGCAAGCCAATAATCGGAAGCACACAGAAAACTGAAGTTACCCCTTCTTCACACGATCTACATGAATTAATAATTATACATATTATTTATAATTCCACACATGTCGAAACGGTCTTTTAATATTCGGTGTACATACTTAACATATTTTAGTGTCTTATGTTATAAAATAATAACATACTTTTTAAACGATATTCGAATAATGTTTTGACAAATGACGGGCGCGAACCACTTTCGGAAATTATATAATGCACGCTACACTCTATCATGCATGCTCTTTATTATAACCATACAAGAAACTGATTCAAATGCATGCATTTCCTCATTCCATGCTCGACCCACCAGTTGATATCCAACTTAATTATTTGTTTCATTTTACATATATAGCATCTTTATATTTTTTTTCTCGTCTAGTGTTAATCGATGCGCTTCCGTATGAACACGTTATATCTGAGTATGCAATTATATTTTCTTCGATTAAGTAGGACTAAAGTGCATGGGCCAAGCGTTGATAATTAATGCAGAAACACCCATGAAATCATATAAAATACTTACATGATCATGACCCTTCTTTTATATCTCTTTTACATTAAATTTACAGGTTGTGATCGGATACATACATCATATTAGTGTCTTAAATAATCAGATCATCTGTGTTTATCACGAGCAGATTCGAAAGACCCAAGACGGAAACAAAGATTGACCTACTTATAATATCTAGTTTCATGCATTATGTGATGTCCATTCGTATACTTATCATTATATTATCGAAACAATAGATTAGGTTATCATATATCATACGTATATAGATATATATTTGAGTCGTAAGCTCGTGCATGAAATGAAAAGGAATCGAAATACCTTAAGACGATATCAAAATGTGTCAAAAGACGAATCACATAACCAACCACCGATACCCTTTTCGAACCAAAACCACACGATCAAACCAAGCCGATCACCACCTGGTCACTGGTACAAGCTGACCCCAACGAATGCTAACCATGTAAGATTTTCGTACCCTCTGGGTTTCGTCTTGGAGAGGAGAGATGGCTGCCCTTTTTTTTATTTATTTAAGTTTTAGGGTTTTAAGAGTTATAAATACGTGATATTCAGTTACATAAAAGATGGAGAATTTTCCTGTGATTGCCGAAACTCTAGGGAGAATTAATCTTTCAAATCCTTTCCAAATATATTTATTCTCATCTTTGTTTCAAAACGTGTACAAAAAAAAAAGAAAAAAAGAAAAGAAGCACTGGTTCTAAGGGACATAGGACAAATGACATTTTTATTCTTAAGAGTAGATTGATTTATTTGCTACATAGATTTATACTTGGTTAAACGGACCATAAGGTCGAGCAGTAGTTTAGGGACAACAAGTATATCGGTTTATCGAAGCTAGGTATCGTTAATTTAATTGCTTAAGAGTTTAAGTTAAATGTCACGCTAATTCAATTATCACATAACGTACTATCTTAATTACTTAATGATGTTCCCAGTACTTTAGGTTAAATTTCAAATTATATAGGAATTTCGGAAAACAGAATTTAGGGTTTTACACAGAAACTCTGTCTCAAACTTACACCCGGTACAAAACTCTTTTAAATGAACTATCAAATGATGGTGTTAAGTTGTCCAAACATGAAATCAATGTTGGTTTTGTCAACGATCGCACGATAAGTGGTTGAATTTCTCTCGGGGACTTAGGAATGCTAATCATATCCGAATCTTGAGCTTCTTGAAATTTATGGAAATTTGTCTATGAGGAAAACCTCATCAGCAGACGATACCGACTTAAAGAAGTCTCGGGAAGTCAAGAAGTCCCGACCACCACCTCATCACCAATATCAACTGCTTTCTTTTCTAACAATGTGGTTCAAGATTTCCAAGAAAATTCGGATGATAAGCGATGAGAGACCAAGTGAGGAGTACCTAAATGACACGAACGTTGAATTTCGTGAAAGGGCACTCCTTGCTAACTCTCGAAGGTTTATAAAAGAAACAAAGGTTTTCAATCGCTAAAACAATCAAGACACTTGAATGCTTTAAGTGTCATAAAGAGGTCATTTTGCAAAAGACTGTTTTCAAAACAATTTCGAACCCTCTTACAAACCATCGAGGTCTAATCGGTCTTGAGTTTAGCAAATTTCAACCAAAAATCTATCGGTCTCATCAAAATTTTCAAAACAAATGATCAAAACAAAACTATGGATTTTGAAGCTAAATACAAGAAAGCCAAAGCTAAGCTAGCATTGCTTGAGGCCTCACCTCGAAACAACACAAACTGTTAAATGTGCGGGGTAAAACAAAGGTCTTGTTCTTTGAAGCCTTCGATTGGGATGAAGAGCCTGTCTCATCCGATGACGAAATGGTGCAAGTCGATTGCACCGATGGCTCTCTCCGAAGAGGACAAGTGGTGTGGGAAAAATCATGCCGGAGAAATGGAGAGTGGTCAACATTACAATGAAGAAGGTAAATATTTTACTTTCTATGGATGATGACTACGATTGGCGATCCTATATGAACTATATCAATGTCGATCTTAAGTTTGTAGAAGAGCAACAATTAAATCTTTTTTCAAAATATAACAAGCTAAGTTTTGAACTAAACAAGTGTAGGGATGAACTGCTTCTTTTAAAACAAAATAAGCTTGAGGCTATCACTTTTCAAATTCAAAACACTAAATTAGTTAAAAGAAATCAGGCTCTTCAAGAAGAACTTAAGAAAGAAAAGGAAATCATTGCTAGTTGGACTGCTAAGAATCCAAGAGTCTTTGATGCTGTGGGAGCTCCCAGTAGCAAAAAGAGAGTCATAGGTAAAGATCATCTCCCTGACTCTCACAACAAAGACCAGTCTCCCAAATCATTTGTGTTTGGTGGCATGATTACCAATGTGTTGACTATTCCCAAGCCCAGTGATTGGATTGATCGGGTTAATCCTGACAGTAAGCTTCCTAATTTCAATTCTGGAAGAATTCTAGAGCCTGAGAGTCAAGCTCTTAAGAGCATGCTTGGACTCACGATGTGCCCAGAGTCTTGAACACATTGAGTCCAAGCGAGTCTAATGCAACGCCCACCCCGAAACCTCTTGTGGTGCTACACCAAGCTCGAGCTTACTCCAATGCAATTCAATCCTCATTCACCAAAGGAAAGGTCGGACTTGGTAGAACTATCCTTAAAGACCAACAAAATCAATTCAACAAGAATCTACCCCACCGAGACTTCCACATCCTCCTCCCCATCAAGTCGACCAAATTCAAAGAATCGATCGAACTTGTGAGGAAGCTAACGATAAGATGGAATCCATCGAAAAAGTCCCTAAATCAATCAAGGAAACAAAGTCGGCCTCCTAGTTCTTCAAAGTCAAAAGCCACCGCAAAACCAAGCGAAGTGTGATCTATGCCACTATACCACCATACAATCGACAATCTGTTATAGAATCCTTTTTGTATGATCCGCAAAAGGAGGATCACGAACTTCGATCACTTACAATCTGTAAGTTCTCTCGATAAAGCAAACTATATCAAAGTTGGTCATCGGTATGCTTCAACCTCAAAATCGCTCAAAAGTTTAGAGCAAAACCCTTTTCTCCTTACCCACACTTGTGGCTTTAATGATCATCATCCGATGATTTTCTCATGAACACATGCCGTGATATTTGCGAGAATCCACTCATGAGACATCCCAAAGATGACAGTGTCATCAATGCAAGGAGAAGTTCAAAGCAACCAAGAATCACTGAGTCATCCTCAGACTCAAAATGCAAATCCTGTGGTAGCACAATGCATTCAACCACTGACCATGAGTCAATTGCTAAATTCAAGCAGACCATTAGACCCAAGCCCACTAGTAAGTGGGTTAGTAAGAGAAACTAATCCGCTTTACTACTTGTGCAGAGACACGCCAGGGAGCCTATCTAGCATCTAGATAGTGGATGCTCAAGAAGCATGACTGGTGTTAAGGAGTATCTGCACAAGTATGTAAAGGAACCAGGACCCAAGGTAGTATTTGGTGATAACTCATCATGTCCCACTGAAGGTTATGGTTCAGTATATTGTAATGGAATAGTTTTCTCTAGAATAGCTTATGTCAATGGTCTAAAATACAATCTCATCAGTGTCAGTCAACTTTGTGATGCTAAGTACATTGTGCAATTCAATGACAAACAAGGTACCATTTTCAATGCCAACAAAGAAGTTGTTTTGATAGCTCCTAGAAGGGATGATGTTTATGTCTTAGGCATGTCAACACCCTCTAAAGATGGAACTTGTCTCTTTGCCAAAGCCACTGAAACTGTCAACTGGCTGTGGCATAAGAGACTCTCTCACTTAAACTTCAAAATATCTTGTTAATACAAATAAGCCGTAAAAACGTTTATTTATATTTTACGATCTTCTAATGTTTTGTCGATAACAAACGTAAAATCATATTAACGAAACAAATAAAATACGTAAATGGTTTGAACTAATAGTTTTCTAACATATTCACATTTTCACATAAAACACTAAAAAAAGTATAAGTGATTTTATGATCTAGATATATATATATATATATATATATATATATATATATATATATATATATATATATATATATATATATATATATATATATATATATATATATATGTACAACAACTAGTGTTTACATATTGGCTTAACAAGTATAAGTGATTTTATGATTTAGATATATATGTACAACAACTAGTGTTTACATATTGAGTTAACACATACTTAAGCTAAGTATACTAAAATGGGTAAAAACAAGTATATACTAAAATGGGTAAAAACAAGTATATACTAAATAGATAAAAACTAGCAAATGGTTTTGACCCATAACCCATGGTTTTATATATAACACTTAACCAAGTTCAATGTATCCTTAAGGTACATTGTATCTAGAAAGAAAACCATGGATCAACCCATAACCCATGACCCATAACCAAAAATACCCATGGGTAAAGAGGAGCGTTCCATGGATCCCTAGCTTTGTGCTAGCCGGATCCCAAGTGGAAGATATCCGTGGGATCCGGGGAACAGTAGGATTTTTCCTCTATAAATAGTGAGCCATTTCTTCATTATTCCTCACTCCTTTCAAGCCTCTTTCTAACAAACTTTCTCCCCTGAGTTAGATCTCACTAACCTTAGATCCAAGAGATCTATGTTTGTAGTTTTGTTTTTGTGTGATCTTTTAGGTTCTTCTTAAAGGCAAGATCACCACCTTTGAAGTCGAGCAAGCTCAAGTCCATGAGTTGTTATGCTTCCTCATCATCAAGGCTACTGAAGTCCTCTTGTTGATGATTCCTTTCTTTCTTCAAAGAAGTGTAGTGTTGAAGACATTGGTGAAAGATGTCTCATGTGTCAAGACGAAGATATTAGTGAAAGGTATCTATCGTCTATAGGATAAGCAATTGTGGTAGGTGCTTAGAAGTCAAGACAAAGAAGCATTAGTGAAAGGTGCTTAGAAGTCAAGACAAGGAAGCACTAGTGAAAGGTGCTTAGAAGTGAAGACACAAGACATTAGTGAAAGGTGTCTTGTAGATCTAGTCAAAGGCATTAGTGAAAGGTGCCTTAGATGTACAATCGATATGGTGTGTTTCGATGTACAAGATAGACTAGTATAGGATCCAAGGATATTGATATCCTTGATGATGTTGTAAAGGAGTAGATCTCCTTTGGGATTAGTCGTTGGTGTAGTGTGGTAGTAGTTCCTCCATTGCAATGGAACTAGGTGCTTAGCCTAGTACCTAATAAAGGGTAGGCGACGTTGTGAAGGTGTAGTTCACCTAAGGTGTGAAAGAACTAGGTACTTAGCCTAGTACCTTATAAAGGGTAGGCGACGTTGTGTAGGAGTGGTTTACCTTGGTGTGAAAGAACCCGGTGGTTAGCCTAGTACCGGAAAAAGAGTAGGCGATGTTGTGAAGGCTTCTCCGCCATAAGGAGCTTGGTGTAGTGATTACGAACTCTCGAGTAGGTGACTCGGGGAGTGGAGTAGGCAAGGAAGGTGACCTTGTGGCGAACCACTATAAATACTTGCGTTGTGGTTTTGTGCTTCTTACTCTTTTCTTTCATTACATATCTTTTCTATGCTTGTTTATCAACATCCAACACACATTAACCAAATAGATTGACATAAGTCAATCTAAATAGTTTAAAAGGAAGTTTTAATTGGTAAAACTATTCAACCCCCCCTTCTAGTTTTCCACAATTGGCATCAGAGCTTCGTTACCAAGTTTCTTGAAGTATATTGTACTTTAAAAACTTGATACGATCCATAGTTAATTGAAAACTACAAAGAAGGTTTTTTATAAAAACAAACACCATGTTTTTCAAAAACGATATGTTTTGATGTTGATTTGATAAACAACTTTTTTTTATCTTCTCACTTAATTGCACTAATCTTCTTTGTGATGTTGATTAGTCAAAGCTCATACCCACCAAGCTTTAGGAGTTGCTTGGCAACAAGAATACCTTCCTTAAGAAGGTATCTTAAACGCAAAGGAGCGGGAATCGTCTAAGTGACATTTGTCATTTGTAAAGACATTCCTAAGTGCATTCGAGGTATGACTTTCTACTTATATCTAAATGATATTAGTATATAAGTGCTATTTGTTAGGCATTTATTTGAGTAGATTTTTGTGGTTACACATGATTTACATGTAGCTTCATTAGAAAGCCTTTTTCTCACATATGTGTTATATTTCTCGTCTATAGTCATAGTATATAGAGCTTGTGTTTTATTTCTTTTAATACTATAATAAAACAAAAACACGAATTTCAAAATTCCTCCTTCCCTATTAATAAACCCACTCGACGCCCACTTTTTCAATCCTCACTTTTTCAAATTTTCCAATTTCAATTCCCTCTCATTCAAAAAACTTCATATTACTCCTCATTCCATCTCATCCGAAACCAAGAAGATCCGTCATCAACATGGTTTACATCGCACTCGTGCTCATCGCCCTGACACTCGTCGCACTTGTGTTCCCTATGATGAAGTTCACATACGGAGACATTTACTTTGTGTTGTTATTCTATATTGGGGTTATATACCCAATCCTTTGTATCATCCTTAGCATTGAAATGATATGTTATTAATAATCTAGTTTATCTAGGTTGTTTTTGTTATGATATGTTTTTCTTTTCTTTTTGATCTATATGTTTTATATTCTTTCGTGATACATTAGAAGTCATGTATGCATGCTAAAAAGAAAATGTAGGATAAAACATATTTCGTGGTATAAAAACTGTAAAATCTATGTTTTTATCAAAGCATTTACATTACTATAGATCCACGGATCCCGGAAGTTATACTAGCCGGATCCCTTTTGAAAAGGAACCGTGGGATCCGTCTTACTGGAAAAACAGTTTTAATGCAAAGATTAAAGACCTATATTTCTACAAGTAGTATCCCACTAAAATATCAAAACCATAAGTGAGTTAAATGTCTTTGTTGTTAAAAACTATTGTTAATAAAAATCTAATAAAAATGTTAGATAATCATTGGTCAACCACAATCATCACTTTCTATTAACTCGTCTTTTCTCTAGATTCAACTATGTCGCACGAATACGAGTTTGATTCTTCCCTCACAAGCTTCTACACTCCGAACATCTCCCTTGAGCCCAACACCCCTGGCAATCATGTCCGTGGGTTCATTAATCTCGAAACCCGTCGCTTCCATGAAGGACGTATTGTAGACACCTCTCTACAATTCGAAGAAGGTATCAATACCTCCTTCCGAACCATAGGATTGGAATGTCTTCTCGAAATTAACGAGAAAATATGTCCAAGGTTTGTATTGGAATTCTTTCGTCAAGTCGAACTCGTTCGTAACGAGGATCGCTCTCTTTCTCTTTGGTTTTGGATCAAAAACCAAAATTTTGTTCTAACCCTTGGGCAATTTGCCAACATCCTCCGAATTCCCAATCATGGACAATGTGCCTTCACCGAAGATTGGTCTCTTGACTCTCTTTTCAACTTTCGTGAATAAAATAGTCCATATTGCTCTCATATTCCTTCTCCGCAAGACTTAATCCGCATTTTATGCAAACCTCATCACTCCCATCCAAACATCATCCACACGGGATATTCTTGAAGAGTACAAACCTCTTGCGCTCATCCTACGTGAAAACGTTTGGAGCCTTAAGGGAAATCGAGAAATCCTTCCCGCTTGTTGTGCTCACATGATGTATTGCCTGCTAACACAACAACCATACAATCTTGCCTACTTCTTTGCAAGGCGAATTGTAAATCTTCAAGGATCCAAGAATAAACTTATTCCTTATGGAATTTTCTTGACGCGCCTTTATCATAATCTCATGTTTCACCATCCTCAATTTCAAAGTCCGTTGTACGTACTTGTGAACAAGATGATGGAACCACTGAACATCTCTCACATGAAGACGTTCTTCATTCCTGAATCCGCCAACACTCAGCAACCATTTGATGATCCATCTAGTGAAAACACTCAAGCAACTTAGTACTCCAAAATAGGATCAATTCTCTTGTACTCGTGCTTTATTAAATGTAATCCAATTTCTTTTATGAAATAAAACATCTTACATTTGATATCTTAGAACTCCCTTTAGACTATCCTTGAGATATAATGCATTGTCAAGATCATTGCATACCTTTAGTAAAGGTTCTGCCTAGCAAATAAACGGATCCCAAATGTTGTACTAGACAGATCCCTACTTTTAGGGAACCGTGGGATCCGTGAGACAGAAAATGTAATTACAAGCATTGTATTTCAAACACATCCTTATAACACCTCACACTAAGCTAAACATAGAGTCTTAAGGCAAATTAAGTCCTTATCAAGATAGGTTGATCCTTCCTACTCACACACAACTCACTTAGAACACACTCTAAGACTCCTGTCGATCTACCATTTTATTTCTTAACCCATTACTCTTCCGCTCTCAAAATCGCACTTCGTCTTCAACTTGATCCTCCGCATCTAGCCTTAGAAATCTTTCGATTATGGCACAATTGCTCTTTAATCATCCTCATCTCAAAATTGATCAAAGTTGATCAAAATCTAGTTTTTCTATCTCAATGCTTCTAGGATATCTTCCAAAACACTATCCTAAGACACAACCTGATCTCTAGGATCATTTAGTTTCATTTAACTTCAATTGACATCTTTAGTGTCATCCTTGCTCATCCATTGGTACTTTTGAAAGCTCCAAATCCTTCCATAAATAACAATCATTAGCTACATCATTCATTACTCTCAAATACTCAAGCACCTCTTCATTCAAAACCAATAGGAGGACTGAAACACTCAAGATGATATAGGTCTAGGATCTTAGAACCATCATTTCCACTCTTTCATAACTACTGAACGCCGGATCCCTAGGATTAGCCTAGACGGATCCCTCTGAGAAGGGAACCGTGGGATCCGGATGACAGTCTATGACAAATCTTGCTAAAACAATCATTTCAACTCATCTTCCTAACTCAAACACTCCATCTCATCTTAAATGAGTTCCTAGAACAACACAACCTCTGTAGTTGACTCTTGTGCATGCTAATCATCACGTTCCAATGAATCTTAGTGGCTTAAGGCTTAAATGCACCTTCCAAATCGCTTGGTTTATAAACTACCTTGTTAGGACCTCCATAGTCATCACTCTCATCCTAACTTTCAGCCCTTGCAACCTCTTAAAATCATCCCATCATGAGGAAAACCCCAAGTAGCAACTTATTCACCAAAGAACCACCCATTTAAAAGGCTCGTGTTATACACGAAATCTCTTCAACCGAATCATCTCGGTCAAGCCAACAAGTGATAGGATCCTCCCTCATCCAATCAAACCAATTCCTAAAAGGATAGTACCCACAAAACTACCAATGCCAAACACCACCATACCTCCTAGGCCAAACAATATCATCTCCACTAAACCATCACCATTGGTTCCTAGAGCTATCTCATTTACATCCCCACAATCATCACCTCACCTCTACAATTTGGAGGACTTGCCACCTAGGTCGTCTCATCCGCTTCCGCCGACAACATTCTCCTCATTAGGAGGAATAATGATTCAAAATCAAGGTGTTGAGTCAACACTTGCTCCGGCTTCCTTTTCGCCGTTTCCATCATATAATCCCATTTGGATTATAAATCATCAAAGTCAACCATCCGATCATATGGAATTTGACACTTCTCTACCACCACTATCATCCTTGGTCGAGCCATTCTCAAATGCGCCTCCACCAATCCCTCCATCATTTGAAGCTCCACAAGCCGCTTCACTTGATCCGTTGCATCAAGCCATTTCATTTCATCCACCACCACTACCTAGCCATGACAAAGATTGCTATCATTGTCAACATGTTGAAAGTTTGATACATGAAGTACGAGAAGACCAACGTTTCATGTTCTATCATCTCCTCGAACGTTTTGACGAGATTAAACCTAAACATAACTTGATCTAGAAGATTATAGTGGTGTCTAAACTTCAAGCGTTAGTTGGTCTAAGAAATTCCTAGTTATGTATTGTCTATTTTCTTATTTTTGAGTCATGTATATCATAACTCTTGCTTTATTAAATGGAATTACATGCTACTTGTTATTTTGTTGAGCATATGATTACTTTGTTTTCATATCTCATTTATGTGATAACATTATTTGTTATTTCACCCTTGCTGAATTTGATCAGCTGATACGGATCCCTCAGAATAGCCTAGACGGATCCCTACTAGGAGGGAACCACGGGATCCGTGAGACAGGAAACTTTTTACTACTAACTTGTATCACATTTGTAGGAATTGTGAATTATACTTGCTTTCTAACCCTTGTTTTGTAGTATTTCAATTCACACATGAAGACTTTGACATCCTAAAGCTAGGGGAGGTTTATGTCAAAGCAATACATTGCAAATTACTTGCAATACTAGATTTATTTTTCATGACTTCCCATTGCAAAGTTGCAATCATCTAGGGGGAGCACACTCGTCTCTTAGACGAAACTCTTTGCAAACTTAGTTGCAAATGATCTAGATTAGAATTACTTTCTTGACGCCTTTACATAGGGATGAACTCGTCAAGGGGGAGCAAAGACGAGATCTATTCCCGTTACTTGCTCTTTAGTTTTTTTTTCTCTTTCACATGTTTTTCAAAAAAAAACTATGTGTTGCTTTTCTTTTTACACTTTTTGTTTCGACAAAAAGGGGGAGAAGAAAGTAAAAACTACAAATTCAAACTTTTACGAATTTTAGCTTTTCCTTAAAATAATTTTATGTTTTGTCATCAACAAAAAGGGGGAGATTGTTAATACAAATAAGCCGTAAAAACGTTTATTTATATTTTACGATCTTCTAATGTTTTGTCGCTAACAAACGTAAAATCATATTAACGAAACAAATAAAATACGTAAATGGTTTGAACTAATAGTTTTCTAACATATTCACATTTTCACATAAAACACTAAAACAAGTATAAGTGATTTTATGATCTAGATATATATATATATATATATGTACAACAACTAGTGTTTACATATTGGCTTAACAAGTATAAGTGATTTTATGATTTAGATATATATGTACAACAACTAGTATTTACATATTGAGTTAACACATACTTAAGCTAAGTATACTAAAATGGGTAAAAACAAGTATATACTAAAATGGGTAAAAACAAGTATATACTAAATAGATAAAAACTAGCAAATGGTTTTGACCCATAACCCATGGTTTTATATATACCACTTAACCAAGTTCAATGTATCCTTAAGGTACATTGTATCTAGAAAGAAAACCATGGATCAACCTGATAACGCTACACGCGTCGTTCGGGGTCAAGGAAACTTCCTTTTCTTCGAGCAAGTTTTATAACACCCTAGGCAGTGAACCTAATCGTTGTAGTGTAGTAATTAAGGTAAGCCACGGGTATTGATATCGTTCTCTAGGGGAATAGGAATGCTAGTGAGAAGTTACTACGCTAAGGTTAAGGTTGAGGAAGATTATTTTTGTATTTTTATATTTTATGAAATGGAAAGGTACGAATCTCGGGTATTGGATTTGGGGGGGGGGGTTGGTATTTCTACCGATTACTCTACTATTATCTAATTATCTAAACTAAGGTTGTGGGAGTCTATGTCTAATTAATGTGTGCTCGTATGATAGTTTAAAGATGTGTTTACTTAGGTTGTACTACTCCTTAATTATCTCCTATTGATGGTTGAGTTGTCACGTCCTTATTCTTAGTTGCGTTGTGTGTCTAAAGTTGTAGGGTATGCGTTTCTCCCTAACTCTTTGAACTTACCAAAGGGTCTCGTCTACAAAACCCACTAGGGATGATAAACTCTTACTCTAAGGCACTCTTTGGATAATTTAGCCTACAACTACTCGTAATCATATTCTAAGGTTCACAAAGATGAATCAAGCATTAAGTACACAACGAATGACCTATCGCATTACTAGATCATTGATCAACTAAGATAAGAAACAACCAATCAATATTCAATAATTAAGTTTCATACTTCCTAAGCAAACACACAAATAAATTAGTCGGACATGGAGAACATGCAAGCATACACACAAATAATCAAAGACATAATTGAATTGATGAAGTAAATACTTATCTTGATGTAAGATAGGGTTTAAAACCCTAAAATACTTGTACAAGACACCTTAGGTTCGGTTTTAGGTTTTCACCCAAAAGACTCTCTAAAACCGAAAAATTCGGATTCTATATATAAGATTACATATGCGACGGCGTCACCTTATGTTTTGTGACGCCGTGTCGCCGCCATTAGGGTTTCGTCTTGGCCACGTTAACCTTGCGACGGCGTCACCTTATGTCCGTGACGCCGTCCTCTTCGACTTCGGCGTCGTCTGGTTGCATCTAGGCCGTCCGAGTAGCAACGACCTACTCTTTTAAAGCCCGACGTCGTCACTTGAAAATAGGGTATTTGGCTCTCTGTATCGTCACAAAATCCTCCGACGGCGTCGCAATTAACACCGACGCCGCCGCTACTTTCAAGAGCTTTGAGTGCCTCGATTCGACTTTGGCCATTTTCTTCATATATTCGCCTTTTCGTCCAAATAAGTGCCATTCCAGATTTTGCCTTCAAGAGACCTAAAAGTGAAAAGGAACGATATTAAGCAATAACGGATACAAAAGTGATCAAATAAGGACTTAAACGACCCTCAAAATGGTACCTTTTAAAACCTTATCAAATATCCCTACACTTGTTATTTGCTTGTCCTCAAGCAAATGTGCTTTTAGCCAATTAATTTATAAGTTAGGGGTCATGAAGCATTAATTCAAAACGGTCCACAACACATATAAGCCCATAAAAGTCATAACAAGCACGGAAATTACATACTAGCACCTCACATGGGGTGTTTGGATACTCACATCTCTCGGTGTATATGAAATATAACAAATTGGAAATGGAAGATAAACACTCATTAACCGGTCCTAGTACATAGATTACCATAGGCTTGAGAATAGATCAAACCTCCATCGCTTTGGCATAAGCACCTAGGAAAGACTATCAAAGAGGTCTTTTAAAGGGTTGTAATGTTAGGCTTACGGTAGGAAACAAGGGTTTGGTGGGATAGGCTATTTAGTGGTGGCAAGTCAAAATCTCTATGTTAAATGCATACGAAGAATGGCGTTGCTAAGCCAAGACTCGACACTCTAAAACTCTAGGCAACGGAAATAAACAAACATAAATTTAAAGGATAGATGTAGGATGGTAGCCCGTTTTTTTTTTTTTTTTTTTTTTTTTTTTTTTTTTTTTTTTTTTTTTTTTTTTTTTTTTTTTTTTTTTTTTTTTCATACACTTTTACTCTACCATCCTCTACGGTAACATCAAAATGATAGGGATTTATAGGCACATCCCTACACTTGAGTTTTATTACTCTAACACTAATTTGACCCGAATTGAAAAGATCAAAACACTTGGGGTACATTGTTATGCAAACAAATGGAATTTGAATTTAACGCCCTTCCGTCATTTCATAAACTTTAACTTTTCCCATGAATCCCAATCGTCCCAAAATCAGATACAAAGGATATGACTCGACTTAGCAACTCATGCAAGCAACCGGATAATTGAACTAAGGGTTTTGGGTGATAACAATAATGCACTAAAAGTGAGTGCATATAGGGTAGGCTAAGGCGATTTGGGTGTATATTTGGGGTGGGGTGTAAACAATGCTCTTCATTGATATTCGGAAAACCGAAACATCACGAGAACCGCGAAAAGATAGGCTCGAGGGTTAACTAGGTGTATCGTGTACTAAAGATGAGTACAACGCAAAGGGTGTGGGGAATTACTCAACCGATGTGGAAGAAGTAATTATATTACGGTATCAAACAAGGGTTATCCTAATGCCTCTTATCATTTAGTTATTCCTAACTACACAAGTGTAGTCTCACTTGCGATCTCGAATGCATCACAAAACAAGTTCTAGAATCTAATATACTACCGGTTCACACTCTAAGCATTGAAGATGAATGCTTTAATTCCTACTAATCTAAGGGCGATCCTCACATTTTGGGTGGAATTTGGGTGGTAAAGGGTTTTGTGCTAATCATGCAACTTCCTATCCATGAGACGCTTTTGTTAAGACTAATGGCCCACTCCTATATGTCATGAAAATTTTAAATTTGGTGCCAAAATTACCCTAACCGACATTTTCTCATGGTTTATTACAAAAGTGCAATTGGACAAAGCAAATAATCAAGGATAAGCATAGTTTCAAAGTTCCGCTTTATTTTCCCTCCCTACACTTAAACCGAACATTGTCCCCAATGTTCCCGAAAGTATCAAAGTTATGATAAAAGAAGGTAATTAAAACGAAAGAAACTAGTACTCCCCGATTAGCTCGGTAGGATCCGTGTAAAGTGGTGGTTAAATCCTTTTCAAGAAGAATTATTGCGTGAAAAGCTCCTTCCAATCTTATGTAACTTCTTCTTGACAAACTAAACCCGCACACTTGAAGAAAACAAACGAAACCTTCGCGTAAAATCGGCGATAATAATATATATAAGACTCGATTTAAACTAGGATATAATGCTTGTGGAATGGATGTTTACGAATTTCTAAGAAAATTAAGACCGAAAATTCCAAAATTTATAAGTAGCTCGAAAAACGAAAAAAGTAATCGATGTTTTACTCCTTCCCGCCGTCAGTTGCAATCTCGACGCCGTCAGTTATCCCGACAAAACCGGTCTCGATTTTCGAAAAAATTCGGAAAATTTACATCTTTAGAATCGGAAAAATTTCGCAAAAACATCCATTATGACTCGATACAAGCATTTGACTCGAACAAACAAACATAAATATCTTTTAGTTAATTGTTATTCTCATGTTTACGTTTCTTTTGAAAACGTGTGTAATCCTCCCTACACTTATCCCTTATGTAAAATACCTTTATATGCAATTAAGACGAGGTTAAAACAAAATAAAGCATTTTACAAATTTAAACATGAGGATAAACAATTAATAAAAGATATATGACACTAACAAGCAAACAATTAAGCATGGGTTGCCTCCCACGAAGCGCTTTTCTTTATTTAAGAGTCTTGTAGCTAGACTCATAGTCGTGCTCCCACGTTTTTCACTACCGCCTCTTGACCCTTTGTTTTCCGTCATCGAAAGGGTGTAGGCGCCAGTATGCTTACCGTGGATTCCTTGCCAACGCTGCCGATTATGGTGACGGTTTTATCATTTAAATTGGTCTCCTTAATCGTGAAAGGCCCAAACCATCTTGGTTTGTTTCTTCCTCGTAATGCCCTTATCCGAGATCTATACAATAGCACTTTTTCTCCCTTTAGAAATTCCTTAGGGTCCTTTTTGCTTTAGGTATCGAGGTGGGATTGTCGCTTAACTTTTATCGGGTTTCCACAACGTCGCATACAATCCTCGAACCATAAAGTCTCTAAGCCCTTTTCCCGGTCATTCATCTTCTTCTTAACATTGTTGCCCGGGCTTTTCGATTTCCACCGTAATCATTTCCATGATCTTAAGAGGATATCTTGGGATGATGGGTATCCTAGCGCACCCTTCCCGCTTTTGAGTATCATGATGCCTTCTCCGCATTTGATGGTTGCCTTGGCGGTGGCCGAGAACGCGTCCCAAGAATGAGGGGGCGTTTTATCTTCCTCAACATCAATGATCACGAAATCCACCGGATAAACGATGTTGGCTACCTCAATTAGAACATCAACAATGATTCCTACGGGGTGGACATAAGTATGATTAGCTAAGGAAAGTCTAAGGTCGGTCTTGGCTGGTTTCTCCTTAGTTAACTTATTATAGATTGACAATGGCATTATGTTCACATCGGTCCCTTGATCGGCCAAGGCATTTATATTATCCATGTCACCGATACTAACTGGTATCACGAAATTCCCTGTGGTGTCTCGTTTTCTTGTTAACGGTTTTTTTATAACCAACTCATACAGAGGTTCCATAGGTAAGGCGTCGATTCTTCTTCCGTCATTTTCCCTTCAAGAGCTTCCCTAAGAACTTCATTGTACCTAAAGTTGTTTACTTGGTTTGCAATGGTTTTCTTGTTAATTTCGTGCTTAAGGTAGTACTCAATGGTCTCGGGTTCATCATTAGGCACAGACTCCTCCTTCGTGCTTTCCTCGCTTTTCCACATCTCACCCTTGCATTCTCGTGCATAATGGAAACGGCGTTTACAAATGAAGTGAGAGGGCAATCGTTGCTTTTACGAGCACTTTTTCGAACCTTTGTTTTGGTAAATTCAATTACCAAATTCATCATTTCTTTCATTTTGCTTGCATTTCCTCTCGCCTATAAACCTCCTCTTCAAATTTGGCTAATCTCTCTGTATGAGCTGCCATGTACTCCTCATTTGATCCTTGAAGCTTGGTGAAAGTGGTATTGGGAAGTAGAACAGGCGCCTTTCGAACTTGGGTTTTGCTCGCGACTTGGGACTTCAAAAAGGTGTGGAGCGGTTGGTGGAGTTGGCGGATTTGACGATCTCGAGGAATTTGTACGGGGCTCTTTTCGCCTTTCCATAAGATAATCAATTCCTCTCAATGGCACTCAATTGCTCTTCGAGTGTATCGGAGGATTCGAAGGAGTGGATATGGCATTAACCACGTTAATCGGAGTTTCGGAGATTCACTCCAATCTTCGTAGCTTTGATCGGCAAGCTCCTCTATAATATCCCATGATTTCTCTGCGTTAAAGTCGCCGAGCCTTCCACCGCGCTCGATCAATGGATCGTCGAGTGATGAAATCGGTATGATCATAGAAGATTTGGATTTGAAGCCAAAGATCAATGCCATGGTGTGGAAGTCTACGGAGTAGTTCCTTAAATCGAGTCCATGCTTTGTAAAGAGACTCACCTTGAGCTCGCTGAACGTCAAGATGTCTCGCCTAAGTTTAGTGGTTCTCCCGGTGGGAAAAATTGAGCAAGGAAGCGAGAGGTAAGATCATCCCAACTTGAGATGGAGCCATGGAAGTCGCTCAAGCCAATTACTAGCTTGGTCCCGTAGAGAATTGGAAGAGACGCAGCGCGTGGTCTCCCGAGTAATAGCATCAAGGTCGATGGAATCGACAATTTTGAGGAAATCCTCAATGTCGATTTGGATCTTCTAACGAAGTCCATGGAATGCACATCCGCTTTGCACCAACCGGATGGTGTCGGATCGCAGGCCGTAGTTTGGGCTTGGTCGGAAGCTCAATGGTGTTCCTATAGCCTAGGTGGCTTGGTCTTGAGTATTCACCAAGAGTACGGGCTCTTGGCGGGTCATTTGGTGGTGGGTTGATGAGTGGTGGTTGGTTATCATCCTCCATGATGAAAAGTGATGGGTGTTACGAACAAAGGTCACGAAGAAGGGGATAGACTAAGAGAAAGCTAAAATGAGAAAAATTTACTTGATAGGAATCAAGCAAAGAACCTAAACGAGGTGGACTACTAACTAGCTATTCTATTCCCGCAGCGCGCCAAAAACTTGATAACGCTACACGCGTCGTTCGGGGTCAAGGAAACTTCCTTTTCTTGAGCAAGTTTTATAACACCCAGGCGAAGTGAACCTAATCGTTGTAGTGTAGTAATTAGGGTAAGCCACGGGTATTGATATCGTTCTCTAGGGAATAGGAATGCTAGTGAGAAGTTACTACGCTAAGGTTAAGGTTGAGGAAGATTATTTTTGTATTTTTATATTTTATGAAATGGAAAGGTACGAATCTCGGGTATTGGATTTGGGGGTTGGTATTTCTACCGATTACTCTACTATTATCTAATTATCTAAACTAAGGTTGTGGAGTCTATGTCTAATTAATGTGTGCTCGTATGATAGTTTAAAGATGTGTTTACTTAGGTTGTACTACTCCTTAATTATCTCCTATTGATGGTTGAGTTGTCACGTCCTTATTCTTAGTTGCGTTGTGTGTCTAAAGTTGTAGGGTATGCGTTTCTCCCTAACTCTTTGAACTTACCAAAGGGTCTCGCCTACAAAACCCACTAGGGATGATAAACTCTTACTCTAAGGCACTCTTTGGATAATTTAGCCTACAACTACTCGTGTAATCATATTCTAAGGTTCACAAAGATGAATCAAGCATTAAGTACACAACGAATGACCTATCGCATTACTAGATCATTGATCAACTAAGATAAGAAACAACCAATCAATATTCAATAATTAAGTTTCATACTTCCTAAGCAAACACACAAATAAATTAGCCGGACATGGAGAACATGCAAGCATACACACAAATAATCAAAGACATAATTGAATTGATGAAGTAAATACTTATCTTGATGTAAGATAGGGTTTAAAACCCTAAAATACTGTACAAGACACCTTAGGTTCGGTTTTAGGTTTTCACTCCAAAAGACTCTCTAAAACTGAAAAATTCGGATTCTATATATAAGATTACATATGCGACGGCGTCACCTTATGTTTCGTGACGCCGTCGTGTCGCCGTCATTAGGGTTTCGTCTTGGCCACGTTAACCTTGCGACGGCGTCACCTTATGTCCGTGACGCCGTCTCTTCGACTTCGGACGTCGTCTGGTTGCATCTAGGCCGTCCCGAGTAGCAACGGCCTACTCTTTTAAAGCCCGACGTCGTCACTTGAAAATAGGGTATTTGGCCACCGATCGTCACAAAATCCTCCGACGGCGCCGCAATTAACACCGACGCCGCCGCCTTTTGCTTTCAGCAGACTTTGAGTGCCTCGATTCGACTTTGGCCATTTTCTTCATATATTCGCCTTTTCGTCCAAATAAGTGCCATTCCAAGATTTTGCCTTCAAGAGACCTAAAAGTGAAAAGGAACGATATTAAGCAATAACGGATACAAAAGTGATCAAATAAGGACTTAAACGACCCTCAAATGGTACATTTTAAAACCTTATCACAACCCATAATTGTGCTAGCCGGATCCCAGTGGAAGGATCCGTGGGATCCGGGGAATAGGATTTTTCCTCTATAAATAGTGAGCCATTTCTTCATTATTCCTCACTCCTTTCAAGCCTCTTTCTAACACACTTTCTCCCCTGAGTTAGATCTCACTAACCTTAAATCCAAGAGATCTATGTTTGTATTTTTGTTTTTGTGTGATCTTTTAGGTTCCTCTTAAAGGCAAGATCACCACCTTTGAAGTCGAGCAAGCTCAAGTCCATGATTTGTTATGCTTCCTCATCATCAAGGCTACTGAAGTCCTCTTGTTGATGATTCATTTCTTTCTTCAAAGAAGTGTAGTGTTGAAGACATTAGTGAAAGATGTCTCATGTGTCAAGACGAAGATATTAGTGAAAGGTATCTATCGTCTATAGGATAAGCACTTGTGGTAGGTGCTTAGAAGTCAAGACAAAGAAGCATTAGTGAAAGGTGCTTAGAAGTCAAGACAAGGAAGCACTAGTGAAAGGTGCTTAGAAGTGAAGACACAAGACATTAGTGAAAGGTGTCTTGTAGATCTAGTCAAAGGCATTAGTGTAAGATGCCTTAGATGTACAATCGATATGGTGTGTTTCGATGTACAAGATAGACTAGTATAGAATCCAAAGATATTGATATCCTTGATGATGTTGTAAAGGAGTAGATCTCCTTTGGGATTAGTCGTTGGTGTAGTGTGGTAGTAGTTCCTCCATTGCAATGGAACTAGGTGCTTAGCCTAGTACCTAATAAAGGGTAGGCAACGTTGTGAAGGTGTAGTTCACCTAAGGTGTGAAAGAACTAGGTACTTAGCCTAGTACCTTATAAAGGGTAGGCGACGTTGTGTAGGAGTGGTTCACCTTGGTGTGAAAGAACCCGGTGGTTAGCCTAGTACCGGAAAAAGAGTAGGCGACGTTGTGAAGGCTTCTCCGCCATAAGGAGCTTGGTGTAGTGATTACGAACTCTCGAGTAGGTGACTCGGGGAGTGGATTAGGGCAAGGAAGGTGACCTTGTAGCCGAACCACTATAAATACTTGCGTTGTGGTTTTGTGCTTCTTACTCTTTTCTTTCATTACATATCTTCTATATGCTTGTTTATCAACATCCAACACATACAACCAAATAGATTGACATAAGTCAATCTAAATAGTTTAAAAGCAAGTTTTAATTGGTAAAACTATTCAACCCCCCTTCTAGTTTTCCACAATATCAACAACTTGGCAAAACAAAACAAGGTCCTTGGTTTACCATCACTGGTTTTTGCAAAAGACAAACCATGCTCAGCCTGTGAAAAAGGCAAACATCAAAGAGCATCCTTCAAAATAAAACAAAATTTCTCAATCAGAAGCTGCCTTCACCTCCTGCATATCGATCTCTTTGGACCAGTCAGTCCTAGATCAATCCAACATGAGAAGTATACTCTTGTCATTGTTGATGAGTTTTTAAGATATACTTGTGTATACTTTCTTTCCAAAAAGAGTCAGGCAGCTGACACTATAATGTCATTCATCAAGAACATTGAAAACCGAAATGACATTATCGTTAAACAAATCGAACCGATAATGGTACCGAGTTCGAAATGAAGAGCTTGAGAAGTTCTATGATGAAAAGGAATCTCCCAAAAATTTCATCTCCTTACACCCCGAACAAAATGGGGTAGTGAAAGGAAAACATAACTCTCATTGAGGCGCTAGAACTATGTTAAATGGCTCACTCTTTCAAAACATTTCGGATCAAGCGATCAAAACCGCTGTTACACTCAAAACAGGTCAATCATTGTCAAAAGACATAACAAAACCCCATATGAGATATTCAAAGGTAGACTTCGATATCGCCTACTTTCATGTGTTTGGATGTCTGTGTTTATCCGTAACCACAAGGATCATCTAGGCAAGTTTAATGCTAAAGTCGACGATGGATACTTTCTAGGTTACTCACCGATCTCCAAAGCCTTGAGTATTTAACACAAGGAGACAACAAGTTGAGGAAACCTTTCATGTCACCTTTGATGAGAGCTCGAAAGCATCGAGTTCACCAACACCTCGGTGGAGGAAATAGGAATTGATAACTCATCAAGATATCCTCCGATGAGTATAAAATGAAATCAATTCCTTATACCAAGTTGATGTTGACATCTCATATTATGTTTTACCTCACAACCTTCCTGCACCAACAATCAACGAATTCATTGAAAATCAATCGATCCTCTTTGGGATAGGTAACATCGAACCAAATGTTCGTGAACCCGTGACTCAAGGACCCCAACTGAACAAGACATCCCAACATATGTTCTTAATGATTTTGTAGCTCCGCACCGAACTCACTCCTAAGTTTCCGGTGACCTCTTCAAGCTCATATCCTAGACCACAAAGTAAGTGGACAAAATCTCATGACATTGAGCTTGTAAACATCATTGGTGAACCCAGCGAGGGCATGCTTACAAGAAGCATGGTCGCTAAACTAATCGCAGCTTCAAAGAAATGAGTGTTTATATGTCGATTACCTATAAGAAATAGAACCCAATAGTGTCACCGAGGCTCTAAAATACCCAAGCCGGGTTCGAGCCATGCAAGAAGAACTTCAACAGCTTGATAAAACAAGGTCATGACCTTGATCAAATGTCCTTAGGATGTCATAGTCATAGGAATGAAGTGGGTTTTCAAAACTAAAGCGATGAAAACGACATCGCATTAAAAACAAAGCGGACTTGTAGCCAAGGTTACGATCAACAAGAAGGCATTGACTATGATGAGACATTTGCTCTTGTTGCAAGAATGGAATCCATCAGATCTTCCTTGCATTTGCTACCTACATGAACTTCAAAGTTTATCAAATGGATGTAAAAGTGCATTCCTAAATGGTGAACTCAAGGAAGATGTGTACAACAAGAACCTCACGGCTTTGAGAGTAGTGAATTCCGACTATGTCTCGCAAGCTTGATAAAGCCCTTTATGGAATGAAACAAGCTCCTAGAGCATGGTATGAAACTCTCTCGGCCTTCCCGATTCAAAACAATTTTGTCGAGGAAAGATAGACAACACATTGTTTATCTATAGGACAAAACAAGATATGATACTAGTCCAAGTATATGTTGATGACATCATCTTTGGCTCAACAAACTACACTTTTGCAAACAGTTTGAAAAGCGATGACAAAGAAGTTTGAAATGAGTATGATGGGTGAACTCATACTTCCTTGGACTACAAATCGTGCAAACCGATAAAGGAATCTCCATCACCAAGAGAAATACACAAGAAATCTTGAAGAAATATGAGATATCGACGTGCTTGTGAAAACACCAATGGTCCCTCCTAACAACCTTGGACCGACCTCACTGGAAAATCATCAATCAAACCCATTTCGAGAGGATTGTTGGCTCATCGATGTATCTTCTCGCTTCTGACTGACATTCAATTTTCATCTGCCTAATAGCAAGATATCGGTCAATCCCAAAGAATCCCACCTCACCGCACCAAAAGAATCTGGACTCTATTATCCAAAGTGCTCGTGGTTTGATCTAAAAGGTTACTCTAATTCGATTATCTTGGTTGCAACATGGATGTAAAAAGTACCTCGTGGTCCCGTCAATTTCTTGGAGGAAAACTGGTTTGTTGGAGTGCTAAAAGCAACAATCGGTGGCTATGTCTTTATTTGAAGTCGAGTATGTGGTCACTGCAGGATGTTGTGCCAATGTCTTATGGATGAAAAGCCAACTCAGTGACTATGACATCAATTACAAAATGGTACCCATCTTCTGTGATAACAGCAGTGCTATTTCAATCTCCAACAACCCTATCCTTCACCAAAGAACCAAACACATTGATATTAGATATCATTTCATCAGGGACCACATAATGAAAGGAGACATTGAACTTCATTTCATCCCTACTGAATATCAACTTGCTGATATCTTCACCAAACCTTTAGAGGAACCTACCTTGATGGATCGAAAGTCGAATTGGGAATGCTAGACATTGAAAGTCGAGAACTCGAAAACCAATCCCAATCTCGGTAAGTTTTCTCTGAAATGGTCCATCCTCCCTGAACATAATCCAAAACAACCATCTCACTGAATGAGTAAGACTCATTCAGGGACCCTGACAGTTGATATTGAGCATTGAATGAGTAACTAAATGCTCTAAGTATCAGTTACTTAAATGTCCTAGGTTGGTAACCATGCCAATTTAATATAGGAATATATGTCTCTTTGTCTTAATGACATCCATGTCAAGGGTCTCTCAACACCTTACCTCATCCCACTAGGCATTAAATGCCTCCTCTCATATAAGATATCTTATGGATATTTTATTACTGCAAAAGTGCACTTTTACTGTGCACCAACTGCATCCTTGAAAACCGGGATTTTACTGCGGGTAGTGGTGGGGTAGCATTAAATGTGGAAATTCAAAACGTTTCCAAAAACCGACTTTACAAATCCATTTAGTGCACAAACCACCCCTCTCACCACTCTATAAATACCCTCTTCTAAACCATATAAACACACACAAATTATTTTCTGTAACAAAACTCTGTTAAAATTCTTTCTCAAACCCAGAAAAATTTGTGTGTTCTTCAAAGAATCATCAAACCATTTTTAGAAAAACCTTCTCTGTAAACCTTTACAACAAGTTTTTCATCACAACTTGAGAGATTCAAAACCCTTTTAATTGTTCTTGTCAAGATATTTTTCTCTAAACCCTAAAACATTTTTTATGGAAATGGCAAGAACACAATCTCTTCAGTTTGCATCACAGTGAGCAAGGGACTTCAGTAATGTTGAATTTAAAACCAATAATGTCATAGGCAATTTTGAATACCCACAAAATGTCCCAGCCTATAAGGACATTATGAAATTTTTGTTTAACTGCCCACTGAAAATGGCCTTTATTAAATGTCCCTCAATTTTGTACCAAAACCTCTGATGGATCTAAAACACACACCTTGTGTTAGTAATATTTTAAGTTATATTAATAAGCACGTGGAATATAATTAGTAATACTTAGAAGATGAATTGTATGATGTAATTTAAATGAGAACAATTTAACACTAAGCTTCAATATTATTAAGAAATAATACGAGTGATCTTGCTTATCACTAGGGTTACACCTTGAAGCTTATATGAATGATATGTATACTAAGCAATGACCTAGGATCTCCTTTTATAGCACAAGGAGTCCTTTACAAGATAAGTATAATGCTAACAATATAGAATATACACAAGATCTTTTCTATACTTATCAATACATGGATACTTAACAATTATCCTAACAGCAGTGGTAATATTAGTATTGGCAGTGGTAATGAGTTTCCACTGCTAGTGTAATCTTCAGCAGTGTCTTCCACAAGACTATCAGTGGTAACTGTTAGTATTATTCCCAACAATCCTCCCCTAAACTTATGATTTCTCTGCAAATCAATAAGTTTCTTCAATCTTCATTATCTGCAAAGATTTGGGAATTCTTCCAAACACTTTACTTTCTTCTTAACGCCTGAATAGCTCTTGAACATTGATCTTGAAGCCTATGTAGCAAAGTGTGGAAAACTAGAAGGGGGGGTTGAATAGTTTTGCCAATTAAAACTTCCTTTTTAACTATTTAGATCGACTTATGTCAATCTATTTGGATGTGTGTGTTGGATGTTGATAAACAAGCATGTAAAGGCAAGTAATGAAAAGATAATAGTAAGAAGCACAAAACCACAACGCGATTATTTATAGTGGTTCGGCTACAAGGACACCTTCCTTGCCCTACTCCACTCCCCGAGTCACCTACTCGAGAGTTCGTAAACACTACACCAATCTCCTTATGGCGGAGAAGCCTTCACAACGTTGCCTACCCTTTTTCCGGTGCTAGGCTAACCACCGGGTTCTTTCACTCCAAGGTGAACCACACCTACACAATGTCGCCTACCCTTTATAAGGTACTAGGCTAAGTACCTAGTTCTTTCACTCCAAGGTGAACTACACCTTCACAACGTCGCCTACCCTTTATTAGGTACTAGGCTAAGCCCCTAGTTCCATTGCAATGGAGGAACTACTACCACACTAAACCAACGACTAATCCCAGAGGAGATCTACTCCTTTACAACATCATCAAGGATATCAATATCCTTGGATCTAATACTAGTCTATCTTGTACATCGAAACACACCATATCGAATGTACATCTAAGGCACCTTTCACTAATGCCTTTGACTAGATCTACAAGACACCCTTCACTAATGTCTTGTGTCTTGACTTCTAAGAACCTTTCACTAATGCTTCTAGTCTTGACTTCTAAGCACCTACCACAAGTGCTTGTGATATAGACGATAGATACCCTTCACTAATATCTTTGTCTTGACACTTGAGACATCTTTCACTAATGTCTTCAACACTACACTTCTTAGAAGAAAGAAAGGAATCATCAACAAGAAGACTTCAGTAGCCTTGATGATGAGGAAGCATGGCAACTCATGGACAAAGGTGGTGATCTTGCCTTTAAGAGGAACCTAGAAGATCACACAAAAACAAAACTACAAACATAGATCTCTTGGATCTGAGGTTAGTGAGTTTTTAACTCAGGGAGAAAGTGTGTTAGAAAGGGGTGAGAAACAATGAAGAAATAGCTCACTATTTATAGAAGAAAAAATCTACTATTCCCCGGATCCCACGGATCCTTCCACAAGGATCCGTCTAGCGTTAAGCTAGGGATCCGTGGACGCCCCTTTACCCATGGGTATTTTGGTTTACGGGTCATGGGTTGAACCATGGATCTTTAGTTAGATACAATGTATCTTTTGAGTGCAATGCACTTGGTCACTTGGGTATGAGTTGATCCATGGGTTATGGATATTATCCATGTATGATATAAGCATGATGTCATGCAATGGGTTATGGGTCAAGCTCCATGGGTCATGGGCTTTGGGTTGTACCCAACTACATTCAATGTATTTGCCCAATGGGTTGTGAAACTTAAGTTTCTACCCATTTATATTACCCAATATACTACATACTAGTTATGTGTATATTTTACCCAAATATGTAAACACTAGTTGTTGTACATATGTAATATTAAATCATAAAATCACTTATACTTGTTTTAGTGTTTTATGTGAAAATGTGAATATGTTAGAAACTATTAGTTCAAACCATTTACGTATTTTATTTGTTTCGTTAACATGATTTTACGTTTGTTATCGACAAAACATTAGAAGATCGTAAAATATAAATAAACGTTTTACGGCTTATTTGTATTAACACAAAGCTATGACTTTCTCAGTATCTTCATGGACTCTTATAGTTGTACACAACATCACAGTGAGAGTTCCAGCTCTGAGTGGATATTCTTTCTCAGCAAACATAAATGCATCCACTCCATCTGATGTAGAAAAATGATGAACTTCACATGAATCATAGTAAGTCCATGTAGTACCAGGACATGAACATGTAAATTTCCATAAATCATCATTTGCATCTGGTTCATAGAGCCGTCTAAGATTTATCCATAACTGTATTTCCTTCCTATCTTTAAGATTTTCAGCATCAAACCTTTCTTGAACTAATCTCCACAATGTATCAAGATCATCTATGTCACATGCTTTGATAAGTTCTTCAAAATCTATGAATGATGAAGTTTCACCACCTACCCTTGTAATCTTCAATGTTGGAGAAAAATTGCTATCAGTGTAAACTTCCCAGTCAACAATAGGATGTCTAACTTGCAGTGGTTTTGGATAAAAATCTTCTTCTTCAATCAATATCATTTCAATCATCTGTTCTTCAGTGAATTTCTCAGTTGGAACTTCTTGTTTTTCAATAAACTTTGTCTTCTTAAATGTCTGAGAATCACTTTCTTTGGCCTTTCTCTTCAGATTAGGATATCTTCTTTCTTCTTCTTCTTCAGAGTTCATTGGAATGAAATCTTTATCTTGTCTTTGAACTCTATAGTAGATACCTTCAACTTGTTTATCAGGCATTCCTTTGAATTGATGTCTTTTCCAACCACCAACATTGCAACAATAAGTCTTCATGTATGCAATAACTTGTGCCTTAGTTAGTTGCCTTGGTTTCTTTTGATCCTTCTTGACTGAACCAATTATATCTTGAAGTGCTTGATTATTCTTCATCTGAATGAATTCCTTTAACTGAGCAATTCTTTGTTCTTCAGTTAAAGACTTATCTGCTATAAGGTCAATTGCTTTCTTCTTGATCACAGGATCATTAGCAATCAAGAAATCAATTTCTTGGTCTGTAGGTACATAGCTAAATTCTGGAGTCTTTTCTCTAAGTATTGTTGTTGGAGCAGAGAAAACTGGATCTTCAGTGATTTCCATTCTGTCCAGCCTTTTAGCCTCCATAAAGCTAGCAATCTCCAATTCATCAAGCTTTTTCTTTGCAGCAACTTCATCTTCATTAAACTTTCTAGCAACTTCAACATCATGAGCAATCTGAGCTTGTTCTTTCTTTGAAATCTTTCTTCTTGTTTGCTCCTTGCTTTGCATAATAGTTTTACCTTTTTCTTTCTTTTGCTTTTCAATTTCTTCACTTGCAGTGGTAGTATCTTGTCCAAGAGATGGGAACTATTTTCTCTGCGGTGGAAATTGTATCGATGGTAAAATCTGCGATTGCGCTTGCATCAAGAAAATTGTTGCTTGTTACGAATCTTTGTTGAGGATCTTTAGCTCCTCAAGACCTTTACTTGTAACACCTTCATCTCCAAAATCAATTCTCCTCCCCTTGATTTCAGCATCTGTTTTCCTCCCTTGTTTGGGAGAATTCCCAAAATCTTCACTGAAAGCTTCTGAGTCACCAGTATGAGGTGAGGATGAAGATGATATCACTATCTTTGCAGTTTTTCTTTGCTTCAACCCCTGCAACTCTTCCTTCAAGGTCTGAATCTCTTCTTTCAACTGTGTGATATCCTTGGCATGTTGCTCCTTCAGTTGTGCCAAGTCTTTCTTCAGAGATTCAACCTGCTTAGCTAATTTTGTACAAAGTGCCATCAAATCCATAGGTTGCCCAATGCCCTCAACACTTCCAACTATGTGACCTGTTGGGAGAGGTGAATCATGGGGCATTGGCTCAGAGTCCTCCCTAGTTGGACTAGGTTGAAGCCTGGAACCACCACTGCTTGTTCCTAAACCAAAAGGATCAGGGACATGCTGTGTTGTAATGAGAGAAGTTGGTTGTTTTGACCTCCTCTCATAGGTGTGAGAAACTGGTGGAGTATAATCAATGTTTGGAACAGTGATTATGGGTGAATTTTGTACCTGTGAAATCTTTGCAAGAATTTGAGGAAAAAAAATGTGTAATAGTCCTATTGCCATCTTTGTTCATGTTTTGAAAAACTTTAGGCTTAAGGCAACGGATCTTATAAATTCTTGTATGGGGTTGCAGTTGAAATTCATTTAACACTGCTTGCACAAACCTTGGATACATCAAATTTTTTTGTTGAACTCTTTACATTGCCTTGCATACTTGTAAAAATATATTTTGACCAATTAAAAGTCCTATCTAAAGCTAGACAAACCAAAGGGTAAGCCATTGTTGAACTGAATTGTTCATAAGAAGTTTTTAGGACTTAGGCAATGTAAAAGAGTATGTATCAAAATCTCCAATGAGGACGTAAACCACTCTTTTGAAAGTAGCCTTTTGTCGGTGGTATCATACCCCATGGATGAAAGATGTGTATGAATTTCTGGCATAGGTAATGTGATGATACCATTGAGATCATCCAATTGGATAATTCTTCTCAAGGATGCCTCAGTAACATCAATAGTTACCCTATCCACAGTGGCTCTAAGAGCATCCACAGTTTCATGTGTATCTCTATTCTCAAGGGTTATGGACTGAACAGAAGTCCAAAACTATTTGATTTGAGAGATATAGATTGTGGGATTAAGAAGTAAAGCATTCCTTATATGGGTAGTATTTAGAAAGTCCACAATCTGATGAAAAATAGGGCCACTCTTCTCGTTTGACTTTTCCAAGTAGGCCACTTGGTTGTGCTCATCTGCAAAAGTGATTGGTGCCATAGAAACTTTTGATGAAAAATGTAGTAGGTCAGTAAGAATTGAAAGAATAACTAGCCAATTGAGGAAGAAAGATATATAGTGGTAGGGTTTAAGAGTTTTGCGCAAGAAAGATTATCTAAGGAAAGAATTTATCTTTAGAGGATAAATATCAAGTTGGTAAGTAGATAATCTTCTAAAAATTACCCTATATATATGGAAAACAATTTCTCTTCAACGGCTAGTAAAAAATTAGTTACTGACACAACAGTTGTAACGGCTAGATCAACAGTGGTAAAAATAACACTGTCAGTGGAAACTGTGAACTAGCAGTGGTAATTTTTCACAAAGATTTTCAAAGAGAAGTGGTAAAGAAAACATATAAAAATGGATGATCTTTATCATAGTTTTAGCAAACTACCACTATCAACGTATTTGATATGTCTTTACCATAAGCCGCTTGCTATGGACTAGCCAACTCTTAATCGATAGAATATGGTGAGTTGATAACCATATAGTTTTGGTAAACTATCAACCATAAACGGATTTGTCAAGTCTTTACCGAGAGCCGTTTGCTCGGACTAGTTGATTCTTATATGGATTAGACATGGTGAATCAATAACCATTTGTTGTGTGTCTCAGTTACACACCTTTTAAGATCAACTCCCATCTTTGCTGCATAAAAGTTAAACAGAAACACAAGCAAACATATACAAACTTGTACAACAATTTTAGTACCCAAAAGCCTCCCCTCAACACCAAAGATCATTAGACACAAAATTTATGGATTAAGCATTCCAATACACATTGCCAAGTCTTGAAATATACTCACATCAAGTCCTTTTGTTAATAAATCAGCATAGTTATCATCAGTATGAATTTTGATAACTTGAATTAGCCTTTTCTCATAACAATCTCTTATAAAATGGTGTCTAATTTCAATATGTTTAGTCTTAGTGTGTTGAATTGGATTCTTAATTATGCAAATGGTACTGTTATTGTCAATATAAATGATGGTATTCATGAAATTGTACCCATAGTCCAAAAGTTGATTCTGAAGCCATAGAACTTGAGCACAACAACTTGTTGCAGCCACATACTCTGCCTCAGTTGATGAATTTGCCACCATTGTTTGTTTCTTGCACTGCCATGACACCAATCTATTACCAAGAAATTGGCATCCTCCTGTAGTAGATTTTCTATCTAAACTAGCTCCAGCATTGTCACTATCTGAGTAAGTAACCAGTTCTAGAGATGATTCTCTAGGGTACCATAATCCCAGATTAGGAAATGCTTTAAGATATCTGAAAATCTTCTTCACAAGCGATCAGTGTGAGAACCTAGGGTGACACGAAACCTTGCACAAGCACACACTGCAAACATAATATTTGGTCTAGATGATGTAAGATACATCAGAGAACCAATCATAGACCTGTACATGTGTACATCAGCTGCTTCACCACTATTTTCCTTCAAAAGTTGATGTGTGGTCTTGTCTGCAAGGGGGTTGGATGACTTAGCATCAGAGAACTTGAACTTCCTTAGTATCTGAGCCACATATTTATCTTGATTGATGAAAATACCATTTGGCCTTTGCTGTATTTGAAGTCCTAAAAAGAATGTGAGTTCACCCATATAACTCATCTTGAACTCATCTTTCATTAGCTTCTCAAACTCCTTGCACATCTCAGTCTTTGTAGAGCCAAAAATGATATCATCAACATATACTTGAACTAGCAAGATATCATTCTTGTCTTTCTTGATGAACAAAGTTTGATCCACTCTGCCTCTATGAAACCCATTATCAAGAAGATAAGTAGCTAAGGTCTCATACCATTTTCTTGGTGCTTGATGCAAGCCATACAAAGCTTTAACCACCCTGTACACTTTGTTTGGATATTCAGGGTCTTCAAAGCCTGGAGGTTGTAAAACATAGACCTCCTCATCAATCTGCCCATATAGAAAAGCACTCTTTACATCCATTTGATAGACTTTAAAGCCCATAAAGGATGCATAGGCTAAGAACAGCCTGATTGCTTCAATTCTTGCAACTGGGGCAAACACTTCTTCATAGTCAATACCCTCCTCCTGAGTGTATCCTTTAGCTACAAGCCTAGCCTTGTTTCTAATAACAATTCCTCTTTCATCCTTCTTGTTTCTGAACACCCATTTAGTACCAATTACCTTCTTGCCATGAGGTAAGTCACAAAGCACCCAAACCTTTTGAATCTTAAACTGGAGCAGCTCATCTTGCATTGCTTCAACCCAACTTTCATCTTCAAGTGCCTTGTATACATTCTTTGGCTCCATTTGTGACAGAAAACACATGAAAAGACATTCATTCTTGCCTTCATGATTCTTAGATTCATAGATTTCACTAATAAATCCATGAATGTCAGGAAATTTTGTTTGTCTTCTAGTTTTCACTGGTGAGTTGACAGCCCCAATCACATTTTCAAGAGGATGTGATTTATGAATTGAAGTATGGGGAGTCTGAGGAATTGCAATCTCATTTGGCATATTTGAGATTTCAACACACACCTTGTGTTAGTGATATTTTGAGTTATATTAATAAGCATGTGGAATATACTTAGTAATACTTAGAAGACGAATTGTATGATGTAATGTAAATGAGAACAGTTAAACACTAAGCTTCAGTATTATTAAGAAATAATACGAGTGATCTTGCTTATCACTAGGGTTACACCTTGAAGCTTATATGAATTATACGTATATTAAGCAATGACCTAGGATCTCCTTTTATAGCACAAGGAGTCCTTTACAAGATAAGTATAATGCTAACAATATAGAATATACACAAGATCTTTTCTATACTTATCAATACACGGATACTTAACAATTATCCTAACAGCAGTGGTAATATTTGTACTGGCAGTGGTAATGAGTTTCCACTGCTAGTGTAATCTTCAGTAGTGTCTTCCACAAGACTGCCAGTGGTAACTGTTAGTATTATTCCCAACAACCTCCTCAGAGAGTTTTGGGCTACAGCCACGGCCTATGACCCGTCACCCTCTACTAATGAGACTGACCTACAACCACTCAGGGAGTATCTCATTAGGTTCAGTCTTTTCAATGGGGAACGGTCACTAACCCTGGATTATAAAACTTTTTGCACTTCAACAGGGTTAGATTATAATAATGGTGTCTATGTTGCCCATCCTGAACCCTCCACAGTGAAGGATGGTTTAAACAAATCGTTTTGGATCCAAAATTTTTGGACAAAACCCCAGTCACCAAAAGTTCATTTCCCGTGGCTTGGAGGATCCTATTCACTTTTGTGATTCAGGTCCTCGGCGGGAACCACTCATCCACTGAACAAGTTAATTCTATTCAGTTGATGATGGCATACTGTCTGATGAATGGGGTCAATGTCGACATGGGAGAGATCATTTACAGTGATCTCGTAACCAAGCTGCTGAGTAAAACTAGGACGAAATACGTTTCGTATCCTAGGTTTATCTCATGCGCTTTGCAAGTGTTACAGGGTTGTAATTACCCTTAGGAGTACAAATATACTGCTTTACCTAGTACCCTGAGTCAATCTAATTTTCAAAAAGACCCATCCCTAGTCACTGATATTGTATTGACGGCCCATATGGTTGATGTAAACAACCAGAGGGATTCAATGTCTCCTAACCCTGATCCTAAAAAGAGAAAGGGGAAGTCTCAGACTGGGACTAAGACCAAACCCAAGTCTCAGGGCCCTGAGGCTTCAGGAACACAGCTCAAAAGGCAAAAGAAGCCCAAGACTGATATGCCACCCACAGGAGACCAAGCTACATCCACCCTGGTGACAACGAAGGACACTGATAAATCACAATCAGTGCCCTTGGTCCCAACTACTACTCCTCAAGATCCGAAGGAAACATACAACCACCGGTAGGGGCGCCTTCACTACGCCCAAGGATGACATTAGCAAATCACGCCTTTGTCCGAGGGCACCTGAATGATCCCAAAGACTCGGAGGGCTGAACAACCCGTTGATAGGGATATAATCGCCATCGACTCCGCCAAAGGCATCTTTGGGAAACACCCACCGGTGTCTCGGGGGTCACAGGGGGGCAAAGACTCGGAGGAAAGAAACAACCCGCCGATACGGATTGTAAGATATTAACTTTCACATACACATCATAACATTAACACAATGAGCACATAGATGGTTTTAGAGAGAGAAAGAGGGACATTCTAGTGAGAGAAACTTGTGGAATATTAGATTACCAAAGAATATCCAACCTCTACCTTGCAAGGTAGAGGGTATTTATAGGTTACAAACTAAACGACCTCCGACGGCCTCGTGGATCGTGGATACAGTGGGTAAAGACCCGACCTTCTTCCACGGTGTTGCACTACACTATTTTACGCTACTAACTAACTACATAAACCGTAACTAATGACCAATCTACGAGCTAACTTATGCTAGATAATAGTTGGGGTGACCGACTCTTTCAACACCGGAATTTTCTAATTCCTAACAATCTCCCCTAAGGGAGGTCACCCCATATTTTACATTTCAAATCCTAGCATTCTAGTCTTGACTTTGTTCTTGAGCTCAGACTTTCATACATCAACATCGTAAACTTGGTGCATAGGTGGTGCAACTTCAAAGTCTCGCAAAGATTTGTACTTTAAATAGGAGGTCCATTTCGATTCACGAGATAGTAAATATGAGCCGCCTTTTGAGATCATCAAGAATCAACAATCTCGACACATCCTTTGTGGTGTTGGTATTATGTGATATTGTGACTTTGGGACCGACATGCTCACATTCGGATCATGAAATCTTCTCATCGAGTAGCGGAAGCATTTGTTGAATCATGATATTGGCGCAGCAGAAGCGTAAGCATGGAGTGAAAATATCGAGTCATTGATGCACTAATCATGATTTCTTTTGAGATGAATGTGTTAAGTGAGCATGCGGCGTGGATTGACCGCTTCATTCTCGATCACCGCAAACGCCGGGCGCACCGCATACAACAGCTAGCAACAAATCGCACGAAAGTGTCTTTGATCACTTTCGTTGAATTGAGGTACACGCCCACGGTTCCCCGCTGATCAAGACAAGTACCGCCTGATCGTAGGATTCCTAAGAATCTCCTTGACAGGTTTCGCAATGTTCTAGCCGTTCTCAAACCGAACATCTCAAAGAAGACAACACGGAGTGAGTGAACCAAATAATTTTAAGTCCACCGATTGATGAAAAGAGATTTGAAAACAATCGTATTGCTCAATAGAAATTGTTTTTGCAATACAACGAAGGTTTTATTGAAAATCAATTATCAATCATAAAATACCTTTTGGTTTGAAAATGAGTACACAATGATGTGCTAAAGAAAAGAGTTTTTAAGCACAAAGACCGGTTTTTCAAAGGTATCCGTCAATCCATAACTCGAACCAGATTGATTCAAGAGATTGAATCGCCCATTGTTTCTGCTCATTGTCACATGGTTGATCTATATAATAGATCTCACATGCCACCTACCAGAGCTTGTTTGATGTTGGCTCCGTAAGGCTTTCCATCTTCATTGTGAATATGTAAACACATCACTCGATGTTCCGCAATACCACAAGGATAATGCGAGGACTCAAGATATAATCTCTTTCCACATTGTGTGAAACAGAGAGTCTTCATTGAAAGTGTCCTAATGAGATTTATTGATGATCTCGTGGCTCTAGACTCAATTTGTGCATATTTGGATCCTATAACGGAGACTAGGGAGAGGGTCTCCTACTTCAATATCAACCATCTCTAAGAGAAAGTCGATAGATAATGTCGGTTCCCGTGAGAATGAAACAAGCCCTTTAAGAGGAACTTGAGTGGTTTGGAAAGTTGAAGTGCAAGGCCACACCGGGTCCATGACGCCTTGTCTTCAATACCGATGTTACCATCAAGAGCATATGAATTGAACCCGGTTTCGCCTAAGGTTGAATAAATGGAGGCTATTTGTTTTCACCCTTTTCTCATTCAATTCTTTTAATTCTTCAACCCTTCAAGCTTACCGAGACTTCATAGCTAGAACCTTGTTGGGTTTATTCCAAGACTAGCTCGCCTTAGTCCGCACTCTTCCCATATCTCATTTTTCTCCTTTTATCATCATACCTAAGGACTTCTACACTAACTAGTGGATTGTCCTCGGTAGATCCCTCCGGCTCAAGCGGATCATGGGAACCAATACCTAACCTTATCATCCTTATATCACCGCATATAAAGTAAAGTTGGTCGGTCTATTTGGTATTGTTCATCCGCCATTGGATCCAATTGAAAACCATTTGAAAATCAATTCGATACTTGTGATATATTATCAAAGCATTTTGTACCGAATTGTTTTTGATATTTTAGAACGAGAACTCCCTCAACATGTGCATCAAGTATTTGAAAATGTTTTGCACACGGAGGCAAGAGAAAGAAATTACTTTTTGATTACCATTTTCTAAAAATATCACCATCACTTCCTTGATCAAATCAAGTAGATAAAGCATTTCCAGGAAGGATGAGGTTTCCATAAATTTGCTCCCCCTCAATATGTGCCTCGTGTTTGAAAAGAGTTTTGCACATACTAGAGGGAACCTTTTATCATCAAAGGATTAGAAGCCATGTGATCAAGGTACTTTAAAATATTTAAAGTGTGGTGTACCCTGATGACTTGAATTTACAAAGAGAGTTCTCCCCCTTAATATATGCTTCGAGATTCGAAAAATTGTTTAGCACATATAAGGGAGAAGTTTGCACAAAAATTGGTCATCTTATCTTTTACCATCTTTCATATTTATATCACATTTTCTCCCGATCAAAATCTTAAATCCTTTGAGATTTTGGATCTCAAGTGATTTAAATAAGTATGAGGTAAAATATTTGTAGGAGAAAATGTGTCCGATTTTATATGATAAAGAAAAGGATAACACATGATGTTTCCCTTTTCAAAAGGGAAACCATAGTACAAATCCTAGCACTATTACATGAATTACGCTTGTTCATATTTGTTACACCACATATTACACAAAGTTAACAAAACATAAACGGTATTCAAGAAGTCTTCATTCGCCTTCTCAAGAAGTTTGTAGTGACCATCACGAGCCTTCCACCAACAAAGCTTTCAAGGTCATGGAAGATCCTTCGTGTCTTGAGTCTTCGCCCGATTGCAAAGAATGAAATGTTCACATCTCTTCACGCCATCATCACCCGTAAAGTAGTTTTAACCCAAGATCTCATATCAAGTTTGGCTTTTTCACTCGTGTCAAGTTCTTCTTCACCATTTTGAGCGCACCATCACTAAACTTGTAGAGTTCACATAGACGATAAGCATACGCGATCCATATCCGCCGGTGAAGATGACGGCTCTAGGGGTGTCAAGAACTTTGTATTCTCGATGAAATTCATGCCCACCGCACTCCATTGAGGACTTGTGAGGTTGACCTGGTTTGGTAGCTTTCAATGCCAAGTCGAAAGTCCTCAACTCGCTTCCGAATGACTAAGCCCCGATCCAAAGAGTGACAACGCAGAGGGCCTTTTTCTCACGCATGTAAGTGCTCCGTGTCCTTGAAGATTTAAGAGATAGAGATCTTCAAATCATTTGGCGTAAGATGTTTGAAGTCGTTCTCTTCAATGGTATACACTTTGAAATCGCTCTTTAAGGACAATCTTCTTCAAGTACTCATATCCATAGATCGGAAGATCTCTACACCGACAACGCTTAAGATTTGCGCTTTGATCCGACATCATTGCGCCTTTTATCGCACCATGTCCGCCAATGTAGAACTTCTTCTTTTGAACCACCAGCTGGAGATACCATAAGAAGTCGCAATATCATACTTTTGCTCTTCATTTGCCCGCACTGATCAGAACCATCCGCTCAAGCCCCGATCGTAATAGGTTGCGCTTTCATCTTTGAAATAGATAGAGCAGTGTCTTCTTTCCGCAGAGCGAGCACACGATAGTCCAAGTCGAGATTGAAGAAGAATTCACCGAATGGTTATTCGACCGGTTCACCACCAAGAGGAAGAGATTTGTTGACATTGAAGCGATCGATTTGCTCACCGACTTGGTCATTCAAGATCTTATGGCATTCTTCCATCCGATATTGAAGATGATTTGCATCGAATGGAAGACTTTGACAATTTCGTAAGCTTGACCTTCTAGATCTCTTGGTGTTATGGATGAGATACTCTTCCGCTCACGTAACCATTTGATAAAACTTCCCATATCACCGCAGTAGTGCGTAAGAGAGTCTTCACCGAACTTCATAATTATTGGTGATAACCGATGCCCAATTGTTGTCGAATCATAGAGTCGACTGGATGGTCCATGGGTTCGGGAGAAGGAGGTCTATCTTCCATAATGCGCCTTTGAATAGTGTCTCTAGAAGGTGCAACTCGATGTGCTAGTGCGATTCCCACCATGTAAGAATCAAACCACCTTCCGATGGCTTTGGAATATGCTTTGTCGACGCATCATCTTCATCCGTTCTCGAGTCACCATGACCGAGATTCTTCGTTAACCATTTGATCATCGTGAATGAAGGTGGACGTGATGTGAACCTTGAATCAACCGTCGCCCGTGCAGCAGATTTTTTCGATTACTCGCTTTTGTTGGATCCGATTGACCGGAAGATTTTGGCGGTGATGATGGTGGTTGTGATGGAGGTGTGTTGGTTGTTGTAGAAGGATTACCGATCCGAAGTTCCAGCCCCCGCTGGTGGTGGGGAGGAGTGGATCTTTGCGATCCTTTATCAATGCTTCCATTACACTTGTTCTCCTTTTCTTTTAGCTTCCTTTTCTCCGACTTCAATCTTAAACCGCTCATAATTGTCGAACTTGATGGATTCTTCAAGTGCCTCATAGAGTTTATCGTGAACCTCATGCTTGTCCTCTTCAAATTTCATACATCCTTTCACACAGAGCAGCTCTCATATCGGAGATGGGAGGTCCTTGAATCGTCTCGAGAAGTGGAGCCCCATTGCCCATTCCACGGCATCCTTGACTTCTCCTTCAATAGCATCAAGAATCGCTTCATTGAAGTTGAGGTGCTCCAATCAGAGACACGATCCACCGTGAGAATCAACAGATTTAGGAAGTTGCCTTCCAAAGGCTTCTATCCTTTTAATGGTTTTATCCAAGAGTTGATCGACGTGAGAATCATGGAGGGAAGTCGGTGGAGCCACTTCATCCGCAATTGTGAAGATGGGTTCGGAGTTGGTGGTGTTGTCGTTGGTGTTTGTACGGTTGATTGAGCAGCAAGGGAGGTGGAAGTGCAATTGATAGTGAAGATGCAACATTGGAGGAATGGTTGAAGTATCTTGTCAATGTCGACATTATACATGGATTGTGCGTAATCTAAGGTTTTGTCATTAATGAATTGATCACCAAAAGAGAAGTCTTCATCAAGATTCTTAAGTGAAGATAGAGAGTTAGTAGACGATTTGGTTCATCCATCTTCAAGGTCTCGCGATCTTGTCTCAAGGTTCTCCGTGAGCCCTTTTGTAACAGAGTGTCAACATTCAAATCGATTGAGTCTCACCAAGTGATAGAGATTCCTTAAACGCTTCGTGCACCTTAACCACACCGCATTGTTCTTTTGCATGAGGTGAATCTGTTTCTTCTTCACTCATATTGATTAGTGGTGCTAGAAGGAGATGATGAGATAGTTAAAAGCATGTGAGCAGCTTTGTTCAACACTTGCAACTCCTTTACCCTTGTCAAGTGTAATTGGGTGTTTGTTGAGGTGGTTGAGCGGGTTCTCTTAACACAACTCCACCCACCGGAGCCTTCACATTTTGATCTTCAAGGCTTTGTCAATTCCAAGTTGCGATCAAGATCATCTTCATCGCTAACCCGAAACATTCCTTGGTGTCTCAATGTTCTCACCAATCTCCTTTTCCACTTTCTTCCTTTTGCTTTCTCGCTTCTTGGAGATGGTGTCGATCACGAGAACTTTCACGCCTCTTTTAGGAAGAGAGGCATAGGATGCTTGTGAGGTCGATTTTGTCACGGAGCATTTGGTTGTAAAGGAGAGGTGTGACATTAGCAGAGAGTTTGGTTGCACTTTTCATGTATTGCTTGAAGTAGTCCTTCTTCTTGATATCATCTCGAGGAGAAGACAATCGTGAATTGGCAATCCAAATACTTCTTTATTCGAACCTCTAGGAACATATTTCAAGTTTCCTAAAACAAATTCATGTTCGCTTTGTGTAGAGTTGATTCGCACCTAGGAGTGAAGTTGTGAATTTGTTGCAAATCTCGGATGACAAGCTTAGAGAATCGATGTCGGGAATTACAAGTTTGTTCTGCTTTTTCGACCTTGAACATTGTTCAAAAATAGGTTCTATCGATATGAATGTGTTCATTGATAACGAGAATTCTTCCCAAATACGATCCGAGACATTCACATCAACCCTATTAACGATTCCCATAGGATTTGCAAGATAGGAATTCTCACTTTATCGAACCTCAAGTTTTCCCGTATAAGCATAAGTTCGTAATGGTTGTAATGGCTCTCCGTGGTTGATACATGTGTCCGTGATGATGTCGATGCTCTTGAGATACTATCGATAACCCAACCCAATAAGAAATACGATCGATCGTCAAGACCAAAGGAGATTCGTAATCTAACGTCGTGGTCACATGGTGTGATTCCAAGAGCTTTGCTCGTAATATCGTAATCAATTGTGAACTCCATATTATCCAAATTTGCAAGAGTATCGAGTCGTGATTTTATTCCATTGAACGGTGTTCCGTAATTGTTGAATGTAGATGGTAGGAATTGAGCATTGCTTGGTAATAGCCCAAGAAGTTAGTGTTTTGAGGATGTCAATTGAAACTTTGAATATCGGATTTTGTTGAAGCCTTTGAAGGTCCACATAACAGCTTGCTTTTACCAATAGCACCCATTGACTTTGGGAAGGATTTCTTCGTCCGAGAGAACTCGATGATCCCGACGGGTAGCGCTTTTTTCGGGATTGAACTTGCCATTGATGTTCGAGTAATCATACAATCAACAAGAATAGATGGGAACAAAGTTAGATGATACATAGTAAGTGAGACAAGATTGAGAGCACCCTTATGACAAAGAAGTAGTAACACTCAAGACGCTCCCAACACATACCGAGACAGATAGAGTGGCAAAGATTGCAACTATATGACACCTTTCAACTATATGATGACATACATAATTAAGATATATCAATGAAGAACATACATATAGACAAATGATTACATGACGAGCTTATAAGGGATTTAAAGGGCAAAAGAGTGCATTACAACGTGATTATGACATGAGCCAAGATACACATGTAAAAGTGATATAACACATATGTATGAGGCAAAAAGAAACATTTGGCAGTCGTGAGAGAACCCAAGTACCTTTTGCCTAAACAGAGATGTCATAACAGTTTACATAGAGTAAGTTGATTCAACAAGTCGAATTAGGAGATCCTAGGAGTAGTGAGAGCGAAATCATCTTTAGCAAAAACTTTGAACATTTTAAAAATCCTTGACCCTAAGACAAATTCTCAATCATGAACACTGTTATAAACTTGTAAAAACAAGTCGTCATCTAGAGCCACGGACAAGTCACAAAAGGATTAGCACTCTAAGTCGCTAAGCTAATTCGCTAACATGTAAGACCAAGTTGCCATGAATAAAACCTAAACCAAGTCGCTACAAAGCAGTCAACTAAGTCGCTAGGTAACAAATTCGCTAACTTGTAAATACAAGTCGCTATCTGCTAACTCGCTAACCAAGTCGCTAGGATAATTCGCTAGCTCAGAAAGTCAAGTCGCCATGTACAAGAATTAAGCCAAGTCGCTACAAAGTGGTTAACTAAGTCGCTAGGTTATTAATTCGCTAACTTGTAAATACAAGTCGCTAGTTACTAACTCGCTAACCAAGTCACCGGAAATTAGTGAACTAATTCGCCACGGAGACGATTCGCTAAGTAGAACTCTAACTCGCCATGAAGAACATTCATACTAAGTCGCTACCAAGAACAATCTAACTCGCCACCAAGAACACTCCTAACCCCAACCCATCAGTCCAATCCATTATAATCATCCATCAATGTATCCAACCAATATAATCCAAACAAATATATTCCAAACAATTTAACACGTTCAATCATTTTATAAGAATCACACACACGATTACATAAAAATCCGAACCTAAGCGAGAGAGTCAACTAATCACACCTCACGAGCACGAACGGATCTGAATATAACGATAAGTTAGAGACTAGACACCAAACATAAGATAGTAACGATAAGAGTGAATCAAGCAAACCTTATGCTAAGTCGCTAGTAAGACTAAAGTGACGAAGAGAGGTAGAAGAAAGGAACGAGAGAGAAAAAATTTCTTGAGGGTAAAGTGGTAACTCGCTAATGGGTAACTCGCTAGGGTATACAACCTAACTTAGGCAATATGACACAATTGGTCCTTGTGGTTATAAACTAAGGTGGTAATTCGCTAGTGCAACATAACTTACACTATATGACAAGTTTGGTCCCTATGGTATTAGTGAATGAGTGGTAATAATATGCTAACACGGATAAGATAACGCCTCTAGCATTGATTATTACATCGATCATCATGAAACAATTCAACATTTCAACACATAGGCGCTATAACGAAAGCACACACCGAAAAGTCTCATGAGCAAGATACAATCACAAATATATACAGGAGAAACCCATTCCCGATATTTCAAAAGTATAACCAGCTAGTCACACAAGGTGAAATCACCACATCATACAAATAAACAAGCATCATAACCAAAGACAAGCCAATGGTGTATAAACTATCTCCCCTCAATCAATGTCAACAAAGAACATTGATTGATATTACCCAACCCATTAAACCACCAAGAATATATCTTTTGTTCGAACTTCATCTATGATCCCGTGCCATTATTGAATGACATTTCTAGGACCGTAGATGTTATCGATAACAAGGAGTATATTCATTATTAGATTGTGAAAAAATGATAAAATGATAAAATTTTGAAAGGAGTATATAAATTTTTTTTTTTTTTTTTTTTTTTTTTTTTTAAAGCTTGATTTATACAAAGACATGGAAGGACGAGTCCAGATTCGAAATGAATAGGAGTCAAAGTAAGAGGTACATCAACTCGCAAGCTATAGCTCCCGAATGAGCCATGTTCATATCTCGAGGGAACCAAGTCATGAAGTTCCCGATTGAGTTGAGCATTGTACCGAAAAGACCGAGAACACATTGTACTTGAAGCACATGTAGACTTGTACATAGAAGGGTTAGTGACATGTTTAGTCTCACATTTAGATTCAACACAAGATAATTCGTGACGTATCATTAATGGGGATCCTAATAGGTTCTTCATTCTTGAAAAGTTTACCCGGGAATCCACTGAGGCATGATTTAGGAATGTAAGTTCGCTTAAGTCCTCAGATACTTAAATAATCGCCAGGGGAATCCATTTGAAGCCACAAAGTGAGATGAACTAAATGAGTGCACACCCTTGTTTTGACTATTTGTCTTTTGTGATCCGAGAATTTCTTAGGGATTGATCCGTCGACTATGTTTTGCATGATACCTAGTTGCTTATAGCATTTTTGACTTGTGGGTGATGTTCATTAGTCCTATGCTTGGGATTCATCATATCCGAACTAGGCAATGAAGTGACCGGTTTTGACAAAATGACTTGTTATCAACTTGGGATGTAAGCTTAGATTTCAATGGTTTAGCTCTTTCGCACCTAAAGGCATTAGGTTGTTTAATAACTGCTCGCTTCAAGTGGTTCGAAACGCTGACTTTCCCAAAGTTGAAGGTTTTGCAAACTTAGTGTTCATCCTATTTCCAAAGATACTTCCCGAGCTCATTTTTAGGGCAACAATATTGAAGCTCTTATTCGAATTTGTTCTTTGAGGTCATCAATATCTTTCATCAAGAGATTAGATTGATTGACTAATTTAGAGTTTGTTTCCTCAAGGTTCTTTCTTAAAAGCTCATTTTCTCTTAGAAGGTTGGACACACATAGAGCTAGTTCGTAATTCCTAGATTCTAGTGTATCACTTATCTCATGACAAATATAATTCGGGCTTCGAAAGAAGAGATTTTATTTCTTATGGTTGAATCTTTGTCCCGAATCGGGATTTTAACCGATTAATTTCAAAAATTTCTAAATTCGAAGTTCCAGACACTACACTGCTTTTTTGCATAAAACATTTCATCCTTATGTTGTATTTCAATTTGCAAAGAGATACAAGTTTTTCAAGAATTGAAAATTTGTTTGAAAGCTCATCATATACCCTTTTTCAATCATGTTACTTGCACTAGATTCGCATAAAACAAAGATTGATTCCACATTGTTATGTTCGTGGTAAGAGTCATGTACCTTTTTGTGAGAATTTGTGTGATCGATAAGTGTACCTTGTTGATTGATACCTTTTCCGACTCGAGAATTTGAGATCGTTGTTGTTTTCTTCATCCTTTTCCATCATAACCGAGATTCTACAATCGTCTGTCTTCTGTCGGTTCAACTGAGTGAAGCATGACACGTCATCATTGTTCCATGGACACTCTTGACACTCATTCAATTCCTTCAACTTGTTATTCTCTTTGCGCTTCCTCGATGTATGTTTCCATATTACTCATGAGTTGAATAAATGAGTTTCGAACTCATGAATTTCCATTCCGTGTGCTTTTGAAAGACATTCCACCATGGTATTATCAAAATGAGGAGTATTCTTCCGGATAAGTGGTTGAAATTGGTTGAAGATGGTTTGGAGAGCAGATGAGAATCATCACTGAGAGCTTTTCTTTGGTAATTTGAAACCTCACCGTTCTAGGTTAAGCAAAACAACTCTTGTTAAAGTGGGAAAATCCTCGACGAAGGATGGCACAACTTGTTCGATCCATGGTTGTTGATAAGAGTAATTTGAGAAGTCGATCGAGTTGTTGAAACGGCTCACCGGTGCATTCCACATTCTTAGTATCATCCGATGATATTAAGAGTGACTTATTTGAGTTGTTCGATTGATTGATACCGAGTTATTAGGTGTGAGGCCTTCGATGGGCATTCTGCTTCACTATTCTCGTCAGGTCATAGAGAGCAAGTACTTTGGTGATTAAAGAACCGTGATGACCGACATTGTGTTATTATGAATTACTCCCAAGTCTCTAGAGAATTTAGAATCAATTCGCTACTAGTACTAATCCCAAGTCGCTAGAAAGTACTACACCAAGTCGCCAACACTAATTCGCCACCACGCTAAGTCGCTAGCTTTCCAATTCGCTAGCCGATGTAAGTCGCTAGGTGGTAACTCGCTAACACTCAAGTCGCTAGCAAAATTCAGCAGAATTGCCACTCAAGTCGCCAACAATGCAAGTCGCTAAAGAGCAACTCACATGCACCAAGTCGCTACCACAAGTCGCTATCCGTAGTGGAGAGTCCACTACTTGTACTTTAACTCGCTAGATCTAACTCGCTAGCTTTAACACCGTAAGTCGCTACAAAACCGTGAAGCAAGTCGCTACCAAGAAACTATTCCGAGAGCTAAGTCGCTAGCTTGAAAACCAAATAAACTTCACTTTTCAATCCAAAACAACCCAACCAAGATGATTCAAGCTACCAAATGAAAACCTAAACACTTTTGATGATTCTAAACATAAAAGTACCAACAAAATTCAAACTTTAACACAAGAGATCAACCAAATGATGCAAAACCACTAAACTTTTTCAAACTCAAAACCACCTAAAACCACTATAAATCCAAAGATGTGCAAGATATGATCTAACCATGGCTCTTGATACCAATTGTAAGATATTAACTTTCACATACACATCATAACATTAACACAATGAGCACATAGATGGTTTTAGAGAGAAAGAGTGGGACATTCTAGTGAGAGAAACTTGTGGAATATTAGATTACCAAAGAATATCCAACCCTCTACCTTGCAAGGTAGAGGGTATTTATAGGTTACAAACTAAACGACCTCCGACGGCCTCATGTGGATCGTGGATACAGGGTAAAGACCCGACCTTCTTCCACGGTGTTGCACTACACTATTTTACGCTACTAACTAACTACATAAACCGTAACTAATGACCAATCTACGAGCTAACTTATGCTAGATAATAGTTGGGGTGACCGACTCTTTCAACACCGGAATTTTCTAATTCCTAACATTTTACGGCTTATTTGTATTAACGGAACCCATAACCAATCGACTCCGAGAAGGCACTGGAAATGCCCACCGTTGTCCGAGGGGTCAACGGGGACAAAGACTCGAGGGAAATATACCACCACGATACGGAACCCATCACCCCACATTGTTAATCGTTGTTGAGGTCGATCGATATTCTCGAAGAAGAACAAGTCGACAATGAAGATGAAATTTTATCGGCGGGAGAAGAAGTGGGCGTTGATGCTCAATCGAACAAGAGCCTCGGCGATCCACAAAAGTCTAAAGAGTCATCATTCCACGAGATAATGACTCGACTCTTGACATCTTCCTGTCTTGAAGAATTTAGGAGATTTGATAACACTCTTCCACCGATGCAGAGGCAACCGGTTATGTGGATCACCAAAGCTTCAAGGAAGCTATATTCGGGTCATTTGAAACTCTATGGGATCAACACACTGAAGCTAATGCCAGCTATGCAGATCTAAAAGCTGAAGTTTTTGATTTCAAAACCAACACCGATGAGCACAGGGATCTGATGTATGACAATCTTCACAGACTGGATGAAAACTTGATTAAATTTCTCAGGCACCTTCAAGGTGTTGGCACAAAGATAGATGAAATCAGGGAATCTGTCAAAGAAGACCCGGCGCTAACTCCAGGGTGCTGGAGGCTACTGAGGCTTACTTGAAACAATCCTCCAGCCTCACTGGACTAATCGAAATGCTCAAATATGCTAATGTTAAGGGTCTTCAATCTTCAGTCCAGTCTCTTTAGGCTACGTTGGGTTCTTTGGAAACTCAGATGGCTACTCTGGCTCAGGCATCGTCTTCTATGGCCTGGAATCTTGGGCCCAGACTGACTGCTTTGGAAGTATCTCAGGCTAATTTGGAAGCAAAGGTCACCGGTATTCAATCGATACTTGAGATATCAAGGCACCGTCACCGAGATTTATCAAGCCTTCAAGGTCAAGCACCTCGGACTCCTCGGTGCCACCTACAACTCTTGCCCTCACCGGCTTCTTCTGACAGCGGTTGAGGGAGAATATTGCTGAAGAAACTCCTTCTCACACTGAGGGGGAGCCAACACCACCAGTTTCAGCAATACCCATTTCATCAATCCCACCTTTATCATCAACAACAACAACAATGGCTATGACAGTTACACCCTTCACAACAACAACACCACCACTGGTAGTATCATCACCTTCCTCATGTCAGGACAAAGGAAAAGGCATAATGCAAACTCCTGAGCCTGAGAAGATTCCCTACAAGATCGGCGACACTGAATACCTGCTCACACCACAACAACTAAGTTCCTATCTTGCAAAGAAGAAAGGAAAGCAAACGAGTGAAGATGAAAGGAAGAGCAAAGAAGATGATAAAGTTGTCGCTAAAGAAGCTAAGAACTTGGGAATTGATCCTAAAAGCTTGAAAAGGGTCGAGGCAGACGAAGTTCAAGGACGCCAGTCGCTAAGATGGTCAAATGAGAAAGCGAGTTGGAAGAAAAGAACAAAAGAACTGCAGACCATCGTGCAAGCAAGAATTGATCATTACAAGCGGACAATGACAAGCGTAAGGCTGCTGAGAAGATCATTGATGTCAAAATCATCCCAAGTCTAAACCACCGGCAATGAGCGTCTGAGGGGATGATAAAGACACTTCGAGGTTCATGACCCCCAAAATTCACCGACTTTGGGATCACCGAACTCGATGAACTTGGTCCATTAATTGAAAAGAAATGAGAATGTGGTGGTTAAGGAGCCGATAAAGATGCTCAAGAAAGGTATGAAAGATCGAGGGATGCACCATCACAACTAGGGATTCACTGCCTTAAGCGCACCACAAGGATCGAACCTCGGTCATCACAAGGCAAAAGAAAGAGGTTGAGTTCCACCGAGATCAAAGTGCACGGACTCGAATGCAACAGGAGTGCTGAAGGTGTAAAGTTCGTGAACTATCGGTGATTGAAAAGCACGAAGAGGATATTCCACATTGATGTCTATGGAAACCCGACATTTCAAAGATGGAGTGACATTGATCAAGCATGTGTGGCGCAATGTTGAGCTACATACATGGCCTCTCAAATCTGAGACTCTCGCAAACGTCGGGTTCGTCTTGACCTAAACGCCAAGATAAGAGAGCACCCTGACAGAGAAACACTCATCACCAAGAAAGTAAAGCTTGAAGCATTGGGGGATCCATCTTGACTGACATCAATTTTCATTATCTTTTGTACTAGTGATAGGAACCTTGTAATTTGATCAATAAACGATGTATGTTTTGTTAAAACTTTCAGTGTTCCTTATTGTATTCATTAGTATGGAAAACTATAAGGGGGGGGGGTTGAATAGTTTTACCAATTTAAAACTTCCTTTTAAATATTTAGATCGACTTATGTCAATCTATTTGGTTGTTTATGTTGGACGTTGATAGATATATATATAAACGTGTAATGAAAGATAAAGAGTAAGAAGCACATCACCACGACACAAGTTATTTATAGTGGTTCAGCTACAATTACACCTTCCTTGCCCTACTCCAATCCCCGAGTCACCTACTCGAGAGTTCGTAAACAATACACCAACTCCTTATGGCGGAGAAGCCTTCACAACGTCGCTTAACCTTTTTCCGGTACAAAGCTTATAAATACCGAGTTCCTTCACACCAAGGCGAACCACACCTAACACAACGTCTCCTACCCTTTATACGCTGCTAGGCTAACCACCGAGTTCTTTCACACCAAGGAGAACTAATCTTATCACAACATTGCCTACCCTTTATTAGGTACTAGGCTAAGCACCTAGTTCCATTACTATGGAGGAACTACTACCCTTCACAACACAACATCTAATATCAAGGAGATCCACTCCTTGTTACAATACCATCAAGGATATCACCATCCTTGGAAATAAACAAATACTTATATGTATAATGATGCACCTCATCGATTATACGACCTAGGCATTCTTCCCAAATGCTACTTGATTTGATTCTTCGGCATCCTTCACTAATTCCTTAAACACAACGCTTGGCACCCTTCACTAATGCCTTCGTCTTGACACCTTTAGCATTCTTCACTAATGCTTTGACACGGATGATCGGCATCTTTCACTAATGCTTTCATCTTGACACTTTCGGCATTCTTCACTAATGCCTTCAACCCAACATCTATGGAGAAAGTAAGAACTATCAACAAGAGAACCTTAGTTGTCTTGATGATGACGGCATGGCAACTCATTGACTTGAGCTTGCTCGTCTTCAAGAAGTGGTGATCTCGCCTTTAAGAGGAACCTAAAGATCACACAAAACAAAAGACATACTACATAGATCACTTGGATCCGAGGTTAGAGGTTATAATACTTGGGGAAGTATGTGTAAAGTGATGAGTAGAAAGGAAGAAATGGCTCTCTATTTATAGAGAAAATTCTCTCTTGTTCCCGGATCCCACGGATCCCTACCACAAGGATCCACTAGCACAAAGTCAAGGATCCGTGGAACGCTCCTCTTGCCCATGGGTATTTTTGGTTATGGGTCATGGGTCATGGGTTATGGGTTGATCCATGGTTTTCTTTCTAGATACAATGAACTTGGTTAAGTGGTATATATAAAACCATGGGTTATGAGTCAATACCATTTGCTAGTTTTACCCATTTAGTATATACTTGTTTTACCCATTTTAGTATATACTTGTTTTTACCCATTTTGGTATACTTAGTTTAAGTATATGCTAACCCAATATGTAAACACTAGTTGTTGTACATATGTATCTAAATCATAAAATCACTTATACATGGTTTAGTGTTTTATGTGAAAACGTAAGTGTGTTATGAAACTATTAACTCAAACCATTTACGTATTTTATTTGTTTCGTTAAAATGATTTTACGTTTGTTATCGACAAAATATTAGAAGATTGTAAAATATAAATAAACGTTTTTACGGCTTATTTGTATTAACAATTAGTACATTCAGTGTAAGAAGAAGCCAATTGCTCACTTACACTGATCAAACACTTAGGCTATTTGTATATCCAAATAGGGGGAGACTATTGGGTTCAGTAAATACCCAAACCCCTTGATATAGGATTTAAATAGAAAATAACCTAAGTGCTTAGACCGTTAAACACTAACAGGTCACTGAGTGCATAGTATCTCAGTGAGCCATCTTCGAGACGCCAAGTGAGGCGAAGAAGAAGTCTCTCCACCGATGGCGAGAACTTAAAGAGTGAAGGCGAGTCAATAAGAAGATGATGGGTTCGGTGGTGATGACAATAACTCACTAAATCCCTCAAACTCTCTCCAACTACAAACATCGAAGACAAACCGGCGAAGGCGGCGAAAACTATGAAGACTAAAGAATGGGTGGGACAAAGCGGTTATGCTTGAAGCGATAAAGATGGAGTGCTTATCTTCAAGAAGTCAACTTTCCACGAAGGCTCGACATCGGTACTAACAAGTAGAAAGTGGCTTTGTCCTTACCTAATATAGCCTTTATGTGAGACAAAATACATCGATATTTTGTCTTACATAAATGTCGGTTGTGTGGAAAACTAGAAGGGGGTTGAATAGTTTTACCAATTTAAAACTTCCTTTTAAATATTTAGATCGACTTATGTCAATCTATTTGGTTGTTTATGTTGGACGTTGATAGATAGATATATAAACGTGTAATGAAAGATAAAGAGTAAGTAGCACATCACCACGACACAAGTATTTATAGTGGTTCGGCTACAAGGACACCTTCCTTGCCTACTCCACTCCCCGAGTCACCTACTCGAGAGTTCGTAAGCACTACACCAATCTCCTTATGGCGGAGAAGCCTTCACAACGTCGCTTAACCTTTTTCCGGTACAAAGCTAAATACCGAGTTCTTTCACACCAAGGCGAACCACACCTAACACAACGTCGCCTACCCTTTATACGGTGCTAGGCTAACCACCGAGTTCTTTCACACCTTAGGAGAACTAATCCTATCACAACGTCGCCTACCCTTTATTAGGTACTAGGCTAAGCACCTAGTTCCATTACTATGGAGGAACTACTACCCTTCACGACACAACACCTATTATCAAGGAGATCTACTCCTTGTTACAACACCATCAAGGATATCACCATCCTTGTAAATAAACAAATACTTATATGTATAACGATGCACCTCATCGATTATCGACCTAAGCATTCTTCCCAAATGCTACTTGATTTGATTCTTGGCATCCTTCACTAATGCCTTTGACACAACGCTTGGCACCCTTCACTAATGCCTTCGTCTTGACACCTTTAGCATTCTTCACTAATGCTTTGACACGGATGATGAGCACCTTTCACTAATGCTTTCATCTTGACACTTTCGGCATTCTTCACTAATGCCTTCAACCCAACATCTATGGAGAAAGGTAGATCTATCAACAAGAGAACCTTCGTTGTCTTGATGATGACGAAGCATGGCAACTCATGGACTTGAGCTTGCGTCTTCAAGAAGTGGTGATCTTTCCTTTAAGAGGAACCTAGAAGATCACACAAAACAAAAGACAAAGACTACATAGATCTCTTGGATCCGAGGTTAGAGGTTAGAATACTTGGGGAAGTATGTGTGTAAAGGGATGAATAGAAAGGAAGAAATGGCTCTCTATTTATAGAGGAAATTCTCTCTTGTTTCCCGGATCCCACGGATCCCTTCCACTGGGATCCGGCTAGCACAAAGCTAGGGATCCGTGGAGCGCATCCTCTTTGCCCATGGGTATTTTGGGTTATGGGTCATGGGTCATGGGTTATGGGTTGATCCATGGTTTTCTATCTAGATACAATGTACCTTAAGGATACATTGAACTTGTGTAAGTGGTATATATAAAACCATGGGTTATGGGTCAAAACCATTTGCTAGTTTTTATCTATTTAGTATATACTTGCTTTTACCCATTTTAGTATATACTTGTTTTTACCCATTTTAGTATACTTAATATAAGTATGTATTAACCCAATATGTAAACACTAGTTGTTGTACATATGTATCTAACTCATAGAATTACTTAAACTTGTTAAGCCAATATGTAAACACTAGTTGTTGTACATATGTAATACTAAATCATAAAATCACTTATACTTGTTTTAGTGTTTTATGTGAAAATGAGAATATGTTAGAAACTATTAGTTCAAACCATTTACGTATTTTATTTGTTTCGTTAAAATGATTTTACGTTTGTTATCGACAAAACATTAGAAGATCGTAAATATAAATAAACGTTTTTACGGCTTATTTGTATTAACAATCTCCCCCTTTTTGTTGATGACAAAACATAAAATTATTTTAAGGAAAAGCTAAAATTAAAAAAGTTTGAATTTGTAGTTTTACTTTCTTCTCCCCTTTTGTCGAAACAAAAGAGCCTTGAAAAAAGCAACACATTGTTTTTAAGAAAAACATGTGAAAGAAATAAAAAGAGGTAGAGAGCAAGTAACGGAAAGGATCTCGTCTTTACTCCCCTTGACGAGTCCATCCCTAGGTAAGGCGTCAAGAAAGTAATACTAATCTAGTTTGTTTGCAACTAAGTTTGCAAAGATTTCGTCTAAGTGACGAATGTGCTCCCCATGATGATTGCAATTTTGCAAAGGGATGTCGAAATGTAATCCTAATATTGCAAGTAATTTGCAATGTATTGTTTTGACACAAAGCTCCCCTAGCTTTAGGGTGTCAAAAGGCTTCAAGTGTAGATTGAATAACTACAAAACAAAGGTTAGAGAACAAGTATAATGCACAATTTCCTGCATATGTGATCCAAGTTAGTAGAAAAATAGTTTTACGTCTCACGGATCCCACGGTTCCCTCCTAGTAGGGATCCGTCTAGGCAATTTTGAGGGATCCGTATAGGCGATGATTAAATTCAAGAATGGTGATGTAACAAGTAATGTTAACATCAAAATGAGATATGTATTTAACCAACAAACATATACTCAATTCAATATGGCAAGTAAACTATCATTCAATAAAACATAAGAGATGATCAACAAATCTCTAAAAACTAAGAGAATGATTTAGCCATATTCAACTAATACTAATAAGTGACCAAAGCTTAAGAAGCAACAATGTGCTTGAGTCTAGGGATGAGTAGACTTGTTGATTTGGTCCAATCTTTCAAGAAGATAATTAAACATGAAATGCAACTCATTTCGTACTTCTTGAACAAGTCCTTGGGTGATTAGACAATTAGAGCAATTATTGTCTTGATTAGGAACATGATGTTTTGAGGAGGTTCTACAAATGATGGTGGAGGTACATTGAGTAATTTAGGATGAGGTTCTACTAGGAATGAGAGTGGTGGTAATGGAAATTCCTCCATATGATCGAGTCCTTGGTGGTTCCTTGTTTCCAACGATGGACTAGTTGGTGATGTAGGTGGTTCCTATTTTAACGAGAAGGTTGGTGAATGGGAAGTTCTCGGTGGTGAATGCTCTAATGAATAGAGAGAGGCTCGGTGAAGGACTCTAGTCCATGCTCTAGGAATGAAGGTTTAGACGTTTTGCTAGAACTAGGTATGTTTGGTTTAGAGCTCGATGATCCCTTTTCTAACCTAAGAGGTTTAATGCTAATTATTGCGGTTCTCTTGGCAATTGTTGATTGGGTTTGTTGAGGTGAGATTCTAGCACTATTATCTCTTATGGATGATGATTCGGTGGATGGGAAATCCTACCATTTGTGGTTTTAACCAGAGATGATTCGGTTGAGAAAATTTTGTATTTTCTTGGGTGGTTCTTGGTTGGATGAGTTAGCACTAGGAGCTTTCCTCATGATGAAATGACTAAGGAAAAGGTTTCTAAATGCTGAGAATTATGGTGTGTTTGATGACTAAGGAGTTCTAGCAATATGACTTATAAAAGGGAAGGATTTAGCAAGTGCATTCAAGACTTAAGTCTCTAATATCCTATGGAATGTGATGATTAGCATGCACAAGAGTCAACTTGATCTAGAGATTTAATTAGGATGAGGTGGAGTGTTCAAGTTAGCAAGATGAGCTTGAAATGATTGTTCGAGCAAGAGTTGACATAAATCATCATCCGGATCCTCGGTTCCCACCAATGGGGAATCCGTCTAGGCTAATCCTAGGGATCCGGCTCTCGTGACTAGGAAAGGATAGTAGTGATGTTTGAAAGGTCTAAAGCCTATACCTTTTTGAGTGTTTCAGTTCTCCTAAGTGTCTTTAAATGGAAGGGTACTTAAATGTTCAAGGGCAATGAGTGATGTAGCTAATGATTGCCTTATATGGAAGAAATTGGAACTTTCGTGAGTACCAATGAATGAACAAAGATGACACTAAAATCTTGAGAGTGTCAAATGGAGCTAAATGATCCTAGTGATCAGAGAGTGACTTAGGATAATGTCTTGGAGAAAATCCTAAAGGTTTTAAGGTGAACTAGAATTTGATCCATTTCGACCAATTTTGAGGTAAGGATGATTATGATCAATTTTGCCATAATCGAAAGATTTCTAAGTCTAGATGTGAGGGATCATGTGAGAAATAATGAGTGATCTAGAGGCGGAAGAGTAATGAGTTTAGGTGAAGCGATAGATCGAAAAGCACTTTGAGTGTGATCCTATGAGTGAGTGTGAAGCTTACTAAGCTTGAGTAGGACTTAAGAGATCCTAAGGTATTAAGTTCAGCTAGTGTGAAGTAGTCTAGGAACATGGTTTGAGGTGTAAAGTTGAAACTCTACTTCTATTTGCCGGATCCCACGGATCCTTCACTTGAGGATCCGGCTAGTTACAAACTAGGGATCCGGCATCCGGGACGATTTTACTTAACGGTGAGCGTTTGTTCTAAGTATCGAAATTAGAAACTAATGATCTCTACAGAAAGCATACATGTATACAAGTAAAACATCTTGAGTATCATGTAGAAATAGCACATAAGCAATTAAATGAGATCTAGCTCACAAGTAACACGAGGGTTTGTCAAACTTAACAAGCGCTATTTAAGAAGCTCAAAATAGATTTACGATCTAGATTAGTAAATCGTTTGTATTAACAATGGCGTGCAGATTAGATGATGGTGTTCAAGGCGATAGGGTTGTTTTGGCCAACGGAAGCAATGAACTATGTATAGTCATTATGGATGGTGATTAGCATACAATGAACTTCGTCCATGAAGTCATGTAGCTCTTCTAGATCAAAGCACGATAATCGCTTGATGAGGCAAGTGGTTGTGATTAATTAAAAAAAAATCAATTTTACAACTTGGTTGATTAGTAATCCTAAGACAACGCAAAGTATTTCCATTGTAAACTTACTTTAGGGAAACATGGGAGTATAGATTTCCCAAGTGAGAGAATGAATATGAGACTATTACTAGTGGTGCTCAATTACGGCTAAACACGACCATTTTTACGGGTGATTCCACATACCCAACTTCTATCAAGGAAGCAATTCAACCGTTAGGTCAAATTGAGTTTCTAGTGCCATAAGTTCTCCAGTATTCATTCTCAAGTTAGGAAAATTTATATTCCTACAATGGCCTATCGAAGAGTAACAATGATGATACTTTGCTTCGTTTAATATTATACTTGAGACAACTAAGGTGTGAAGGCGTCATGTTAAAAATAAGTTTAAAAGTTGTCCATATGGTAAACAAAAAATGGTTGGATGAGCTAGTTCAACATATGTTGTTGGAAAGCTTTGAGTTTGGACTTTCGGATATGAACAATTATATTTGCGTTGCAAAATAATTTACTTGAGTATATCGGATGAAATAATCAAGTTGTCAATCCTACTATGAAGCTTGGAGAGCGATCATGAAAAGGAAAATGGGAGAGTACATCATCAACACAAGTGTAGGTTATGATCCGATGTACATTCTTGTTGTTTTAGAAAACGATACAAGAACAAAAGAAATCATATAAGCACATAAAACATTTATGTTGCACACATGACAAACTCAATCAAAATCCATTTAGTGTGTTATATGTTTTAAACATTTTCAACCTATATGACTTATTTAAGTATCTAAACCAACATTTTCGACACAACTAGATGTTATCCCAAACACTCCTTCAAATAGCACATTGATTAGTAGAATATTACTAAATCGACAAACAAGAGAATGAATAGCAAGGTAAGGAAACCACATATGCTATTCAATCAAACAAGCACAAAAGCTATTTGAGATAAGCAAATAATCAAGTAATGCAAAGAAGACAATTTATCATTTAGCATAGCATACGAAAGTTCTTTTCATCGCTTTGTGTTAAATATAAACATGTATACCAAGCTTGATTAGTTTATTTTATATTTATAAATATGATCAAAACCTTAATTTCAATAGAGGACACATTGTTATTCAAAAGCGAAAACATCCGTCTCCAATTAGATCAAAAGTTTGTGCAAAAGTTATGACCGAAAAATGACTTTCTATTATTAATCAATGATTCTGTAAATTATTGTTTTGAATCAGTTTATGAAATCATTTTAAATGAAAGTAGACTCAAATACCTTTAAAGCGATAGGTGGCACGACTTCTAACGACTTACGGTTAAAAGTTATGAATTTTGAAATTGGACAAAAAGTCTTCAGTACCTACGGATCCCACGGATCCCTTGCTTGAGGATCCGTCCGATGTAACTGAGGATCCGCGGATCGACACGAAATTACAAAATGTACGTTTTGACCCGACGAAAAGGTTTAGTCTTTGTAGACTTTTTAGTGAAGTTATATTACCCATTTTACCTTTATTCAAGCTTGATTAACAAGATATCTAACAAAACTTCAAAAAAAAAATACTAAAACACTTTTCATATTATGCTTATTATAAGATAGAAGCATATATCACCATTTTGTCCACAAGCAATTTAGCACGTTTTGACAAAAATTGTAACTAAGAAAACATACCTTTGTTGTATTCCCTTTGTATGGTTTTAGAAACCATAGGCGCGAAATACTTCATGATCTTCTAAGATACCCAAATCCTTTGCTATATTCCCTTTTTATGGTTTTAGAAACCATAGACGCGAAATACTTCATGATCTTCTAAGATACCCAAATCCTAGTATGAAGAACTCTCAAAGGAAAAAAATTAGAATGATCTATCACTATCCAACATATGATGATTTCTAAAAACATGACTCTTTGTTTTAAGAAATTCCCTTCTTTGTAGTTTTCAAACATACACGGATCGTATCAAGTTTTCAAAGTACAATATACTATAAAAAACTTGGTAACGAAGCTCTGATACCAATTGTGGAAAACTAGAAGGGGGGGTTGAATAGTTTTACCAATTTAAAACTTCCTTTTAAATATTTAGATCGACTTATGTCAATCTATTTGGTTGTTTATGTTGGACGTTGATAGATAGATATATAAACGTGTAATGAAAGATAAAGAGTAAGTAGCACATCACCACGACACAAGTATTTATAGTGGTTCGGCTACAAGGACACCTTCCTTGCCCTACTCCACTCCCCGAGTCACCTACTCGAGAGTTCGTAAGCACTACACCAATCTCCTTATGGCGGAGAAGCCTTCACAACGTCGCTTAACCTTTTTCCGGTACAAAGCTAAATACCGAGTTCTTTCACACCAAGGCGAACCACACCTAACACAACGTCGCCTACCCTTTATACGGTGCTAGGCTAACCACCGAGTTCTTTCACACCTTAGGAGAACTAATCCTATCACAACGTCGCCTACCCTTTATTAGGTACTAGGCTAAGCACCTAGTTCCATTACTATGGAGGAACTACTACCCTTCACGACACAACACCTATTATCAAGGAGATCTACTCCTTGTTACAACACCATCAAGGATATCACCATCCTTGTAAATAAACAAATACTTATATGTATAACGATGCACCTCATCGATTATCGACCTAAGCATTCTTCCCAAATGCTACTTGATTTGATTCTTGGCATCCTTCACTAATGCCTTTGACACAACGCTTGGCACCCTTCACTAATGCCTTCGTCTTGACACCTTTAGCATTCTTCACTAATGCTTTGACACGGATGATGAGCACCTTTCACTAATGCTTTCATCTTGACACTTTCGGCATTCTTCACTAATGCCTTCAACCCAACATCTATGGAGAAAGGTAGATCTATCAACAAGAGAACCTTCGTTGTCTTGATGATGACGAAGCATGGCAACTCATGGACTTGAGCTTGCGTCTTCAAGAAGTGGTGATCTTTCCTTTAAGAGGAACCTAGAAGATCACACAAAACAAAAGACAAAGACTACATAGATCTCTTGGATCCGAGGTTAGAGGTTAGAATACTTGGGGAAGTATGTGTGTAAAGGGATGAATAGAAAGGAAGAAATGGCTCTCATTTATAGAAAATTCTCTCTGTTTCCCGGATCCCACGGATCCTTCCACTGGGATCCGGCTAGCACAAAGCTAGGGATCCGTGGTCCGCCTCTTTGCCCATGGGTATTTTTAGTTATGGGTCATGGGTCATGGGTTATGGGTTGATCCATGGTTTTCTATCTAGATACAATGTACCTTAAGGATACATTGAACTTGTGTAAGTGGTATATATAAAACCATGGGTTATGGGTCAAAACCATTTGCTAGTTTTTATCTATTTAGTATATACTTGCTTTTACCCATTTTAGTATATACTTGTTTTTACCCATTTTAGTATACTTAATATAAGTATGTATTAACCCAATATGTAAACACTAGTTGTTGTACATATGTATCTAACTCATAGAATTACTTAAACTTGTTAAGCCAATATGTAAACACTAGTTGTTGTACATATGTAATACTAAATCATAAAATCACTTATACTTGTTTTAGTGTTTTATGTGAAAATGTAATATGTTAGAAAACTATTAGTTCAAACCATTTACGTATTTTATTTGTTTCGTTAATATGATTTTACGTTTGTTATCGACAAAACATTAGAAGATCGTAAAATATAAATAAACGTTTTACGGCTTATTTGTATTAACACATTGTAAATCCACTCAATTCCAAGTTTAGCCCATACAAAACTTGCAACTGTGTGTTCACTACCACCGCCAAAGTAGTATGTCTAGTAGTCACGTACTGCGTTGTCATAATAGTTCACAATATAGCATCACGTATATAATAATGTATGCCGAGCAAAGCCCTAGAATAAATAATATCGTCCGTAACATAGTGGACGAGAGGTTGGCCGACCTCTAATAGCGCTATCCATACTACCTACTGATAGGAGACTAACAATGTGAATGTACGAACAGTACATCATACAACTATTATATACAATTAAGAACACTCCGAACATGGGAGAATTTGCACGCTCCACCAATAAGGCGAGACTTTGGGTCAAGAACGCTCCACCAAAATGGCGAGACTTTAGGTCATAGTACGTACAGTTCAATAAGTTCAAACAAGTCATAAGTTTATAATTAAGTTCAAGTGTTCCAGTCAAAAGTTCATAATTAAGTTCAAGAGTTTAGGTCGAGTTCAAAAGTTCAAAACAATCAAAGAGCTCAAAACATATCATAAGGTTCAAAATAGTCAAAGTGTTCAAATATATGTTAAAAGGTCCAAATCAATTTAAAAGAGTTCAAATATATATGTCGAAGGGTTCAAAATCAAGGAAAGTGGTTCAAATAATAGTGTTCATAACTTAGTAATCAATTTAGTTCAGGCATAATCTACTTACGAGCATAAAGAGTGAAACAAAAGATTAACAAGTTCATGATAGTTCAAACAATATAGTTTAAGTTTAGATTCAACATATAGTTTGCAAATAATCGAAATTGAAATTAAAATAGTTGAGCATGTATCTCCCCCAAAGAGTTTGTAAAATGATTAAACGAGTAAAAGTGGGGCTACGAACTCACCTGATGCAATGATTATGATGACAAAAGTGGATACACTTAAATGAGGTGCAATATCTATCTGCAACCTAATATAAATGATATGTTCTAATGTAAGTCATGAAACAATGTCGTGCATGCAAACTCATATGATATCCATACCACTTGTACATTTTTGGAAATGAAATTTATCGTCGAAATATACGTTTATGACATCTCGTCATGTTATAAAATACTTTACAAGTACTTACGTTGAAACAACATCCTACAATAGTCGTTAAGTGATAAATCAAGAAAATATAGTTTTTCGTCGCAAAATAATGTACTTTGATAATTCGTGAAAGTGGCTAAGTGGCCTCGAAAAGCTAGTCGTAAAATAGCGAATATCGAGAGTTAGGAAACAAACTCAATGATTTTAGAAAGCTTGTAACATTATCTAAAAGTCATAACACTGGACTTTTATCCATACGAGTTCCGATCATAAAGAAAAATAATAGTGAAGTGAGGTAGTTGAGCTAAAATGTAGTTTATGGGTAGTTTTCGGGAAAGTTTGAGTGATCGTATATTATTCGTTATAACTTCGTTTGACGAACGGTTGAACATTTTGGAAAATAGGCTAGATGAACTCACTTTTACTTAAAGACATTATTTTCTCAAAAGTACTCTATCGATAGGAAAAACGGCTCCAAACATGGTCACTTGCGATAACCATTTTGGTCTAATAGAAAATATGTATGTGCCATTATTTGTGAAAAATAATAGTTACGATAGTCATATTTCAAACGCTTGTAACTTAATCGTTATAGCTCGGTTTTCTACGTTCTATATATCATCGGATTCGTTTTAGTATGTACTAATATATTTTTGATAAGTCGACTCTTCTAGTTTACGTCAAATACTCATTTTTTACCTTAGAAAATCCCTTGACAGCAAGTACTATTTCAGAAAATAGTTTTCGTCGTTAAACTTGAAAATAGCGTATATTTTTCGTTATAAACCCGTTTTAACCCGTTCAAGCGATCACGGTTTCGTTTTAAAGTCTATTTTCTGAAAACATAACCCAAAATAATCCCTGACCCACTGATGTTTCCAGATTTCACAAAATTGGACAGCCCTTATATATATTTTGTCGAAAACGATTTCTCTTGTTTGAAACTTGTTCTAAAACATTCCAATCAACACCAAAGATATTCTAAACCTACCAGACACCTTCTTAGGGTGTCATGGGTTCCTAGAATTCACCAAAAATTATAGAGTTCATGGGAATAATTATAGGATAGATCAAATTCATTATAAGTAGAAAAACAAGTAAAAAGTGGTATGAATACATATAATACTTGCATATTTTTGTACTAAAATGATAAAATAGATCAAGAATATGAGTATGAAAGTTATGAAAAATAATATGTAAGCTTACTTGGATGATTTAGTGAAAAAGATGAATGAAACCTTAGTGAAACCTTAAGATTATTAACTAAAACCCTTTAGTATCACACAAGTGTACTTAGATGATCTTGATCTTGAAAAAAAAAATAATGATCTTGGTCTTGGATTGATGGTGGCCGATCATAAGGATGAAGAGGAGAGGGTTTCTTTGTGTTTTCACCTTCTAATAATATGTTTGTATGTGTTTATTTTTAGAAATAAAATGCAAGTCTTGTAAATATCTAACCACAAGGGCATTTTGGTCATTTAGGTAATCAAATCAAACTTGGTAACTTCCATGACAAGGGGGGGGGCGTGGAACATGGATGAGAAGAAAGTCTTTGATGCATAATCTTGTAATAAAATGTATTAAGTGTAGATATCTTGTATATTAAGCTTAGATATTAAGTTTTTAGGTATAGAGTTGGCTAGAAATTGATTTTAACGGAACAAAATAAAATATATCGATGTTATAAAAATTATAAAATTACATTTCTCACAAGTATTGGGTGAATAAATAATTATCGTATCAAAATTACGTAAACCGTCGTAAATATATATATATATATATAACAATATATGTACTAAATAAATTCAAAACATCGGGTAAACTAATAATATAATTTTTATAATCTTAAAATGAGTATAAAAATATATCTGGACAATTGTCGAAAGTGTTGGATCAATTGATCAAAATAAATGATCGTGCGATAGCATTTATTTAATAAATAAATATACGTTAATGAAATATGCAAACCCATGCATGAACTAATATGAAAATGATGTTACTGATGATCTGTAGACTAAATCTAGTCTATATGAAATGTTCTTAATGATGTTCCATTAATATGCAGCTTAACCCTCACGGTTACGCGAATTTGATACTCGTAAACCTATTTTACGAAAAATGATGAATAAAAATCATGAATATATAAATTTTTCTCCGGGAATGAATAGTATTTTGTGAATAGTAAAATTTTGAAATAACCTCTCAAAATATCAAATCAACTTCAAAAATGATGAATAGTAACCGATGAATAGTAAATTCCCGAGATGAATAGTAAAAATTTCAAAGTTTGTAAAATGACCTGAAATTAAGAATTGTGACAAATTCTATGTGTAGGATCGAAAATATTGATGATTTATGTGGTTCGGGAGGTCGAGGTTGATCAAACATGATGAATCTATGCATATTTATAGTGAGAGAAAGTAGAGTGAGGGTGGAGAAAAACACAAAGTTTATTAGATTAAAAGATGAAAGGTTTCCCACTCATCTTATGGAGAGTCATGATGGGTATTTATAGGCTCATTACAATATGATTATCCTACTTGTACAATAGTAGTCCCTGTGGGCACAACTAACTACGTATCTAGTCCAATTCACGTGTAAGACGTTATCTTTATAAATAAGTGAGGCTAACAATCTCCCTCCAATATATCGTCACACATGAATGGTTACAATGAGACCTATAAACAAAGTAAATTACAATTAGAATAAACAATGTTGACGTTGTTGAAGCGCAAAGTCTCTGTAGTCTAGATATTGAGGATGACTTGAAGTTTTCTCTTCCGACGATCTCGGCATTTGATCTTTGTAGCTCTGAACTTCAACTATAATAGTCTAGTTAGGTTATTACTCCCTCCTAACTAGTGAGCCTTTTTTCTTTTATCTGCTTCCTCCTGAATCGACAACTCTCTTTTATAAAATCTCTTTAGTCTTCAAATACGCAACAGATAAATTAAATTTTATAGTGTGCACCATGGTTGTCGTTCGGGAGCATCGTAACAACATAACTCACTTAGTATTGCATCCAAGTTAGTAAAAAGCTCCGATGTACATACACTACTTCCCCCTCTTCAGTATTAAGCACGGTTCCCTCAATCAATCCAATCACAGAAGACGAAACACTACTTTTTCTTCATGTACTTCTCCCTTCGGATGGTTGCGAGTTATCGAAATCATCATAATGTTGTGTACATGACGTAGAATTACCTTTAACTTTATGCAATTTGAAGCCATAGCTTATGTAAGCATAATTCCGTGAGAATTTGTCGCACAAATATACTCTCAATACACTTCTCTCAAACCAACTTGTAATCGAACCTCATTTTAATTCACCGACTAATAGTAATGGCCACATATAGAGACAACCCGATACAACCAACTTGAAAAAGAAGTAAACATCCCAAATTTATGACTTAATGCTTGTACTATCCTCTTGAACAATCCACAACTCCGTGTGACACTGAGTACTACAACGTAACTCCTTAAAGTGATAGCTATACATTGTGAGCACTACAACGTAACTCCTTACATCAGTTATAACTAGATAGTCAAGCCTTAATCACTTATGAAAAATGCCCAAACAAGTTATCGTGAGACCATTGACTTATCTCAAAGATAAATAAGTACACCCGTAAAATGTCACTTCAAATTCAAATAAGCGATATCGTACAAAAACCCCGTAGTCGTTTTATTAAATAAATAACAATTCTAGCCTTGAAATGCGTATCCCTCGTGAAATTTTTTAATTCCAAAATATCACTCTTAGTCCAATAATTATCACAAATTTTGGCTAAATTTAACATTAAACAAAAAATTCAGATATAATTTTTGTGAGTCCGCTAAACCCAATCCGGATAGAAATTTATCAAAAACCAGCCCAACATTATTTCAGATAAATAGAGTCCATTACAACCCATGATGAATTTATGAATAGTTCTTCCTCTCAACAATTCTGGTATTATCGCAATAGCACGTAGGCACATTGGGGGATCTACCCAGTCAATGAATGGACAATTGACCCCTCATTACATCATGAACAAAGGAAATCACTATCATGAACCCTAATTATGAAAAAAGTTAAATTAAGAGACATTACCATTTTGGGACACGCCCAAAAGCGACGGCCAGGGTTATAGTTGGTCCAAGAAGTACGTACTACTTCTAGTCTACAACAAGAACAATTCACCATTTTCGATTTACTAAAATAAGCGGAGATGGTTTTTTGATTTAGGGTTTAGGTAAGTAAAAAATAAAAATGATTATTTGACACTAAAATATCAGACGGAAATTGACGCTAAAATATCATGATTATTTGATGTTATCATGTTTGGCTTTGAGTTTATGTAAGTTTAAGTTTTTGAAATAAGCTAGTTTATAAAACACACTTTATTTGTTTTGCAAGCTAATAAAGTTTTAATAAACTATAAGCCTTCATAAGTCAAGCAATTGAAATGGGCTTATGGAGGATTATATGGGCTAATAGTTAGTCAAAGTACTTAACTACCTTAAAAAAATAATGAATTAACACGAAAAAGTTTAAAATATGAATATACCATTTTTAGATGAATTTACAATAATATAACTTCAACTCTAAATAATTCGTTAAACAACTTAAAAAAAATTCAAACTTTTAATATGTTTGGTAAATAAAATTATTGAGAGATTATGCCTTTTTTTTGGAAAAAGTGAGCAACTTAAAATATAGAGAATTTTTTTAAATAGACCATATTCGACACCTATTTACGAAACAAGACGTCCCATTTTATTTTACGTGTGTCTTTTGCGACGTTCAACGCGACATAATTTTGGATTTATTTGCTAAAAGCGCGACGCATTTATCATATAAAACGCGATTAACCCAGAATCGCGACCTATTTAACAAAAAATGACACAAATGCGGCACATAATTTGCGACCAATGACATAAATCGCGACCCACAAAACTATTCATTTCTCATTCGTTTTGTAAAGAATCGCGATCCATGAGAAATAAATAGCTACCTACAAATCGCGACCTAAAAAGCAATTCGTTTTTTATTTGTTTAGTAACATTCTCGACCCAATGAGATTAGCGACCTACAAATCGCGACCGCGACCTACAAAATATTTAGTAAACTGTGAACTAAAAAAAATTAGTAAACCGTGAACTAAAATCACTACCTAATGATTCGCGACCACCTACAAAAATAGCGACCCAATATTTTATCTTTTTCAAGGGGATTTGGAACTAGTTATTCTATTGGTCAAATTATGTAACACTTCAATAATTGAAAAATATATAGATCATGTCAGTGTACAAGAATCATAACGTCAATAGTTAGGACTCATGAGTAATGACAATATGGAAAGAGGTAATGTAGAATAAAGATTGTAGAAAGTATTAAGCTTTATGGACCTTTTGGAGTACGAATGTCAGATTTTTCATTAATCTGTCAATTTTATGTCCTTCAATAATTAATAACTCACATACACAAAAAGTTTTTTATGTTGATAACCTTGTTAAGTTGTTAGACCAATGCAAGTTGGTTATGAGTAGAACGTCAGGTCGTAGGTGCATTCAAAATAGTGGGGTGAATGGTGATGGTGATGGTTGGTGGGGTATATTGAGGTGACGTGTGTATGATAAAAAGTATGTGATGTGACAATATGATAGAGACATATAGTTTATTTTGATAAATAGTGAGAAAAAACGTCCGTACTGATAAAACAAATAGCTAAAAGGATTATTTAGGTAATTGAAGTCAGACGGAATTTATTAGAGATTTTTAAGAAAAAAATAATTTTTCGTAATCTATGAAATTCAAGATGAAAAATGGGTTGGGTTTTAAGTAACATGAGTAATATGCATGTATGTATGATGCACAGCCCATCACCCCATACGGCCCAATGAAACAAAAAGGGCCAGTATAACCAACCGTCACGTGTCAGAACAATAGCCATCCCACGTGCCAAAACCCACTAGCGGGATCTCCAAATAAAACATTTTTATATCTCCCGCTCACTTGAAAAATCAAAAGGCAAAAACAAAATAGTAAAATACCTATTTTACCCTTCACCGTCAATAATCCCCATCCTTCCACAACAAGCTTTACATTTCACTCTTCAAAACCAAATCAATTTTATAAAAACCTTGACATCTCATGAACCCTAGTTATAACAATTAACCTTTACGATGGATATATCTCATGAAACGTCGCCGTTTAACCGTCAATCGCAACTACTTTTCGGTGGAATTCGTTTTGTTCTCTTTGGTTACGATCCTATTACCAGAGCTCAGGTTCATATTTTTTTAAACTCATTTGTGCATACATAAATAAAGTTAGATGATTTGTATAACCTATTATTATTAGAGTTATTTATGAGTTATATTTTAGGGTGTTTAATTGAATATGTAACTGTAGAGTGAATTACTTATTTTACGCGAAACGCTGATAACTGACAGCGCTGCTGATTCGTTCACGAGTTACATAATTTAGTTGCGCGAAAACTTGGTCACTGACAATTCCAATAGGTTCACAAGTTGATTAATTGTTTATTTTTGTTGGTTATAAATTGTGTTTTATATATTAGGGATTTAAGTGAATGTGGCGTAGAGTTAACTAATTGACTTACGTAAGCGTTGACAAGTGACAATGTTCATATGCTTACAAGTTAAGTAATTGATTTACAGTATTTGTTTCTAATTATGTTTTATATCTTAGGGCTTTAGTTACGACAACAATACCCTGGAGCGGGAGGTAGAATGTAGACATATTATGCCTAGGGAAAACTCGAGGGCAGAGAGACTGGTTCAGGATCTTAGGACTTCAATTGAATAGCGTAATAGATTTACATAAAACATTGATAGACGACAATGCTAATCGGCTCAAAAGTTAGCTAATTGATTTCAGTTTTTTACTTATGTTTAATATCCTAGGGCTTTAACCTAACATGTTAGGTAGAGTTAAGTTATTGAATTACGCAAAACGTTGATAATTGGCTACACTGAGCGGTTCAAAAGTTTATTAATTGCTATACGCAAAGGTTGATAACCGATAACACTGACTGGGCCACATTTTAACTTAGAATTTTAACTGAATATGTATGGTAGAGCTAACGCTGATAACCGACAATGCTGATGGTTTGAAAGCTAACTAATTGATTTATTTGTTTTTAATTATGTTTATAGGTTTCAAGGAAGCTTGTTAGTGGTGGTGCGGTTGATGCTGGTATATACAGTGCAGATTGTACACATGTTATTGTTAATAACATTGAATACGTAATCTTCTAACCCTTTACTTTGTATTTTTTATATTTGTTTTATTATAACGTGTGAGGGTTTAATCATAGTGTGTTTTTTGTGTTTTTAGGACGATCCGGTTTGTGTTGCTGCTAGACGAGACGGGAAGATATTAGTCTCGGGGTTATGGGTTGATCATAGTTTTGATGTCGGAGGACCCATGTTGACAGACTCGGTTAGAATGCTAATGAGAATTTGTATTTATGTGGTTGACTGGTTGCACTCTTTTAGTATATGTTGTAAAATAATACGAGTAGCATAAATTGTCGATTTTTTTAGGTTGAGTAACCAGTTAGCCTAAAGTTGTTGATATTGTATCTTGAACAGGTCATCTACGTGCCTCCTCGAGATTTGAACGGAATTCCGGGTGCAAAGTCGCTAGTTGTATGTTTAACAGGATACCAGCGCGAAGATAGGGAGGACATTATGGTATGCTTATTTATAACTGCTGTTCTGGAAAACATTCTTGCTAAACAAGACAATCGGTTTATATCGTATTAATACACTATATTTCAGGTAATGGTTGACTTGATGGGGGCAAAATTTACGAAACCACTAAAAGCAGACACTGTTACTCATCTTATATGCTACAAATTTGAAGGTGTGTGACATTCTCGTATTGGGTATATGGGTTAAATTCTGAAGTAGTTGGTTATGTTTTTATTCATCATTCCATATCTGGTAACTTTTTTCTGAATGAATGATGACGTTTTTATTGATTGGTAAACTTTAACTAGACCAATTACTATTTTGTAATCTTGTGTACATGTTCGTTTTAACGTAATTATTGTGTAAGAGCATCAGGTTATCACAATTCTAGGATCATGAAGGTTTTCTTGTCATATATTTATGTATTGTTATTTATTAATTTGATAGGCGAGAAGTATGAACTAGCAAAGAGAATGAAGAGAATAAAGCTTGTCAACCACAAATGGTTAGAAGACTGGTACGGGTTTTATTTGCCTTCTCGTTTTGTGTTATAGCCCAGCTCTTAACGAGATATTGGTTTAACTTCTTACAGATGATGTATTATGTGATTCACTTATATTTATGTTGCTATAAAGTTTAAGCCTCTTGAACTTTATTCTCCTTTTCATTTTTCAGTTTAAAGAAGTGGGAGATTCTGCCAGAAGAAGATTATAGTAAGAGGTGAGACTGTAAATCCATTTTTTGAGTGAATTATACTTTTTACATGCAACAAGTGTCCTTCTAGCTCCCATATTTCATTATCAGAAGTACATCTCTTAATAATACTAATAGAACATAAAACAACCAACGTTCACATGGTTTTCTATCATCAAAGTGTTTGTTTTGATTGTGCTATTGGGTCGTTTATATTTTATCTTACTGTATGTCTATGGTATATGGTTAACCAACACTATTGGCACTACGCAAGCATGTCTTAAAATAACATGACAATGGATATGATGTGCCTACTCCACTCATTGTTCTAGCTTATCATGCTCTCTTTATTCCTGGCTCTTTTTATAGATAATCTTTCCCGGAGGTAATTATGTACTAAACTACTCGGTGGCCGTCTTTTTGCACTTGTGTTAGTTATTGTTTCTAAGATGTTGACTAGTCTTTACGTGATGACATGTTGACACTTTCAATATTATGAGTATGCACACATGTTATAAAAGGATCTTATGCAGCATTTATTTAAACACATTTTTCATTGTAACTACAGTGGTCATGAGTTGGAGATGGAGGCTGAAGCCAAAGATTCTGAGGACGAAGCAGAAGGCACTACTACAAGGCAGAATGAGCGGAAATTAGCAAGTCCCCATCATTCCCTGTTGTCAAAGCAGGAAGTTACAAGAAGCCTATCGAATACTAGTGCTCACAGAGGGATTAGTAATGCCGAAAATGTGGTGTCAGCGACTACAAAAAGTTCATCAGATCAATTCTCTAATCCCTATGAGATAAAAAGTAGGCATCCGGGCACTGGAAATGTTTTTGGTGATACCACCGGGCCATCCAATATATTTGAAGGAACCACCAGCGGTTCAACAACACAAAATAACATTATGGCTGCCTCTTCAATAGCCAACAAATCTCCTTTAAATGAAGCAAGAAAGGTCACGTTAGCCAGTTACTCTAGGGAAGTACCAATGAGAACCACTCCTCCAACAATACAGACAACAAGCAACACCAGCAGTGCTAAAAGACTGAATAAGCAGAATGTCATTGAGGCCTTGAATATGTCTAAATCCTTGTTAGAAAAAGTAAACAATCAGAGTGAAACTACTTTGGCTGGTGTCGAGACTCCTCACAGCAATCCTGCTTACTGTCCAGAAGATGAGCAAAATGTTTCATCTTATGGTAAGAGGAAAATGGACGTTTCAAGTGGCAGTTCCAAGCTACAAAGGATAAGTCTTGATGATGACATATCGATTAGAGAGAGATCACATGTGGAAAGTGGTCAAGAGTTAAGAAAGAACCCTCAGGCTGATATATCTTATGTCAATTCTAGTGCCGCTAAAAGTCCTGCTAAAATTACACCTTCCAAAACTATTGGAAGGAAATTCTCAGGCTTGAAGGGTAAAGATGTAACAGCTGATATATCATATCTGAATAATAGCGCTGCTACTAGTCCTGCTAAAGATACCCCCTTCAAAAGTACTGGAAGGAAGTCTCTAGGCTTTAAGGGCAAAAATGTAACTGGTGATGTGGCGGTTTCCAAAACACCCACCCCAGAGATTGTGCAAGACGAAGATTTTGATGTGGTCCAAAGACCACAAAAAGACTACAGGGAAACCAGCTTAGTTACAAAAGTGGACAACAGTGATATTGGTGTGGCTGTAAATGTGATGCAAGGGCTTGAGAAATCATCTTTTTCTGCAATTAGTTCCGATCTTCAAAAATCTAGTACTCCAAACTTGGAGAACAACGATGAAGGTGCTGGTACAAACTCAAAATCTGTCAAACGAAAGTTACTTGGCAAGAAATTTTCGGCCCCTATTCAGAGTCTTGATAAAAAGAAAACAGCAAGTCAGAAAGGTTCCATTTATTTAAACAGCAGCCAGCCTAAGAATGATGCAACGACTTCTACAGCTGATGAGAATCTTTCCAGTTATAAGGTGTTGAAAGAGGTTCATCCAGAGGCCAAATCAGCTACGGAGATTGTGATGGAGGTGGGTGATGACTTGATGTCTGGGAACAAGTCTTTATGCATGGATGATGAGACTGAACCTCCAGAGGATAACGAGGAGGGAATCAATGGTGAACCAGCAAACACTGTTGATATAGTGATGGAAGAGATAGCAGAAGGGGATCCCGTTGATGTAGGCCAAAATAATGATAAAGATGGTTACACAACAGAACGTGGGAACCTAATCTCTATGGAGAATAATGTTCCAGTGGACAAATCTGGTGATACTGAGAATCTTGGGAGTGATAAAACATCTGGACGAAAGAAACGTCTTTCGACTAAAAAAGGCAAGAAAAAAGAGAATGTTAATAAGAAGGCTGCCCAAAAAAAGGAACTTGCAAACGACAGCAATAATGAGAAAACTGAATTTAGGGAAGAAGTAACTCTGGATCGAGCGGAAAAACCGAATAATGATGTAAATGAGTTGGATGATGTAAATGATCACGAGCATAAGATTGAGGAAAAAAAGGATGACGGAACTGAGATGGATGCTGACTTGGTTACAGAGAATGTTGTGAACAAGAAGGAAACTAAGAAAACTAAAAGTCCTCTTAGTAAAGCTAAGACAAGAAATGCTCTTTCTGTCAAAGAGGTAGCTCGTACTAAACCTGTTAGTAAGAGGCGAAAACCCACTTCGAACGGGTTAGCTGCAGCATTTGACTTGGAAGCTCAGGCGAATATGCAGGTTCCTGATGCTGATGCTGTTGTTGATGATCATCTTGAGAAAAAGACCGACGACGGAACTGACAAGGTCGCTGACGTGAATATGGAGAATGATGTGAACAAGAAGGTAACTAAGACCAGTAAGCCTACTTTGAGGAAAACTAGGAAAGATGCTGCTCTTTCTGTCGAACAGGAAACTGATACCATTGCTGATAACAAGAAGAGAAAACTGATTTCTAGTAGGTCAGTTGAAGCACGAATTTTGGAAGCGCAGAAGAGAATACAAATTACTGCAGCTGCAGCGGATGATGATTTTGAGAATAAGAACGACAAAAAGGATGATGACATAACTGAGATGGATACAGATACTGATGCAAACAAGGAAACAAAGAAAAATAAGCGTCCGTTGAGTAAAACTAAGAAAGACCCTGCTCTTTCTGTCAAAGAGGTAACTGAAACTAAAGCTGTTAAGAAGAAGGGAAAAACAACCTCTAGTCGGTCAGTTAAAGCACGTGATATGGAAGCACAAAAAGAGAATATGGAAATTCCTGAAGATGATCGAAGTACAGGTAACAAACAGGCTCTTAAATCTTCTACAGAAGGTTCTGAGAAAGTTACTCGCAAGTCTGATAAGGCAGATTCAGAGCCTAAGTGGTTTATATTGACTGGACATTCATTGCAAAGAAGGGAGTTTCAACAGCTCATCCGGCGACTGAAAGGAAGGGTTTGCAAAGTTTCTCACCAGTGGTCTTACCAGGCAACTCATTTCATTGTCCCAGATCCCATTAAAAGAACTGAGAAGTTTTTTGCTGCTGCTGCGTCTGGAAGGTACTATAAAATTAAAACCTCACATTTAAACTACATTTGTGTTATACATTTTTCTTTTGTGAACTGTTAGTTAGACGTTTAGTGACACAGCTAACTTGAAAAATAGGATATATAATAGCTCAAAATAATAAGTTTTAGAATGTATTTGACAAACGCAGTTGGATTCTGAAGACTGATTACTTAACAGCAAGTAACCAGGCTGGAAAGTTTCTAGCAGAGGAGCCTTATGAATGGCACAAGAATGGACTAAGTGAAGATGGTCAAATTAACTTGGAGGCTCCGAGAAAGTGGCGGCTTTTGAAGGAAAAAACTGGTTATGGTGCCTTTCATGGGATGCGAATTGTCATATATGGGGATTGCATTGCCCCTTCTTTGGTATATTTTTGGGTTTCTTTTTTATCTTCGTTATTATAACAACATTTTATCTAGAGCAACCAAGCTTAGAGGTCAAGCTTTGTTTTTCTACTTATCAATGAGTCAATTTGGGTTTTGGTTTTAATTCAAATAAATTTACTCAAATCATAAAATTTAGCTAAACTGGGAACAGGTAAAATGGGTTGAACTTGGTTGAAGGTTGCCCAAAATATATTCTTGATGCAACAAGTGTTTATGGATCAACCAGGTTCCCCTTTCCAAATGCTTTGTTCCTGATTTTGTTTAATGTTTTCAGGATACTCTTAAGCGTGCGGTGAAGGCTGGAGACGGGACCATATTGGCAACATCCCCACCATACACTCGCTTCTTAAACACCGGTGTTGACTTTGCAGTTGTTAGTCCTGGCATGCCACATGTTGACATATGGGTTCAAGAGTTCTTAAAACACGAAATACCATGCATAGCGGCTGATTATCTGGTCGAATATGTATGCAAACCTGGATATCCCCTAGATGGACATGTTCAATATGATACAAACGTTTGGGCGGAGAGATCATATAACAATCTAAAGAAGCGGTTGGATGAAGAAGATAATACTGGACCTAGAACTCCAGATAGCTATGATGTAGCCTGTGAGGTATGCGGATTACACGACAGAGGTGAAGAAATGCTGATATGTGGAGATGAAAGTGGTTCTATTGGATGCGGTGTTGGCACTCATATCGACTGTTGTGATCCACCACTCGATGATATTCCGGATGATGATTGGTTTTGTCCCAAATGTACCAAGGCCATGAACAGCATGACCAAAAAAAGCAACAAAAGGAAAGGTAAGTAAACTAAGTCATATAATTCGCAATTTTACCCCATCTTTTTTGTAGTATAAAGTACACTTTGTATATTGTGTGTATCTGTACATACTGAAAGCTAGTTAAGCTTATTGGATTCCAAAATAGATTTGAATTAGCATGTGTTAGGCCAAAACATCCGTTTGTTGGGACGAAACCACTCACTACACGGATGTCGTTCTAGTTTCAAAGTAGTACATTTTTGGTTCAGAAACTGTTTGACTGGAAACTGAATACAAACTTGTGTTTCTTAGTTTTTAATGTTTTTGTGGATAACATGTATTTGTAGGCTAAGAGTATAATGAGGACTGCTCTTTATAACCAAAGCTAATAAGCCCAATGGGCTTAACCCAAGATATAATTTGTTGTTGTTGTTGTTGTTGTTGTTATCGGCTTTGAATAAATATCTATCCAAAATTATGTGTGTGGACTAGATATAGTGGCTAGTACTTTGTACGAGGCTACAGATAAATAATCATATGATAGCCATATTTGTGAAAGAATCAAGTGGTATCTTATAGTACGAAACGAGTTTCGTTTTTTACCCCAAACTGGTAGTCAACAATGATAGCATTAGGTAATAATGAGTAGGGTACTTTCTTGGTGCAACATGTTTTTGTTGCTAAAAAGAATTATTCTTAGGGATGTGATATACATACCCTCCTTATATCATCACGTCAATAAATTTTAATTGAAATCTGCATAACCCGCGATCATCTGTCAAAACCGTCAATGATTGGATACCATCCCTATGGGAAGGTGTGGATATCTCACCCCTTATTCTTAAGGGAGTTGATTTGTACACTCTAAAAAATGATTGGCGCACTTAAAATAATTGTGTTTGGACATTTATACCCTCACAGGGGTGAAAATATAAGTGTAACTGTGAGGGTATAAATGTCCAAACACTATTAATTTGAGTGTACCAATAACTTTTGAGAGTGTATAAATCATCTCCATATTCTTAATGGCTGGTAAAACATAAGTTATTGGATGCTATCTTATTGTTTTAAGAGTGAAATATCTGATATATCCAGATTACCATAGTGCTTTACATGATAATCATTTGTTAATTTAGAATGACATACTTTTTCGCGTGTTAGATGATGAAATGTGTCGATGATAGATGGTTGATATCCAAAGATCGAAGATTTTACAGCAAAACGAGTGAGAGCATACCGTAAAATAGGGCTGAGCATCAGGCCGATCCCGACCCGAATCCCGACAAGCCGGCAAACACAAACCGACTCTCGACCCCGACAAGCCCGACTAACATGATTCGGGACTCGGGATCGGACGGAATCGGATTTGATCGGTTTGTTTGTTGTTTTTGTTTCGGCCCGTCCCGGCCCGATCGACAAGCCGAAACCCGACTAAGCGGAAAACACAACCGACTCCCAGGCCCGACAAGCCCGACTAACATGATTCAGGACTCGGGATCGGGACGGGATTCGGGATTCGGTCGGTTTTGCTCACCCCTACCGTAAAACACATGAATCGCAACTTAGGAAAGTAGTTTTCTTGAATTGATTTAACATTTAAACGAGAGTTGGTTGCAAAAACCATTTTGGTGGTTTGTTTAAATCGAAAACCTATGAAACACGAAAGAGCAAACGCCGTCTTTGTGAGCGTCCTTTTGGTTCATTTCTTTTGTTAAAAAATCCCCAATTCGACTAGCTAGAGATGACCAACACATATCTCATGATGACCACGCCTACAATTTTAAGCTACATAAATTGTGCATGTGATCAATTACGGGTTTTGCAATGAGTATTCATTAACATGCCTAATTAGATGTCTAAACTTATCTTAAATTAATATTGTTTGTGTCAACACAAGGACGTGCTTTTTCATAAGTAATAAATCACTCACGCAATAATTTAGACATAAATTTAGTCAAATGTTTAGAATTTTCATTCATTTTCCTTTTGCAATGTACTCTTATAATCTCATATTAACAAGAAGAGTAAATTACACTGTTTAGTCCCTATTACAGAAAAATTACTGCAGACCTCCCCAAAGTTTGAATTTTTTCACTTTGCTAGTTCAAAATCCTAACTACCGATTATCTGATCTCGTTATCTCCAATCACGTGTTCGGCAAGCGAGCGTAGTTTTCTTCATCATCTACCTTTTTTTTTTTTTTTTTTTTTTAATTTATTTTTATTTAAATATGTTTAAGAATATGGCAAGTCTTTTTTATCAAACACAAACCCAACAAAAAATAAAAATAATAAGCATGATGCTTCCATATTAGTGTGTTCAAGAATATTCGTGCAATGCAAGTTTAATTATAAAGAGAGACTTGTGAGATGCTTGCAACTAATTATTCATTGAATCACAAAGTCAGTTAGGTCTTCATATGATTCGTATCTTGACACGTGTTTACTGTTTAAGTAAATGGTAATGATGGTGGTGGTGGGTTGTGTGGCTTTGTGTGTTGACGTATATGATCCCTCGGATCACACTCGGGAAAAATGTTGTCGTAATAAACAATTGAGTCTAGCATAACATGGCCAAAACTACATCATACTAGACTGGGGGACATGTTGATGTATATGCTTCTTCGGAGTTACCTGAAGGATGCCTATACATAATGGAGGTATCCACCATCCTTGGGAAGTATGTCTGCAACGAAGGTGTCCTTCATCCTTCAGAAGTATGTATTCAGCGGAGGTGTCGTTCATCCTTCGGAGGTATGTCTACAGCGGAGGTATCCGCCGTCGTAGGAAAGTGTGTCTGCAACGAAGGTATCCTTCATCCTTCTAAAGTATGTCTTCAGCGGAGGTGTCGTTCATCCTTCAGAGGTATGTCTACAGCGGAGGTATCCGCCGTCGTAGGAAAGTGTGTCTGCAACGAAGGTATCCTTCATCCTTCTAAAGTATGTCAGCGAAGGTGTCCTTCATCCTTAGGAGGTATGTTTGCAGCGGAGGTATCCGCCATCCTTGGGAAGTATGTCTACAACGGAGGTATCTTCGCAGGATAATAAGTCGCGGTAGGATACGACAAGGGCACCGTACTCATTGTACCTTTCCTTAGTAGCCGCTGACACCACTGCACAGTAATGACAAGGTTGTTAGCACGATAGCATGCATACATCTACAACTCCCTTGTCATGGAGCAGACCCCAAATAGTATCAATAGACCCATTCACCTCAATGGAGATCATGTTCTAATCCCTCAATCTCTCTACTTTCTCTCTCTAGTATATAAATCCTCTCAATCGGAGGTGTTTTGACTTAACCGTTGGAGGGTGGTTTCGGGGCTCCGGCCCCGGACCCCTTCTAACCGGTTCTTTTTGTGTTTGTAGCGTGTTATTGGCTTGGGATGACGATGAGCGGAACCTTGGGAGTCGTCAAGACCACCTCAGTGAAAATTTGCTTCAACAATGTATATATGATAAAAAGAAGTGAAGAAGATGATACGTTTAAGTAACTTTAAAGATGGTGTTAATAACAAATAAAAAATTGAGGTTGAGGTTAAAGATGAAAAATGACATAAAACGAAATGACTATATTACCTTTGTGTGCAGAGTACGTGATTGGAGATAACGAGTTCAGTTAACGATCATTAAAAATTTAAACTATCAACGTGCAAAAATCTAAACATTGAGGAGGTTTACAGTAATTTCTCTGTGACGGGATTAAACATAAAATCCGACTAAATAACAAGGACCAACGGTGTAATTTACTCTAACGAGAATTAAAACATAAAAAAAGGAGATAATGAAAAATGGAGGATGATTGGGTCACATGGGTCGGCCTGACATCATCATATCTGGCCACGACTTCTCTCCTCTTTCCGATGTTTCCAACATTCAAACATCACGTGCTCTTTTTCTTTTATTTTTCATTTTAACCCCTCCTCTATATCCTTATCTTTATATTCCTTCCCCTGACTTTTGTCTTTCATATAATTATTAATGTTTTAATCTTACAGAAACTTTTAAACTAATTTGAAAACATATGATCTCAAGTAAGTTCTGTTAGCTTAATGCACATTTTCGTATCTAGTTGATCGAGTTTCTTTTTGTATTTGATAGAAGTTTAAAGCAAACTTTCTACGGTAATTTACGATTTCACACTTGTTTCACACGACACTTGAACCACAACCACTTGGACGAGTCATTTTCTATAGATTAATTGAGTTTTTTCTATAACGGTGGTAAAATGTATATGAAAACTCGCAATCTTCTTTCGAGGTAATTATGACAAGTCTATACGAAGTCTGGTATAATGTATTGTTATGACTGATAGCCAAATGGAAATAAATTGTTATTGTCGGTATAAAATCAAACTATCTTCTAGTTGGAAATATATAGTAGAACCTTATTTTTTATTTTTTTTAACAACAATTTTTTACGACATACACGTACCTATCTCACAAATTCTATCTCACATGTCTCCAACGAGACTTCAACTCACAACATATATATTTTAGTCCGCTCATATACCGCTGCGTCAAAATCCCTTTGGTACGTACAACCGTACTTGATTAGGATTCTTTCTATAAGCTCACATATTTGTTTCTTGATTCGTCAAGAGTTCATAAACTGTGTTGAGCTCATTTTGAATAACATAGAAAATTATTGGCATGTGTAACAGAGCGAATTAAGAATTAAAAATGCAAGAAAGAAAGTGGATACCCACGTGATTAACCTCACAAAATTCCCTTTTCTTCTGTCACAAGCAATATTAAAATGCTCTCTTTTTTTTCATCTTCATGTTTTGGGTACATTGCCAGAAAGTATCATATGCTCATACCCTTTTTTTTTTCTTTTTTTTCTGTATTCTTTTATCTTTGTAAAACTGTAAAAAATAACTTCAAAACAGGCCGGTGTTCTATTATGAAAATGGTCAAACCGTTAAACATTATTAGCAACCGTAATTAATCTCGCCAGAACGAGGTATAAGATAACCATTAAACATCATATGCTAAAAATACACTCAACTATCTTCATCCAACATGATAACAAATAACTTGGAGCACTAGAACGGGCTAAATCTAGCCATTCACGCTGACACAAATAACATGTAACTGACTTATATTAGATGAAGATAAGATTCTCATCAATATTTAAACGTATAACTTTCAATAGAAGTTAGAATTAGGGTTAGTTAATTTCATATCTGACCTCCTTAAATTTGAATTTTTTTATGGAAAATGATTAAATGCCAAGTCGTATCTTAAAAATATGACTAAACAACTTCATTCATGACACATGGATTGACTAAATCTTCTTTTCATATCTACCATTGATCTGGCCAAGTTGTCTCAATCTCTTTGTTAGGCGTAAAATTAGTCACATGAGTTAGTCGTGCCAATCAAGACTCTTTTTTATTGAGTGGTGATATTTAAAATTAACATGAGGCACAATAATGGGCCTCTTCTATTCATCTTTAAGTGTATGTCTGACTTTTTCTTTCATCATTTCCCAACAATTAATTTTTTAAATACACCAATCATATCTTTAGGTCTAATATTAGGTGTAGGTTTTAGGCACCCAAATCATTTTTCATATGAAATTACTCATGAAAACCACAGAAAAATACGAAATTCAAATGGACTATGATTGGTTCAAATCAACCATAAATGAATGAAATAATTTTTCAGTGATGACCTTGAATCAAAGAAATCTCTTATCTATACTCAAACAAGGTACAATAAAATGAAAACCGAAAATCTTGAAAATTAAGGCAATAGATCATCGATTTCTTGAACTGTTCTTACAAGTGTTTATCTAAGTGAGATATCTACATAGCCTTATCTAAGACACTATAACTCTTTCGACCAAAAACCGAACAAGTGTTTATCTAACTGAGATATCTACATAGCCTTATCTACGACACTATAACTATTTCGACCAAAAACCGAACAAGTGTTTATCTAAGTGAGATATCTACATAGCCTTATCTAAGACACTACAACTATTTCGATCAAAAACCTATCTTATAAAGAACTTGATCATTTTCTACATTCTTATTCATGTATGAAATAACCAACATAATTATTAGCTTCCATTAAAAGATGATAATATTCGTATTAGTTTTAGAAAAATAAACGTGAGAAGTGAGTATATAGTACTATAATAATTTGTAGCACAAGATATTGAAAGATGAGATGCCAAAGCATGTTTTTTTTTTCCACTTCTCCCCCACCAAGACCATCGTCACAGCTGACAACACTAATGACTTTGGCTTTCTTTAATAAGTGTCCACACTTACATTCCAAACTTTTTTCGTCTTCAATGACTTTTTTGCTCAATTATTTTGGCAGTGTCATGTAAGACATTCTTTTTTATAAATTAAATATATGGATTTTGAAATTTTCGATCTGTAAGTATAGGCTTTCTGAATAATGCATGTGTGCCACTTGGTAGAAACGCAACAACTTAAGTTCAACAACAACACTCAATCTCGTCTGAAATACGTAGTATTAACAAAGTAGAATGTGAGACTCCTTATAGGAAAATGTAACATGTTAAAGTTCAAGACAAGTTAACTAGCTATTAAAAGCTACATTATGCCACAATAAGGGCTCGTTTGGTTTGTTGCCAAGAATGACAATGGGTATCGGATTTGGAATGAGGTGGAATGATAATGGGTATGAAAAAGTGTATCATTACGATTGTTTATGTTTGGTTGATAAAATATGGTATGAAAAAGTGTATAGATATTTTAATTTTGTAGTGAAAAAAGAGGGTCACGGGAATGGATTTCATAGACACCAAATTTGGTGTGTAATGAATCTATGGTATGATATCTAATTCATTCACATACAAAACAAAACAAAAAAGCAAACACCGACTATGACTTTGAAAGTCGTAGTCTCATTCCCATTAATGCAAACCAAACGGGCCCTAAGTTTTTTACTTTACTGTACGAAACAGTCATTTATACTGGTTTTCATATATTTAAAAAAAAAAACGTAATAAAAATAATATAATTTATACTACTTATAAAGTATTTATGCTTAATTTTGAAAACTTAGTAAAGTGGTTTCTTTAAAATACCATTAATGTTTCTTAAACTTTAATCTTAAATAACAACTTCTAAAAAATGACAACTTAGACAAACATTGTAAACTTAAAAAAAAATAATAATAATAAAAAAATTACACGTTTTATAATTGGAATGGAGACTTTTTAATAGAAATGATAAGTTTTTAATAAGACACGGTTTTTAATTTTTAAGCACAATTACATAGTTTACCAATGTTGAATGGAAGCTTTTTTATCACACGAAAATAAGTAAGTAAAAAAATGATTACAATTGAACTCGTAAATGTTGCATTGGAGTCATACGAAAATCATAAGTTCGCGAATATAATTATTTGCCGATATATACAGTTTCATGTGATTGTACATAAAAAGAGAATAAAATCTACATTGAATATATTTTTAGAAATTTGGGGATGTTTGAATATGAAGCCACAGCCCATAGGTCATGGTTTTTAGGATGGACAGCAAATTGTTGGAGGTGTTTGCTTTGGTTGTCAATTTGTCATATAGATTGAGACCTTCATGTGAACTGATAGCAGATGTCACAAATACTATGGAACACATTTATGTTGATTTAAAGTCCATACTAATAGGTTATCTTTTAAAATAAAAATAATAAATAAATAAAATAAAACAAAAAAAGAGAAGTTACATATAAAAATAAATAAATAAATAAATAAAAATAGAAAAAAGAGAAGTTACAAACTGTAGTTTGTTGATCTTGAAGTCATTTTGATACCACAATGGCACAATGCATGTACATACATAAAGTTGTTACATTTTTTTTTCTATAATTGTAAAGAACGAATGTAATAGGGATCAAACCACTCGGTTGGTCTACCTATTTTGTTCGGTTTTCCTGATGTGGTTTGGTTTTGGTGTGATCTTATTACATTTTGCCTAACTATTTGCTTTATAAAACATGCATTTTTCTCTTTTTTCCGACAAACTAACAATAACATAATGTTCAGAAATATTTCACACGTTTGTCGCAAATGAGACTTAGAACTCACAGCCACTTAATCATAGAGTATCCGTGATACCGCTGTCTTACAATTCTTTTGATAACATGAGAATATTTAGAAAAAAGACAATTGTCAAACAAGTCCTCCTTAAACGACTTGACATCTTTAAGAAATATTAAACATCATTACAATGTCGTTTTCAAGAATTACTACATTGTTACAATGATGTGTGTTACATTTTCTTTTCATAGATACTTTATAAAAATATTTTCTTAACCTCTTATCATTTATAGAATAGACACCAATTAAAACAGCCTATTGTGCATTTGCCGCAGAGCATTTAAGAGTATTTAAGAGTTGTGAGCGGTAAGTATTGAGTGTTGGGGATATAGGGTAATAACGAACACCAGGTGGATATCTTGTCTACGAAGGCGTGAATCACTTTCGGATCAAATCAATTGGCGGTTCTACCAAATTATTGATCGGATCTGATTCGAGAGAATGAGAATTTTCGTATGTGTGTGTCGAGATAGCGAACCAGTTGAAATCAAATAACGACCAAATAACCATATATAATGAAGATACGAGATAATCGCCAAAGCGCAGTTTAGGTTTCAAAGTTGTCAAATTATGTCCTCAATTTCCGAAAATTAATCTGTGAGAAACATAACTCAGTAGAAACAAACATAACTTCAAAGAGAACATAATGCTTCAGTGAGAATCACACTCTCTGCAGCAGAAATGAAAATTCAAGATGAATTCTTTACATAACAACTTAGTGGAAATAAAAATTTCCAGTGACTGGCAATCGACCTCAAGAAAGTGCCGCCTCGACCACTACAGGGCGCGCCTGGACCCCGTCCGCAGGGGAACCCTCAAGATCATAATAAATTCAAGTAGGTGTGCACTCCACCTCCAAACCTAAATGATGTATTATTATGATGAAATTGGTCAAAACAAGTTAATCCAATTACACTAAAATATCCAACATTCCTCCCTATTTTAGTGCAATCCTTGATTAACTAAAACAAATAATCTCAAACAATCAAACTTTTGCATAAATGAAATGTCGTGACGATTGAATTTCACATTAGTACATTACACATTCCAAATATTCGAATACCGGGTGTCGCTATGATTGAACCACAGAATTCAATATGAATACACGAAGATAATGTACACAAAGTTTACATACATAGTAGTTCTATCTTGACATATGTTTTACTAGCCTATGTCCTTATCCTTCATAAGCATGCCAAAGCCAAGTCGACACTTGCAGCGGCTAAACTTCATGCTCATATAGGTAGCTCTTTTAGTCTTGCACCTACAATGCAATTTGTCAAAAAGCTATTAAGAATATATTCATTCAACCTCCCTAACTTGTAGGTGCGAACACATACCTTGGGATGAATCTTCTAATGTGTTCCAATCTACAAATATTAAGCCTTCCACATTGAATTCAAAGACCTAGCATCATACTAGATGGGAATTGGGTATCTTAATATCGAGATTTCGATGGACTTTAATCCCATCCCTATAGCCGAATTTTTCACGAGATCTCTATTCAACCCTTTGGTTAAGTGATCGGCTAAATTGTGTTGTGTTTTCACAAACACCACGGATATCACACCATTCGTGATAAGATCACGTAATATGCTATGTCTAACACCCATGTGTCTAGACTTCCCATTATACACTGATTTGTATGCCTTAGCCAAAGTAGCTTGACTATCACATCTGATAGAAATGGATGATATCGGTTTAGGCCACAATGGAATTTCATAAATTAAGTTCCTTAGCCATTCAGCTTCTTTACCAGCTGCTGCTAATGCTACAAACTCAGATTCCATTGTTGAATCAGTTATGCAAGTTTGCTTTTTAGATGCCCAGCAAATGGCACCACCTCCAAGTAGGTATACCCAACCAGTTGTGGAAGAGTGATCTTCCTGATTGGAAATCCAACTTGCATCTGAATAACCTTCAAGAACAGAAGGAAATCCACTATAAGTCAAACCATAATCCATTGTTCCTTTCAAGTACATAAATACTCGATTAATTGCTCGCCAATGGATTAAACACGGATTGTGAGTATATCTACTCAACTTTCCAACAAAGAAAGGCTATATCGGTCTAGTACTAATCATGGCATACATTAAAGATCCAATAGCCCTTGAATATTCAAGTTGATTCACAAGAACACCTTTATTAGGCACAAGTTTTGTTGTGGGATCCATAGGAGTACCTATTGGAGAACAATCTTCGATTAAATTTATCCAACATCTTCTCAATATAATGTGTTTGAGAGATAGTAATGCCATGTTCTCCACGTATGATCTTAATGCCAAGAATCACATCGCCTCCCCATGTCCTTCATTTCAAATTTAGAGGACAAGAATTCTTTTGTTGCATCAACTTGATCTTGGTCGGTACAAAGATCAACATGTCATCAACATACAAGCAAATGATTACTCCTTTACGAAGTATCAAACTTGTCAGACACACACTTGTCTCGCTTGGTTTAATGCAAAACCATTAGACAATATAACATCATCAAATTTTTGATGCCATTTGCTGGGAGCTTGCTTGAAGCCATAAAGAGACTTAACCAATTTACAAACCTTGTTTTCGTTACGGGCATGACAAAACCTTCGTGTTGTCTTATGTAAATCTCTTCATCCAATTCACCATTTAGAAAGGTTGTTTTAACATCCATTTGGTGAATTACAAGATTATGTATAGCCGCAAGTGCTAACAATAATCTAATGGTGGTAATCCTAGCAACAGAGCATAAGTATCAAAGAAATCAATACCTTCCTTTTGTCTAAAGCCTTGGATAACCAATCGGCTTTATACTTGTCTATGCTTCCATCCACCTTCATCTTCCTTTGAAGATCCATTTACTATTCAATGGTTTAAAACCGGTGGTAAATCGACGGTTTCCAAGTATTATTGTGCATAATAGAGTCAATCTCATCTTGGATTGCCTCTTTCCAAAATGCAAGATCCTCTTGAAGCCATAGCTTCTTTAGAGGTCCTAGGATCTTCATCAACATTGAAACAATATTGATATTGAAATTGAATTTCATTCCTTGATCCTTCGACTAGATATAATTGGAAATCGCCACCAAAAGATTTGGTTTTCTTGCTTTTACACTCCTCCTAGGCTCGGAAGGCTCGGGAGGGAAGCAAATCGCTGGTCGGATGCACCAAAGTTACTAGAACTTGCAATCATGTCCGCAGTTTAGGTAAAGATGTAAACCTATCCTCATTGCCAAAATCGGCATCTCGTGACTCAATAACGAGTGCGGATACATAATCATTAGGTTCTATGACATAGAATCTATAGCACTTGAATTCTCGGGATAGCGGTGAATACACAATCTATACCTCTTTGACCTATATTATTTATTTTAGGATCACCGATCTTACTATTATTTACTGACCCCAAACTCGAGATAACTCGGTTTGGTGCCTTTTATACCAAAGTTCATAAGGGTTATCTTGTTCCTTTTATTAGAACTCTATTTAATAGATAACAGTGTCAACATAGCCTCACCCCAAAATCCATCACTAAGGCGAGAATAGCATATCATGGAATTAACCATTTCTTTTAATGTCCTATTCTTTCTTTCGGATATACCATTTTGTTGTGGGGTATATGGAGCGTTGGTCGATGTATTATACCGAGATTGAAAATATACCGGGATCATAATATTCACCTCCCTATCGGTCTGAAGTGTTTTAATCTTCACACCATGATAAAGCTCTACTTCCTCTTTATAAATTTTAAATTTATCAAGAGCTTCATCTTTTGTATGACACAAGTAAACATAGCAATATCTAGTAGCATCATCAATAAAAGTAACTACATACTTTTTATTACCAAGTGATGGAGTTGAATGAAAATCACACAAATCACTGTGTACAAGTTCTAATACCTTAGTATCTCTAATGACATTTTTGGCGAAAGGTTGTCTAGTTATCTTAGTCAACACACAAGTATTACACTTTTCACCATTCAATTCAAAAGCAGGTATTAGACTCATTTTTGACATGTCTTTCATTCTCTTATAATGTACGTGTCCTAGTCTAGCATGCCATAATTCAGATTTACCACAATTATTGCTAGAACTAGTAGAAGCCATGCAAACAGAATTATTAATAAACGACACATCCAAATTTAATTTAAACATGCCATTCAAATATCCAAAGCCAATAAAGGTACCATGTCTAGACAATATGTACTTGTCGCTTTCCAAGACTTGCTTGTAGCCACAATTATTTAATACAATACCAGATACTAAGTTCTTACGAATACCAGGTACATACACAACATTGTTTAAAAGTAAAGAGTTTCCAGAAGTAAAGACTAGATTAACAGTTCCTAGTCCTTTAATCGGTTCAGTTGCAACATTGCCCATCTTTAATAAAGATCCATCTTCAATTGGCTTAAAGTCCTTGAACCATTGAAGATTTTTGCATACATGACATGTGCTCCTGAATCCACCCACCATGATAAATCATCATCACAGTACATAGAATGTTTGAAATTATTGATACATAATAATTTTCAACAGAATGATCGATGGGTACCAAAACAAACTCGATTGCTTTCCGGGATCCTTGGATCCACTAGCACCAACCTCGTTTTTCCTTTACCTCCACCCTTAGACCTGCAATCTTTCTTAAAGTGTCCGGTTTCCCACACTTCCAACAGTCACCTTTGGTTTCTTATCGAACCTTTGTTGTTATTGCCTTGCCACTTTCGTTTCCCTTTACCGACCTTTAGAGGATTCACCTCCTCCACCATGTTCACGAAGAACCGACCATGGTTTTAGTACCACCAATGAACCCCTTTCCATATCACGTATGGATTGTTCAATTTGGAAATGACTTCCAAGTTCAACCGATTCAATTCTCTTTCTTATGTTTAAGATTGTTTTAAAATCCTTCCAAGAGGGGGCGCTTTATCTATGATACTAGAGGCGAAATTGATTCATCCATTTTCATATCATATTGTGCAAACTGTCCTAATATCCTTTGCAATTGTGGTCTTTGTTCCATGACAGCCTAGCGTCTACCATTTTATAGTTATTAAAATTACCAACTAGAAATTTCTTACTAGACGCATCTTCGCCATGTATTTGGCTTCTGGGTATCCCATAATTCTTTGCAGACTCTACGTTTTGATAAATATCAAATAAGGAATCGACATACCGTTAAGAATATGACCACGACATATGTAGTCTGCTTTTCCCACTTAGAACGTTTCTGAGTCGATCCAAATTTCATTCTCAGCGACCTCGGGGCATGGGGTACTTCGAACATACACCACTTTCAAATTGCGGATAAAGTGCATCTTCTTTGCCATCTACGAAAATCACCTTGAAAACTTCTCCAACTTTGCAAACGTCTTGTTCATATCTTTCACGTAATCGGGGTTCGTCATCTTAAAGTTGATTTGATCTTTTAGGGGATATAGGGTAATAACGAACACCGGTGGATATACTTAATCTCGAAAGGCGTAAATCACTTTCGAGATCAAATCAATTGGCGGTTCTACCAAATTATTCAATCGGATACAATTCGAGAGAATGAGAATTTTACAGATGTGTGTGTGCGAGATAGCGAGAACCAGTTGAAATCAAATAACGACCAAATAACCATATATAATGAAGATACGAGATAATCGCCAAAGCGGTTTAGGGTTTCAAGTTGTCAAGTTATGTCCTCAATTTCCGAAAATTAATCACGAGAAACATAACTCGGTGAAACAAACATAACTTCAAGAAACATAATGCTTCAAAGAATCACACTCTCACAGCGAAATGAAAATTCAACATGAATTCTTTACATAACAACTTAGTGGAAATAAAAATTTCCAAGTGACTGTGCAATGATTTCGACCAAGGCCTGCCGCCCCTGGACCCGCATGCTGACAGGCGCCGACCCCCTGTCTCAGGGGGCTCAGCCCAAGATCATAATAAATTCAAGTAGGTGTGCTCCAGACTCCAAACCTAAATGATGTATTATTATGATGAAATTGGTCAAAACAAGTTAATCCAATTACACTAAAATATCCAACATTGAGCGTTGTGATCTTGAATACTTGTTTGTAAAAGAGGAAGTAGTTTTATTTTTTTCAGAATGCTCACTTTCCAACACTTTATAAAGTATCATTTAAGAGCTCTTCTAGACATTATGATTATATGTTTTGCCAAATACAAGAAAAAAATAAACTCAAACCATTTCTCAAATCAAATACTAAAACAATAATCACTTACCATGTGAGCAAGTAGCAAAGTCCTTCATAGTTTAATAGTATTTCAAATGTCAGTTTTTTGGTTTGATTGTTTATTTATAGAAATGTTTAACTTTTATGAAACTTTTGAAGTAAAATAATTGATCGGGCAGAAAACTTATCATGCATTGGGTGTATAAATTGAATACGTTTTCAAAAGGGAGGGAAGCATCAATGTATTTAGGGAAGTCATTCATAGGCCAAGAATCCAATGTTTTTGTACTTTATTTTGACCCATTTAACCCATTCTTCGGACAACTCATTTCTATATTTTTAAATAGTTCTATTATTAAAAGGCATATGTGTTTACATACATTGCCTATGTTCTACTTCTTTCCAATGTATGCCATTAAATTTTATAAATTAAATTGTTTGACTTTTAATGGTACATGAACTACAAGTCTACAATGGCTTCCCTTTTACATTAAATCTATGACTTTATATACATATTTATTGTGTGTATAGATGCTTGAGTTGTTCAATCAATTTGGAATTCAACAATCATGAAGTTTACCATATGACATTTGTTCAAGTGTGAAAAAGTTAATCTCACAAGGGATGAAAATACAAAAGCAAATAAGGCCGGACACAGGGAGGGGATTGACCCTCATTTTACACGTCATGTCAGCTTTCTCTCACGATTTACAGACGATTTTTTATCACAGTAAGATAACATACACTACAAAAACATGTCCCACAAATATTCTTTTTTAATTAAATATAACACACAAAAAATGGGACGATCGACGGTCGCAGGGACGACCATTTCAACCAGATTGACAACCGACGATCGATAATGATTTTTGTGGCACAATAAGGACGATCGATTGTTTTAGTCTAAACACGATAATTGAAAAGTGATTCTAAAAGTATTTATGTAGTTATCATATGTACTTAGTTGCGCTTCAGTAAGTGACTTCAATCCCCCATTTCCTCGCCACATCGCCTTTCTCTCCAAATGACCTTCGGCGATTGGGTGTTCTAGTAAGGCGATCTACACTATAAAAAAAAACATACCCCACAAAAATACCTTTTATATATAATTAAATACACAAACACACACAACCAACACATTATACCGGTCGTTCCTGCGATCGATTGAAAGAAAAATTAAGTTGTTGATCGATCGCGACTTTCATGCTACAATAATGGAAATCGATCGGGACCACCGAACGATCGATCCTTTTTTCTACTACAGCCTTATTGACATGCACAAATCGATTTCTTAATAAATGTAGATGAAGTTCAGTCAAATTTGCATGGGGAAACTAGAAATGACAAGTCATATTCTGTGATAGAAAAATAGAACTGTTTTAATTTGAATATGTGCCAACAGCAACCATGTATTGTCTCTATAATTTCCTTTTTGCTCCAATCCTGTTTTTAGATTTAAACGAACAATAACTTCTATTGTTCCCTCCAAGTGCTTAAATGCTTTGAAGTTTGAACTATAGTTCAAAAGGTAAAATCTAATATCATTAATCAACAAGAGAACTTGACTATAAATTCATCAAAAAGTTCATAGCTCATGGTAATTGGAGTGTTTTAATTTTTGACACAATGGAGCTTAGAATCAAGAAACAATGAAGAAACAATTAACAAACTCCCTTCATATAAGGCCATGGCTCCGTAAGTCCTACTCTTCACTCTTCTCATATGCTAAGACGAGATCACCTATCTCATAAGCACCCTAGATTGAATTAACTACCTTTGTTTTTAGGATCACCATCGCCATTTAGATAATTGACTTAGGATACGATTCATATTTTACATAAAGAAATTGTTAAGTGTGACTCGGAATTACTTTCGATTTGTATAGATTTTGGCATTATCAAACAGTAAGTATCACTATCCGAAAAAATTGCTATATTAAGCTAGGTGTAATGGAGGTGGGTAGACACGTCCCCAACCACCACCGTATCCTTCTTGAACACCAAGCCACCATCAATGCATTGTCCTTTGGTTTTGTTGAGAACTCGGTCGGTCAAACGACTGAGTTGTGTGAAAAGACAAAAACATTAGTGTATATAAGTATATTTTGAGAATATTTGTGTTTAAGTGAGTCATATTTAAGCAAGGTTATAAATAGCGCGAGGCGTGACGTGGCGGCATAATCAAGCCTCACGTTTTTTGCGTCTAAGGCGAAGCTTTTGCGTTTATAAAACGTGAATAAAACGGCACAAAGTATGAAAATATTTATATATTCATATCATAATTCATATATATCGAGTTCACAAAACACGTGGCGTAAAGGCGTGTGAGGCGTGGCGGCATTTACGGCCCTCACGCTTTCTTCAGTCTTTCTGATGTCTTTCTGGGCCTTTTAGAACAATGTATTTAAGTGATAAAGTTGTTGCTATTAATACACCTAGCTGGTTGTGATGAAGTAAAAAATTAACGTGGAGTTAAGTTGACGGTGGTGACATTGGCCAGCGAGGCACACGGTCTTAAGAAAGTCCATTGTAGTCAAGGTTTCAGATTTATTACTACATTCCTAACAATTTCGGGTCATGGTGTCTTGTGTACCTTTATGTTGTTCTGAAACAAAATCATTACTATGAGTAGGTTGAAACCATGGACCAAAATTAATTACTCAACCATGAAGAAGTATCACCTTTTGAATTAAAACACATCTGTGGACTGAAAATGTCAGCAGGCAGCAAAGCTATGCTATGTATGTGAAATGAATAAAGCCTGAAACTGACAATAGGAAAGAAATAAAGAAGCAACACTAATCAATTCTCACCCACATAAGACACACAATACAAACCAAATGCCCCAAATCCAACCACCTCTTTATCACATATCACACCATAGCATTCAATTTTACCAACCAACCCCTTTTATACTTTATCATAATATATTATATTCATCACATTACTTCAAATCAACTACAGGATAATGGTTTATGATGGTAGTTTCTTGTTTGTTATCTTTTGTGGCTTTAATTTAAACACTGCACATGTACCATACCAAAAGATAATACCTTAGTAACAATAGTACTAATAAGTAAAAAAGAACAAAAATTTCCAGGCTTTTTTGGCTTGTTTCCTTTGTAAATTACCCCCCCTTTCCCCCTTTTGTACAAAAATGACTTCCACGTTTATTTATCATATGCCCATCGGGTGCTAATGTAACCGCGTCTCGCGCCACCATACCATTTACGCTAACAGCTTAATGCTTCATACTTGACTGGAATCGGACGGTTAAATCCTGCTTGTGACAATAGGTTCCCAACCACTGCAATGTCTCTACAAAACACTCCTTGATAAACTGGTGCTGATTTTTTGTTATCCTCTTTTGTTGGTTCGACTTTAGATGGTTCCTGATGATCATGAACCATCTGTTGTAAAGCTGCGGAAGCCTTCTTCCTATCATTCTCAGCAGCTTCTTCGGCTAAAATTATGTTCATCACATTGCTATACCCTCTTTGAATCAATCTGTATAGCAACAAAGCAGACATCTTGGCACGATCACGAATTGAATCAATGTCTAGCTCATCGGCAAACTCACACCGATCAATAAAACTAGTGGACTTATCGGGCTTATGACGTAAAATAAGCAACAAATGAGCTCTTTCCAATTCGGATCGAGAACATCCACGTCTTAAACCAATCAAAGAATAATAATCCACATTCCCTGTTTCCCCTGAAGCAATCCTTTGCTTCAATTCCTGACTTTTCGATCCTAGAGAACACAGCTTTCCCGGGATTTCACGATACCTAACACTCTGCCGCTTCCAAGCTGGACCCGGTAGCTTCCTATCACGTAAAATCGAATTGTATAACAATTTCAAGTGTTCAAGATCATGAAGTGAATCGGGTAAACACCGGATCGATTCAAAAAGTGAAGCTCGAGTACTTAAAGCTTCAATACAAGACGGATCTAACGCTAAAGTCCTATTACAATCCGCAATCGCCTCAGCAATCCTATTACACGACTGATAAGCCGTAGCACGGTACATATAACATTCAGCAAGGAACCCTTGAGGCGCCCCACGTCTCCCATCCACAATTTTCGAAAAATGCCTTATCGCTTCACTATACAAACCAGCTTCAAGTGCAGCCATTGCCGCAGTTTTACGACGAACAAGTAACTTAATATGACCAAGTAAATGGCCAATACTCTCAGACTCCGTTCGTGGCGGAGTCTGAGGCTGGTAACCGTCACTAAACGTATCCGCCGAAAACGAAAAACTATCATCTGACCAGCAAATGCTTTCGCGACGAAACGCAGCCGATGCGAGACGTTTTCCAGTCTGTAAAAGCGCCATTGCGTCTTCCATTAGACCCAAATGGCAACAAGCTTGTCCTAACACCAAATACCTGAAAAATGATCACAATCTCGGTCAGAACTCACTGAGTCACAACTCGTGTACCAAACACTACATTTGACTTTTTTTTAAACTTTATTATATTCAAACTTTACTTGAAAACAATGACAATTCAATAATTATGAACGGTGATTTAACGTAATTAACAAGCTAAAAATCTCGATAATCAAACTCCTTATTAACTTTTTTTTTAATAAATCTATACAACGCAATAATAAAACAAAAATATGTTATAATATCAAGGCCACTCTCTCACTTACAATATCCGAAAAACAATAATCAAAAAATCAAAACATAATAGAATTACAAATTACCTCCATTGACCTTCTTTATCACAATTACGACTCAACCCAGCCATAACTTTTTTCTTCAAATCAGAAACCGAAAAACACCTAAACGAAGCTTCATTATCCGACGAGCTTCCACCGGACGACAAAAGCTTAACACGCTCCTTGGACAACGGTTGCGAGTTTCCGTCAGACGAAACTGAAGACGACGATGACGACGTAGAAGACTCATCAGAAGACATTCTCAAGCTGGGAATGTAATCCTGTAGCATATCAGCAACTTGTTTATATCGCCGAAGATACAACAACGATCTCGCTTTTAACTCGATCGCTTGTTCGTATTTTGGCGATAGATTCAGGGCTGCGTCGAGCAGATTTAATGCGGACACGATGTCGTTTTGCTCTTGTGATGAGATTAACGCTCTTGCGTCCTTTACATACTTGTCAACAATCTGTTGGAAAAAAATATTTGTTAAGTTTTAAAATAAGCCACAAAAAATAAGTTATAAACCTGCTATATAAACAAAAACCCCTTCAATGATATATGAGTAAATTACCTTTTTGTTAGTGAGCCACCAATGTTTTTTTTCAATACAGCCATAGGAGTTAGAGGGGGGAGAAGCAAGCATTGCCATTAAAGAAAAAGAAAAAAAACACCTAGTGGTGTGGTGGTGGAGGAGGTGGGATGTAAATGAATGAATCTCACATATTAATTTGGAGAGTGAGGTTTATAAATGAAAGATGGTTGTGTGATTTGAGTGCCAGCTGTATTTCTAGTGAGAGAAATAAGTTTGATCCGCTGGCATTACTACATGGTTTATTTATTTTTTTCTTTTTTCTTATTTATTTATGGTAATAATATTGTCTATTAACTAGCTCTCATTAATGCTATTCGGATAATAACAATAATTAGTTATAAAAATGTAATATTATCTGAAAATTTTGTTACTTTTCAAGAACAACTAGGAAAAATTATTTTGTTTTTATTTACTTTATTTAGCAGTGTTTTTTTTTTTTAACTAATAGTCAAATGATGAATAAATGATACATTGTATGGTTTAGATTAAAGGGTTATTAGTTTGAAAAGACATTATATTTGTCATTTTTTGTTTTTGTGTGTATTATATTTTTTTTCAATTTTGACACCAACCTTTTGAATTCGTATAATTATGTGTATTTTGTGATAATTTTACTCTTACTTTTTTTAAATTTTGAAAATTAAATGGTTATTTTACATGACAAAATAGTCACAAAATACACACAATAGCACAAATTCAACTGATTAGTGTCAAAATTGAAAAAAAAAAAAAAAATACACACAATGACAAAAAGTTGCAAGTTTAATGCCTTTTCGTGCTAATAACCTTAGATTAAATAACATATTTTCACCTGCATTTTGCTACGGGTCGTAGGTTTAAATTTAATTAAAGGATTGTAAGAAAAATCACCAATATCGGCGAGAATGTTTTTAACAATTTTTAAAGAGTATTTTTGCAACATAAGTAAACTACGGACATTTGTGTACATATTTGTTACACAAAAGTCCATAGATTTAACACAAGAAACGTTTTGTAGCCACATGTTAAATTTAAAGGTATTTTTTTATTTTTTAGGGATTGTTTTTGCCAAAAAAACTAATAGCAAATACCATTTTTGCTATTTTTTGGTATGTTAAAGGACCTTTTTTGCAATTTTCAAAGACTATTTATGCAAAGCAAATAAAACACAAGGACTATTTTTGCTAACCGTCAAACCATAGGGATTATTTTTGCAAGAACTATGTTTGCGACGCAGGCAAACCTCAAGAACCGTTCTTGCCACTTTCTTGGGCAAACTACTGTTTGGTTAAAAGTAATTGACTCCCGGCAATTGTTTACGAATTGAGTTACTTTACTTCCTGTTATTTTCATACATTTTAAGGGATCAATTATCACTATACATCTTCTAATTTAAAGGTCTAAATCATACATTAAAAAATAATTATTGAAAAATAATTAAAAAACCAGTAATTATTAGGCAAAAAAAATTACACAATAACAATAATCATTTAATTATTTTTCAATAAAAGAGAACTTCCATATACGTTTGACATTTTTTTTTTATATTTTTTTTTCTCAGTGCAATATTTTGCTTGATATATCACATATGATATATAACACTAATCTATAAGTATGCACACTTAACATGTTATTGTAAAGTTGGCATAAGTATTTATGTAAAACTCGAAATGATCACCTTTGCATTTAAAAATTTAAATCCTTAGCTTTCTAACCATAACCATACATCACACATAATTTTTAAACTTTCGAATAATTATAGTTTATTCAAAAAGTTGGAGAAAGTATTTATTTATTTATTTATTTATTTATTGTTATTATTATTTTTATTATAATTATTATTATTATTATTTATTTATTTTGACATTCAAGCACGCTTGATATATCCCATATGATATAATAACAATTTTTAGATTCGAAGACAGAAGATATTTACATAATTATAATTTTTTGGTGCAAAAAAATGGAGAATACTTTGGAGTTGTATACAAATATTTATGTTTGTTTTACGATAGCAAGTTTAGTGTTCAAACATGCACATTAGTGTTATATCAAACGATTTTGAGTATCGGTTTATTTTTTATTTATTATTTTTTTTCACTAACTTCTATGAATTAACCGTATTGATTTATAGGTTGAAATATTACGTGTGATACATGTTTGGAAAGCTTAGAATGCGTATTTTAAAAAAACGATGAATCTTCTAGAGTTATATATTAATACTTATCCTCATTCTATGACAACATGTTCAATGTTTGAACTTACAGACTAGTGTTATATCACATGTGATACGTCAAGCGAGTTTTACTTTCAAACACAAAATCTTATGTTTCCTCCAACTTTTATGAATACACTGTATCGATTTAGATGTTCATAAATTATGTTTGATATATGGTTGAAAAGCAAAGAATGTGTATTTTTTAATGCTAAAACGATTAATCGTTTCAAGTTTTACACAATTACTTATGCTCAGTTCACGTTATCATGATGAGTGTTTGAACTTAGAGATTAATGTTATATCACATGTAATACATCAAGCGAGTTTGATCACAAAAGAATTCGTCTATTTTCTCCAACTTTTATGAATAAACTGTATTGATTTGGATGTTAAAAATTTATGTGTGATAAATAGTTGGAAAACTAAGGATTTATATTTTTTGATGCCAAAAACGATGAATTATTTTGAGTTTTTCACAAATATTTATGCCCGTTTTACGAAACCATGTTGAATATTCAAAATTATAGATTTGTGTTATATTACATGTGATATACGGAGTATCAAACAAAATACTGCACCGAAAAAAAGGCCCAAAATAAATAAATAACAAATTGTCGAAAGTATATGAAAGTGACTTTTTATTTAAAAATAATTAAATGCTTGTCATGATAATGTATTTTATGATGTTACCGGTTTACGATTCTTAAGATCTGTAATTTAAAAAAAAGAGAGGTGAAAGTGAGTTTTAATTAATAATATTATTTATTATTATTTTTTTATTTTTTTCTTATTTTTTTAAATGAGTGAGTGAAATGTGTCATTAAATATGCAGGAAAATGGTAGTTTCTAATTGAACTTTTCTCTTAATTATATTTATAATTTATTTACAATTATTAGTTAGATAAATTCAAAAATTATATAAATGTATTGCTGTGTAAGACTATATAAATGTAGAATTTCAAATAACTTAACTGTGAAATATTATATTTAAATCTTGAATTGATAACCAAATATATTGTTGTCAGCATTTTAAGCAAAGTTATACGTTTGTCAACTTTTTTCCTCACTCGTAATTGGTGAGGTTCATTTGTAAAATTTAGTGATTTACTCTTCTTTTTGGGCAAATTTATGAAATTTATGCACATGAATATTTATTTTTTGTCAAACCTCTAAAAGCTTGCTAAAAATACCTCATATAACTTACTAAATACGAGTATAAAATGTCAACCCATCGTATGAGTCATTATCTACCTGTCTTTTGACCAATGTGAACCATGTAAATCGTGAAACTTAATGCTAAGATGTATTTTTAGCTAATAAATGTATTGGACAATTAAGTGTAAAAAAACAAATATATTCATTTCTAAAATAAATTAGATTATTTCATGTCAACTTTTAGAAAAGAGAAGTATGTAAAAAGAAAAAGGAAGTTACCCGATTCTGTTAAGTTTGATTAGACTCTAATTGTCATTATCAAAGCATAAAATCTTGATAAAAGTCAACCTGTTTATCGGTGGTAACATGTCACAGGTCAATTCCTTATTTACTGGGTGTGAAAAGGATAAAAGGATAAAGACTCTAGCACTATTGCTCCCATGAAACGTAAAGCTAAAAACACATTTACTAAAATCATACGTAATTTACCCTTTTACCCTTCCCAAAAAAAAAACAATTAATTATCTTTCTTAGAGCATCCACTATAGTGTTTCAAGAATAGGTCTAAAAATTTATGAAGAGGTCTAAGATTGTTTGTCTGTAGTGAAGAACCATTTCACGCTATACTGGCGTGAAAGGTCTGGATTTTAGAGAGGTCAAAGTGTTTATTATCATTTTTGATTTTAATAGCATTAAATTATGTTGAACAATTTATAAATCTTAAAGCTTTAATCATAGTGGGAATAGGTTCATAATATGAAAAGTTTTAAGAATTAATGACAATGAAAGAAGTGGTAATTTTATAAACTTTTTAAAAGGTCCACCATAGTAGATGCCCTTAGAATTTCATTTTTGGATTAAATTTCAACAATGTGAAATTTCTGTTATACTAATAAAATTCAATAGGTTTTTGCTTTAGTGCTAAAACAAAATACTTTAATATACATGTCATCTATACTCTTATTAAGCTAATTTGTTAATGGGAAAATATTACTTGCAACATCAAAGCATACAATAGTCTGCTTTCTCTTTGTAAAAAAATTAAAAAATTTTATAATTAAGCCATTTCATTATATTATACATACATGTTTTCCCCTTCTTTTACAAAGGAAATAAAGCAATCGTGCTTGGAAAAGCATATAATATTTCCCATTTGTTAATAACTGAAATTTCTTGTGACGAAATAGAAAATGTCACCGTAAAAGAATGAAAAGAAATAAAGAAATATCAAATTGTAACATTAATTTTGTAAGATCACAAGGTATGCAAGGACACAATAACACGTTATTGGTATGCTACTTCAGAGCCACATCATACACCTCCCAATAACACACCAATAACTCAAACAACCCTCCCTCATAACACACCACTAACATCACCTGTAGGTCCCACAAAATACCCCACAAAATATACACCCACTCACAATAAAAAAACACACACACATAAAAGGTGCATTTGGCTTAAGCTAGTAGAATGGCTCAAAACACAAAATAATGCATTTGACACAAGTTTGCCATGTTGGCCGGTAAGGTTGGCACACCAATGACACCCCATACCTTGTGCTCTAAGACTAGGCGAGTACCTCCATCTGCGGCAGCGGTCCTTAGCGGTTTTTTATGCATTAAATGCATTGTTTGCATTCCTTCATTAGCAAGGTTGCCTCATTTAATTTTCAATTAGCTTGCATTCTTCCATTAGCTTTTCAAACATTCTTTATTAGTTTTTCAAACATTTCTCCATTAGCTTAGCAATAGTTATATACATTAAACGAATGACATGCATCGATAGTTACTCTTCCAAAAAATTAAGATGTCAACTTTACACTTACATGCATGATTTTCAACATTCAACAGTTACATTAACTTTTAATTTTCACTTTCATCTTTGACAATTTTTCTATTTTACGTAGTTAAAATAACATTTTTGCTTTTACAAATTCTTACAAAGTAGTACATCTTCAATAATCATATAATTTCTTAAAAGCTAATTATGGTAAGATGATACCATGATATTACAAAGTTACACAAGTAACAAAGCTTTAAATATCATACACATAATTAACACAAAAACAATAACATCATTAATGCATTTTAATTTAATTGTTTAGCTTCTAAATAACGTTTATCCAACATAGTAGTTCATTTGTATTATTTTAATAATCACATTGAAAAGGTGTGACTAAAGACACCTCATATACCATACAAACTTAACATATGATTTCACACTGGTCTAAAAATTAGTAAACACTCTACAAGGCAATTAAAAGTCTGGTAAAGTTACGAAATATCTATCATTTATTCAAAGGAAGAGCATTTTAGTCGTTAATGACATTTGGTAACAAGTGTATTCAACATAATATTGACTCTTTTTTTTGTCCTTGAATCGATGCTTCATGCTTAAGTTTAACAAATTGTTTTCTCAAGTGACTTTCAATTCGATCAGGTCATTGAAAATTGAAGGAAGAAAAGCTTGGCTTATCTTGCAAGATGATGTATACAAATCATATATTCAATGTGATTTGATATGTAATTAATCTTCCTTTTAAGTGAAGTTTATGTAATGTTACGACAAATCGTTTATTCAAAAAAGATATTTTTACTCTAACTACTTAGGATCGGCTTGTGAATTTGTGGCACCGTAGTAGAATCATTACCAATGGCACGGCGTGCCCTCAGGGCATCTGCTAGGACGCATTAGTTCATCCCAAACTTTACTTTTCGATTAAAAAATGTATTTAATACACATGAATTGATCTTATAATATACCTTAATTAGTTGTGATTTTTAATTTAATTAACTTAAAGTTCTCTTGTTTGATCACTTAAACTAGCGTTTTATGGGCATTGGTTAGACAAACTCTTCAAAGAATGAGCATTTTATTCGAGACTGACTTTTGATAACAAGTGTAATTGACATGTTATTGTTACTTTTAGATCGAAGTTTCAAACTTAAGTTTAAGGCATTGTTATCGAGTGACTTTCAATCCGATCACATAAATGGAAATAGAAAGAAGAAAAACCGAGACTTGGCTTATTTTGCAAGATAATACAAATCAAATATTTAAACACTCCGTGTTATTTACATACAACTACTCTAAGCTTGTAATTAGTACATGATGATAGTGATTATATTAAAAATATCGTGATCAGCAAATTGTGTGGAGGGTAAAATGGTAAATGTATTTGAGCATATCTTTAAGGCAAGGAAACAGGAAAAAAGCGAGGCTTATCTTGCAAGGCATAGGAATCACGCTTTTTTCCATGTCTTTAGTAGATGGTCATGTAGTAGTATTCAATTCTTTACGCTTTGGCCTTTGCTTTTTCATCTCCACATCATAATTATTCATCTTCACCAAACTTTTAATTAGCCTCACAAATGTTAAATACTCAAATGATATGTTGATGGGTAACAAGGTTTGTATATAAAGATTGTGTAGCATTCACATGCAAGTCATGTAGTATTTGTCTTTTACGACTTCAAGTAAACAGGACACAAACGATCTTCATTCTTAAACGGATTAGAAAACAAAACAAAACAAGCCTAAAAAAGGTAAAAACGTAATGTCAACAATTAACATAATCTCAAATCAATGAAAACGTGTAAGTTGACAGAGGGTTTTCCACATTAATCATCAAGCGCATGCTGAAAGTTTGTATTGTTTGTGCGTTAGAAAAGAGTAAATAGAAAAAAAAAAATTAGAATGTGCTATGTTGCATAATCATGATGGGTTATGGGTCGCGGATCAGCGGGTCAGTTTAGTCATGGGTTACGGGTTACGGGTCACGGGTCAGTGGATTTACCAGTTACTACTACATTTAGTTCGTGGGTTAGTTACTACTACATTTACGAGGAGTTTAATAGTCATGAATTAGAAGTAACGGTTGCAATAAGTTTCTTACTTTCGGTTATGTTTTAGTTGTTTAGTTTAGTATAAATAGATTAGTAGGATTCATTGTAGTGTGTGTAATTAGTTTCTCGTTTCTAAATAATATACCATTGAAACCTAATGAGAGTCGTCTTTTGATTTCTGTTTTGTATTGGTGGGTAACAAGGGTGGGTGTGCGTTCAGGTAATAAAGGGCTGATAACCAACATTTGATATCAAAGAAAGGCTCGTTGAACGGGTTGTCGGGTGTTTCTTTTATTAGCCTGTTCGTTGCAAGAGACTTACCGGCAAGTAACTTTGGATTTGGTTTGTTGTTGCATGTGCAAGAAGACGTTAAAAGCACTAGCTTGTTTTCTTGGTCGGAGGAATAGTTCTCTTGGAACTAGGGCGTTTGCCTGCACGTTTCCAATGATCGGCTTGTTCAGGTCATAAGGAAGACGAACCGGAGGTGCATAAGTAAGCAGACAGAAAGAAATAAAAAACAGGTGTGTTTTGATTCGACTCGTTTATCAGTTTAAAGGAAAGGGGAAAAAAAAGTAGTAGCTTTGTTTCTTCTCTGGTGGTGGTAGTCTTTTAGAACAAATTTGATCGGAAAAATGGTTGGGACTGTTTTATAGTAGAAGACGGAGACCGTAAGGTATTTCGGGATAACCGTTGTCGTGGGGGGAGACGAGGAGTACCGTTCAAGACGACGGGGTGACCGGTGATGAATATAGGCAGTCCGTAGTTGTTAGTTGTGATCAAAAGGAAGTATGGCATTCAAAGGAAAATCGGAAGGTAGGTTGTAGGTCACTGGAAAATGGAGAGCTTGATAGGTTTGCGGGATAAACGGACGGGAAGAGTCGAGAAAAGCAGGTTGCTTTGATTTAGTTTGTTTAGCGGGTGAAAGAAAACAGTGGAAGCGGTTGGTCTTATTTTCTTGATCGATGGAATAATGCGCTCATGTCACCGAAGTGTTATGAGCAAACGGGTCTGTGTCGTGACAAACAACAGTCGGGTGGTAGGGGACTTTGGACGTGACTAAGGTAGAGGTCGTGAGTCTGGGAAAATCGGGAACAATAGAAAATCAACACCGTGTGAACATTATAGTGTTGGAAGTTCAAACCGAGATGATTTTGGACGTGGCCGGGGAAGAGGTTGTGGGTCCGGAAAAGTCAAGATGGAAATGAATGTGACAAAGGGGTGCCATGTTACATGTGTTATGAACAATAAAAAAGGGTTAAAGAAGACTTTGGATGTGACCGAGGTAAATGTCGGGTGTCCGGGAAAGGTCTTGAACGAGAAAGAGAACCGTGGAAGAGGTTCGGGTCAAGATCATCAAGAATATGAGGGTGAATGTTGCATAATCTTTATGGGTTATGGGTCGCGAATCAGCGGGTCAGTTTACTCATGGGTTGCAGGTCACGGGTCAGTGCTACATTTACGAGTAGTTTAATAGTCATGAATTAGAAGTAACAGTTGCAATAAGTTTCCTAATTTCGGTTATGTTTTAGTTGTTTAGTTTAGTATAAATAGATTAGCAGGATTCATTGTAGTGTGTATAATTAGTTTCTCGTTTCTAAATAATATACCATTGAAACCTAATGAAAGTCGTCTTTTGATTTCTGTTTTGTATTGGTGGGTAACAAGGGTGGGTGAGCGATTGGGTGATAAAGGGCTGATAACCAACATTTGATATCAAAGAAAGGCTCGTTGAAGGGGTTGTCGGGTGTTTCTTTTATCAGCCTGTTCGTTGCAAGAGACTTACCGGGGTTGCGGGATACACGAGCGGTGGGGAATTAAAGCAAGTAACTTTGGATTTGGTTTGTTGTTGCATGTGCAAGAAGACGCTAAAAGCAGTAGCTTGTTTTCTTGGTCGGAGGAATAGTTCTCTTGGAACTAGGGCGTTTGGCTGCACGTTTCCTTTGATCGGCTTGTTCAGGTCATAAGGAAGACGAACCGGAGGTGCATAAGTAAGCAGACAGAAAGAAATAAAAAAACAAGTGTGTTTTGATTCGACTCGTTTTTCAGTTTAAAGGAAAGGGAAAAAAAGTAGTAGCTTTGTTTCTTCTCTGGTGGTGGTAGTCTTCTAGAACAAATTTGATCGGAAAAATGGTTGGGACTGTTTTACAGCAGAAGACGGATACCGTAAGGTATTTCATGATAACCGTTGTCGTGGGGGAGATGAGGAGTACCGTTCAAGACGACGGGGTGACCAGTGATGAATATAGGCAGTCCGTAGCTGTTAGTTGTGATCAAAAGGAAGTATGGCATTCAAAGGATAATCGGAAGTTAGGTTGTAGGTCACCGAAAAATGGAGAGCTTGATCGGTTCGCGTGGATAAACGAACGGGAAGAGTCGAGAAAAGCAGGTTGCTTTGATTTAGTTTGTTTAGGGGGTGAAATAAAACAGTAGAAGCGGTTGGTCTTGTTTTCTTGATCGATGGAATAATGCGCTCGTGTCACCGAAGTGTTTTGAGCAAACGGGTCTGTGTCGTGACAAACAACAGTCGGGTGGTAGGGACTTTGTACGTGACCAAGGTAGAGGTCGTGAGTCTAGGATAAGTCGGGAACAATAGAGAATCAACACGGTGTGAATATTATGGTGTTGGAAGTTCAAACCGAGATGATTTTGGACGTGGCCGGGGAAGAGGTTGTGGGTCCGGAAAAGTCAAGATGGAAATGAATGTGACAACGGGATGCCATGTTACATGTGTTATGAACAATCAAAAAGGGTTAAAGAAGACTTTGGATGTGACCGGGGTGAATGTCGGGTGTCCGGGAAAGGTCTTGAACGAGAAAGAGAACCGTGGAAGAGGTTCGGGTCAAGATCATCAATATTATGGGGGTGAATGTTGCATAATCTTTATGGGTTATGGGTCACGAATCAGCGGGTCAGTGCTACATTTACGAGTAGTTTAATAGTCATGAATTAGAAGTAACGGTTGGAATAAGTTTCCTACTTTCGGTTATGTTTTAGTTGTTTAGTTTAGTATAAATAGATTAATAGGATTCATTGTAGTGTGTGTAATCACCATTGATACCTAATGAGAGTCGTCTTTTGATTTCTGTTTTGTATCAGCGGGTAACAAAGGTGGGTGTGCATTCGGGTTATAAGTTATGACTTACATAATCTTTGACTTCCGATATAACTAGTTATTGATATAAGTAGTTATCTAGGATCGTCTTTGAGTTTTCGAGAGCTCTGAGCGAATACTTAAAATGAGCCTTTAAATTACTAAATGATATACACAATACGTGACTATTTAAGATAATTAAACGAAGACTCGCTATATAAGATGTTATCTTTCGAACTTTTTATGTAAAATTTCCAATCAAATCTTCGTAAATAATCTAACACGAAGCTGAAAATGATAAAAAGGAAAATGAAGGAGTATGTGATACTCTTTATAATAAATGAAAATAGAATTTACTTAAAATTATTTAAAAATAGACATTGGAAATTACATGTCATAGGTTAAAAACTTCCTAGACTTCTTCTAAACCTTAAATTCGCATGTTTGATAGTTTTAAAATTGATTAGTCACTAAATCACATGAAAAGATATAAAATACCATCACCGAATAAAAAATAATTTAAATGATGAAACAATAAAATGGTTGAATTTTTCAAAATATTAGTATTTGTTTATTTGTTTCTACTAGGCGAGTACTTGCACCTAGCGGCAGACAATTAACGATATGCGATATTATGTTAAGTGTTTCGTATAACGTTCAAAATAAAACATGAAAAGATTAAGTATAACTGCAAATGGTTATAATATGTGACTGTTAATTTGACTAGCTAGCCAATGTAAAATGACAAAAATACTCTCTATTGCATTATTATTATTATTATATACTAATAAAGAGTGTCACAAATATGAATAATGACAAGAAGTTAGTAAAGTAGAGAGGTCGTAACCATTTAAACATTTAAAAAAAAGTAAGACTTGCTATTGTAACTTTAAACTTACTATTTACAAAATCATAAAAGATGTAACCGTGTATAACAACTAATAAAATAAAATTAAACTTGCTTAGAGAATGGTAGTAGGTATAGTGATTGAACTTGTGGTATTAAAAGTCAGTTTCAAGTCAAAGTTTTCACAAAATGGCTATTAGTGTGTGAGGTTTAATACTTTTGAAATATGTTAGTACTTTTATATTTCATTTTCAAGTCAACCATCAAAAGGGCTATTGAAGTGTGAAAACATTCATAGATTAGTACACGAATCAGTCAAAGTTTAATTAATTTTTAGTCATTTTGTTTTTATTACATTACTTAACCCTTCGTAGTATTTACTTTTTTTTTCCTTTAATAGTTTCATACAGTTGTGTAATGATTACTTTTTCAAATAAAAATGAAGGAAAATTTATATATCGAATTGATATTTCAACAAGAATAGCTCGAAATTTATGAATTTTCTTCCATAAGCTTTAGCTGTTTAATTGATTACCTTAAATAAAATTTAGTTTAAATTTTGTAAATCAAATCAATAAACCTAAACTGAGATTTATGTATCTTCCAATAATAGATTTTAAGTTTCAATATTTCCATTTATATACATCTAAAGTTTTCAAGATTCTTAATTTTTAAGAGCATCTGCAATGCAAGCTTTATCAAAACCTTTTTACTATTTAGAAAAGTTATGTGAATGACTTGATGCATTGTAATAAAAGCTTTATTAAAGGCTTTTTAAAGAATGACTTGATGCATGTCAAGTGTTAGACAAAACTGACACAAGCTATTTTCATTAAATAAAAGCACATTTAATTTTCATTTTACACCCCTTATTAAATGAGACTTAATATGAAAAAGCTTTTGAATAGCTTTTGTGCATTGAAAAAAGATTTGCAAAATAACTTTTAAAAAAATAGAAGTTAATGCAATATTAATTGTCATTAATGAAAAAAGTCTTAAATAGGTAGAAGCATTGTAGATGAGCTAATAGGGTAAACTAAGGGTGACAATTCTCGACACGATACGATAAACGACACGAAGTTAAACAGGTTTGGGTTGAGGATAAACAGGTTTGGGTCAAAAACGGGTCAACCCGTCTAACCCGTTTAATAAACGGGTCGTGTTTGGGTTGAGTAAGTATTAAACAGGTAAACTCGTGAACCCGTTTAAGTATATAAGATCTTAAAAATAAAATATATAACCTGGTTTTTATGTTGGATGTGGATTAAATGTATTTTGTTATTTACTTAGTATGAGTGAATTATAATTTTATACATTAGATATCATGAAAATTGATGCTTATATTTCAGAAAATTGTCGCATAGTTATTTGTATGTAATTGTTATCATATTTAAGATCCTTATATCATTTTTTGCATTTAAACTAGTTAAATCGACCTACCACCAGCTTTATTAATGCTTGACCTATTTACTTAAATGGGTTAAACGGGTCACAAATGGGTTACACGTGTTATGCAGGTGTGGGTTAGGGTTGAGTTTCTTGACACGATTAATAAATGGGTCGTGTTTGGATACATGCTATCCTAACCCGCCAGCACGCGAACCCGAATAGGTTAACACGAACACGACTCGATTGCCACCTCTAGGGTAAACCCTTTGTCATCAAAGCTAAGGGTGGTGGCAGTCATGATCCCATGCCTCACCACCCATCAATAATATCATTCCACCTCATCCCATGTCTCACCATACTTTTCTAGTGGCAACCATGATTCCATGTCTCACATAATTTTATTTTTTTATTTTTTACATTCATAATTATATTAAACAATTTAATAAAAACATAATATTTCATTAATAATAAAAAAAAATTACATAATACTTTAAAAAAAAGAAAATCGCTAATCATCGAGAATACATATCTAAAAATTGCACGGCCATCCATATTTCTCCGCGAGCTCACGTTTTTTGGTAATAGCGATCTTTCGCATTGTCGGATCGGTTATGTGATCGTGCGGTTGATTATAGAATTTCATCGCCCGAAAAAAAGCCTTTTCTTCAACATTACGGATTTGTGCCGCCAACAACGTTTCAGCAAGTTCATCATTTGCAAGTTTTTTCTCCACCATCGTCTCTAATAGTTGTGTTTTCCTTACCGTGTAGGTGTCGAAGCTCGCAGCAACACTTTCCTTTGTCGACGACTCGGTATCGGTCTTCTTGCCTTTTCTTTTCCGTGTAGGAGTTGTGTCGTCATTCAGATCCGGTATAACAGTCTCAACATTGTCATTGCTTCCTGTCTCGTAGTAGCTAGATTCTGACGACTTTCTTCGTTAGTCGGAATTAGCCGAAGATGCTTGACCCTTCCAACCATTTGTCTTCTAGCCTAACAACCTCCCATGGTTGTTGCAACGGCTAGTTTTTTCACCTCTTCTTCATGCCAATTCGGCAAAGATTGTCGTGCTCCCTCCATGCCTAGCCATGCCGCAACCTAAGCGGCGGTGTTGCTGCTCGGCATCAGGCCATACCGAGCCAAAACCGAAGCCATTGCCACCCCTAAGTGAGTAGCATTTCATCAGTAAAGTTTTCACTTATGTTCGGTTTTTATCATCACATTTTTTAATTTTGCGCATTAGAATTTTTGATTTTCAGCTTTTAAGAATTTAAACCTTTAGATTTCAAGATTTACAACTTCTAAAATTAAAAAACAAAAAATTAATATTATCAAGTGGTCCAGGTTTTCAAAAATTCAAAATTTAAAAATAAAATATTTCAAACGTCTAAAAAATTTAAAATTGGAAAATTGTCAAATTTTCATATTTTCAAAAAATTTATGTTTAACTTTTAAATATTTGGCCAGATTTTATCTTGACTGCTTAAAAACTATTGCATTATTAAATACCATTTCGTTTATTGCCCTGCCAAGTTTCGACTAATCAAATCATCATAGCCATATTCAACATATCCAAACATAATTAGATTCCTGTCACTCAGCCAAACAGATTAGATTTTGGCCAAACTCGCGTGCTCAAACTATGGATCTTAACATATACGTGACCATCAAATCTTGCAAATCACCAAACTTGTCATTGTTAAAAAAAAAACATCACCAACACCAACTTTCAACCACCAACCACAATACACAAGACCAAGGACTAGGTTCATGTTTCGTCTAACAACATCATTGAATCAAAACCATAATCAACGAAATTAAATCTAACATTGAATATAGAAATCATGTTAAAAACCACCAACGCTAACCACAACAAGAGAAAACTCAAACAACAACCAACCAAATTCCACCTACCATAAATCTTAAGACAAAAATCCAAAAATAAATAAATAATAATAATTAAAGCCACGAGATATCATATTTTTTGTGTTCTAACCAAGAAAATATAAGAACTATTTGAAACCCATTTTTCGGTGACCATTTAACCAACACAACAACATATCTATAAGAATCTTAAAAAAACCAAAGAAACTAAAACCATAAATATTATGTGGATCTTAACAAATATCGAACCTATTGAACACACTTTAACCATCAACAATAATGAATCACAAACACACTCGAAACCACCAAACACAAGAAAAACCACCAGCCGTGATCTAGATCTTAACATATATCCAAACAGCAAAGCACACCGAAACCACCAAACAAGCCAAAGTCGTCAAACAAACCGAAACCACCAACGCATGGTGGAAAGGCAGAAGGCGGCGTTGATGGAGGTTTATATATGTTCTTTTGTGTATGTTTTAGGTTGGAGAAATAAGAGTCCATGATCAGAGACGGCGGTGATTTTGTGTATGTAGGTTGTGTGTATTTAGGTTAAAGGGAAGAGAAAAATATGAGAGAAAAAAGTTTTTGTGTGTGTGTGTGTGTTTTATATAGGCATGAATACAACCGTGTATGTATTTTCAAAGTTTTAATAGATACATTATGAACTAAACAATGTAGCTCTTCCAGCAATAAGTTGTTCAAGAATTTCAAGATTGACTCAATACTTTAATGAATTACTTTGACTCAATATACAATTCAAATTCATGGAATTTCAACATTGACCATTTTTAAATAATTCAACAATTCAACTTTGACATTTTTTCATTTTTATATAGTTAAGATTAAGATTAAGATTACGATTTTCCTATTTGTTAGTTTGTTAAAAAGATATCATGACACATAACTGTCAAATCATTTCAACGTTTTCTAAACAATATGTGTACATATGTATATGGGGTGTTTGCTAAGCTTATCATGACGGTTTATGCACTTAGCCACAGACTGTACATATGAAAAGCCTATAAGCTTAAATTTGGGCTTACAACTTGAGTTTATGAACTTAAACAAGCGATAAGCCAAAAAAAAAATTAAGATTACGAGCTTATCAAAAGTTTAATAAACCTATAAGACGACTAGATATGCTTAAACAAATACCTATATTATTACGTACGACACATAATTATGTTTTCTTTCAAATTTAGGGGTTATATGTCGTGGCTTGCCATATAAAATTGTTAAGTTTATGATATATAAAATAAAATAAAACATAAAGACATCAAGAGTACACAGCGGAAGACTTAAGATCATAACAAATAAATTAATTAACTGAAAGTATGCGTAACGTACCTCTTGCGAATATCAAATCCCTCGAGCAAAGCAAACCACCCTCGAGCAAAGCAAACCAAAGAAGTACTTAATGGTGTAAGAATAATGTCTTACAACCACGTTCTTGTACACACGAATTAACCAACGAATCAGCGATTGCTAGATCTAACACAAGCCCTCGTATATGCAAAAACCAAACCGAACTCCCTAACAAATGGGGTTTCGGCCAAGCTATGCAAAGAAAGAGAAGAGAGAGATCTAGGTTAATTCAATGCACAAGTGTGAATGAAACCCAGACCCTACCCTCCTTATATACTAGAAGTAAAACTTAGAGGACAAGTTAGGGAATATGAGGCCTTGGAGAAGCCTATGGCGGCCACCTATAGGAGCCCAAAGCCCATTCCATAACTTTCCAATGTTTCCATTTCTAGTCCTTCTCTTTCCATTTTAACGATCGTTAGTCATTTTTCCGTTAAATACATAACGATCGTTAACCGGACTTAATGTGTAATAATTAATCGTAAACATAAACATTAATTATTAACTTTAATTCTCATTCGCTAATGTGTGCAATCCGTGGTCACGAGTTCGAATCCGGACATTCACATGTTTGTAAATATATACATTTCCAACGACTCCACTTGGATATGTTTACAAAGCGTGAAATGACATTGGTTAGCGTCTAGCAACACGCCAATGCCCCGGTACAACTCGTGTATGATTTTACGGAGAAAACCAAGTTTGATGATTCATCATCATATTCATCCTTTGTTTCTAATACCATGTTAATAAGAATATGGATCTCACTCATTTCTTAATTAACTATTACATTTCTCGCTTTATGATTTATTAAGATTACCAATTCTTCTAAGCGAAGACCTTGGGTATGGCCATACAAACATCTTAACAATCCTACGAGGGCCCAAGTGTATTAAACTTCAAAATGAATTTGAAGGAAACAAATCCCATTTGACTACAAGCGATTCATAAATTTCGCAACACTTACGAAAACAACCCTTATAACTACCGATTCGTGTAGCGTTAGATTGATTCACAAAATGCACTACATCCATGACATATCTCTTGTATCTCAAGTCGGAGGATAAATAACCATGATATACTTAATGACAAAGATCCATAAAGTATCATCATGTGAGTGGGATAAGTCCTATATTCAATTCATTGAATATCATACGAAATTAGTCATGCTACGCATCAATATACTTTCAAGTATATTCTAACTAATACTCGATTTGTCTTAATTCAATATCATTCCCATGTTATTGATTGACAACGGACTATTTAGAATAACTTAAGTTATTCAAGGATTTAAACATGTAAATATAGGACAACATCATAATAAATGAATAATAAACATAACACAATACTTTATTTCATTTCAATAATAATGTTTACAATATCCTTTTATCTAAAATACTTAGTCACGGATGGGCATGAAACTACTAGCTAAGCGAAGTCCAAACTTATCGAGACAAATGATTAAGTTTTTCACCGTGCAAGGCCTTAGTTAACGGATCGCTAGGTTATCATCGTGTGAACTTTGAGCAACTCAATTTCACCTATCTCGACTTGCTCTCGAACATAGTGATATTGTCTAGGATAGTGTCTGGTGCCCTTCATGACTCGGGTTCATGGGCAAAAGTAATTGCAATGAATTGTCACAATACACTTTAATAGGATGTTGATCGACGGCATAACACCAAGCCCGAAACAAACTTCCTTATCAAGCGACTTCCATGGCGACCTCGAGGCGCTATGTACTCACTACATGCGAGACATTGCAAGTGTTATCATTTCTTACTCTTCAATCCACAACCTCCATTGATGACAAAAATGTAACCCGTTTGAGACTTCGTATCATCTTTGTCACACTTCCGGGATGCATCGCGATAACACATAACGAGCGATTACGCTTCGGATTTCCTCCATACACTATGAACATATCTCTTGTAGCCCTAAGGTACTTGAGAATATGTATGATGATCGATGAATTTCACGGATTACATTGATACCGACCGGTCAAGTTTTGAGCAAACGCCACATCGGGCCTTGTGCATCGTCTGCGTACATGATAGATCCTCTGACCAAGCATAAGGAACTTTCTTCATCTGCGCCACCTCTGCGGTGTTGAAGCACGACCTTGGTCGCTCAAACCATGATTTACTGCATTGGCAAAATCCTTCTTGGAATTTTGCATATTGAATCTCTTCAATATTTTGTCAATGTAAGCACTTTGGCTTAAACCAATTAGCCGCCTTGATCTATCCGGTGAGATCTTGATTCCGTATATATCTTGCTTCCCTAAGTCTTTCATCGAAAAACATTTACCAAGATAGGCTTTCACCTCGTTTAGACTTGGTATATGATTTCCCATGATTAATATGTCATCGACATACGAGAATAAGGAAAGTAACACGACTCCGCTAGCTTTGTGATATACACATGGCTCATCAAGATTCGAGTAAATCCAAAACTTTTGATTTCCCATGAATCTTTTATTCCATTGCCTTGATGCTTGCTTGATCCATAAATGGACCTCTTAAGCTTGCATACGGTTAGGAAATAATGGATTCACAAACCCTTCCTATTGCGCCATATAGATGTCTTCATCTGACGGCCATTCGAAAAGCGGTTTTGACATCCATTTGCCAAATCTCATAGTCATAGTGTGCGGCTATAGCTATGAGAATCCTAATAACTCTTATGTCCGCTACGGAGAATGTCTCCTCGTAGTCAGCGCCATAGGTTTGAGTAAAACCTTTAGCCACCGAGCGAGCCTTGTAGGTGTGTACATTGCCATCCATGTCGGTTTTCTTTTGAAGATCCACTTACTCCCAGCGACCTTAGCCTTGGGAGGAAGGTCAACTTCAATCCGAGACATCATTATCTTTCATGGATTGCATTTCCCCATTCATAGCAATCGCCATTTATCCTTTTCGGGATCGGCCATGGCGACCTTATAGTTAGCGAGTTCATTAAGATCCCCACCATATTTTCCTCCACCTCTACATTAAGACATAGGCGGTCGGTGCGTATAGTCCTTCGGACCTACGAATGGGAACAACTTGGGAGGAGCACCTAAGCTTTCGGGTTCTTCTTGAAGTTGGCTAGTGGTTTCGAGAAGGTGTTGTATCTTCTTGATCATATTCGGATCATATACTCTCCCATTGAGTTCTTGAGATATGAGATTCCTTTCAAGGAAATCTCCATACCTAGCCACGATGACTTTGTTCTCACCGGGTAGTAAAAGTAGTAACCATGGTTTCCTTAGGGTATCCTACAAAGATACATATGGATCGGCTTGGAGCTTATCGGTGTGTCACGTTTAACAAGCGCTTCACATCCCAGGACCTTTAAGTAAGAAAAGTTGGGAGCTTTTCAGGTCCATATTTCATATGGAGTTTAACAACCTTCTTAGTTGGAACCATATTCAAAATGCGAATAGCGGTTTCAAGGCATAATCCCAAAAGTAAAGGTAGAGTCGTAAGTTCAAACATTGATCGTACCATGTCAAGTAAAGTACGATTTCTCCTTTCGGATACACCATTTCTTTGTGGAGTATAAGGAGATGTGAGTGCTGGATAATTCCACACTCGACTAAGTAATCTTTGAACTCTTGACTTATATACTCACCACCTCTATCGGATCGAAGAGCTTTAATCTTCTTTCAAGTTGTAATTCTACTTCACTTTTGAAAACCTTAAATGTTTCAAAGACTTCATGTTTATGTTTAAGTAAATAAACATAACCATAACGATGAAATCATCCGTAAAGGTTAAGTAAGTAAAGACCTGCGTTTTGACACATGTCTAAGTGGACCACACACATCGGTGTGTATCAATCAAAGTAGATCGAAGCCCTTTCCACTTGTGGTGAAAAAGGTTTCCTTGTCATCTTCCAAAGAATGCAAGACTCGCATTTGTCAAATGATTCATCATTGACCGTTTGTAAAAGCCCATCGTGTTGCGGCTTTTCCATGCGTTTCTTGCCAATATGGGCAAGGCGACAATGCCAAAGATAAGAAGAGTCACGATTCGACTTGCTCTTCTTATTGCTAATCTATACAACAATTATTTTCATTGGATATACAACCATCCATATCAATTTCAAACACACCAAGAATAGGAATTGCATTAAAGTAAAAACATTATTTAAAGCGAAATTCCATAACTTGTAAAGTGTGCACAAAACCAATATCTTTTAACAAAGAGCGAAATGACACCCCAACAATGGAGGTGCATAATGACAATTATTTAGTTCTAAAATTAAGCGAAGGCAACACTAAATCAAAAGTCCCTATGGCCCGACAATGCACGCTTTCCATTTCCAGCGTACAAGTATCTCTCTCACGGTCGACTTCTTGGCCTCTAAGTCCTGCGATGTATTACGGATGTGAGTACCACATCACCGTATCATATATCCGAGAATTTAACTTATGAGGAAAAGAAAATAATTCAAACATAAAAATACACGATGAGCTAGGCACCATCTTATTTTTATTACGAAGGCACTCATTCGAGATAAAGCTGGGCAGTTCGCTTCCGGTGACACAGGTGAGTTGCGATGGTGGCAAAACAAATCCTTCTTAGGATTCTCCTTTTCTTTCGAGGTTCTTCTTAGGAGTGGTGGGATGACAACTTGTTTCCCTTTCCTTTTCCTTTCCTTTCTTATCGCTTGCGGCTTAGGCTTATTCACCCTACCACCACATATAGCGAGCACGGCGGTGTAGGAGCCTTCTTTGGCAATCTCTTCTCGTAGTCTACAAGCATTGCATGTAACTCATTCATTGTCTTCCCGTGCGATGCATGTTAAAATTGCGGACAAAATCACCAAATCGTTCTGATTAAGGAATGATTGATGAGTCCGACACATACATCGTTCGGTAACCACGGTAGAGCTTCTCGATTGGTCAGTGATGTTTCATCTCAAGGGCGTGGTCGAGACAGTTGCCGACCTCACACTGCGGTGTGAACCTTTTCAATAAGTTCATACTGATTCATTCTTGGTGGCTTCTCAAACATACGTTTGAGTTCATCTAGCATGCTCATAGGCGGATAGTGCTCAAATTGTTTTTGCAATTGAGCGGACATCCCAAAAGCATTAGACACGCCACATCATTATGCTTCTCATATTCAACACGATATGCCTCTAATTCAAGAGCGGTTGCGTGTTGGGAGGAGCTCGAGCGAAGGTGTAGTCAAAATTTCAACCCTTTGGCAACACGAAGGATGATCCTAAGTGAGCGATGCCAATCATTGAAATTAGGGCGGTCGGTTTGTCCGCTTCCAATCATATCTTTGAAAGCGGCACTCGATGGCTCATAGTGTTATCAGTTGAGCCATCTACGAAAAAAGTTCAAAAACCATCATTAGTATTTTGATAATTTTCCTTTTCAATAAACAATTAAATACCCAAGGTTCATATTCATATAACCAATTAATATTTATTGAAAACTAGGATCCAAATTGTCATAATCTCATCACATCGAGTTGATCATTAGTGATGAACCTTATACAAAATGGTAGAGCATTTGCTCGATTGCCAATTTCAATTGCAATTCCTAGATTTATGGGATTTACATATAGCCAATATCAATCGCCATGTAAACATGTTTTATCCCATCTTATGCCTTGAGTTTTCGGTTTTCACCGCCTAACTCAATTAAGTTGTCCAACTTAAAAAGCGCAAAATCGTCCATGCCGTTCTCGCGACACGTGGACATTTTACCCTTTGATTAAGATCTAAATCACGTTCTCACGCAAATAGAAAGTAATCTTAGGTGTTTCCGTTTCGTTGGATGGCATATAACTTAAATTTTAAAGGGTAATAATTTTGATGTTAAATCAAATATGTACAAAGATGTCATGCATTCATCTTTGTAGCATAGTTTATATTAAAACATTTATGTCTTGTTTTAATGTTTAAGCTTTTCATCATCAAACTTTAATTGAGGTATTGGGTTCACCAATCAAGGAATTAGTGTTAATTATCATCCATTATACCGTACTTTTGCATAAGTGTAAACACTTAGTGTTTGGGATAATTACCACCTAAGTGGCGCATGGAATCAACACGAATTAAGCCCTTAAGATGAGCTTGCACATTTAATGACTTACTAAGTAGCTCCACTCGAACTTACGAGGCGAGAGGACCGTGCGTGCTAAAGCACAACCTTAGACATCCATTCGATGTGTTGTCGCACTTCTTTAAACCCTTTTATTAGTTCATTCTCATGGGTGAGCCTTTCGGTCATTTGTACCAAAGTCATCAATCAATTAAGCGATTATGATTACTATTCTTAAAATACATGTTTCACCATTGTTTAGATCGGTTTATTTTTCTTGTAAAATACCCTTGTTACAAAACACAAACAAGCAAGTATTTGAAAAAATAAACAAATAAACAATGAATACATAACAAATAAAAGTCATGCATATCAAATAGCCACATGCAAACGGTTTTGATAAATCTTATTAATAACCAATTTTATATCATCAATATGCATATATTTAATTAAGACTTCCACCGTTTTCATCTATGTACAAGGTGAACCACATGCATCGATTCATCGATTGCGTAAGTCAAAACTAAATATATACCACATAGCACATAATCGATTAAAATAATAATATTGAGGTCTTCCCAATTTAAGATCTATCATTATTTAATGTATATCACTTAAAACATGAAAGACATACAATAAAATGATCCATGATAAAACATGCGGTAATAATCATGGATATAAATTACACTTAACAATTAATGCAATTAAGCGAGTTACGCATATACACATAAAGTTGCATGCATCTTGGGGTTTCTAATCCAATTAAAACAAAGTTTACAAAACCTAATTAGGGCACCAAAAACCCCCCAAAATTAGGGTTTAGGTTTTGCAAACCCTAGATCTAAGCATACAAATAATAACACATTCATGTTTATTTTAATTATGTGTTTGATAATTAATTACTTGTTATACAAGGCTCGTGATGCCATTTGTTAAGTTTATGATATATAAAATAAAATAAAACATAAAGACATCAAGAGTGCGGAAGACTTAAGATCATAACAAATAAATTAATTAGCGAAAGTATGCGTAACGTACCTCTCTGAATATCAAATCCCTCGAGCAAAGCAAACCACCCTCGAGCAAAGCAAACCAAAGAAGTACTTAATGGTGTAAGAATAATGTCTTACAACCACGTTCTTCTACTGTGAATTAACCAACGAATCAGCGATTCTAGATCTAACACAAGCCCTCGTATATGCAAAACCAAACCGAACTCCCTAACAAATGGGGTTTCGGCCAAGCTATGCAAAGAAAGAGAGAGAGAGATCTAGGTTAATTGATGCTGAGTGTGAATGAAACCCTGACCTACCCTCCTTATATCTTAGAAGTAAAACTTAGAGGACAAGTTAGGGAATATGAGGCCTTGGAGAAGCCTATGGCGGCCACCTATAGAGCCCAAAGCCCATTCCATAACTTTCCAATGTTTCCATTTCTAGTCCTTCTCTTTCCATTTTAACGGTCGTTAGTCATTTTCCGTTAAATACATAGCGATCGTTAACCGGACTTAATGTGTAATAATTAATCGTAAACATAAACATTAATTATTAACTTTAATTCTCATTCGCTAATGTGTGCAATCCCGTGGTCACGAGTTCGAATCCGGACATTCACATGTTTGTAAATATATACATTTCCAACAAAAATGGCACTGGATTTATGTTTAATTAGTTTACTGGTTCGTATCTATTATGTTTTCTTTGTATTTTTTTTTCAAATACGACATTGGATATATATTTAGTGTGTTATTTATAACCTTAAGTGCTATGTTTAAAAGCTAAAAATATTCAATAACTGTAGTATATTTAATTGGTTATGAGTAGTTAAATTAGGGAGTGAATATTTATATGTATACTATCAATAAATCATATACACCATTTTCTTTAATTCTTAATCTTGAAAAATAAAAAAAAAATATATTTCAATTACTAAAATACCTTTGATTAAAAATGTTAAAACATATATTACTAAATTAATATTTTAAATATAGTTTAATTCTCAATCTATTATTATTTTTTGTTTATAACCCATAAACTTTTTTTGGTTACAATTACTGCATATTGAACTCGTAAGTTACATCAACGGTCACCTCAAAAACACAAGCTCGCAAGTATAATTATTTATCGCTATACATTGTCACTTTGCGTGGATATTCGTTTAGTTTATTTAAAAGATACCAACAATTAAAGAATGTTATAATTTCTTAAACATAATACTAAAAACACTATATTTAGATTTTCCATTCCATATACTTATTTTACTTACGAAATCTTTTCGGAACAAACCAGTGCTCATTTGGAAATCAAGTTTTATCAGATTAAATATTAGAAACAAAAAATGAATTCACTATACATCCGAGGAAAAAGGGCGGGAAGAAGAGGAAAACGAAAGAAATGAATGGGGAAATAAGGAAGAGTCCTACAATCTCGTGAGAAGTGGGACCCAGGAACCCATGCCACATCAGTTAATGCAGTCCACCCTGTCACCAATCACGTAACCATCTCGCCATGTGGAACAATGGACTCCATTTCCAATTTAACCAACTTTTTAAAGCCTCAAAATGATTACTTAAATATGTAGTTGTGGACCATTTGTGCCCCACTTTGTGTGCTCCTTACAACTTGTGTGGTCTAGTGTTTGGCGTGATCACTTCAACTTCCTCAACTAATTTCCAAATATTACTACTTTATCTCCCAACGACTTAACCAACGTGGCTAAGGTGTCGTTTGTTTTCGTAGCTTTTACCTCTTCATCTATGAAACCAGTATACGAAAGAGATACGTTTAAAATTTCTTCATCCGCAACAAAGAAAACCGTTTGTTTTTGTCTTTATTAATCTTCTTTCGTTTTTCTTCTTTTCTTCTTTTTCTTTTTCTTTTCACCAAGTATTTTTGTCTTTATTAAAGTAGCTTTTTTTCCTTTTCTTTTCACTAGTTTTTACGTTTCATCCATTTTCATGTTTTAAATCATTTTTTAATGTTTTGTAATTTTTAACATTTTAGTCAATTTTCTTACGTTTTCGTCCGGGTTTTACGTTTTAAATGCATTTTTACGCATCTTTTTACGTTTCGTTTGTTTTCGTTTTAATTTGTTTTTCGTTTCCATCCTTTTCTTACGTTTCTTCATTTTTTACGTTTTCGTCCGTTTTAATCTTCTACGTTTTAAATCTGTTTTTAAGTTTTCGATCGTTTTCTGCTTTCGTCTTTTACGTTTCGCCTTTTTACATTTTCGACCATTTTTACGTTTTAAATGCATTTTTATGTTTTAAATCATTTTCTTTCGTTTCATACATTATCTTACGTTTTGTTAGGTAAGATAAAATAACGTACAAAAACTTATAAAATCATATGAAATGGAGGAAAAGTAAAATAAACACATGAAAATATAAAAGCGGTTAAACGTAAAAAGCGAACGAAAGTGTAAAAGCAGACGAAACGTAAAAACAGACGAAAAAGTAAAAAAAGACGAAAACATAAAAAACGGACGAAAAAGTAAAAAAATGAGAAAACGTAAAAAGGCGAAAAAGTAAAAAGAGGCGAAACGTAAAAACTGGACGAAAACGTAAAAACAGACGAAAATATAAGAAACGGACGGCGTAAAAAGCAGACGGCGTAAAAATGGCGGCACGTAAAAAATAGGTGGCGTAAAAAGCGAAATAAAACGTAAAGAGCGGACGGCGTAAAAAGCGGACGGCGTAAAAAGGCGGACGAAACGTAAAGAGATGTAAGATATTGAGAAAGAGATATAGGGGTTGTGAGAAGAGGTAAGAAGTGGAAAAGAAGAGATAAATTATCTGCGTGGTAGAAGAGAAATAAGAGATTTTAGCATTTTATATGCGAAAAAAAGCAAGCGATGTTGAGGAATACGTCTGGCACTGCAGAAAAAAAAGAAAGAAGAAATTTGAAAAACAAACAAGTCCTAAATCTTTCTACCCATGTTATGTGTTTAATCAAAGAGGTTTTAAGTTCTTCTTATATCGACTTTTCAAATGAGGCTTTACGATAAATCTAAAACTTTCATTTTCAACTCTAATCAAAGTCACTAAATAAATATAATGTATTTCTACTAGTAGTAGTGTAGGTTGGAAACATACATAAAAGAATTGAATATTGATAAAAAGAATTTAAAAGACTGGGATTGCATAACCTTAACAGTCAATTCGACATAATGCTAGCAGTGAGCAGGACGATGTGACAATTTGTCCATCACATTTGGCTACAATCGAAAGGCTGAAATCGCTTCGTACTAGACTCCAATTTCAAACTTTTTCCAAATTTAAAGACATTTGGTTTTAATTGTGTCATCGTATGTATTGCAAATCGTATAAAGTTTAATACTTTGTAATCGAATGGTATCTTAAGTATTTAATGCCATCTTTTTCTCTTTAATAACTCTATGTTGTTAGAACATGATATGGCGCAAGTTACAAGAGCGTACTCTATGACATTGCGGTTGGGTTCGGCATGAGAAGAAAGTGGTCACAAATAGTTTACGTCTCTAACGTGATCAAATGAGTTCTGTATTGATTTCTTGCTTGAACCGATTACAATAGATGGGATATATATGCCAACTATACAAGACTATTTAAGGTAAATACTAATGGCATACATATCAATTAAATAAACGACTAACATAGAGATAAGACCAAATCAACTGTAACAAAGTGATAAGACCAAATCAATTTACAATAAAATCAATTTACAATAAATGTGCTACTAACACTTTTCCGCAGTTTGAGCGGGATGATAACGGACACTCAAATGGAGCGGAACTCTTCGAATAACGCGGAAGGCATGCCTTTAGTAAAAATGTCAGCATATTGATAGTGAGAGGGAACATGAAGAACTCGGACCTGACCAATAGCTACTAAATCCCCAAAAAAATGAATGTCAGTCTCTATATGCTTCGTACGTTGATGCTGAACCAGATTGTAAGAGAAATAGACAACACTGACATTATCATAGTAAACAAGTGTAGCAGAAGAGAATGGTGTATGCAGCCCACGAAGAATGTTCCTCAACCAACAAGTGTCAGCAATAGCATTTGCAACACCACGATACTCAGCCTCAACACTAGAACGAGAAAGCGTTGGTTGACGCTTAAAGGATCACGAAAGTAAGTTGTTGCCAAGAAAAACACAATAACCAAAAGTCGACCTCCGAGTAGTGGGGCAACCAGCCCAATCAGCATCCGAATAAGCAACTAATGAGGAGGGTAGAGGATGAAAATAACTGTAACGCATTGTTTAAAATGCCTCGAACATACCGCAAAATTCGCTTAAGAGCCGAGAGGTGAGGCTCCCTTGGATCATGCATATGAAAACAAACCTGCTGCACTGCATAGGAAATATACGGTCTAGTAAACATGAGATACAGAAGAGATCTCCCAAGACTTCGATATAAGGTCGGATCATACAATGAATCACCATCATCACCCAGTTTAGTTCAGTTTATATCAGTTTTAAGAACTGCAGAAAATGTGCAGGCTTGACCTGCATCCGATACGGTGTATCCATAGAATAGGATACAGTGTATCGATTGGTTTAAAAAATTAATAAATTACGAGAGTTTTAGATGTTTCCAAAAAAGTTTAAGCAATTTTTCATAAGTAGACTTTACCTTTGGTCCCCCAGATTCTTAGGCTTCTCTTACGTCCCTTAACTGAAATAAGATAAAGCATCATTAGTTTGCCTCGGGTGTTAAATCTGATACCAAGCTCCGGTGTAAGAATAACTATATGTTCAAAAAGAATAGTTAGATAAAGTGTATAGAGAAAAATTAGTAAGGAGCGGAGTGTATGTGATCATGTGTCGTTCACCGGGGTGAGTGACTCCATTTATATTACCTGACCCATGTTTCGCGACTCGGAGATTGTGGAGACGGGATTGTTGTCTTGGTGTTGCATGAAAATCGCTATTGGGTACGAGCCTTTGCTTTCGGGGCTCGAGTTGTCGTAACGTGCTCAGCTAGTATAACAACCCGTAAAATTTCAGATTATTATAATAATATTTATTACGTCAGAAAATTTAAATCGGTTGTTTTCTGACAAATATCAATATTTAGATTTAAAAACGAGAAGTTACCTCGTGAATTTAGAAAGTCACGGCACCGCACGCGTACCGACACCAAATTAATAACGGCAAACATTTATAATCAAATTTCAACGTAATAAGAATGTCATATTATTACGTTTAAGAAATCGTTCTAAAAAACATAATTTCTATATTTTTTAGTCTGGGAAGGTACATTTATGCAAGGATTCGACAAAACACGGAGTACAAATTATACAGTATTTAATAATAGGACAAAAGAAATAAATACAGATTCTTATCCTAAATACTTCCCTACCACTCTACTGCTCCCTCCCCAGCTTTTCTTTTCGCCTCTCCCTCCCACGCGTATTAACATAAACACAGAAAGGATTCCTCTTTTGTGAATAAAGCCCAAGAGCTATTATTTACTTCCTCCTTCAAATAGACATCTATCCACCTAGGCCAACTCTACCTTGAGTTGAAGAGGCGGCTGTGAACAAGTCATGAGCCAAGAATGGTGACACCACATAACCAAGAAGAGAAAGAAGGTTTAAGACCTTCCCTTTGTACATCTATAAAAAGGTTGGTTTTCAGTCGAAGTCTCCATCCACTCCTCTAAATAAAATCCGAAATTAGGATTCCAAAAATTAGGGTTCCTACAAAGAGTAAGGCTACAAGAGTCAAAGGGGTTTTCTAAATTAATAAGGGGGTTTTACAAGTTGAGGTGTTAGGAGCTTAATTCAAGTCTAAGTTCGTGCCGGTTCATCTCCAATCGCTCCAATTGAACTCTTGAGCTTTCGGTGTTCATGGCTGCTCGACCCATTAGTGGGTTCATTGTAAGAACGTAACTCTCGTTGAATTCATTTGGTTGTAATATTAATTGTTTTATTCAAACTCCTAAATTTCATCCATACCGATTTAGTAAAAATCACTTAATATATATAAGTAATATTAATGTTGGGAATGAAGTAATACCTTTCTGGTTGTTTGTTGTTGTTGGATTTCATACGGCAAGAAAATGATAATATTGGCTTATCTAATTTCAACATACCTCCTAGTTATATAAAAATCCTATCCGGTTAATATGTTGTTGTAATCTGTGTTAGTCTCGACTGAGGTTAAAAATCTCAATCGAGGTGTTTGTTTTATGCGTACCCCGAACAGTCACTAAGGCTCGTAAGGTTGTGATTGGGTCAAGACCCTCACGTTAGTCGAGTAGTACCCGACTTCACTAGTCATCAGTCCAGTAGGACTTACAGAAATTTTGTGGCCTTGATTCAGTGTGCGCATAGACTCACAAGGGTCTTGCATTCGTAGTTGTATCACGACACTCAAAAGGAGTCATTTTGATCATTTTGTGTGGACTTGTGAGATCCCGTAACCGCAAGAGTAACAAGGTCACGGGTTGTACCCGACCTTGAAATCACTAGTCGAGTATGGGCCTTGTCATTCTTGTTATCGTTCCTGTACCAACAGACTCAAAGGAGTCTATATGGGTGTGTGTAATCAAGTCACAAAAGCATTTTGTTAAGTTTGCTTGAGTCACCTAAGACCCCCCGAAGGTGGTCGTCATATTGTCTAGCAATGGGTCTCGAAGAAGACTCATAATAGTCTCGATAAATAACTCGTTGTTTTTGTGTAAAACTACATTTGGATTTACACTTCCCTCAAAGAAATTCCCATGTTAAAAGTTTTGCTAAGTGCTATTGGGTTCAAAGCCCACAGTTAACAGGTGCGTTTGGTTAACAGTGGCAAGGACTCATCCTACTACATTTTTTTGAGCATGTGTATGAGCGGGCGGCCCGCCCGCATTAAAGTCTGTTTGGTTTTGTCGCAGCCCGCACTAGATACTAATCAACTTCTCGGGTCCACAACTTATCGGTAATGCGTCAAGTGAATCAGTATCCGTCTTATCGTAAACTACACGACTCGTTTTCCCATTTCAAGGTAACAGCCCGAGCACGACGTCCTACTCGCTCGCCTCTTCAAATATTTCTCGTCAATTAATGTTTTTACTTGCGTCATCATCATAAGTTACATATATATTGAGTAATGGATTGTATAAACAAAGATTTGTAATCGTGTAAAAACAATTAAACCAAATGGGACTAAAATAATGGAAGTGTCTACATTAAGATTCGTCGGAAACTAATATTTCCTTTTCTTTTAGGCCCGATACTTTTATATAGATGAAACAAGTTAAACTATACGTACAAAACTATTCTTCCATAATGGACTCATCAAGATGGTAAATTTGTAAACCTCGATTCAAAGATATTATAAACATACTATTTTACTTTAAAGGCGCTAATGAAAATGTTATACATACTTGTAGATATATAAATATACATACACTTTACTCATAACGACAAGACATAAGTGTTATTGTTTCTAAAATAATCACGACTCGATATTTTTATAAACCTTAATATATCCTCTTTTATGAAGACCATCGGAGAACACATATATACATGTAATATCATAAGCAAATATTTACTTTACTTATAACATTATTTAAGCCAAATTTTCTACAATTATATTATATATTTTCAATAACAATTGGAATGATTATGTCGACACTTACTTCATTTTTCAAAGTGCAAGCTTGATCATTTTTGCTTAACCATTCTTTTAAAGGATATACATTTATATTAATGACCCGTGAAATGTATTTTGAAATTTACTAATGTATACAAGTTATATTGTACTTAAATCTTTTAGTAGCAACATAAATATAGATAAATATACTCTCTACATTCATGTAACCGATTAATCCGATAATGTCTCATAACAAATGTACATACTTTTCGTACATCGTCATCCGGTTATCAACAAACCGAAGTCTTGTTCATTCTTGATATCTCTTCTGTGTGTACCCTTTCAAGTATTATCATTGGTTATCATTAAACCAAAGTCGTAATTTCTTCCTTGAGATTTCTTCCATGTCATCCTTCCTAATCCAAAATCAACCCAATTCCTTGTAAATTGTTCTAAGATAAATGATGCCACATCAACAACAACAACAACAACAACAAAAACATTTAAAATTTTTATAGAATTAGTTAAACTTTATCGAGTCTTAAACATAAAGACTAAATTGCCGTATTAATTAGGTTGCGTGTCGGAGCCGTGCACTATCACTCCTTGATTTAATTCCCTCTAGACTTCATATTGCACATTGCCAAGGTGAGTTTCATAGCCCCTACTTTTACTTGTTTTATAACTATTTTGGGGGAAGATACATGCTCATTTTTACTTAAATGGTTTAATTACTTTAAATTCTGCATTCTATGCATACTATGCCCTTTGATTGATATGTTTTAAGATACATCATACCTAGATGCTTTAAGGACCACACCAAAACCTTTGACCTAGAATATTACGCGGCTTAGCCTAAGACTTTAGATCCCAAATTGCCGCTTTTCATGAACCGTCAATTCCACTGGAAGCGAATGTTATAAATAGATCTATTGGGGTGACTCCTGTTCGGTTGACCCGCTTGGGTCAAGGCGTAACATATAGCATGTCGGGACCGAGTGTATTGGGATAAACACTCGCCATGGGCTCCTTATTTGTATGACTTCCTTGTGCATACATAAACCGTCAGTAACCGGTTGCATGAACTTAGTGCTAGCATAATAGATTCAATATATGACATTATATTCGTTGTAATGTACATATACCCTACTTATGGTCCACTAATGAAATCTCTTTTATGAAATCCTTTTATGAATTGAAACCATAAACTTTATGACATTATGCAAGGCGTAATGATCATCAAAACCAAATTTGAAACAAGTGTCTTGAAATCCCTTTTAAATAAACCTATGAACTCACCAACAGGTGACCCTTTTAGCATGTATCTTGTGTTTTGAGGTGATAACTTATATTTGGAGGCGCAAGGCAAAGGCATGGCATGGTCATAGATGACTCTGATTTATGTATTGGGACCACCTTTTTATAATGGGTCATTTTCCGCACTAATCAATAATGTAAACATTGTTTTTAAGAATGAATAAAAGTTTATTTATGAAAAACCAATTGTTCTATGCTTATGTTGTGATATCAATTTAGTAGCACCCCAATACTTGTATGCTTCCGCTGAGCCATTTTGGGGGTGTTACAGATTGGTATCAGAGCCTAGGTTATAGAGAACTGGGTATATTTTTAAAACCTAGACTATAACCACTTTTACAAAAACTAAACCCTATGACCGACACGTGCCTGCCCGCCAAGCTGATGCCTCACTTATGATCCTGTTGAGATCATACTTGTTAAGATACATGTTTTATCACTGCTCACCTAATTTCATCATAGGTTATAGTTATTTTCCCAATAAGTATAATTACGTATCACTGCACTACACCTTTCCCTCACATAAAGAGAATAATTGTTCTAATCCTTCAAGACAACCTTTAAAAGTATTGTGGCATATTACTAGAGTAACTAAGCTAAGTATTTCAAAATTCATTGAACCTCGGGTGAATATAGACTGATCACCTATATTCAACCAGGGACAGTGGGACATAGCCTGATCACCTATGTCTGACTCAGATGTGAATTTTGCATTACTTAGGATAGTTATAATAGCTTTATGTCCAGTGAGAAAATGATAATATTTTAATAAACATGTAACATTTTAATAAGCCCCACATTGGCGTTACACTAAAACCACACATTGGCGTCACACTATTCCCTAAACACAAGCCACTCACTGGCATTCCCTAAACACAAGCCACTCATTGGCATTCCCTGATCACAAGCCACTCACTGGCATACCCTAATCGCAAGCCACTCACTGGCATCACCATATTCCTTAATCATAAGCCACTCGCTGGCGTCATACTACTTCTTAATCATAAACTTTATATTTCCATATCACAATCGGGTTATGTTATAGTCACTCCTACCCCACACCTTACACTCCATGGACAAATCAAAATATTCTAGGAGCAACCTATCAATGGCACCTATGAGGAAAATACAATAAACCTTTGGCAAAAATCTAGAAAGGCATGATAAATGACCTATAATCCCACAGAAACTTGAAAACTTTCCGCCATACCCTGAGAATTAAATACCTAGAGGCTCCACCTACCTCTTAAGGATAACAACGCCTACCTTGTTACCCTCCTACAAACGAAATAAAAGAGTTGACACACAAACTATTTTTGATTATCCCTCAAACCATTATAATTAAAATATTTCATGAATTACTTCGTGAACCATTCTACAAACCAAATTACCACCTTACCATTTCACCATAAAGTAAACTACAATTCCACCCATACCTTACCAAAATAAAGTGTTCCTTAATACTTTGAAAAGTATTCCAGAACCACTCTGTTAATCACTTACTTTCTCGAAACATGTTTTAAGTTAATACCTCATAAACAGAAATGACCAATATTTTTCTTGGAAACTAAGCCTAACCTAGGGACGTATCCCATACCGCCGCCTAAAACCATAGAAAACAATGAGGTTCACCAACCATTAAACCCCTAACCCTACCCAACTTAGACAATTAACCCTACTCGTAGCTATGTGTAAATGTTATATCCTGCTACACATCCCTACTACAACAAAATTTTCAAATTGGAGGATTCTCTTTTAAAAAAAAATAAAAAAAAATCCGACAATAATATTTTCCAAATCCCTCATTAAAATGAGACAAAATGCTGAAACACTAAAAGTTTCGCAAAAAATTTCTTATACACACCATAACTAAGAACCAGTTTTACAATCTTTTGAAAATGTGTTATTGTTTTTTACACAACTATCGATTTTGGAATCTGGTCCTAGTCAAACTTTGTAACACCCCCAAATTTGTTTAGCGGAAGCATACGTGTTATTTGGGAGCGTTACGAAATTGGTGAATCATAACACAAGTAATAAGGAACGGAATACATACTCCGTTTAATTTCATAAAATATTTTAAAACATTATCTTACAATATTGTTTAGATAAATGGGCACATCCGATAATTTTAGTGGTCCCAATATAAAAAACATCGTTTTTGTGTAAAAACACTTCTTTAGAAATTACTACGATCATTTATCCGCCTCTTGCCTTGCATCCATGATCACAACTAAGCACCTGAGAAAATATGCTAAAAAGGTCAGCTAAAAGATGGTGAGTTCATAGGTTTAGATTAAAATAGTAAGTTTGGACCATAAGCAAAGTCATATAATCATTACAACGAATATAATGATATATGGTTGAATGTCTATTACGTTAGCTCTAAGTTCATGCAACCGATACTACGACAGTTTCTGTATGCTAAAGGATGTCATACAATATAGGGGCCCATAGCGAGTGTTTTGTCCCTCAACACTCGATTCCGACATGGTATACGTTTTGCTTTGGCCTAAGCATGGCCAACCGAACGGAGGAGTCATCCTCAATAGATCTATTTATAACATTCGCGTTTCCCAATGGGGAATTGACGGTTCATGAAAAAGGGGCATTCTCTAGGGACATAAGGGCTTAGGCTAAACCACGTAATAGTAATCATGTAATAGTTTAGGTCCACAAAATGTTTTGCATATTTCTCACCCCAAAATGTATAAAACAGTTTATCAAGTAAAAGATGGGCTATGAAAACTCACCTTAGCAAAAGTGCAATCCAAAAGTGGGATTTAGTGATTGTTGTGAAGCGGCACCGACACGCGACCTAGATAAGGAGGGCAATGCTTTAGTTCATTGTTTTAAGCATTACTTACTTAAAATAGTTCAATTGTTTTTATAAACGTATTAATACTAAATGTAAGTTTGCAAAAATTATTAAAATAGTTTCACTAGTAAGTATACGAAGTATATATATACTTTTCATATTGATATTAATACGATTTTGAAATTCAAAGTTTGATTTGATAAATAATTACAAGGTTGCACTAGTAAGTATATAAATATATATATATATACTTGTTTAAGTTGACACAAATGGTATTGTCAAAATTATATATATAGTTAATTTATTTTCTAATTGTATTTAGAAAATACTTGCGTTAAATTTGAAGTCTTCCAATTTCAATGGATCATAAAATAATATAGTGACCTTTATTTATTTATCAAGATTTGATTTTTATGTATATATATAGTTCTAATGGGGAGTTCACTTGTCATGCATTTGTTTACATATTGGCGTGAAACGTTGACATAGTTAATATTTAGTGAATCATGTTTTTAAAGTAATTGTTGTCTCATGCAAATAGACTTTGCACAGATTTACTTATCAACTCGTATGTGTATATTTTTAGGTGGGGGATTTCGGATACGTGGTAAATGAATTTAACTTCTTATAGTTGTCTATAAACCAAGTACTTCGGGTTTTATTTTATTGATTAGTTTGCAGCACCATTTTCGAACACTCTAAGACCACAGTGGGCTGCGGCCCAACGTTGGGATACATTGGTGGGCTTGAACCCCAAATCCAACCAAAACTCTTATTAGTAATATCATGGTTGTAATTGGGCTGTGGCCCAAAACCTGTTGGAAACATGGTTGCTAACCATGTTGAAAGTAGACGTTCACAAAAAGAAAATTGTGGAACGAAGGCCAAACGTAGGATACAAGATGATATGGCCAAGGATGCATTCGAGGCGGTCGTGAGGTACCGAACAAGATGTTATTATTTCGAAGTTAGGCTCAAGTCGAGGATGTGGCGAACCATGTGCTAGTCGAGTACTACTCAACCCGATTTTTATCCGACATCTTAACAACCACTACAAATCATGACATACAATGGGTTAATCACATTCATTTGGGAATGGGTACTCTCGACTTGGTTCTTGACCTAGGCGAACGCAACAAGTAAACTATGAACATATAGGAACCATATCAAGACATCAAATGTTGACATAACAAAACTTAATTTTTTTCCTCAAGTTAAAACTAAGTTTATAACATGGTTTCAACACTCTTTGAATGACACGGATGTCGACTAAGGGGGATTACTAAAATAAAGTTTTTCCGTCAAATCCTAACGACACACCGAATGGACTAACGTTTAGATAATGGTCTTAAGCAAGAACAAAGTTTTGGTTATGTTTATTTCTTCACAGCCTTTACTTCGACAAGAACAAGTGACTAAACTAAATCCCAACTTCCAAATTGTTCACCAAAGATTACAAGTTTCCAAGGCTCATACACTACTTTGAGTACCACTCGAAGGCATTATGACTAACCTTTGAGTCACATCCTCCCCGCCTTAGAAGAGAAAATCATCCTCGGTTTTCAGTTAGGATTACTTGCTGAAGTAGAGAAAAGGTGTGGGTATTTACGCTTGAATTGGTCTTCACGCTCCCACGTGTATTCTGGACCTCTTTGAGAGTTCCATCGGACTTTGACAATAGGAATGCGGCTTTGCTTAAGCCGTTTGGTCTCTCTATCCATTATTTTAATGGGTTCCTCGACAAAATTCAATCTTTCGTCAACTTGGATTTCTTCCAAAGGAATAGCAAGGGTTTTGTCAGAAAGACATTTCTTTAAGTTGCATATGTGAAACACGTTGTGCACAGAGCTGAGTTCTTGTGGTAATTCGAGTCGGTATGCTACCGGTCCGATTCTTGCGAGAATTTTGAAAGGTCCAATGTAACGAGGATTTAACTTTCCACGTTTTCCGAAACGGATTACGCCCTTCCATGGCGCAACTTTGAGCATAACTTTATCTCCCACTTGAAACTCAAGTGGTTTCCTTCTTTTATCCGCATAGCTCTTTTGACGGTCACGAGCTGCTTGTAGTCGGTTTTTTATTTGTACAATCTTCTCAGTAGTTTCTTGAATTAACTCCGGACCAGTAAGTTGACTTTCTCCAACTTCGGCCCAACACACAGGTGATCTACACTTCCGACCATAGAGTGCCTCATATGGTGCGGCCTTGATGCTTGTGTGATAGCTGTTGTTGTAAGAAAACTCGGCTAATGGCAAGTGCTTATCTCAGCCATTTCCAAAATCTATTACACATGCTCTTAACATATCTTCCAGTGTTTGAATGGTTCTCTCGCTTTGTCCATCAGTCTGAGGATGGTAAGCGGTGCTCATGTCGAGGTTAAATCCTAAAGCATCTTGAAGCGACTTCCAGAAATTTGAGGTCAAACGGCTATCTCTGTCCGAGATGATGGATATTGGTACACCATGACGCGCGATGATTTCCTTCAGGTATAGTTGTGCAAGTTTGTCCATTCCGTCACTTTCTTTCATTGGTAGAAAATGTGCTGACTTGGTGAGACAATCAACTATTACCCAAATGGTGTCGTAGCCTTTAGAGGTTTTAGGTAGCTTAGTGATGAAGTCCATTGTTATACGTTCCCATTTCCATTTGGGAATTTCGGGTTGTACTAGTAGACCTGAGGGTCTCTGATGTTCGGCTTTGATTTTTGAACAGGTTAAACACCGGCTAACATATGTTGCAATGTCGGCTTTCATGTTTGGCTACCAGTACAATTTCTTTAGATCGAGATACATCTTGTCGGATCCTGCGTGGATGGAGTATTTAGACTTGTGGGATTCGTGCATGATGATATCGCGAATTCCCCCGTAGATTGGTATCCAACTTCGCTCTTTGAAACACAAAATTCCATCCAACCTTTTTACGAATCCATTTTCGCTTTCTGGCATTCCGTAAAGGTTCTCATTCAGACGATTTTCTTCCTTGAGTGCTTCCAATTGAGCCTCAAGAATCTTGGATGGAAGAGGTGAACTAATTGTCATACCTAAAGATCTGACTCTAAGAGGTTTTGGTCCCTCTTTCCTACTGAGAGCATCAGCAACTACATTCGCTTTACCCGGATGGTAACGAATCTCGCAGTCGTAATCACTAAGTAATTCCAACCATCGGCGTTGTCTCATGTTTAGTTCTTTCTGATCCAAAATGTGTTGTAGACTTTTGTGATCGGTGTATACGACACACTTCGTGCCATATAAATAATGTCTCCAAATTCTGAGTGCGAACACAACTGATCCTAACTCCAAATCGTGCGTCGTGTAGTTTTTCTCATGAGTCTTCAACTGGCGAGAGGCGTATGCTATCACCTTCTCTCTTTGCATTAACACCACTCCTAGCCCCTTATGTGAAGCGTCGCAATAAACAACAAAGTCTTCACTACCTTCAGGTATGGCCAGAATAGGTGCACTACACAACTTTTCTTTAAGGAGTTGAAAAGCTTCTTCTTCTTTTTCTCCCCAGTCAAACTTGGTGTTTTTCTAGGTTAGCTTGGTTAAAGATTTGTCAATCTTTGAGAAACCTTCAATGAATCTTCTGTAGTACCCAGCGAGTCCTAAGAATTGGCGAATTTCAGTAGGGGTTGTGGGTGTCGCCCAATCCTTTATTGACTCGATCTTAGCGGGATCCACATGAATACCCTGACTGTCAATTACATGACCTAGGAATTGCACGGTCGATATCCAAACTCACACTTCGAGAACTTTGCATACAGTTCTTCCTTCTTCAACAATTCCAAGATCAATCTAAGATGCTCTTCGTGTTCTTTCACACTCTTGGAATAAATTAGGATATCGTCAATGAATACGATCACAAATTTATCCAGGTAGGGTTTACACACTCGGTTCATGAGGTCCATGAACACAGCTGGTGCATTGGTTAACCCAAAAGGCATGACTTGAAACTCGTAATGTACATAACGAGTTCTGAAGGCGGTTTTGGGAATGTCTTCTGCCCGAACTCTTAGTTGATGGTATCCGGACCTTAAGTCGATTTTTGAATAAACACTTGAACCTTGAAGTTGATCGAATAAGTCATCGATCCTCGGGAGTGGGTAACGGTTCTTAATGGTTAGTTTATTCAACTCGCGATAGTCGATGCACATCCTGAAAGTTCCGTCCTTCTTCTTGACGAATAGGACTGGTGCTCCCCATGGTGATGAGCTCGGTCTAATGAACCCTTTTTCCACCGCCCGGCAACCGGTTTGATAACTCTGGATTTCCGTTGGAGCTAATCGATAAGGTGCTCTTGCCACCGGTGCGGCACCGTGCACTAAATCGATCGAAATTCAACCTGTCGGTCGGCGGAGTCTGCAAGTCTTCGGAAAGACTTGTGAAATTCTCTCACTATTGGTACGTCCTCCAGACGTTTTTCTTCCTTTTCTTTTTCGTCCTTTCCGGTGACTTGTGTTAGGAAGATGTAACATCCTTCCTCGATACACCTCAACACCTTGGTACAAGAAATGACATGCAGTCTTGACGCGTTTCTTCTATCACTCCTGTCTCCTTCTATAGTTAGGACTTCATCTCCATAGGGTACTTGGACAAGCTTCTCGTCACAAATGATGGCAGCATGATATTTTGCCAACCAATGCATTCCGATGATGACATCGAAACTACCCAATGCTACTAGTATCAAATTGATATTGAATGGGTGGTTTAACAGATTCAGGGTGCAACCTCTTATGATGGTATCTACCCTTTCTACGTTACCGTTAGCTAGTTCCACATTGTATGCATTTCCTAATGCAGTTGGGGTAATATCGAGTAGTGGACTAAATGCATTAGAAACAAAACTCCTATCAGCTCCCGTTTCAAACAGTATGGATGCATAACGGTTATTTATAAGGAACGTGCATCTCCACGACATTCGGGTCTTCCCGAGCTTCCACTTTGGTCACAAAGATAGACTCTTCCACGAGCTCCTTCGCCATTTCCACGATTACTCGGTACCGCCTAACTTTTCCTCGAATCACGCCATTCCCATGGCTTCACGGATTTCCTCGGTTTCCTTGATTCCTTCATTGCCTTGGTTTACGGTCTTTCGGCATTTATTCTTATAATGCCCTTTCTCCACAACCAAAGCAAGTTACTGACTTTGGGTCTGGAGAAATTTGTTTGAACCGCCGCCAATGACTTGGACCTGCAGTTTCGGTCAAATGTCCAATTTTCGATTCTGACGACTTGATCAGACATTGTCCCTTGTGACGCAGAGTGCATCGGTTACGATGGTGAAGTCCTGCGTATGGTTTCCTTTCTTCAATCCAAATGCATATGCTCTAGCAACATTTGCCTTTTGTTTTGATTGTTTTGTTATTCCCATTTGTTGTTGCCACGGTGCCCATTGTTGTTGTAGCCGGGAGTGGTCATCCCATTTCCTCTTATTGTCAACCACTTTGTCCATGGAGTCCTCAATCACTTGGTACATGAGTTTGTTGGCTACTTCGATGGTTTCGTGAAGATCAACAACCTTAGAAGTGGTGACATTGCCCTTGATAGATTGGGGCAGTCCCCCGATGTACCTCTCCAACAATCGGGTCTCAGTTTGAACCATTTCAGGGCACAACAAGGCTAGTTCTTGAAAACGCTGGTTATAAGCAGCCATATTGGTGCCTTGAACTTTGAGGTTCCAAAACTCATGCTCTAGCTTCTTGATCTCATTACGTGAACAGTAGTTTCGAAGTACCATCTCCTTGAAGCTCTCCCATGGCATGGCATAGGCAACATCGATACTAGCGATTTGAAAAATTGTTCCACGGTCAAGGCAAGATCGTGAAAGTGAATGATGCGTGCTTAACCTTAGACTCTTCTTCACAATGCAGATTGAACACGCCTCGAGCTTCTCGATCCATCTAGTCGGACCTACTGACTCCTTCTTGTTCCACCAAAGCCTCCAACATGGTCTTACGAAAGTCCCGATAAGTACAAGTGCGGTGTGGGTGGGTGGTCTCAAGTTCCAAGATTAGTAGACGAGTGGTTTCTCGCACTAAAGCGGCGTTCACTCGCTCGTTGACTAGTTGGTCTATCATAGCTTGATTCATGGTAGGTTGAATTGGAGTAGCCCTAACAGAGTAGTGGCTTCAGCATCGATCGCGTGTGACTGCTTTTGGAATAACAACATTTGCGACTTGGTTGCGGTGACTCACCGGAATAGGAGCATTGGAAGCTCCACCAGGATTTGTACGTTTTGATCTTCGTTTCGGCGGCATTTCTGCAGTAAGAGAGGTGATGAGATATAGGACCTTTTAAACAAGGTAAGTGCCAAGCAATAGTGTAGTTATCGCAGATAGATCATATGAGCAATCTATAAAAGAAAAAAAATGACAATTGGATAGGAAAATAAGTTTGACATAGATAGAATTTCAGTTACAAGGTTCTTAAAGTACATGATGAGATACTAGATGGAATACAACTGAAATACAACGGAAATACAACTGAAGTACAAGAGTAATAACTAACACTAAATGTTATAATCCAGTTTAGTGTGATACATCGTGCAATAAGATCTAAGGATGTCCACGCTCGGTACGTAGTCGCTCAATGGTAGCAACTAACTCTCGCTGCGTATCCTCCAAACTAGCGATGCGTCTCATCTGAGAGGCCAGCATGGACTCCAAACCTGTGGTCCTCTGCCACTCCTCTCTGGCAGTATCTCTAGCCATCCACTGGATGCGCTCCAGCTCCTCAAGTCGGCCGTGCATCTGGGCTTGACCTCTGCCAAAGGCTCGTGCTCTGCTGTCCAACTCTCTAACATCCTCGACCTGAGCCTCAAATCTGAAACCCAATCGAATCCTCTCGTGTCTCTCGAGCTCCATGCTCTCAAACAACACATCAGTGACTCGGTCTAAACCCTCAACACGCTGCTCGCAAGCCTGCAAGCGTACTGGATCGATTCTCCCCAACTAATCAGTATGGACACCTAGCAAGGTCTTATGAGAATCCAACTGAATAAGCACTCTCTCAGTAAGAGTCAGCTCCTCATCATCTAGAGATGGGTCCCAAGACAGTTGTGCCTCGCTCGGTCTGACTACCTCAATCGTCTCAAGTCGTCTAGTGGCGTGAGCAAGGCGCCCATGTCGATGCATATGGTATGAATGAAGGTGATGATGGATGTAGCTCGGACTCGCGATATGTGGTATGTAATCCACCAAACAACTAATATCCTCAAGCAATCTCATCACTCTCCTCCCGGCCGCAGAGGAAAGCGACTCTGTCCTAACCCAAATGGTGCATCGATCTCCATGTCCTCGCTCAATCTCCGAGCCATCCGAAGCTCGCCCTATCTCCCGAATACTCGGACAATCTCCGGACCAGTGTATCCATATCTGCTGCTTGTGCTAACATGTCCGTGGACACTCTCAATCGGCATAGGCTCGGTAGCTCCTCCTCCGGATCCTCTTCCGGTCTTCTTCCGATCTTCTTCCGGTCTTTATCTCGAGTAGAATCGGTAGCTCTCCGAGTCTCCGTGAGGTGGTGACTCGGTGGATGATGGTGTCGGTGACTCAAGTAGTGGAAGGACCCATGTAGGCGCTGGGTCATCCGAGAAGCTAGTGCGGGCATGAATGAATACCGCTCTCTATATCTGGTACTCTCGCGATCATGCGAGGTTTTCGCCGCCTCACAACAAAGGCGATGGAGTGGTGGTAAGGGTCGATGCACAGTGGAGTAGGTGCAATAACCGGCCGAGCTACTAGTGTGGCTCGAATATACGGATCGGTGGCCAGTGTGCAAGCGATGGATGGTAGATGAGTGAGCAAGTAGGATGTCCTCCCAACATCGTGAGGAAGGTCAGTGAAGGCATGGTCTGTGACAAGACGGTGCATATGTGTAAGTATGTGGAAAAATATACTCATGATGAATATGAAATAGTGCATTAGTAAATAGGAAATAAAACATGCAATCCTATTTAAATGATTCTTAAGTAAAATGGCAAGTAAGGCAAGCGGCAACTGACGGTCGTAGAGTGATGTCTTTGTAAAAAGTAGTTATAGTTTAGGGTTTATATGTACCTAGTTCTCTATAACCTTGGCTCTGATGCCAATCTGTAACACCCCCAAATTTGTTTAGCGGAAGCATACGTGTTATTTGGGAGCGTTACGAAATTGGTGAATCATAACACAAGTAATAAGGAACGGCATACATACTCCGTTTAATTTCATAAAATATTTTAAAACATTATCTTACAATATTGTTTAGATAAATGGGCACATCCCATAATTTTAGTGGTCCTAATATAAAAAACATCGTTTTTGTGTAAAAACACTTCTTTATAAATTACTACGACCATTTATCCGCCTCTTGCCTTGCATCCATGATCACAACTAAGCACCTGAGAAAATATGCTAAAAAGGTCAGCTAAAAGCTGGTGAGTTCATAGGTTTAGATTAAAATAGTAAGTTTGGACCATAAGCAAAGTCATATAATCATTACAACGAATATAATGATATATGGATGAATGTCTATTACGTTAGCTCTAAGTTCATGCAACCGATACTACGACAGTTTCTGTATACTAAAGGATGTCATACAATATAGGGGCCCATAGCGAGTGTTTTGTCCCTCAACACTCGATTCCGACATGGGATACGTTTCGCTTTGGCCTAAGCATGGCCAACCGAACGGAGGAGTCATCCTCAATAGATCTATTTATAACATTCGCGTTTCCCAATGGGGAATTGATGGTTCATGAAAAAGGGGCATTCTCTAGGGACATAAGGGCTTAGGCTAAACCACGTAATAGTAATCATGTAATAGTTTAGGTCCACAAAAGGTTTTGCATATTTCTCACCCCAAAATGTATAAAACAGTTTATCAAGTAAAAGAGGGGCTATGAAAACTCACCTTAGCAAAAGTGCAATCCAAAAGTGGGATTTAGTGATTGTTGTGAAGCGGCACCGACACGCGACCTAGATAAGGAGGGCAATGCTTTAGTTAATTGTTTTAAGCATTACTTACTTAAAATAGTTCAATTGTTTTTATAAACGTATTAAAACTAAATGTTAGTTTGCAAAAATTATTAAAATAGTTTCACTAGTAAGTATACGAAGTATATATATACTTTTCATATTGACATTAATACGATTTTGAAATTCAAAGTTTGATTTGATAAATAATTACAAGGTTGCACTAGTAAGTATATAAATATATATATATATATATACTTGTTTAAGTTGACACAAATGGTATTGTCAAAATTATATATATAGTTAATTTATTTTCTAATTGTATTTAGAAAATACTTGCGTTAAATTTGAAGTCTTCCAATTTCAATGGATCATAAAATAATATAGTGACCTTTATTTATTTATCAAGATTTGATTTTTATGTATATATATAGTTCTAACGGGGAGTTCACTTGTCATGCATTTGTTTACATATTGGCGTGAAACGTTGACATAGTTAATATTTAGTGAATCATGTTTTTAAAGTAATTGTTGTCTCATGCAAACGACACACCGAATGGACTAACGTTTAGATAATGGTCTTAAGCAAGAACAAAGTTTTGGTTATGTTTATTTCTTCACAGCCTTTACTTCGACAAGAACAAGTGACTAAACTAAATCCCAACTTCCAAATTGTTCACCAAAGATTACAAGTTTCCAAGGCTCATACACTACCTCGAGTACCACTCGAAGGCATTATGACTAACCTTGGTTTCCAGAACTTATATTAACTTGTTATTAGCAATATATATTTTTTTTTTAAACTTAACTTCTTCTCTTTTTATTTTGTTTCTTGCCTCTCGACAGGAAAATCAAACACACAAACCAAATGAGTGACCAAATTCAAGACTTGACATGGCAACCAAGAACAAATAAAATCAACATGACCCAATCGTATAACAATTTATTTGATACAAATTTTCCAAGCTTAATATCATAAAAACAACATAAAAACATTACAACAAGAAAGATTGAATAACCTCAACTTGGAAGAGATGATGCGTGAGGTACAAAAGTGGCTTCTTGGATTCGAACCAAACAAGACTTGGATTAGCTCCAACACACTTCCAATTGCAAAACCCCCAAATCAATTTTTGAAAACCCTAAGTTTCACAAACCCTAGTTTTTGGTAAAAATTGATGAGGAAACTGAGTTGGGGCGTTTGCATCTCTACTAGAGATAAAGGAAGTATCTTGGGAAGGGGCTTGACTATCTTTCTCTCCTTGTGACTTGGTTTGAAGCCGAATTTGGTTAACTTCCAAACTCTAGGCGAATCTTGGATTTTGGTTCAAGATAGATTGGTGTGGAGATATGATCCTCTTGGGTGGCTTTATCTTGATTCTTCTTGGATTCTTTCGAAGGGTAGCCGGCGCATCAAAGGATGGGTTTGAGAGACAAAAACTTTCATGGTTTTGGTAAGAGAGAGGAGAAGGTGATGGAAGGAACATGTTGGGTTTTCCTCTTTGGGAGATTCTACCTACAAAGGAGGTGCAGAGATAGAGGTTGAAGAAGAAGATTGATATCTCCTTTTTCTGCTTCTTGTTTTGCTTTTGTCGTGAGTGGGAAGAGAGGACAAAGAGATAATATATCTCAATTTTATTAAAAGGTTAAAATAAATAAACGTATGTATGTATATGTATAGTATAGTTATGATTTATTTGTGTACATGTATGTACTTGTGTTACACTTACATATTAATTGTGTTTGAGTCTTATAGAGGTTTTTGTTTAAGTGTAAGTGTGTTAATCATTTTTGTGTCCCGCGATATTAAATTGTGACCAAAGTATCATTGTTTGATTACTTTTATAACGTAGTGTCTTATAGATACGAGTCGGAGATATTATTATCTTTGTAATATTTTTCATTACGGAAATTTGTCATTTGTTTTATCAAGCCCTTATCATAGTGTCGGTACGCGTGCAGTGTCGATCACTGGGGGAAAACGAGATAACCTCTCGTCTTACAATTTAATCATAAGACAAAATGAAATGAAATATTCATAAAATGATATGAATGCAAAAGTGGTGAAATTATCTACTGTATGCGAGTTATCTACTCAAATGATCGGGCAAAGCTTATGCATGCTTAATGAGTTATGCTTAGTAATAATAAATTACTAATTATTAGTTAAATTTTAGTGAAAATTTACCGTGTGTCACAAACTTGTATAAACATTTAGTCGACAGAAAATTTCGAAAACAAATGTTTCTTCATCCTTTAAAGAAGAAAACACACAAACCCATAGCGAACCTTAAGAATCGACCCATATACTTTAGAACCATTAAACACCAGAAATGGGTACATTTTTTTATAAAACCATGAGAAGTTAGAGGTGCCCACACTAACAAGATAGTGAAACCTCATAACATAAAAAATTAGAACTTTCACCCAATGAACCTACCCCAGAAAATCATGGCTCCTCAGATAGAGGATGTGCTGCTGGCATAACACCTAGGTACCCATACCCCAAAGAGGAAACCCTAGAACAACCTAGGGAAAATTCAAAACCAGTTCCAAATACCATCACCTCATTCCCGACACCCTATCGGGTAACGTAAACTGAGATCCGGGACGGATCTCCTGTAAGGTGGGTAGACTATAACAACCCGTAAAATTTCGGATTATTATAATAATATTTATTACGTCAGAAAATTTAAATCGGTTGTTTTCTGACAAATATCAACATTTAGATTTAAAAACGAGAAGTTACCTCGTGAATTTAGAAAGTCACGGCACCGGACGCGTACCGACGCCAAATTAATAACGGCAAACATTTATAATCAAATTTCAACGTAATAAGAATGTCATATTATTACGTTTAAGAAATCGTTTCTAAAAAAACATAATTTCTATATTTTTCGAGTACCGGGAAGGTACATTTAAGCAAGGATTCGACAAAACACGGAGTACAAATTATACAGTATTTAATAATAGGACAAAAGAAATAAATACAGATTCTTATCCTAAATACTTCCCTTCCACTCTACTGCTCCCTCCCCAGCTTTTCTTTTCGCCTCTCCCTCCCACGCGTATTAACATAAACACAGAAAGGATTCCTCTTTTGTGAATAAAGCCCAAGAGCTATTATTTACTTCCTCCTTTAAATAGACATCTATCCACCTTGGCCAACTCTACCTTGAGTTGAAGAGGCGGCTGTGAACAAGTCATGAGCCAAGAATGGTGACACCACATAACCAAGAAGAGAAAGAAGGTTTAAGACCTTCCCTTTGTACATCTATAAAAATGTTGGTTTTCAGTCGAAGTCTCCATCCACTCATCTAAATAAAATCCGAAATTAGGGTTCCTACAAAGAGTAAGGCTACATGAGTCAAAGGGGTTTTTTAAATTAATAAGGAGGTTTTACAAGTTGAGGTGTTAGGAGCTTAATTCAAGTCTAAGTTCGTGCCGGTTCATCTCCAATCGCTCCAATTGAACTCTTGAGCTTTCGGTGTTCATGGTTGCTCGACCCATTAGTGGGTTCATTGTAAGAACGTAATTCTCGTTGAATTCATTTGGTTGTAATATTAATTGTTTTATTCGAACTCCTAAATTATATCCATACCGATTTAGTAAAAATCACTTAATATATATAAGTAATGTTAATGTTGGGAATGAAGTAATACCTTTCTGGTTGTTTGTTGTTGTTGGATTTCATACGGCAAGAAAATGATAATATTGGCTTATCTAATTCAACATACCTCCTAGTTATTTAAAAATCCTATCTGGTTAATATGTTGTTATAATCTGTGTTAGTCTCGACTGAGGTTAAAAATCTCAATCGAGGTGTTTGTTTTATCGCACTCCTAACAAATCTAAGGCTCGTAAGGTTGTGATTGGGTCAAGACCCTCACGTTAGTCGAGTAGTACCCGACTTCACTAGTCATCAGTCCAGTAGGACTTCTAGAAATTTTGTTGCCTTGATTCAGTGTGCGCATAGACTCACAAGGGTCTTGCATTGGTAGTTGTATCACGACACTCAAAAGGAGTCATTTTGATCATTTTGTGTGGACTTGTGAGATCCCGTAACCGCAAGAGTAACAAGGTCACGGGTTGTACCCGACCTTGAAATCACTAGTCGAGTATGGGCCATGCCATTCTTGTTATCGTTCCAGTACCACCAGACTCAAAGGAGTCTATATGGGTGTGTGTAATCAAGTCACAAAAGCATTTTGTTAAGTTTGCTCGAGTCACCTAAGACCCCCCGAAGGTGGTCGTCATATTTTCTAGCAATGGGTCTCGAAGAAGACTCATAATAGTCTCGATAAATAACTCGTTGTTTTAGTGTAAAACTACATTTGGATTTACACTTCCCTCAAAGAAATTCCCAGGTTAAAAGTTAACAGGTGCGTTTGGTTAACAGTGGCAAGGACTCATCCTACTACATTTTTTTGAGCATGTGTATGAACTGGGCCGAAGCCCAGTTTTCATTAAGAGTCTGTTTGGTTTTGTCGCAGCCCGCACTAGATACTAATCAACTTCTCGGGTCCACAACTTATCGGTAATGCGTCAAGTGAATCAGTGTCCGTCTTATCGTAAACTACACGACTCGTTTTCCCATTTCAAGGTAACAGCCCGAGCACGACGTCCTACTCGCTCGCCTCTTCAAATATTTCTCGTCAATTAATGTTTTTACTTGCGTCATCATCATAAGTTACATATATATTGAGTAATGGATTGTATAAACAAAGATTTGTAATCGTGTAAAAACAATTAAACCAAATGGGACTAAAATAATGGAAGTGTCTACATTAAGATTCGTCGGAAACTAATATTTCCTTTTCTTTTAGGCCCGATACTTTTATATAAATGAAACAAGTTAAACTATACGTACAAAACTATTCTTCCATAATGGACTCATCAAGATGGTAAATTTGTAAACCTCGATTCAAAGATATTATAAACATACTATTTTACTTTAAAGGCGCTAATGAAAATGTTATACATACTTGTAGATATATAAATATACATCCACTTTACTCATAACGACAAGACATAAGTGTTATTGTTTCTAAAATAATCACGACTCGGTATTTTTATAAACCTTAATATATCCTCTTTTATGAAGACCATCGGAGAACACATATATACATGTAATATCATAAGCAAATATTTACTTTACTTCTAACATTATTTAAGCCAAATTTTCTACAATTATATTATATATTTTCAATAACAATTGGAATGATTATGTCGACACTTACTTATTTTTCAAAGTGCAAGCTTGATCATTTTTGCTTAACCATTCTTTTAAAGGATATACATTTATATTAATGACCCGTGAAATGTATTTTGAAATTTACTAATGTATACAAGTTATATTGTACTTAAATCTTTTAGTAGCAACATAAATATAGATAAATATACTCTCTACATTCATGTAACCGATTAATCCGATAATGTCTCATAACAAATGTACATACTTTTCGTACATCGTCATCCGGTTATCAACAAACCGAAGTCTTGTTCATTCTTGATATCTCTTATGTGTGTACCCTTTCAAGTATTATCATTGGTTATCATTAAACAAAAGTTGTAATTCCTTCCTTGAGATTTCTTCCATGTCATCCTTCCTAAGCCAAAATCAACCCAATTCCTTGTAAATTGTTCTAAGATAAATGATGTCACATCATCAACAACAACAACAACAACAACAAAAACAAAAACATTTAAAATTTTTATAGACTTAGTTAAACTTTATCGAGTCTTAAACATAAAGACTAAATTGCCGTATTAATTAGGTTGCGTGTCGGAGCCGTGCACTATCACTCCTTGATTTAATTCCCTTTAGACTTCATATTGCACATTGCCAAGGTGAGTTTCATAGCCCCTACTTTTACTTGTTTTATAACTGTTTTGGGGGAAGATACATGCTCATTTTTACTTAAATGATTTAATTACTAAAATTCTTCATTCTATGCATACTATGCCCTTTGATTGATATGTTTTAAGATACATTATACCTAGATGCTTTAAGGACCACACCAAAACCTTTGACCTAGAATATTACGCAGCTTAGCCTAAGACTTTAGATCCCAAAATTGCCCTTTTCATGAACCGTCAATTCCTGCTGGGAAGCGCGAATGTTATAAATAGATTTATTGGGGTGACTCACTGCCGGTTGACCCGCTTGGGTCAAGGCGTAACATATAGCATGTCGGGACCGAGTGTATTGGGATAAACACTCGCCATGGGCTCCTTATTTGTATGACTTCCTTGCATACATAAACCGTCGTAACCGGTTGCGTGAACTTAGTGCTAGCATAATAGATTCAATATATGACATTATATTCGTTGTAATGTACATATACCCTACTTATGGTCCACTAATGAAATCTCTTTTATGAAATCCTTTTATGAATTGAAACCATAAACTTTATGACATTATGCAAGACGTAATGATCATCAAAACCAAATTTGAAACAGCTCGAAATCCTTTTAAATAAACCTATGAACTCACCAACAGTAATTCTGACCCTTTTAGCGTGTATCTTGGTGTTTGAGGTGATAACTTATCTTTGAGGCGCAAGCAAAGGCATGCATATGGCCATGATGACTCTATAATGGGCCATTTTCCGCACTAATCAATAATGTAAACATTGTTTTTAAGAATGAATAAAAGTTTATTTATGAAAAACCAATTGTTCTATGCTTATGTTGTGATATCAATTTAGTAGCACCCCAATACTTGTATCCTTTCGCTGAGCCATTTTGGGGGTGTTACAGCTAGAGTCGCTGAGCCATTTTGGAGGGTCGTTCTAGCGTGGAGCAGTTGTTCCTTAATCTACGGCAAGAGATGTTCAATTAGGAAAGATTAGCTCCTCTGGAATATCCGGTGGAGATGATATCTCATCACGTTACACTATTGGTTTCATTGGTTTCACCAATCATGTTCCGACATTGTAGAGTAGAGTTGTGGTGACAATGTTGAGTGCATGTGTGTGAGCCGTGTCGTGCATATTTCAATGTTATTATAGCATATGATTCCAGGGACGGAGCTTGAAACATTTTTTCAAGGGGGCCAAAGTGGCATTTACTCATTTCAGGGGGGGCAAATAATCAAATATATATATTTTTCAGTAGCTCTACATTAAATCTATAGTAAATTTACACTAAATGCAAAAAATTTTGGAGGGGCCAAGGCCCACCCCTGCCCTTAGTATCCTCCGTCCATGTATGATTCATCGTTGTTTTTGCTTTGAGTTGATGTGGCAGTACCTTTTGATAACGAGACTATCATGACACCCGGTATTCTAACAAACCAAACATATAATGAGAAGAATTTCATTATACATACACACAGAAACGTAAGAGTAGTCTTTCGACACATTTTCCCTACCAAATAAAAGGTATCGTAGAAGGAAGAGATTTGCTACACCATTGTACAAGCATCGACAGCACATTGTACACTAGGGGACTAGGGAAGCCATCTTCAAGAGTTTAGGGACCACACAGGGAGGTCTAAAAACCTTGTACCTAGTCAATGTAGGTGCCATCTGTCAAGACAGCTAAACCTTTAGGTTGGACATATGTGGAACCTACATGGATAAAGACTTAAAATAGGCCATATTCTAATTAGTTTTGATGTCTCATTGCATTGTACAACCATTTCTAGCTTTTGAATACCAAAATGTCTCTTCCATGTATGCATGATCCTGAATATAGTGATCAATAGAAGGACTATGAGCAACCTCCAGACAACCACTTTAGGCTATAGTGTTCCATAGACATTTATCTTTTGGATAGGGCCAAAGTTTATTATGTTGCTAGCTAGTGTGTCCTATGATGAACAAAATAATGTACATTGTTTTGGTTTTTTGTAGTGGATATATTATTGTTTGGGTTACTCAATGATTGCAAGTGAATTCGGGGTTTTAGATAATGATACTTTTTACTATCTAAAACGATTGATGATTGCAAAATGAAACCATGGTGGTTAAACCCCACAACAACTAGCACTAGAGTTGTGTTAGATTTTGGCCATGGCATGATGATGATTAATGAATTATTTTGATCATTTACTTGAGTGGTATTGAGTTCATTTTTCAAGTTTAGTATTTTTAGCCTCGTACATTATTTTGACCCTCTTAAGATGTGAATTACACGAAATATATGTTGGATCAGCTGCCTCAGAACTTGTTAGGGGACGAAACCCTAACTATTTGTTGTGACCGGAACCTAGTTAAGTCATACAGTATGCACCCGATCTATTAGCCTATAGTCTAGCTAAACTGAAAATCCTTCGGTCACAAATAGATTTTCGTTGCATAAATTAGTTGGTGACGCTTAAATCACCAACAACACGAGATTAGATAATGATAGTCTCGTATTGCAATCTATTAGGTTCACCGGAGTGTGCTTGTTGTCGACAATAGAGGTAAGAAATTGCCCAACTACGTACTTGGATATGATCTATTGAAACTTATTATATAACAAAGTTTAACGTGACACAATACATTTTGACTTGATGAGCTGTTTATACGCTCTTTTCATGGTTAATTTTTAATTATTGTTATCTAGCCATTAACAAGAATGAATCATGCATAAATATAAAGGTCACGGGTATGTGTTATAAAGCTCGTAAGCAGTAAGCTAGTTGATTTGTATATCTATCATAAAAATAAACGATGTTTACTTTTTTCTACTACACAGATATGCAAAATCGACTAGCTTCCTGCTTACTAGCTTTATAAGACATAAATCGACTATTTTACTGCTTACGAGCTTCATAAGAGAACAACGTACCTTGGCTAACATCAAGATTATTAACTATTCGTTAGTTTTTAGTAATATTTCCAACTTATTTGCATGACATAGTTAATGCTATGTATCAACTTCTCAGCTTATAAATGCGTAATTCTATACCAAAAAAGAAATAAAAGATTGTATTGGTGAGGTAACTTGATTTTTGCTGGAAGATACCTAAATGCATTTAAGAATTGTCCTTTAAGCGTGAGCTAGTATATTTCGCATGCAAGTAGTCAGTGTACCGTCAATGACTATAAATGGATCATGTACAATTCAATGAAATGAGCAAAGTTAATATCGATAACTTCTTATACGAGTAGTTTTATTAAAAAAAAACGATATCATTAGGTTTTTTTGAATTGAAATATACATATACTTAAGCATGTAAGTATACACAGATTGTAAGTAAGCATCTATAATTTCATATAAAACATCTACCGATCAATCTTAATTAGTCGAGACCCACGTACTAATCATCATCCATATGCCCCAAACTTATCGTTATCACTCGTCATTTACGACATAAATAGTACTAGATCTATGAAATGAACTTCCATATTAGCTAAGTTTATAGGAACACTATCATGTTTTTAGTTATAATGCCCCCAATGGGTTTACATCATGTGACACTAGTTATGAAAGGCTAAACTTTGGTGGTCAATTTTGTGTGAACCATAATCGTGACACATAGGGTTTACGTTAGGCAATGGAAAGCAAAAATACAGTTGGTAACCACATGCCAAAAAAAAAAAAAAAAAAGTTAGCTAGACTATCAATTATTTGGGTGTTGATTCTCATAAGATATAAATCATTTGAGGGTTTATTAGCAGCCTACATGACTTGTGATTGGGTGTCATTCCACATTCATCATTGTCATATGGAAAACATTTTTTTAAGTCATTTTCGAACCTTATAACCCTATCTTTTTAAGCAAAATACACATGTTGTGTTTTTGGCTTCTTTTCACATGATTTTAAACAACAATAATGTGCAATGTTTTCAGGTTTAAGACTTTATTAATTACTTCATTTGGAGTTACAATTTGAAAGCTTGATTAAGTGGCAAGTGCATTATGGAGGGACTATATTCTTTATCGGGTATATACCCACCATTAACACATAGATAAATAAATACTCCATTTAATGATGTTTTAATACTTTGCTTGATTTGAAATAGTTGATCTAATAATACTTAATCATATGTTTAGTTTTAGCAACATAGGATTCCATGGAGTTGACTATAAATAAGTTAGTTGCCAATCATCGTAAAATTTAATGATTTAAGAATTATTAGAGGCCCTTCAATTCCCTTCAACTACAGTAAGTTATTTACTATTTCATAGATGTCTTTATCATGTTGTATAATAGACGAAGACGTGACACGCAATATAAATAAAATCATATACTCCATTGAATAATAAACATTGGGCTAAATGATGTCTTTTGCTGATTGGTTGGATAAACTGGACAGGCCAAAATAATTCATCATCAAGTTTATGACTACAAGAGTATATGAAGCAAGATATTTGAAGTCTAACTTGATCAATGGAGTCGAAGATAAAAATACAAAATGACCTGAAGATACGAATTACTCACCTCTAATCTTTTCTAAAAAGTCGGCTAAACATATACGGAGTAGTTAAAATAAACGTTCTAGGGTTAGTAGTTTTTCTTATTAGTTGGTACTTGAGGTGTTAATTAGCAAGACGCTGATAACTGATAACACTTAATTAGCACGCAGACGCCGTCCTGGTGACAATATTGGAAGGTATGGTGTGACCTTATGTTAGCGGTTAACTTAGCGGCATTTTAAAGATGCTCATAATGAGAATAAAGACTATATGTACAAAATACTTTCATCCAAAACCAAATTTATCAAAGACATAAATTATGAGTTCTTATAAATCACATATAAGATAACAACAGGGCCGGCTCTTGGGTAGGCAGGCAGTGGCCTGTGCCCAACTCAGATAGGTACCAAAATCGATTATCGACTTTGAATGATCTAGTGACCAAGAGAACTTGAGGTCCAAATTTTCTTAAGAATATTACTAAAGCAGATGAAGATTAAAACATCGATATTAAATGAATGACACCATACGCTATATCGATAACAATTTTTATTGGTGTATGTTTGAATTTTGGGGCCTATTTTTTTTTCATTCGCCTCGGCCTCGCCTTTTAAGATTCTAGAGGCGGCCCGATAACAAAACTCGTCTTTTAACACTATAAAAAGTATTGAATTAGGGGTGGAGTACATGTAAAGTGGAAGTTCTTTAAGAAGGGATTTGGTGGCTTTTAATGAACATTTAGTTGAAGCTTGAGTTTGAAGCTAGCCAATGAAAACATGGTTATTATTATTAGCATCCATAATAATGTAATGGGAATCAGATGCACACTGTAAAATAATATATTAATATGTATAAAGTTAGTTAAGGTTCGATAGAGCATTATTATGGTTTGTTTTAATTGGGATCGAAGTGTTTGGATTGGGTAAACTTTCGTTATAATTTTTATTCTGATTTCCAACACAGAAAAACAAACGAGAAGATAAAAGTGGGCATGTGAGGATACCAGGCTTTATAACAAGATCCTTGTTAAAAGGGATTTTTAAAACATGGGAAAACTCTCTTTATCATCATCTCAAGCAACAATAATGATTCATTAAATTAATAATAACACAATAAAATAGACAATTATAAGGTTATTATTATGCATTGTAAATTATCCTTCAAGCATGTGTTCAATCGCAATGGGAAATTATAGATGTTAACGTAAGATATACTTGATATTAGCTAACGTAAATTAAATCATATATAATTAAGCTACATGTTTAGAATAATAGTAAGACTCGTGAAGTTGTGTCTTTAATAGGCTAGCTACTAACCTTAATTCAGCCAAAACAATTTTCACGTGAAACAAGAATCAACAACTCACAACGACATACAAGAATACAACTCTAACATAGTTGTTCAAATAAGTCGTTTGGTGAAATTTCACGAGATGGGAGCTAGGTATCTAAAACACACAAGTCAACAAAGGATACGATAATTTTGGTTTAAAACTCGATTAAATATCCTGAAAATCCTAATGAATAATCATTCACCACCCTTTACCTACGTTTGTTGTTATGATTTGTTAGTACAATTATGATTCTCACCATTATGGTTCTAGGTACTATTTGCATTTTGTTTATCCATTTTCAATTATGTTTTCTAAAATTCTTTAAATTATACTAGAATAAAAGAGCATTTTATATACATACATTTATTTTAGAAAAACGTACTATAAAAAACATGAATGGAAATAACCATAGTTAAATATGAATGTTAACTCCTTAAATGTCTTTAGTTTATAGAGATAGAGATAAGTTTGGAATTTTTGGAGAGTTGTATGACATGCAGTAATAGTTTATTTTGATCTGTGGATATAAACCTAAAAAATTGTTCCCACTAAGCAGGGATGATGATGGTAGGGAAGGGAGCATTGGGTTCTCTGTAGATTCTCTTATCAAAAATTAAACCATCCTCTGTCACTGCATAATTTTCTGCCTATAGATAAACTTCTCTTCCACTCCATAACCAGTACATAACATATAATTGCTCAAACATAAACTAAATTAAAATAATACCATAAACAAAATGCACAGCCTTATAGATAAGTATTTGATTCATCTAGTGTATTTAACTATTTATTCACATACTTGACAAGAATGCTTAAAAACATGATCAAACACCGCAATGTAGATACAAACTTGCGAGTATCATTTGATTCATAACTCTTCTATGATTCACAGTTTTCACAAATATACACTAGATCGGTTGTGGCCTGAAGAGATGTTGGGTTTATAAGATAACATTTGCTAATTATAATGATATAACGTGTTTTGCGGTCTACTGTTGGTGGAATTTTTAAGAACTGACAGTTAAGCGTGCTCATGTGAAAGTAATGTCGTGAGCCTACGGGCAAAACATACACTATTGTGGTCTGAGTAAACGGGATGTTACAACAAAAATCATAACATGGAAACATGATACAATTTTATTTTATTTATTTATTTATTATTATTATTTTTTTTATTTTCACTTGGGATCCAACTCGACATTGCGAGTCGACTAATCTCACAACGACTACATTTTTGAATAGTTTGGAGTTATCGAAGATGAAACTCCGTAGCCACATGAGAATTAATTTTCTCCCTAGAGTAAAGTTTAAACTTGAGACTTTCAGAAAGTTACCCGATTAAGACACCAAATCCAAACTACTGGGTCATTTGGTACAAATAGATTAGAGTCGTTAATACTATGTAAAAATACGTATGTTTTTTAATAGGAAATACATACTTTGCCCTCGATATAGACTTTCAGTATCTTTTTCTATTAATTGTTCTAGTTACGTAACATAATATATCATATCTCCTTCATACCTTCTTACTCCGACATGACTAACTGTTATTGTTGTTAATTAATCGTATTACCTTACTCCGACATGATTAATTGTTATTGTTGTTAATTAATCTAGTTACGTCACTGGATAAGATATGTCAGAGCAGCCGGGGTTTTTAATCTCGTGAATCACGAATTAGAACAATTTGAAGTGCCTAAGTATAGGCTTACAGCAAAACAAACATTGTTTAATGCCCATGATGAATCACTCCTACACATAATAATAATAACTAATCACAGCTTAACAACTGACTATAATATTAGCTAATCAAAGTATCAACAGGCGTGCTACGCAGTGGTGGCTTAGGTTGGTTGTTAAGCGGTACAGTGAGATTAGACTCTGGGTGGCCTCACCCAAGTCCTCACTGCATGTGGTCGCACACGCTCACGATATTCAGATGAGGATTGGTTCTTGTATTAAGCTCACGGTTCGAATCGAAGCGAGTCGGGTTTTCATCCCAAGGCATTCAAAGAAGGAAACTCATGTGTGGGCAGACGCAGTTTCCTCATGACACCGAGAGCCATACATTGTCTTGGCGTGGGCCGGTTAAAGGCAACATAGTTGGAAAGTTACCTGTAAAAAAAAAGCTAATCAAAGTATAAAACTGTGTAACAACTTGTTGAATAATTCGGTCAAACTCAGATTAATTCTTAGTATGATGTACTTGTAATCACATAAATACATTAATAAATTTATACAATGGACGCCCTAATAAATTATACATTAAAATATCAAGAGTGTTTAATGAATCATCAAATAGAAGAAAGTCAACTTTTTTGTGAAATAAAGCATGGTGTAACAAGTATTGAGCCTTTTAAGTTTGCAATTTTGCACTTTACTTTGACCACAATAGACATGGTTCATTTTGACCCCATAATGAATCAACCAAGCTTGTTTTACAATGTGTAGAGATGATTTGGTGCAAGAAATGATTTTCGATTTATATTAAGTTGGATCTAAGTTACTAAGTGAGTATCAATTTGGAAACAAAATCAGAACTAAAAATCATCCGGCGCATTTACGAAAAACTAAACAAGATCTTTAACACATATTTTAAGACCTAATGCATTTTCAATAAATTGAGATTTTTAAAAACTAGCATTACATTGAAAAAATCTTGGGTGTTTTGGGACTCAACCTAATTCCGTCATTGAGTCTCATAATGTTGTAGTTAAAAGGTGTATGCAATTTATGAAACAAAGTGTTATTTGTTGAGTGTGGTGAGGTTTGAGTGTTTTGGTTCATCATCTACATTCTCTGTATCATCATAGTGAATTGTGTCCAGTTTCATATAATATTAGTCTCAAGTACAAATATAAAAACAAAACAGTAATTGTGATAGGAGGTGAAACTGATAGTAATGTGGGCATGTGATGTAAGTTGATAAATGGATATGAGGATGACTTTGGTAAACTAAAACATAAGATGCAGGCACGTGCTTTTGTGGATGAGGGGTTCACGTGCCTCGACACTGGTGTCCATCTGGTTTTTTACTTCGTCATCCTTGTTTTTCACTTATGGAATCCCATCTTATTTATGACATGTCAACCCATCACTCTTTTCCTTCCTAATCCTTGATATCTACTCGAGAGAACAAATCGCTACAGTATCGGTTTTTGGACTTAAGGATATCATTTGATACTATTCGAGTTTATATAGTCATGGTCACTGAGATGATCTTCTTATCTTTGACTAGTAGTACACTAGTACTTACGTTTAACAAGTAAACGAACCTTGAATCATATCTAATACCCCAACATTAAGGATATGTAACGGACCTTACGATAGGAACATGTTTATATGGGCTATTTGATTTAAAATTTTGAACTTAATTGTTTACCTAATTATAATATGTTAAAACTTGATAACTGGATAAGGCCCAAGTTGAAAAGGCCGGTTTCAAGGAGCCCAAATACTGTTCGATCGGGCAAAGCTAATGTGTTGGTTATGGATGAGCCCAAATACTTTAGGATTGTAAGGCAGTAAGGCAGTACGAATATCCTTTCGTTATGATACACGCACACATATAAACCGGTTAACATCATGCCTGACTTGATCATCATAGCCACCTCCAAGGACACCTATTTGGTTATTTAAAGTTCAGCTAATGGTTGTTTCTTGACGATAAGGTTGCAACATCACGGTTCATTTCAGTTTTTTATTTGAGCAGGTTAAGAGAGGGTAATTCTTTAGCATTACAGTTAAACCATTTACGCAACTTCACCAATTATAACTCTGAACTGATAATCTAAACATATTAACTAACTCTAACAGTACTATCATGTACTAATATAGTATAAGGCTGTGTTCAGATATTTTAAGTATTACAAACCCAAATTCATCTTACCCCACACACACAAAAAAAATCATAACAAGTAACAACCATTACTTGTATTTTTATATAAGCTACAAACCATATATGGCCCACTTATTGGACGTGATGGAATTCTGTGCCAAAGCCCACAAAAAGTAAACCGCCCCCAATATTGTTGACTGTAAAGGTTATGGGCCCAGTTTAGCAGAAGTGCACAGGTACGGGGCCATTGGCCCATTTCTTAATGAATGGGGCCGGTTTTGGAGTTTCACTTGCCACACAATGCACACTCGCACCAACAAATTTTGGAGTTGTTGGTACACGATGATAATTTGGATATATAGTGTTCGGCAATAGAGATGCAACAACTAAACAGTTTTTTTTTTTTTTTTTTTTTAATCAAATAACCAAAACCGGTTTTGTAAAAAAATCGGTTATATAATAACCGGAACGGTTTTTCTAACCGAACCGGTTAGACCGGTTTTTGATTTAGGAGGAGACCGGTTTTTTACCGTTTAAAACCGGTTTTTTCAAATAACCGGTTAGAAAAATCGGTTTTTACCGGTCTCCCTCCGATTTTTTAAAACCGATTATTTAAAAAATCGGTTTTTTTCTAACCGGGTTTTTAAAACCCGAAAACCGGTTTTAACCGATATATTTGCACCTCTATTTGGCAGGGCTAAGAAACAAATAGGTATACTTTAGTTTTGCTCAAGGTTGTAAAAATCTTTAGGCGCTAGTGAAGTGGTTGGGTAGGGCCTAGCGATTAATTGGTTAGGCGGGGATTAATCGATGATTAATCGGATTGGAATTTTTATGTACAAAATTGTAATTTTAGATATTATATGTATGAGAGAAGTATAGTGCATCAAAGTTCAAATATTTCAGGTGTTCAAATATAAACATAATACATAATTCTTCAAATTTCAAAGTCAAACATAAATATTACTCGGTTTGTTGACCATTTTAAGCGATATTTGACCGATTTTGTCCGATTAATCGGTTTGTTGACCATTTTTGAGCAATTTTGTCTGATTTTTAAGCAATTTTGTTGACCAATTTTTAAGCGGTTTTGTCCGATTAGACCGATTTTGTCCGATTAATAGGTTTTTTGACCGATTTTTAAGCGATCTTTGACCAAATCGATTAAATAGGCCGATTATGATAAATCAAGGCGCTTAGTGAGCAATCAGCGATTATGTGAAGATTAATCGGCCGCCTAGGCCGATTTTTACAACAGAGGTTTTGCTAGACAAATACCCGCTCAAAGTGACGGTGTATATCGACAAATAAATATATTTGCGAACATGTGGTTTTGAAGTGACCTTTGATGCAACATTTACAGGTTCAATTTGTAGTTATTACGAGACAAAAAAAACTATGAGTTAGAAACGAAAAATGATAAAAGTTTAGGGATGAAACAAAATTAAAAGTAATAATTTAGTAATAGATATTGTTACTATTTTTAATCAAAAGTAAATTAGGTATAATTCATTACTCATTTTTTAAACTTTAAGTTTCAAGAAAAGTCATGCGTGCTTTATTTATACTAGACGAGTATCCTTACATAACGACAAGACATTATAACGGTAAATAATTATAGTTGGGATACTTTGGTTAAGTGTTTCGAATAACGTTTATGCATAAAATGTAACTGATTTGTTTTAACATATGATAATTCAACTGAAATTGAAACATAGCAACAATTAGTTGAAAGATTTATTGTCTTTTAGAAAAGGATTTCTAGCTTTTTTTACAAATGGTATGTTATATATATAATAATAGTTGCAATGATAAATATATGTAGTATGAGGAGAGTTATTTTACATACAAAACTTTTCTCACATACCAAGGGACTCATCCTCAAGCTCCATCCAAAAAGAAATCAATTGTTGAGATTAAAAACATTTTATATTTCACCTATTTTTTATAATTTAAATATCTTTTTAACCGTTAATCGTTAAGTGAAACTAATTACACCATCACGAAGAGCATTTAATTATGTTTATAAATACGAGCACTTTGATATACTTTCGAAAAAAAAACATTTTTTCACGTTTTTTCGTCTTTTTTTTCGAATAGGATATTTGCATGAAAAATCACATGTTTTGAATATCACATGTGATATTTAGTGTTAAATCACATATGATATGAAATATCACATGTGATATTCAAATTTATCATATGTTATTTAACACTAATATCACATGTGATATTCAAATTTATCATACGTGATTTAACACTAATATCGCATGTGATATTCAAATTAGTGTTTAATCACATGTAATTTTTTTCATACAAATTTTAGTAACGAAAAAAATGTAAAATAAAACATGAAAAATACGAGAAAAAAATGTCGAAAGTATATCAAAGTTCCTATCTATAGAAAGATAATTAAATGCTTGTCGTAATGGTATATTTTTTTTCGCTTAACGATTAGCGATTTGAAATATATTAATATTTGAGAAAAAATAATGAAAGTGAGTTTTTTTTAATTGTTATGATTAATTTAATCCATTAGATCAAATAAAAATGAAAGAAAGATAGATGGTGGAGATTGATCATTTGGTATGTAAAAAATATTTTGTCCGTAAATGATCTTAAATCATTAATTAAATGTGATTGATAAACTTTTTAATGATAGTTATAAAACAACATATTCAAATACAAGTCAAACTATTTTTGTGATAACGTAATAATGAAAAGGTATTAAAATACAACAAAAGTTGAAACATTACTCATTTTTAAATTTTTTAAATTTTAAAGAAAATTATTTACTTTTTATATATAGTAGCAGATAGATTAATAACGTGAGCCATGCATTATCACTGTGATTTTTTTATCTATTAGACCATAGATTCTGTCATTATTTAGATGTGTTATATCATTATTTAGATGTTAAAGTTAAATTGTGATAAAATCAAAGCAAAACCTTATTGTTGATTTTGAGGTTGAGAATATGCTAAAAAAATATTAAATTAAAGAGAAATAGTTAAATATCAAAATTTATAAAAGAAATATGTGTTATACTAATGAGTTAGGAGTGATATGTAAGATGATATTGCATGTCGGTTTGACACTTTTAAAAATGTAACCGATTGATAAGTATTTGATTACGAAAATGATCTTAGAGCACACGGTGTTCTCTCGTTGTTGCCCTTCGCCGTCCACCCTGGCACGTCGTCGTGCCTCGCCGTAACACCGACCCCCCTCGTCGTCCTTTGCCGTCGGCTGGCTCATCGTGGTGACAACGAGAGAAATGCACTGACACAAAGTATATTTCAAACGTATATATATCCGTTATTAAATGGATATATATTAAAACTTTAATATTAAAAAGAAAAAAAAAAAAAAAAAAAAAAACCACCACCCTATTTATATCATCTTCATCTTCACCATTTACAAACATCTTCAAACCCAAAATCTCCCATTCTTACTTAACCCAAAGAAAAATATCTCACAATGTCTCAAACCCAAATGACGGAGCAGATTTACAAACCTACTTAACTCAAACCCACCACAATACGGGGGTTCTTCAAACCCGTCTACCCCCTCCTCGACCAATTCCAACATGTCTCCACAAGAAATAATGCTTAACCAACAATATCAGTTTCAACAAGGATTCGCAAGTTACCCCGCCCGATTTCAATCACCACGGTTTTTTAACCCGTCACAACCTCCACAGATTTTTTAACCCTTCACAGCCTCCACAGTTGCCCCAAATGGAATCACAACCATCCGGTTCACAATTCAAAGTTCCAAAAGCACGTGAACAGGCAAAAGGCAGAGGCAAAAAGACGAAGGCAAAAAAGGCATTGTAGATTCGACGCAGACGACGACGAAGATGTTGAAGTCATAGCACAAGCGAGCAGGAGGAAGTGGACCAAGTCTCAAGAAATGTTACTTAAGCGAAGTTGGATAGAAATTTCCCAAGATAGAGATATGGGAAATGACCGTCCTAAGGAGTACTTTTGGAACGACATTCTCGACATGTTCAATTCTAAGACCACCGATAACCAGCGTGGCAAGAATATGATAACTGGTAAATGGACAAGGATTAACGGTGATTTCCAGAAGTTCAACGCTATTTACAAACATCTTCAGCGTCGAAGTGGTGAAAATGAGCAAGATCATGTCGAGAATGCCAAAGTTAACTTTACTCAGTGTTTTTGTGGGAAGGAGTTTGCGTATGAAAAATGTTGGGGTGTTTTGAAAAATTATCCCAAGTGGGATGCCGAAGATCCTATTGACATTACATGTCTCGAGGATATATTTGGGCGGACAGACGACCTCGGCCGAAAGAGATGGATGCAAACGAGCCGCAAAAAGCAGTCGACTTCAACGCCGGTAGCGCAAGCTCCGTGGAAGTCAATCGAGTAGTTTTTCGGACATATATCCAAAATATATGCTCAAAAGCCGATGCTCAGGGGCTTGTTACGAGGCGAGACGCGAGAAGGAAAAAACTCTCCAAGAGAAGATCGAGATGGATTTTCTGATGATAGATCCGAGTACGAATCCTGACCTGGTAAAAGCAGAAATCATCCGCAAGAGGCAGGAGCGTCTAGTCAATAAATATCAGCAAAGAGATGACTAGGTTACGTATTATTAGTATGTGTTGTATTTTTTTTTTACCCGTGTCGTTTTTTTTTCGTATCGTTTTTATTAGTAAGTGTTGTTGTTTTTTTCGTATCGTTTTTTTTTCGTATCGTTTTCCCTATTATTGTGTTATGTATTGTATTTTTAATTTGAATGAAATAAATTTAGTTAATTTGGAAATGAAAATTGAATAAAAAAAATAAAGTGGTAGTGGTGGGCCCTGAATAAAGAGGTTGAGGTTTGTTATGAGTGACGAGGGGGTTTGTTGTGGTTAGTTGTAGAAAAATAAGATGATGATGTGGCGCTGAGGTAGCACGACGATGAGCCTAAGGCTTGTCGTGACACCTAGTGCTCTTAACGGTTCTATTATATAGTCAAAAAAATGGTTGTAGTACTCCGTAATTAAGGGCCCGCTTGGTTTGTCACATGGATTTGGTATAGAATTAATCGCCCGTTTGGTTTGTAGGTAGGTTTAGAATTAAGATTTGGATTTAAATTTGGATTAGAATTTTGATTTGGGTTTGATGTATGAGAGAAAAAATATATTATAAAATTAATAAATTATTATTATATAAAATTATATATGAATTTAATATTAAATTATATTATATTTTATGTTGAAATAATGTAGTGATGAGAAGAGTCCACTTGAATTTAACACAAGAAATATTAAAAAATTATTTTTTTGTAAAGTTGTGTCAGAAAAAAAATATGGGATGGTGGGTTTTGCGTATAGTTGAGTTCAGGGGTTTTGGAGTGGGCCCTCCTAACTTGTCTTTCTAACCAAACAATATTATTCAATCCAAAAGTCAAGTCTTTGGGGTAAACCCCCATACCAAACGCCTTGTAAGGGTTCATTCGGTATAAGGTATGTATTCACTATGGGCATGGTTTATAAAGTAGGTGGTTTAGGATGGAGTACTACTACATAAAAAGTAATGTTTGGTTGGTTAATGGATTAGATATTATTTTTAATAAATGATTTTTACTTTGTCATATGAAGACAAAAAAGTTCAACTTTTGACTTTAATCTCATGTATATAATCTCACGTGTATGTTAACAACATGAAGCCATAACAATCGGAAAAATACAAATAAACCAAAAGATGTCCTTAAGCAGAAGACACCAACCAAATCAAGCTCATTAACTCACATTTACAATAACCATATATGTATATATGTAATTACACTGCCGCTGGACCAAACATAACACGCGAACCTAACTGAGAGTCCGTCACAACAACACCGAGCCACTAGTTGATCATAAAAAGGAAAAAAAATTGAGTAACATGGATGACATGAAACTAGTAACAACAATCCAAATAGTCCCAAAACACAAGCACAAGCAAGACAATCTGATAAACAATACAACGAAAGTCATCAACGAAAAAAAATTACCTTAATACTTACATGTAACAGTAAGCAAACATAACTTCATTAATCTAGTAACCAAGTAACCAAAAAATTACACGAGCGCGAGGCTTTGGACATATAGTTTGTTACAAAATATGATACAACTACTAGAAGGACTTTCCTCGGGACCAAAAGATGTACCCACGTCAACTATTCCAACATACAAGCTAATCATTGTGGAACGAATTTCTCCAAAAAGAATAAGTTTTGCCAAGTCACAACTAGACTTATAATCTACCTAATCACCCAAGGAAATCCCATGATCAAGAACAAAATATCATACAACTACAAGTACTTAACATATTATCTAGTTACCTGATAGACGCATTTGACATATCATCCAGTTACCTGATAAAAGACCTGTGAGCTTATGCACGTAGGACACTCGCAACTGGTGGGAAAGATTAACAAATAGATCAAGTTTTTCTTTATTAGCAGAAAATATCTCAGTTGCACGGAGTACATCGCCACTCGGGATGTCCAGTTTCATGAGCTCAGCAAGTACGTCTTTCAGTTGCTCAGATTTAGCTTTTTTGCGGTTGTTATCATCTGTCATAGAATTAGCAACAGCATTCGCCATAGTTCCAAAAGTAGCATTAAATCCTTGAACAAACATTTGAAAAGAATGATTAATCCCTTCGAGTTGTGACTCCATGTCTTGCCTCTTCCTTTTTTTGGCATCTTTGTTTCCATTAGACGTTGCCTTTTGCTTTTTAGTCATATTGGTTGCATTGGTAAAGTTTGAGGTTGTTTGAGACGTATATTGTACGTCACTTTCTTCATCATCGCTCAAAGAGAAGTGAAATCCACCAACATTTTTACCTCCACTTTCACCATTTTGTTCATTCTCCATGTTGTGAATCGCGTCTTTAAATCCTTCAACAGTCGCACCAGTGGCTCTATCTCTTCCATACACCAATTGAAGTTGCTTGAAATATGGAAATGTAAAGTCCCATAGTCCATTTTCCTCTTTATGATTCTGTAAAATAGAAACATGATACGTCATTAAAATCAATATTTTAAAAACCAATTATTGTATGAAACTTTATAACTAGAATGTTGCTAAGGTTTTATTATTGAATATAATATAAACAACGAGTCTATGTAAGAACATGAATAAAATGTTATGCTTTGCTTGTGTACTAATAAATGATAACTACATTACTTATTTCATCGTCTTTTCGACTTACTAATACGATTGATAATGCACATCTCAATGGGTAGTGAGCTATATATAAAAAAGAGAATCACTATAATATCATACTATACAAACATAAATAACTTTATAAAACGGTAAACTTGGCAAAATGGAATTATGCATATAACATAGACCATGGACTAAAATTGGTTGTGTGTATTAGGAAGAAAATCGGGTCAACTCGGCGGTTCAACTGGTTGAATCGGTGACCCGTTGAACCGGTTATGTGATCGGGTCGATTATAAAACCGGGTTTTAAAACATTGATAAAAATCACAACGAATTCAAGCAAAATAAATATTTATTCAATTTTAAGAAGCTTAACTTTGTATAGATTTACCTCACAATAGCTGACATACCAATCTCTTTCACATGCGATCTTGTTATCTACATCATTCCATTGACACCCACTGTATTTCAAAATGTCATTGATGACGTGAAACTTTGTCTTTAGCCACTTGACCTTTGATTCGATATGCGGTGAAACTTTCTTTGAAAAAGTAGGTCTTTTAACAAGAATTCTCCTATGTAACTCAGACATATAGCTGCTTCTAAAACCATTGTCAGTCTTCCACGATGGATCACATGCCATTTCTTGAAGAACTTCAGTTAGCAATTGAGTCTCACTTTCTTCGCAGTAGCATTTTTGTCCACCATGACCTCGCACTCTGTCCATGTTACCATATAATAAAGTTGAGATAAACTCACTTATAATCTGATAAGTATTTTCAAAACGCAATACTACTTAATTGAACATTGTTTATCACATGAAATATATTAGTTATTATAATGTAATTTCATATATATGTTAGTAAAAACATAATCTATAGTGAGACTATCATGGCATTGAATTCAAAAACTCACGTTGCAAGAATTGGAGTTGGTGAAGGATGCACGCTAGGTCCAGACTCATTATTTAGTGTTGTAGGGGCATGTTGAGAAGCCTGTGATGGATGGGTCGCGGGAGCAAACTGGTAAAATGACGAAGGATGTGTCATAGGATTTAACTGTTAAGGAGGCGAAGGAAACATCATAACAGAAGTCTCATAAGATGGTGAAGGGTGAGATGTACGAGCCATAGATATCGTAGGTGCCATCTACAAACTAAAAAGTTGATTAGTAAACTGAATTGTCATCAACAATTTATAGTAAGTACCATTTAAAAAAGAAACCCTTTTACATACAAGATAGAAATATCACTGTAAACATTTGAGGGGAGTTATACATATTATAATTAGCCTTTCCATATAGTTCATATTTCAACAGTAGACTTTCACCAAGGTAGAACATTACTTATTGATTTGCCTATGTAAAGTTATGAAAGTAACAAAGCTATCATTGTTAAAAAAAACCATACAAGTCATTTTGATACTATTATGGCATTTCATCGAACATGTGGTGCACATAGATGAAACTAATAAGCAATGTAGTGTTTGAAGTAGAAAATTCCAAAGTTATAAACCACCATCTCATATGTAAGTAGACAGACAACAAATAAGATAAATACGAGTACAATATTTCATAAGCAAAATGTTGAGAATCGTGAAACCCAATGTTTAATTAGACAAAGAAGATAAATTACAAACCATGTTCGATTTGAGATATGATTCTTGGATGGATGACATCTTTCATAAACTTTGGTCCTGCATATTACATGAAATAATTAATCTCTTCACAATTGATATAAAACCCCCAAATTATGAATTATGTTACTCAAATGAGAAAAAAGTATTCACTTGTAGATGTAAAATAGAGAATGAGAACAAAAATTGATAAAGATGAAATATATGTTGGGAAGAAAAAAGAAAGCGGCAATTATAAGCGGGAAGGAATTGCAAGGCGGGAAATATTTTTGGCAGTCAATTTGTTAAAGTCGGGCTCTTTAATGGGTTTTCTGCACACCCACCAGTGAGGGTCTGAATGCTATGTTATAAACCCATGGATGGAAAACAAACAAATTTTTTTACCTTCATTCCACTCCATCTAGCCTAAACATGGATACCAAACAGGTCCTAAGATTTGGTATTGGCATGAAAAGAAAGTAGAAAAGAGAAAAAATTATAATTTATTAATAAGATAATTTTTAAAAAGTAATTGAAGTTAATTAAATTAAAATTTATTATTTTATTATAAAAAAAATTAGAGAAAGATAGACACAACTTTTTAGTTTGGCCCACAATTTTCACCATTCCAAGCTATTATGAGTGGAATCAAAATATGCACTATTTCCATTCTAAATCTTAAATCCATTTATCAAAACTTGAACAAAAAATTTTAAATTTGAGTGAAATCCAAGTGTGTGATTCTACACCTATAAACCAAACGAGCCCTAAATTGAAACAAAATTCAATGCACAGTGACTTAGTTAACAAAATTTGATGGTACAATGCTCTGCTGGCAAGTTTTGATATTGGAGTGATTCAAAAGACCACACGAAAGTGTTATGATGCAATTTGAGAAACACAAATATAATAACTTTTATATGTATTGACACTGTAAATTGTGATTCTTTAAAAAGTGAACATAATATAAAAAGTCACCACATGATGACAAGTGTTCTCTCTTATTTTTGTCAGATCATTTTTTGCTATTTTCAGTCTTAACTGATGAGCATTATGATCTAACTGATACATATTATGAATTTATGATTTTTTTTTAAAAACTGATGAACATTATGATTGTTTTTAACTAAGAAACATTATGATTTTTTTTTTAAATATTGATGAACTAATGAAACTTATGATTATTTTTGGAAAAATGTTGAATAGATGAACAAAGTAATTCTTATATAAAACTGATGAACAATGTGATTTTCTTTTTAGAAAACCGATGAAAAGACTAATCGATGAACAATATTGATGAACAAGACTTTTTATTAATAAACAACATTTTTATTGATGAAAACGTATACTATGAACAATGTTTTTATTGATGATCATCGTGTATAATGAAAAGTTTTTTTATAAAAATTACAAACTGAAAAACCTGTTGTATAAAAATTACAAACTAAAAAAACTAAAAACTAAAAGACTAGATGTATAAAATTGACTCATGAAACTACAAACAAAATGACTAACTGTGTAAACCTAACATATAACAAACAAAAAGTTAGGGTTTTAGGAGGCTTTTCTATCATATTAAAATTACATAACTAATACTTCACACTTCCGTAAACCTAACCAACATCCTCGAAAAGCATGTGCATTTCCTAACATCCTAAACTCTCCAACAATTCAACCGGTGCAAAAAAAACCCAAAATTTCACAAACAACATAAAAGAAAACATCAAACACTAACCACACAATCCAAATTACGTCACTAACCAAACATTCTAATAACTAATTTTCGATCAAATTTCAATATCGCCAAATCTACACATCCTAATTGTAACAACTGATGCAGGTTTTACTGACCAGGTTTTAATATTTATATAGTCTCGTTATACATATGGTCTACCCTAATGCACTAACGGGCAGTGTATCCGGTCGTGTGTAGTGTAGTATTCGGTAAAACCGAGGTCGTCCCAAGAGCTATGTGTGTTGGATTATTACTAAGTCTAGGTGTCACAGATTTTAATAAGGATTTCGATAAGGAATTAATTAATTAACTACTAAAGCAGATAAAAGGCAAAGGTTTAATCAATAGAGTAGAGTGGTGCTAACCTAGTTATTCCTCCTAGCTAGTAATGTATACGTCTACTTACTTCCAATTACTTCAGGTGGGGTCAAATTCGAGAGGACAGTATTTGGTCAATTCGCCATAACCTATCAGCAAAGATGCCACCACTAGAGAAGTCATGTGTCCCTTCATAAGTCCAGTTGTTCCTGTTCTCCTAAGCCAAGTCATTAAGTACCGCTACATGCTAGATTTATAATAGTGAGTGCCCGGGCATTAGCAACTTAAACACTCACCCCCTAATTCTTAAGTTCATCCAAGCGGTAGGTGACCAGTTGGTCAAATCGCACAAGTAGAAAGGGTCGTCGGTTGGTCATATCTTACCCTTCCGCCCCGCCTACTCACTTAGGGTCACTTGGTCATATCTCCTAGCAACTAGCCTCTACCGCCATTCAAAACTACCAAACAAGGGTAGCTACCAATAAACTATGCATGCATACACTTAGAAATAATTATACGGAAGTAATGTAAACGCAAACAAAACAATTAAGGAATCATAACTAGGCCAAGACCAAGAGGTGCTTAGTCGTCATATTAACCGTACAAATCAATTCAATATTCAAAGTTACTGAAATACATGAATCGAAAGTAAAGAAAAGATAAAATGTTAATGCTTATTGTAGGGAGTGATTTCTCCTCGAGACGACTCCGTATGCTCCTCTAAACACCTTTGGCTTCTTCCCACTTCTTTGGTCAGGTGTGTGGAATGGGATGCTTTGAAATGCCGGAAATCGTGGGGTATTTATAGGCGGATCGGGTTACTGGCGTAACTAATATAATAGTTACGCCGTAATCTTCAATTTCTTCGTTATTTGCACTAGATCTGTTGGTTACGGCGTAACCTTATAAGTGGTTACGCCGTATCTTCAATATTACTTGGTTACGCCGTAGTTGATGAAATAGTTACAGCGTAGTTATCAACGGCGTGGAACCTCATTTGACCTAATAAGTTACGTCGTAGTCTTAGAGGGAGTGATCGGTGCAAAACAGTCAAGTTTTCTCACGCAAGCTAGTCACTTGTGAATGACCAACTGTAAGAAACTCAAAACAGTTCACACACCAATGCAATTTAAGATCAGAGGAATACAGTGGATTCCTGGGTCGTTAAGTCCCACGGAGGTTGACTGGTGTTTAACACTTGATCAGATGGTAGAATGATCACTAAGGATAGTGATCAGTAAGGTTTTAGATGGATAATTACCTAAAGAAAAGATTTGTAAATTACAGCGACTTAAATGCAAATTAAGAAAATCAAAAAGTTAAAATCTATTAAATAAACGCTATCACTATTTTTCCAATGATGTTTTTGTGATTTTATGAAATAAAATATCTTAAATAAACTATCTTAACTAAAACGTAATCTCAAATTACCTAAAAACGTTACTTAAAATGGAAACGTACGTTATTTGCAAAAATTACGCTGGAGCGCAAGACAAAACGTAAAATTTATGAAATAAAAGGCCTACGAATGTAAAACTAATTTTATTACGTACTATATGATAAAAGAAATTTTTAGAAAAAAGATTTATATTTTTTTGACTTTTATATTTTTTATTATGATTTAATTACTATAAAACACTAATTAAATGATTAAAAATATTAAAACTAATAAAACACTATTAATACAGGAATTCTCACGAATTTTATCATGTAATTATACCACCTAATTCCCCCGTTTTTGGCCAAAATTTTTTTGGAGTAAGTGTTTTACACTCACTCATTTGGTTATCAGTCCGCCTTGTCTAATAAACAAAAGGATTGGCTAATCCAGGAGCAAACGGCTCTTGGTAAAGATATCTCAAATCCGTTGACGGCTTGCAATTTGCCCAAAATTGTATGGTATTCACCACCATATCCTAAAAAGTGAAGAGTTGGCTAGCCCAAGTTTATGGCTTGTGGTAAAGGCGCTTGGAAAACCATAACCGGTAATCGACTCACCAAAGATATTTTATCTAAGAGTTATTAGTCCGTAGCAAACGGCTTCGGTAAAGACAAATCAAATCCGTTGAAGTCGATGATTTGCTCAAAATCATTTGGTTATCGGTGTACCAAAGTTCTTACTTGAATCAAACATTTGGCTACTCCGTAAGTAATGGCTTTTGGTAAAGAGATTCAAATCCATTAATTTTTCTCAAATCATTGCTAGGGACTAGCAATATCTTAGTGTGGGGATTGATGAGTGTGTAAATACTCATCATTTTTGTCTTCATTTAACTGCAAAAACATCCGAAACACTCGAAACGCATCAAAATGATAAAAATATCACAAACAAGTGTTTTATGTGTTTTAAATGCAAAATATCAAAATCGTGAAAACGATCAAGTTTGCATAATTGGCGCTTTAGTCCCCAAGTTTGAAAAGTTGTCAAAAGCAGTCCTGGTAAAACCAAATAAAGAAAAATATCATTTTGAGTCCTTAGGATTCCTAAGTTGTCAAAATTGATCCTTGAAACTTAAAATTACAAATTTACAACTTAGGTCCTCGAACTTTGGAAATTGGCAAAATAGTCCTTTGAAAATAGAAAATGGCAAGTTTAGTCCTTGCACTATCGAGGGTTGTCAATTTTAGTCCTTATGGTAACTTTGGAAAATGGCGTGAATAGTCCTTCAAGATTTGATTTTGCAATATTAGTCCTTGTCAAATTAACCTAATCATTGCCTTGTCAAACCGCATTTTGACCCTGCCACTATTACACCATTTTGGACCTCCCTTGCCTTAGCCCCTGTCACAATCTATTTTGACCCCTTGGTCAAAATAAGTCAAAAGAGTAGCGCCAACCATCGCTCTTCTTCCACATCCCCTCTTCCCCACTTGTCTGCCTGCTTCCCCTCCCATCACCTCAACCCTTTCCACCCCCCTCATCATCACCCTCACCTACTTTTACCACCACAATTAATGCCACCCCTAGTTGATAAAACAAGGCCTACAAGTCAAAACTTCCACTTCCGCCAAAATGGAAAATGGCTAATACACTCAAAGCTCACCCATTGGTTGAATTGGGAGGTGGATCTCGCTAAGGACACGTGTAAGCTCATTTGAAGCATAAAAGAGGAGAAAGAAGCAGAGAAGAAGGAGTCTTAGTTTTTTTATTTCATGAATGTCGTTTTCTTTGAATGTTTTAATTAGTTCACAACTTTGTAATATCAAGCTTTATTGTATTAATACTAAACCTTTAATCATTATAACTCGCCCAAGCTTAATTCTATGGTTCCTTTACATTTCAAGTTTTTGAGTTCATCATTGCAAATTTTCAATTCAACTCATGTTACCAAGCTTCAATAAGCTTATTTAATAAGTTAAACAGTTTATTTGAGCTTATCTTAGCTTTTGTAAACTCATTATCTAGTTTCAATCAAGTTCCTTGAAAGTCAACAAAAGTCAACTATGTAAGCACATTTGGTTAAGCGATTGGAATTGGTTTTGGGTATTGCGTACATGGAAATGGGTTTGTTTTGAGTTCAATGAGGTGGTTCTGATAGGTTAGTGGTTCTGGGTTTCAGTAATAGCAAGCCACTGTGGTTAAAGTTCCATTTGTAAGTTATTTTCCAAGTCTCATAAGCTCAATCATATTGTAATTTTAAGTGGTTAAAACAAGTTTAATTAGTTGTGTTTAGTGCAAGTAAACTTAGATTAATCGCTTTATTAGCTTAAACAATAGTTAGTCTATATTTAATTTGCAACTCAGACTATTAAAGGGTGTTTGGATTAGTGGATTACAAGAGTTTAAGCTCTTGTTTATGCTTGTAACCTGTCTAGGCAGTCCTAATAATAGTTTCTTGAATCACTTTAGTTAGTTATTTGGTCACTAGAACTTCAAAAGTCAACAATCACTTAAAATCTGTTTAACATCATAACTGTTGGATTTTCAAAGGATCAAAAGTTTGTTTTGTATTTAAAATTCATTGACATAGGTGGCAGTAGCTTAATTTCATCATTTTACATAAACATTTGTCCACAAATTTGATCAGAAGTTCAAAAAGGTCAAACTTTCATTTGTCCAAAAAGGTCAAACATGTCCTGTGCACCAATCACCTATCTAGTTTCATAAGCTCTCCCAGAGCTTATTAATTAGCATAAGCCTGTGTAAATTGATTTTTTGGAAAGCCAACCTAGCTAACTAAAGAATACAAAAGCTTATTTTCCAACTCTGGCTTATTTGCTAGGCCTGCAATTGCTTTTTAATCTTGTCCATTTTCACTAAATCTACCAGTTAATCAGTGTTTTCAAGATTTTTAAAAGCTTCTCAAAAGCTCATTAGTGAAAGCCAATCTTTGCAAATTAGCTCTTTGGATAGCTTATCTGGTCTACTTGTTAGTTCCAGAGTTCCTTTTCATTTTTGAGCTTATTCATGTGCTTAAAATCAAGGCAGAAGGTGCCTAGTGATTCAACAGTACACTGTGCAAAACCAGTTTAGCTTAAAGCTTATTTAAAAGCTATTTAGTGCTTATTATCAGATATTGTGCTCATTCAGTGTTAATTTTAGCTAATAATCAGTAATATAGCTTATTTCTTTTTATCTTTTGCTTATTTCTAGCTTAATACCCATTTTAGTTAATAACTTGTGCTTATTTCATTTTCTAGCCAACTGTTAAGCTTTTCAAGCTCAAACAGCTTATTGGCTCATTTTCATAAAAATCACAGCTTGAGAAAAGTGCTTATCTTCATGGTTTTAACAAGTTTGTAACAAGAAAAATCAAGAAAAAAATAATTAGCAAAAGGGGTAGGCGTGCTCGAACACGAGACCTCCCCTTTGTGAAGGTGATAAGTGGTGTACCAGAACCATTGCGCCTTGGGTCTTTCTCGTTAAAACCTTACACAATCTATCTCTTATATATGTTTTGTCCATTTTAGCTTAAACGAGATTTTAGCTTATTTCTAGCTTATCCAAAGTAGCTTTTTCCGCTTTAGTATTTTTATTAAATCAGATTAGCATTAAGTATTTTACGTAAAAGTTGAGATTTTCTAATTAGTTTTAATATTTTTAATCATTTAATTAGTGTTTTATAGTAATTAAATCATAATAAAAATATAAAAGTCAAAAAATATAAATCTTTTTCTAAAAATTTCTTTTATCATATAGTACGTAATAAAATTAGTTTTACATTCGTAGGCCTTTTATTTCATAAATTTTACGTTTTGTCTTGCGCCCAACAGTAATTTTTGCAAATAACGACGCTTTCCATTTTAAGTAACGTTTTAGGTAATTTGAGTTTACGCTTTAGTTAAAATAGTTTATTTAAGATATTTTATTTCATAAAATCACAAAACATCATTGTAAAAATAGTGATAGCGTTTATTTAATAGATTTTAACTTTTGATTTTCTTAATTTGCATTTAAGTCATTGTAATTTACAAATCTTTCTTTAGGTAATTATCCATCTAAAACCATCGATCACTATCCTTAGTGATCATTCTACCATCCGATCAAGTGTTAAACACCGTCAACCTCCGTGGGACTTAACGACCCGTGAATCCATCAGATTCCTCGATCTTAAATTGCATTGGTGTGTGAACTGCTTTGAGTTTCTTACTGCTTGGTCATTCACAAGTGACTAGCTTGCGTGAGAAAACTTGACTGCTTTGCACCGATCAAATTTTGGCGCTTGCACGGGGAGGTCAGAAGCGTGTTCTAAGCATTTTCGAGACCGTGCTTGCACATATACCACGCTTGTAAAAGTTTTCGTAAAGTTATAACAAAATCAAAAGTTCATTAACACTTTTCCTAAAGTGTTAAAACACCAAAAACAATATAAAACAACAAAACAATCGTAACGCTTTTCTAGCTTGTGTTTCTTTTAAGGTGATTCTTAAAGAAATACGATTTGGTTAAACGAGACGATACCAAAAATATTGTCCAAAAGTTTTAAACCCATCAAGACAAATCAGACCTCACGTCTTTTCAAAGATACTTAATATACATAAAATCAACCACCGCAAATCAAGGCAAAGGCACTACCTAACTGGGGTGCGACCATAATAAGTTCCCGAACATCGATTTAAAACTTGCCTTTGTGTCCTTGTGATTTGGTGTACCTTTTCAAAGAAGCCATTTCATTTGTGATTATTGGTTAAGTTCACTTGTCGCTTTGCCTCGCATTTGTTTTGAAAACCGATTTTTATACTTAGTGCATGCGCTCTGTTCTTCCAGTTCTACAAGTCCATTGTCGAACTTGGAAAGATTCCTAGTAGACGTGAGGACGCTCGCTCCTTCACCGTGATCGAGGAACGTCTACCACCACCACCACCGTAATGGCGTAAGATAAGCCGATGAATGAGCTTCTCCAAGCACCCATCGAGGGTTACGGAGATGCCATTGTTGTCCCACCATCGTGGTCGACACTTTTGAGCTCAAAACCGGTTACTTAACTGCAACCCAAAGCCAATTCTATGGTTTTGAGCGGATGATCCTCATGCACACATTCGATGGTTTAACAAGATTGCATCTACCATCAAGTATAAGAATGTCCCAAATGAAGCTATCAAGCTTCTTCCGCTCCCATTTTCTCTAGAGGACAAGCCCGAATTGGCTTGAGAAACAACCCCTCGCTCTATTGAGACATGGGAAGATCTTGTCACCAAGTTTGTGAACGAATTCTATCCTCCATCCCGAACCACGAGTCTTAAGAATGAGATAATGAAATTCTCTCGAGATTTGATGAATCATTCGGGAGGCATGGGATCGTTATAAAGACTTGTCTCATGAGTGTCCGCATCATGGTTTTACCGAGTTAATGCAAATGGATACTTTCTACAATGGTCCGAACCGGGCTAATCAAGACTCTCTAAATGCCTCCGCGGAGGTAATTTCTTGAGCAAGACCACAAAAGAAGCCTTGCAAATAATTGAAAACAAGTCCCGTGTCCGTCCTTTCCGCACAAAGACATATCATACACGAGTCTAATGTTGGACCTTCTACTTCATCCCCAGTGAGTACATCTAGCACCGATGCTAAGATTGACAAACTCACGGATATTGTTCGAGCTTTGGTTCTTGCTAACCAAAGAAAGTCACTTTCACACAAGCACCATCATATGGTGAAGTGAAGAAAGTTGAAGTTTGTGTTACTTGTGGTGGTCCTCATGCATACTACAATCAGATCGCCACCGATGGTAGTCCGTTTGAAGCTAATGCTATAGCCGGTACTTCAAATCAAGGAGGTAATCAATACCGTCCTCGAATGAACCAAATTACCGAGCTAACACTTATCGTGCACCACCCGGTTTCAACCGTAATCCTAACCGAATCGTAACCAACAAAGAATGAACCAAGGTTATCAAAACCAAGGTAATTTCTATTCGGACCCAATCAAGGTTTCCAACAACAAGGAAATCTTAATCAAAACACTTACAACCGAGGGAATCGGCCAGGGAATATGAACCTAATCAAGGGAATTCGCTATAACCGTAACATACGGCCTCAAATTGTTCCTCCTCCTCCTCCTCCGTGTCAACATCCGATGAGCTTTTAAGGCAATTCATGAAGACTCAAGAGGAGACAAACAGTTGTTGGTCACCGATCACGAACTAAAGAAGTCTTTAAATGATCGACCCTCGGGCTCGTGTACTTTACCTAGCAACACGATCGCTAATCCGAGGGGCGATGCAAAGGCGATCACTACCGTAAGTGGTACTTCATATGATGGACCCGCTATTCCTACTACCTCTTCTTCTTCTCTCCCGAAGGTGGTGGAAAGTGAACTGAGGCGAAAAGGACAAGGAACTTCCTACTAATAACGGAAGTACCAACAATGTCCATCCTCGGGTTGTCCGAAACCAAAATCCAATCCAGAGTTGTTTTGAACCTCCGTAGCTCCCATTGGAAAATCCAAATCTTCTATCCCTTACCCATCACGCTTACATGAGCAAAAGCTCATGAGAAAGCCGGTCAACAAATGGAAAAATTCTTTCAAATTTTCCAAGAACTTCATTTTGACATAAGCCATGGATGCTATCATGTTGATGCCCAAGTTTGCATCAACTCTCAAACACATGTTAAGCAACAAGGAAAAGTCGTTTGAAATGGCTAAAACTCCATCGAACGAGAACCGCTGCGAGTTATCTTGAAAAGCTTCCGAGAAGCTTGGAGATCCCGGAAAGTTCCTCTTACCTTGTGTATTTCCGGGAATGGTTGAATGCTTTGCCTTAGCGATCTTGGTGCAAGCATAAACCCGATGCCTCATTCAAGATGGAAGAAACTTTCTCTTGGATCTTATTCCTACATGCATGACTCTCGAGCTTGCAGATCGTACAATATCCCGTCCTCTTGGAATTGCCGAGGACGATTTGTGAAAGTAGGAAAGTTCCATTTTCCGGTGACTTTGTAGTTGTTGATTTCGATCTCGATCCACGGGTTCCTCTCATTGTTGGAAGAGGATTCACGAGAACGGTCGTGCTCTCATTGATGTATTTGAGCAAGAAATCACATTACGTGTTGGTAATGAAGTCGCCACCTTTAACCTTGATCAAACTTCGAGGTACTCGCAAACTATGATTCCGAGTCGGTTAACCGAATCGATATCATTGATGTTGCTTCAAGAGTACTCTCAAGAAGTTATGGGTTATTCTCATAATTCGTGAGTGGGAATCCACCCACATCTTCTCAACCTATCATAGCCAATTCTACTCCTTCTCTCACTCCGTTTGAGGAAGCGACTTCATCTTGGAAGAGATTGAAGCATACTTGGCTAGTGATTCTGCTCCATGGGAAATTGATCACGCCCAATTGACATCGAGGGGACATACTTCTCATTGAGAAAATGCTTAAAGATGATCATTCATCAACCCTCACCCTAGTGATGCAATTCTAGAAGAGATTAATCACCATGAGATTAATCCGGAGGAGATATTCTTACTCTCGAAGTTGTTAAATCGGGACACTTCTCCTCCTCTCCTCCCGCCAAACTTCATAACAAGGAAGTCAAGTCATTGAGAAAATCAAGAATTTCAAGTCGAACTTAGGACTTACCACCTCATCTCGAGTATGCATTTCTTGAGGGTGATGATAAATTGCCCGTCATTATTGCTCGAGATTTGAGTAAAGGTGAAAAGATCGCTCTCATAAAGGTCTTGAAGTCACACAAGCAAGCAATTGCTTGGAAACTCTCCGACATTAAGGGTATTAACCACGAGTTCAGACTCACAAGATCTTGATGGAGGATGACTTCAAGCCGCCAGCTCAACATCGAGAAGGGTGAATCCAAAATTCATGATGTTATCAAACAAGAGGTTATCAAACTTCTTGATGCGGATTGATTTACCCTATCTCGTATAGTCCTTGGGTTAGCCCGATTCATCGTGTTCCTAAAAGGGTGGCATAACTGTTGTCACAATGAAGAAAACGAGTTAATTCCAACTCGATTGGTTACGGATGGCGTGTCAGATTGACTATCGTAAGTTGAATGACGCCACCAGAAGACCATTTTCCTCTACCCTTCATGGATCGATGCTTGAGAGATTAGCGAGGAACGAATACTATTGTTTCCTTGATGGTTTCTCGTTACTTCAGATCCCCATTGATCCACGGGATCAAGAGAAGACCACATTCACCGCCCATACGGAACTTTTGCCTACAAACGTATGCCTTTTGGCTTATGTAATGCTCCCGCACGCTCCAACGATGTATGATGGCCATATTCCACGACATGATCGGGGAAACTATGGAGGTGTTTATGGATGACTTCTCAGTCATCGGGGACTCATTTCAGACTTGTCTCTCCCATTTAGACAAAATGTTAAAAAGGTGTGAAGACACCAATCTATGTCTAAACTGGGAGAAAAGTCACTTTATGGTCAAAGAAGGCATAGTCCTTGGCCATAAGATTTCAAAAAATGGGATTGAGGTCGATAGAGCAAAAGTCGATGTTATTGCTAAACTGCCTCATCCCACTACCGTCAAAGGTATTAGGAGTTTTCTTGGTCATGCCGGGTTTTATCGTAGATTCATACAGGATTTTTCTAAAATCGCTCGGCCTATGACCCATCTTCTTGAAAAGAAGCTCCTTTTATCTTCTCTCCCGAGTGCGTCGAAGCTTTTGAAACACTAAAGAAAAAGCTACGGAAGCACCCATTCTAGTTGCCCCGATCGACTTACCCTTCGAGCTCATGTGCGATGCAAGTGATTTTGCTATCGGTGCGGTCTTGGGGCAACGCAAAACTAAGCATTTTCACCTATCCACTACGCGAGTAAGACTATGATCAAGCTCAAACCCATTACACCACTACGTAAAAAGAACTATTAGTCGTGGTGTATGCGTTTGAGAAATTTCGCCATACCTCATCTTGACCAAATGCGTGGTGTATACGGATCACTCGGCTCTTAAATATCTCTTTGCAAAACAAGATGCAAAGCCGAGATTGCTCAGTTGGGTTCTCCTCCTCCGTGAATTTGATATCATTATACGTGATAAAAAGGAGCCGAGAACCTTGTGCACGATCATCTGTCGATTAGAGAACCCTCACCAAGATGTTTTCGAGAAAAGGAAATAAATGAGTCATTTCCTCTCGAGACACTCAATGCGGTTTCTTTTCGTGGAGACTCTTCTACCCCATGGTTTGTCGACCAAGAAATTACCATGCGGGTAACTTCATAGTGAAAGGGATGTCGTCCCAATGTAAGAACAAATTCTTCAAAGATGTTAAACATTACTTACGGGACGACCCTTTCTTGTTTAAAATTTGCGCGGATCAAGTCATCAGCGATGTGTATATGGTCGGGAAGCTATTGACATTCTCAAAGCTTGCCATCTTTGGACCCACTTGGGGACATCATAGCCCCAACTACACCGCCAAGAAGGTGTTTGATTCCGATTCTATTGGCCCACGATCTATAAGGATGCCCACGACCGTTAAAGCCCTGACGCTTGTCAACGCCACGGAATATCTCACAAAGGAATGAAATGCCACAAAACGCCATTCAAGTGTGTGAGATCTTTGACATCCGGGCATTGACTTTATGGGGCCATTCCCTTCTTCTCGCGGTAATAAGTACATACTCGTGGCGTTGACTACTTGTCAAAATGGGTTGAAGCTAAGGCTTTGCATACCAACGATGCCCGAGTTGTAGTGAAATTCTTAAAATCCTTGTTTGCTAGGTTTGGAACCCACGAGCTATAATCGCGATCGTGGTACGCATTCTGCAATGACCGCTTTGAAAGAGTCATGCGTAAGTATGGTGTAACTCACCGCCTCTCATCACGCACCACCCCAAACAAGTGGGCAAGTGGAAGTTTCAAACCGAGGATTAAAGAATTCGGAGAGGACGGTTGGCGAAAACCGTGCCTCTTGGTCGGATAAGCTAGATGACGCTCTGGGCCTTCCTGGACAACTTACAAAACACCCATCGGTGTACTCCATACAAGTCGGTATACGGAAGGCATGTCATCTACCGTTGAGCTAGAGCACAAGGCATACCGGGCCTTGAAACATGCCAACTTTGATATTCAGACGGTGGTGATCACCGGAAAGTTCAAATGAATGAATTAAATGAACTCCGTGATCAAGCATACGAGAACTCTTTGATCTATAAAGAAAAGACAAAGAAGATTCATGACTCAAAGATCAAAACCGCGTTTTCAACGTTGGTGATCGAGTCCTTCTTTTCAACTCAAGATTGAAGATTTTCTCGAAAGCTTAAATCCGTTGGTCCGGTCCATTTACTATCACTAAGGTTTATCCTTATGGCACCATTGAGTTATCTCACCGATGGTCCAAATTTTAAAGTGAATGGTCATCGGTTGAAGCATTACTTTGGAGAGGACATTCCTCCCGTGATTGTCCGGATCTTCAAACTTTCCCCATGAACCGGTGAATGCGGGATCGAGTCAAGCTAGCGACTCGGTATCAAAAACAGAGTATGTTACATGGGTTTTCACCCGTGTGTACCACCCTAGTGTGGGGGTTGCCCACATGTTGTGTATATATAAGAGTTTCAAAAAAAAAAAAAAAAAAAAAAAAAAATCCTTGCTTAATAATGGCCGTAGTATTTCCCTTTTCGTTTTTTGTTTCGCATAACTGCGGTACTTTGAATATTGAGGGCAATATTCATTTCTAAGTGTGGGGAATTCTCACTAATTTTATCATGTAATTATACCACCTAATTCCCGTTTTGGCCAAAATTTTTTGGAGTAAGTGTTTTACACTCACTCATTTGGTTATCATCCGCTTTGTCTAATAAACAAAAGGATTGGCTAATCCAGAGCAAACGGCTCTTGGTAAAGATATCTCAAATCCGTTGACGGCTTGCAATTTGCCCAAAATTGTATGGTATTCACCACCATATCCTAAAAAGTGAAGAGTTGGCTAGCCCGCAAGTTTATGGCTTGTGGTAAAGGCGATTGGAAAACCATAATTGGTAATCGACTCACCAAAGATATTTTATCTAAGAGTTGGCTAGTCCGAAGCAAACGGCTTCGTAAAGACAAATCAAATCCGTTGGAAGTCGATGATTTGCTCAAAATCATTTGGTTATCGGTGTACCAAAGTTCTTACTTGAACTGAAACATTTGGCTACTCCAGAAGTAATGGCTTTTGGTAAAGAGATTCAAATCCATTAATTTTTCTCAAATCATTGCTAGGGACTAGCAATATCTTAGTGTGGGGGATTTTTTTTTATTTCATGAATGTCGTTTTTCTTTGAATGTTTTAATTACCTAAAAACGTAAACTCAAATTACCTAAAAACGTTACTTAAAATGGAAACGTACGTTATTTGCAAAAATTACGCTGGAGCGCAAGACAAAACGTAAAATTTATGAAATAAAAGGCCTACGAATGTAAAACTAATTTTATTACGTACTATATGATAAAAGAAATTTTTAGAAAAAAGATTTATATTTTTTTGACTTTTATATTTTTTATTATGATTTAATTACTATAAAACACTAATTAAATGATTAAAAATATTAAAACTAATTAGAAAAATCTCAACTTTTTACAAAAATACTTAATGCTAATACAGATTTAATAAAAATACTAAACTGGAAAAAGCTACTTTGGATAAGCTAGAAATAAGCTAAAATCTCGTTTAAGCTAAAATGGACAAAACGTATATAAGAGATAGATTGTGTAAGGTTTTAACGAGAAAGACCCAAGGGCGCAATGGTTATAGGTACACCACTTATCACCTTCACAAAGGGGGAGGTCTCAGGTTCGAGCCTGCCTACCCCCTTTTTGCTAATTATTTTTTTTCGATTTTTCTTGTTACAAACTTGTTAAAACCATGAAGATAAGCACTTTTCTCAACTGTGATTTTTTATGAAAATGAGCCAATAAGCTGTTTGAGCTTGAAAAGCTTAACAGTTGGCTAGAAAATGAAATAAGCACAAGTTATTAACTAAAATGGGTATTAAGCTAGAAATAAGCAAAAGATAAAAAGAAATAAGCTATATTACTGATTATTAGCTAAAATTAACACTGAATGAGCACAATATCTGATAATAAGCACTAAATAGCTTTTAAATAAGCTTTAAGCTAAACTGGTTTTGCACAAAGGTAATCGTTGAATCACTAGGCACCTTCGCTTGATTTTAAGCACATGAATAAGCTCAAAATGAAAAGGAACTCGAACTAACAAGTAGACCGATAAGCTATCCAAAGAGCTAATTTGCAAAGATTGGCTTTCACTAATGAGCTTTTGAGAAGCTTTTAAAAATCTTGAAAACACCGATTAACCGGTAGATTTAGTGAAAATGGACAAGATTAAAAAGCAATTGCGTGCCTAGCAAATAAGCCAGAGTTGGAAAATAAGCTTTTGTATTCTTTAGTTAGCTAGGTTGGCTTTCCAAAAAATCAATTTACACAGGCTTATGCTAATTAATAAGCTCTGGGAGAGCTTATGAAACTAGATAGGTGATTGGTGCACAGGACATGTTTGACCTTTTTGGACAAATGAAAGTTTGACCTTTTTGAACTTCTGATCAAATTTGTGGACAAATGTTTATGTAAAATGATGAAATTAAGCTACTGCCACCTATGTCAATGAATTTTAAATACAAAACAAACTTTTGATCCTTTGAAAATCCAACAGTTATGATGTTAAACAGATTTTAAGTGATTGTTGACTTTTGAAGTTCTAGTGACCAAATAACTAACTAAAGTGATTCAAGAAACTATTATTAGGACCGCTTAGACAGTTACAAGCATAAACAAGAGCTTAAACTCTTGTAATCCACTAATCCAAACACCCTTTAATAGTCCGAGTTGCAAATTAAATATAGACTAACTATTGTTTAAGCTAATAAACTGATTAATCTAAGTTTACTTGCACTAAACACAACTAATTAAACTTGTTTTAACCACTTAAAATTACAATAACAGATTGAGCTTATGAGACTTGGAAAATAACTTACAAATGGAACTTTAACCACAGTGGCTTGCTATTACTGAAACCCAGAACCACTAACCTATCAGAACCACCTCATTGAACTCAAAACAAACCCATTTCCATGTCTGCAATACCCAAAAACCAATTCCAATCCTGCTTAACCAAATGTGCTTCTGTAGTTGACTTTTGTTGACTTTCGCGGAACTTGATTGAAACTAGATAACAGTTTACAAAAGCTAAGATAAGCTCAAATAAACCTGTTTAACTTATTAAATAAGCTTATTGAAGCTTGGTAACATGAGTTGAATTGAAAATTTGCAATGATGAACTCAAAACTTGAAATGTAAAGGAACCATAGAATTAAGCTTGGAAACTGAGTTATAATGATTAAAAGGTTTAGTATTAATACAATAAAGCTTGATATTACAAAGTTGTGAACTAATTAAAACATTCAAAGAAAAACGACATTCATGAAATAAAAAAAAACTAAGACTCCTTCTTCTCTGCTTCTTTCTCCTCTTTTATGCTTCAAATGAGCTTACACGTGTCCTTAGAGCAGATCCCACCTCCCAATTCAACCAATGGGTGAGCTTTGAGTGTATTAGCCATTTTTCCATTTTGGCGGGAAGTGGAAGTTTTGACTTGTAGGCACTGTTTTATCAACTAGGGGGGGTGGCATTAATTGTGGTGGTAAAAGTAGGTGAGGGTGATGATGAGGGGGGTGGAAAGGGTTGAGGTGATGGGAGGGGAAGCAGGCAGACAAGTGGGGAAGAGGGGATGTGGAAGAAGAACAGTGGTTGGCGCCTGTTCTGCTTTTTGACTTATTTTGACCAAGGGGTCAAAATAGATTGTGACAGGGGCTAAGGCAAGGGAGGTCCAAAATGGTGTAATAGTGGCAGGGTCAAAATGCAGTTTTGACAAGGCAATGATTAGGTTAATTTGACAAGGACTAATATTGCAAAATCTGAAATCTTGAAGGACTATTCCTGCCATTTTTCCAAAGTTACCATAAGGACTAAAATTGACAACCCTCGATAGTGCAAGGACTAAACTTGCCATTTTTCTATTTTCAAAGGACTATTTTTGCCAATTTCCAAAGTTCAAGGACCTAAGTTGTAAATTTGTAATTTTAAGTTTCAAGGATCAATTTTGACAACTTAGGAATCCCTAGGGACTCAAAATGATATTTTTCTTTATTTGGTTTTACCAGGACCTGCTTTTTGACAACTTTTCAAACTTGGGGACTAAACCGCCAATTATGCAAACTTGATACGTTTTCACCGATTTTGATATTTTGCATTTAAAACACATAAAACACTTGTTTGTGATATTTTTATCATTTTGATGCGTTTACGAGTGTTTTCGGATGTTTTGCGCTTTAAACAAAGACAAAATGATGAGTATTTACACACTCATCGTGAGTTACGCCATAATCTTCTAATGAGTTGGCTTTCGAGTCACGCTTTAGTTACGGCGTAATGTGAGAGATGAGTTACCAGTAACTTCTTCAAAGTCAACATACTATGATAAATCTTTGATATTTCTCCATTCCGCCTCTTTAGATCCAATGCTCGTAATTTACCCGAAAGTGTAGGATCCAAATATTATTGTGTTGATGATTCGGTGGTCTTGGATGATCAAAATACATGTTTGCCATTTTAGAGAGAGAGTTAGAGAGAGAGGTGTTCTTGCTAGAGGTTTACACAAAGTATGAAATATTAGATTGAAACATGAGCAGCACCACCCTTCCATGGATGGAAGGGTATTTATACTTACAAATATACGACCTCCCATCGGCCTCGTGGATCGTGGATACAGGGGGTAAAGACCCGTCCTTCCTCCACGGTGTTGCACTAAACTAAACTACGCTAATAACTAACTAATAAACTACTAAATAACGTAACTAACGACAAGTCTACGAGCTAACTTATGCTAGATAATATTTGGGGTGACCGACTCTTCACTATGGAATTTTCTAATTCCTAACAATCTCCCTAAGGAGGTCACCCCATGTTTTACATTTCAATCCTAGCATTCTATTTTGACTTTGTTCTTGAGCTCGAGACTTCAATTCTTCATTTCAACAATCTTTGTGCTTTAGTAGCGATTCTTCAAAGTCCGCATTGATTTGTACTTTTAGTGGAGGCCTTTAATCGATCCACATCTTTGATGATCTTCGAGCTTTCATTGAGATCATCACCACAAGAAATCTCTCGATCACCCTTTATTGTGTTGCCATCATGTGAAGTTGTGACTTTTGGACCGACATGCTCACACTTTTGAATCATGACATCTTTCCATCGAGTAGCGGAAGCCTTCATCGGTTCATGATATTTGCAAAGCAAGAAGCGTAAGCATAGTATAAAAATATCGAACCGTGTTATGTAGATATGCACCACCATGATTTCTTCAATTAAGTGTGGATGCCGTGAGCATGCGGCTTTGATTGACTCTCAATTCGATCACCGCAATCGTCCAAATGTACCGCAAACAACAGCTAGCAATAAAACACACGAAAGTGTCTTTGATCACTTTCGTTGAATTGAGGTACACGCCCACGGTTCCCGCTGATCAAGACAAGTATCGCCTGTGATCGTAGGATTCCTAAGAATCTCCTTGACAGGGTTTCGCAATGTTCTAGCCGTTCTCAAACCGAACGCCTCAAAGAAGACAACACGGAGTGAGTGAACCAAATAATTGAGATTCACCGATTGATGAAAATGATTTGAAAACAATCGCGTATTGCTTAGAAGAAAGAGTTTTGCAATACGACGAAGGTTTTATGAGAAAGATCAATTTTCAATCAAAATACTTTTGTATTAGAGAATGAGTACACATTCGACGTGCTAGCGAAAAGAAGAGATTCGCACATCGAACGGTTTTTCTAAAAGTATTTTTCAATCGAGATACTTTTGAATTTGAAAACATAAGTACACATTCGACGTGCTAGAGAAAAGAAGGTTTGCACATCGAACGGTTTTTCCAAAAGTATTCGCAATTCCATTCTCGACCAAGGTTGATTCAAGAATGAATCTCCCATCGTTTCTATCCGCTTGTCACAAGCTTGATCTTTTGAGAAGATCTCACATGTCACCCACCAAGAGCTTGTTTGATGTTGGCTCTGAAGGATTTCCATCTTCATCGTGAATATTTTTACATATCACTCGGATGTTCGCAATACCACAAGGATAATGCGAGGACTCTTAATATATACTTACTTTCCACATTGTGTGAAAAGCAAGTCTTCAAGAATTTAGTGTCCTAACGAGATATTGTGGATGATCTCTTGGCTCTAGACTCAATAGTGCATTTTTGGTTCCTGTGTCGGAGACTAGGGAGAGGGTCTCCTTCTTCAATATCAACAATCTCTAAGAGAAAGTCGATAGATTATGTCGGTTCCCGTGAGAATGAAACAAGCCCTTTAAGAGGAACTTGAGTGGTTTGGGAAGTTTAGTGCAAAGCATCACCGGGTCCATGACGTCTTGTCTTCAATACCGTGTTACCTTAGTAACCACCAAGAGTATATGTATTGAACCCGTTTTCGCCCTAAGGTTGAATTGATGGAGGGCTATTTCTTTTCACCCTTTTCACATTCATTTCTTTTTCATTCTTCAACCCTTCAAGCTTACCGAGACTTCATAACTAGAACCTTGTTGGGTTTATTCCAAGACTAGCTCTGCCTCATCCGCACTCTTCCCATTTCTCATTTTCTCCTTTTTCAATATACCTAAGGACTCTACACTATCTAGTGGATTGTCCTCGGTAGATCCCTCCGGCTCAAGCGGATCGTGGGAACAAATACCTAACCTAACCATCCTTATAACACCATGCATAAAGTAAATTGGTCGGTCTTTTGGTATTGTTCTTTCCTTCATGAAACCAATTGAAAAATCATTTGAAAACAATCAAGGTACTTGTGATACGAGATCAAAGCATTTTGTACCTTAATAGTTTTGATCATTTAGAAAACCTCCCTCAACATGTGCGTATGATTTAGAAATTGTTTAGCACAAGGAGGCAAGAGGACTTTGAAATATTTTCTTTGATCACAATTTTCATACGAAAAGCCATTTGATTTTCATGGTAAAATTCTCCCTCAATATGTGCATAGGATATTTGAAATCATTTTATCACATAGAGGCAAGAGTTCTTTTGAAGCACATCCACGATCACAAAAGCCATTAAGAAAACCATTTGAAAACTCAATCAAGGTACTTTATAAATCTCTTTAAAAAAGCTTTTGTACTCGATAGTTTATTTCTTTGCTCCCCTCAATATGTGCTTCGAGATTCGAAAGCGCTTAGCACATATGAGAGCAACACGCACAATTAAATCAAAACGATCACCTTTATCAAATTTCATTATTAAATCACAAATTCTCCCCGATCAAAAATATCAAACCCTTTGAGATTTTGGATCCCAAGTGATTTAATTAGGTTTAGAAAACATGGGAGAAAATGTGGCCTTGTTTAAATACTCATCCGTTTTTGGATAAATCCTCCTCCTCTACATGTGCATTGTGTATTTGAAATCGTTTGGCACATGGAGGCGGGAGTGCCTTTAAAGGACTAAAACCAATTCCATTTAAAACAGATTTGAGATTTAAATCACGATCTCTCCCCCGATCAAAATTTCAAACCATTTGAGATTTGTGATCCCAACCGATTTAAATCATTTAGAAAATTTTGGGAAAGACGGGCAAGATTCAATTTTGAAAGATGATGATAAGGACCATTTTAAGACATTAAAGATTGTTAGTGTCGTATGATAGTTTTAAGAGATCTTTAAGTAAAATAAAACAATTTCACAATCAAACAAGAATGTAAAAATTTCATTTTGAAAGACCTTGATTCTAAAGAAAAATCATACCATGACATAACATTAAATCTTTAGATCACCACTTATTTTTGTACAAAGCGGAACTTTTGTGAAGAAATATCGTTTGAAAATATTTTATTTTAAATCACTCTCCCTCAATCCATGACCGTAAGTCGATAATTGAGTGACTTAAGTTTTGATAAAATGAAGTCCGTGATTTTCAAAATTTAGTCCAATATATTTTCAAAACAATATTTTCCATTTTCAAAACAATTTAATCAAATTATTCAAAATTGTTTAAAAATGGTATCCCGCACAAAGATACGTTAGTGGTTGAGAAGCTTGTTGTTGTTGTTGTAGGGTTTGGAAGAAAACCGTCTGCGATGCAAGTGAGACTTCTTCTTACGTTGCATTTTGAATGCCAACCGAGGTCAAATTAAGCTCCGCTTTCTTCAATCACTTAAAGAAAACCATCCGCGATGCAAGGAGACCTCTTACGTTGCATTTATGCCAACTCTCCATTGAAGTCCAATTAAGCTCCGCTTTCTTCATTTGTCAACCCAAGATATAGTTACCCTTTCCTTTCGCATCCAATCATCTTCAATTGTGGGATCCGGATCGAACATTCTTATATACCAATATACCGCATACGTTAGTGAACACACATACAATATATGGTGGTCGACATCACCCAAACAAAGAATCGACTAATAAAAGTCAATTCAACATATCAATCGATCATATAAGGCATGGGGTTTATGTGTTAATCAAACTCTAATCATCTAAACCTAACAATCATATCCTAAATTCCTAGTCCTTCAACGTGCAAATATCATTTTTAATTAAGCACGAGGATAATTAAGAAAGCTCGTTAGATGATATAGATTTGAAAACATTCTCCCCTCAATCAATGACTCATTTTTCTAAAAGTTTAAAAGCTACAAGTCATTGATTGAGTTTTCAATTTTACAAAACTCGAATCGATTGATTTTTCAAGCAACTCATTTACCACCATTTTTTAAAACAACAAATATTTTTCTCAAGAATTTTAGACGGAAAACATTTGTGTAGGAACAAAGATCCTTCGACATACTTTCCTCAAATTTGTTTTAGGATAAGTGCACGAAATATTTGAAAATTGTTTAAGCGTAGCACTTTCCTTTCTTTAAAAAGCGGGTTGCTATCGAAATAATAGCAAGCCATAGTTTAAGCACGGGTTACATCAAGTAATCGCAAGCCATAGTTGAAGCCCGGGTTACAATCAAATAATCAGAAGCCATAGTTTGAGACATGTTTTGAAAAGAATATTTACACCTCCTCGCCGAACTTCATCTATGGTCCCGTGCCATTATTGAATGACATTTCTAAGACCGTAGATGTTATCGATACCGTAAGACATGTCTTGAGAAAACATATTTTTGGTATTTTTGAAATTTTCTCGATTTTTATGGGTTTTGAAGGTTTTATATTTTTCTATTTTCTTTTGTTGGTTTTATATTTTTCTATTTTGTTTTGTTGGTTTTATATTTTTGTATTTTGTTTTTCGAATAAATATATACAAGGATAGAGTAGATGATATAGTTAAAGAAGATGATGATACGAGTACCGAGATAAGGATATCGAAAAGACGTCGTAGAAGATAGAAGTCATCATCTCTTAAACATTCACCACCAAAGCTTCCGTGGCTCTTGAATCAAGAAAGAAATTGAACCATCCGAAAGTGAGACTTTGGCGCTTCCCCAAACCGAAAATCCTTTAGTGAGCAGATTCAAAGCTTTATTTCAAGCTTCTTTAGCCAGTGCACAAAGAAGCACACCATTATCATCGAACTTGTCGCTCCTTTTAAGAATAATCACCGTGATTCTTCGCTCGAGGTTATATCATCCAATAGAATACCAAAGAACGTATCATCCCACACATAAAACAATCTTCTCAAATTTCTTTTCATCGAGTCCAAGCGATCCATTCCAAAAGGTGTCAAGAGACCACTTCCCCACGTAGTTGAATTGATGCGCCGGCCTCTTAGACTAGAGCTCACGAACCCGAATACACATATACCAAGACAAAGAAACTTATACCATCAAGTAGCAGATTAAGTCCAATAGCCAAAGAATAACCCCGATGTATACTTTTCTCCCCAAGAAAGTGTATGAAGCTCAAGAACCCGGCACCGAATGCCCAAAGAGAGAATAACCGATAACATTAAAGAAGCATGCCGAATCATCGATTATCTCTCGGGTGACAATCTCGGATGTCAACACCGAATAAGTGATTATATCTCGAATCACCGATTAAGCCCTCAAGTAAAACAAATGAGCATCCCCAATGTACACAATCTTCTCCCCGATGATTGTGATAACATCAAAATCATCACACACTTGTGTACCTCTTTCATCTTCGTAAACTAACTCTTCCATCTCTTCCCCACATAGTTGGAATAAGAACACTAAACGCCTTGATGAGTAAAACCTTGAGTTTCTCTCGGTCATGACATTTGTTTTCCCGGATATCTTCAATCACTTAGAAGTATTAAGTTCATCAAGTTTACTCGCCATGAGTCAAACCTTGAGTTTCTCTCGCGTAATAACATTTGTCTTCCCGGATATCTTCAATTACTTAGAAGTATTAAGTTCATCAAGTTTACTCGCTTAGATGCTTGTCTCCTTCCCCTTGCCGGTTTTGACACTTCGTAATCAAGAACTCTTTGTAAGCCCAAATACTTGAAATCTTTTGAGAAGAACACTATAAGCACAAATATATCTGTGAGAATCAACTTGTCAAGGTAATGTGAGCAAGTCTAATTGGGATTAAATCGCTTTTCACTCTCCCCAATTAGTGCTCTCCCTAAACCGACAATCTTTTGATAAATGCCCGAATAAGAAGAAGTCTTTAGATAATCAAATGCAACTCGCCTTTAGTCTTCTAACATGTAGCGTAGAATGTAGAATGATCAGACTCGACCTTCTTCAAGATTGTCCATTGGGAATAGATAGTTAACATCTTCAACTCACACCAAAAGCATCTCACCAAAAGCATCCCAATTAACTTACATCTTGCATATCCCCTTAACTAAAATCCTCCCAATCAAACAAGAATGTAAAGATGTTCATCAAGGAAATCAAGAATCGTGCCTCAACGAACACACAAGATGGTAACACCAAACTACCAATCACATCAAACAAGAACAGAGATTGTTCGAATCATCATGTTGATGTATACGTGAAGCATTAACCGAAGCACTTTGTCGATAAACTCATCAATCCGAGTGAAGATGTCAACCAACGGCTCTTAGAAGAAACACCATGTAAAGATGATCCGATAAGAAGAAGCTCGGTTCTTACATGAGTTTGGAGCCGTTGACCATTTATTCTCATATATCAATCAACCATGCAAAATTATCACACTTTTCTCCCCTCAAGAATTGCATACGGAGATGCCATTCTTGATTAAACAAGTGAAAATCATCCAAATGTAGTCTATTCACACTTCTCCCCGCAAAATTAGCACATGATGTCGCCATCGCCATTATAGTTGAGCAAGTGGAATAAGAAAACAATCATCGGTAGTCCGGTTCACTTGATAAATGAAAGCGCATGGAAAAGCATGAAGCATGTTGATGAGAATGGTCATTAATGAGAAGATTTCTTTCTTCAAGATAAAGCGCATCGACACGCACACTTTTCTTTTCTTTGAGGAACGAGGCATGAACTGTTGTGTTCATACGTCATAAGAAGATTTCTTCTTTTTCAAAGATAATGCGCATCAAAACGCATACATTTCTTTTCTTTAGAGTACGAGGCCCGAATCGATGTGTTCATACGCCATAATCTCTCTTTTCAACTCTCTTAGCAAAACATGTAATCATCACCCATTATCATTCAAGAGGCTCTTTGTCGTGACAAATGATGGAGAAAACCCAATATGATGAATTTGACCTCAAGTAAACTAACCCGAACTCGTGACTTAAACTTGCACATATGTAACAAAGAGCGGTGCCGAGAATTCATGCTCCATCTGAATCTCTAAGTACTCTATACTCTTCAACCAACCAACCATCAAGTATAAGACGACATTACCTCTTGAAAATCCACAATTGAATGTGACATCGAGCACTACAACGTAACTCCTTAAAGTGATAGTTATTTTGTGGTGGTATGAGCCCAATTCCCCAAGTGGTAAAAGAAAAGGTAAAAGACACCCAACAATAACTAGATTTCCAAGTCTTCGCTTTTGATAATAAGCTCGAACAAGGATCATGAAGAATCTTCATCCAACCATCCCCGATACCTTCGTGATACTAAGTACACTCGCCCGTGATATTTCACTTCAACCTCAAATAAATAATATTGAATTAACGCCGTTGTCACATCTTCTCGAATCGCTCAAATCTAGCCTTCTTTGACATTTAAATGAACTTTGATAATGGTTTCATCCCGACCATGGTTAAAAGCACATAACCCCGTAAAACCATGTAATAACCAAACCGCCATGACGAATATCCAAACACACATCCAATTCATGAAGTACACCTTTATCCTTCTTCAAGCGTAAACCGTAGCACCAAAGATCAAATAAGATCCCGAAATACACTTTCCTTTCTCCAAGATGGTTCCATCATTACGGATTTTACAACTCTATGGTTTAAACCGAGAAATAGTTTCTTTCATGGATTTTACAAAACCAAGAATAAACCGTAAGATAGATCCGAAATGCACTTTACTATTACCGTGATGTTTCCATTGTCACGGATTTTACAAGTCTATGATTTAAACCGAGAAATAGGTTCTTTCATGGATTTTACAAAATCAAGACAAAACCGTAAACAATGTCGCTTGAATGTGTTATGACAACTTTGGTTTCGTGAATATCTGCTTTTAGGGAACATGCAACGGTTCATCAACGGTCCATTATCCAACATCATCAACATCATCAACCATCCAATAAACACTTTGGTAAACACATCATTCACGCATTCGCTCGGCTATTGTAGTGACCACATGGAGAAGTAAACCCGATATACCAAACTTGATCATGAAGTAGAAATTCCCATTTGTTACTTAAACTTGTACTAATCCTTGTGAAGAAGAAACGGTGTACCCAATGTACAAAACCTCTTGACATATCCTCAATCGAGTGAGACACCAAGTGATAGCTACGCTTGTGGGTTAAGCGAGAAAGAATCACAACCGTAACTAAATAGCCAAGTCTTTATCACACTCTATAAATGCCCAAACAAGTCATCTTCATGAAGGGTAGAAAGAAAGAAGACGAAATAAGTAAACGCGCCGGAAAACCTCACTTCAAATCCAAATAAGAAATACCGAACAATCAACCCCGTAGTCAACTTTGTCCAATCATTAATTCAAGCCGTGACATAATATCCTTTGTGAAAATGTATAACCAAAGTATCAAACCTCATTACAACAAATCTCATCATCATATGACCGAATTACACTACTTGGTCCATATAAAATCCAACACAAATCTCAAATACAACACCAATTCTTAGTACATCACGTAATAAATTGTGAATTATACCAAGATTGTGATATATCATAATGAGGCCCACCTCCATACTCTCATTGACTTATAACGAGGCCCACAATCCAAGTGAAATGGCAAACCCACGATCCACATTCAATAAGCAAAACCGTCCAAAGGACTAATCAATATCCGATCCATGTAGTTAGCATTATCACAAATGGATATAAATTACATGGTGCCCTAATATCTCTCACTTCATAACCCTAATCACCTACCATGTTTTATCCGCCTCTCCTCCTAAACTTTCTCACCAATCTCAGCTTATCATCTCTTTAATATACAACCCATCTCAAACCAAACACAAACTCAATATCACATCAGCTAACCGATCACTTCACACCCAAAATATTACTCTCAATCACAAACAAACACGCCTTCACAACAGAATACACTACCTTTCATCAGTAATAATAAACCAACGCTCCAAGACAACCTTCGTATATAACAGCTCGTTTCGACCTAGCCACAGGGATGGCACAAGGTTTATTGATTCGAAGGTTTTTGATATGCCACAAGGATGGCTTATTGATTTTTTTTCCGTGAGACGGCATCAATATCAAACCAAGGTAGGTATTGCATTTTAATCTTTAACCGAATGAAAAATGAGATGAAACAAGATTGTTTTAGTCTTATAAAACGAATCAAGGGTATGAATTAACAAGGTTGTTAAAATCATATCTTTAAATTCGGACATAATCAAAAACGTTTGGATCAATGATGATAAATCTTTGTGGTGGAATGGATCTGAAAAAGGTCAAGATAATTTTTATCCCCCAAAGAATCTGAGATTGAAAGAATTACTTCACATGATATTCATTATAACCGATTCATGAGGAAAGTATGAACCAAAAAGAATGGTTTAGTTCTTACTTTAATAATATTCGGATAGAGACAAGAAGCAAAGTTTCAATAAGATAAGTGATGTGTTTAGGTTCATTCATGTAAACTTATTAAAGATTGAAAAGGTTGAACCAAAACTGAGATCTTCGAGTCTTGTTTAGATAAGGTAGGATACGGTGGAAGAGTAGGTTTGGGATTTGTTGGGGTTTGATTTATTGTTGTTGGATCTGATATTGCCTCGTTGCTACTCTTTTTCATTAACGTTTTATTATTCTTTGACTGATGATGTTTCTTAACTGAAGTACATGATTGAGTCATGGTATATGGTCAAGTTCTTCTTCTACCTTTCTGTCACATGGTCAAGTCGCTAGTGACAATGGTCTTGAGTCAACTCGCTAGCCAAGTCGCTAGCCAAGTTGCTAGCCAACTCGCTAGCCAAGTCGCTAGCCAAGTCGCTAGCCAAGTTGCTAGCCAAGTCGCTAAGCCAACTCGCTACGACTTGTTCAATAACAAGTCGCTAGGTTTTTTCATTACAAGTCGCTGTCATAAATCGCTAACTTGTTAAAAAACAAGTCGCTAGCTTAATTTACCAAGTCGCTAGATATATTCATTGAATCGGACATCTTTTAAGGACAACTCGCTAGCAAGAAAATGATCGCCCAAACCCGTAAAAGACTTGAAAAGAGATACATATTACCCATTTTGACCCATTGTTTGGACCTTAAAACCTAACCATATAACGTGACTTCACTTTTGGTACAAAACATCACACACAAAAATGATGAATTAACATATCTGTTTGGACCACACAATATGACCAAGACAAAATGTATACATGAATAGACTAAGAGACATCTTTGACCAAAAGAGGAATAACGAATACATAAACCAAGTAATAACCACATGACGCTTTACCCAAGATATTTCACCGCTTAAAAGCAGATGCAAAACAGTTTGAGACAAGATTCAAAACCACCAAAAATCATCAAAACAACGTAACCTTGGCTCGTACCAATTGTTAGGATCCAAATATTATTGTGTTGATGATTCGGTGGTCTTGGATGATCAAAATACATGTTTGCCATAGTTAGAGAGTTAGTAGAGAGAGGGTGTTCTTGCTAGAGGTTTACACAAATGAAAGATTAGATTAAAATGAGAAGAAGCACCACCCTTCCATGGATGGAAGGGGTATTTATACTTACAAATACACGACCTCCTATCGGCTGTGGATCGTGGATACAATGGGTAAAGACCCGTCCTTCCTCCACGGTGTTGCACTACGCTAAACTAAACTAATAACTAACTAATAAACTGATAAATAACGTAACTAACGACAAGTCTACGAGCTAACTTAAGCTAGATAACATTTGGGGTGACCGACTCTTCACTATGGAATTTTCTAATTCCTAACAATCACCTAGACACGCTTCATGACTAAAGGGTAGAATAAGACATGGGAAGTATAAATGGTGTAAAATAAAAATCAAGCAGGTAGTCTAAATCTATAACCAAGTCATCACCACTTACCGTCCGCCCAAAGTTCAAGCTTTGAAGTCAAGAAACCGGATCATGAAATACTAGGTAGAGGTGTCATTAGAGGACGTCATGATGGGCACACTACTTTTTCTCCAATTGTTGGCATAATTACCAACTCCAATATTCGAATATGACCGAGGTGGCCTCCTCGATACTAAATCTATAAAGCTCATAACATAGTGTTACAACATCGCACTTTACAATAACTAAATAACATAACAATTTTTTATTTTTTTTCGAATCATTTTTTTTCAACATAACAATAACAACTAAACATAATATCCCCCCACTTGAGATGAACAACGGAATTGGGGTCTTCAATGATCTTCGTGAATATATCGTCGATTTAAAGCGTAATTTCGAACCTTTCCACTGAACCTTGAACTTAGGCAAATGATGACTTCTCAATCACAAATAAAGACTACAGGGTAGGCTAAGGTGTATCGAAACAATATATTGGGTTAACAAAATGAAAGGAATGGCTCAGATGGGTGTATCTAGGGGTATCTTGCACTAAAGGTGAGTGCAACAAAAGGGTTTCACACGGGGGTCGAGAAGTCGAGGTGACTAATCGATAGACACACAATGGTAGGCTATTTGGGTGATAATCCTATAATATTGCCTTCTTAAACTGAAAAGTCCAAATACATCGAGCTAACTCAACATACCTCATCTATGGTCTCGAAATGATGCAAAGGCCAAGTTATAAAGTTTACAAGCTACCGACACACTCATAATTTGGTGGATTTGGGGTAAAATATTGGAAACGGATAAGGCTAATCTCACCATATAATATCAAGGGTTGTATGTGCTCGGCTAAGGTCTAATCTAGTTAGGTTAAGAAAAACATGTCAAAATTTTAAAAATGGCATAATTTTTCAGAATAAACTAGAAAAACGAGGGCAAAATAAAGTTCAAGAGATAATTCTACTCCCGTCCCCCACTTGAATTGTACAAAGTCCCTTTTGTATTAAGCGTTAAATAAAGGTGAAGAGAAAAGTAGAATTAGAGCGAGAACTTCCCTGAAATTTGCTCCAAAAAGAAAGAAGGCCCATGAAAAATAAACGTGCCTTCGTGTAAGCATCCATGAGCAAACTTCAATCCCTGAAATCACACTACCGACAAGCATAATTCTAAAAAGAAAAATAAAATAAAAACAAACCTAACTCACTTTCGTAGGAATCACGGTTGCATTTAGCATATGCAACAAGCCTTTTAAACTACTTGGTGTCCCAAGTGGACGAGTGAAGTCTCGTGAGGGTTTACAGGGAACACACCCACAAAGTTCATTTAAAATAATAATACAAGGTTATTGTGTTTTAAAAAGAAAGAAGTAAAGCATAGGAAGGTTACGCCAGAACTCCTGAGGAGTTACGCCAGAATCGGCAAAACCCGCATACGTTGTAAGAGTGTAGCTACGGCGTAACCATGGAGATGGTGTTACGCAGAATCGAATGCATCCAAAATTACTGCGCAGGGGTAGGTTATGGCGTAATCACCAAGATGAGTTACGCCGTAACTATGGTCAGATCAGCAAGCTGCAACATCAATCATTTCCTTGTTTCCTGCAAAAATGGTTAAAAACACAAAACCCTACAGAAATGGAAATAAAACAAAAGAAATGGATAATTCGGGTTGTCTCCCGAAAGAGCAATTTTCTTTATTTATGAGTCTTTAAGTTAGACTCATAGCCGCGGGGCTTTATGGGGGCCTTAGGACTTGCCCGACTTCCTCAATGTCTTTCATCAAGTTATGCCTGACCTAAGCGACATTTGTGGAAGTGCGGAGGTATTCTTTAGTCTCGATCTTCCGAATTTTGCAAAAATTTTCCTCCGGACCCAAATGGTAGCGAGTGAACTCATACTTTTCGACAATAATTGGTGGCGGCCTCTTGTAGGGAATCCCAAGGAGTTTCCACCTCCTTTGCTCATATGATTCATCGTCGGGGTCAGTAAATTCCTCATTCCCTTGCAACTTAAGGTAATCTAAAATCCTCTCAATGTCATCGTCGTCAAAATTGGTACCTTTAAACCATTCTTCATCGAGCAGATTCTCCACTAGTACACGCTTGCATTCTTCCTTTTCATTTCTTACCAACTCCTTGTCATCCACAATTGTTATTTCACTCGAGTTGTTAGGACCCTCGTTGTTTGAATTTTCATTACTCATGTATTCCTTCGAAATCTTCTCTTGTGTTAACATATCAACATGTCCATATTTGATCTTCACCCAACTGTCAAATCCCAAGTTGTCCAACCAAGGCAAACTTGTCCTTTCCTTATCGTTGGTTGAGGTCCAAAAGAATTTGTCTTTTCCCATTCTCTTTAATTTGCTTCCCTCGTTACATTTATAGTCATAAGGGTTGCATGATGCCCAGAAAACTTCCCTAGGAGATTTTATCCTTTCACACCAATGACTTCGAGTTTCATTGTTGTCAGTTTCGCTTAAATGGTCTTCCATGCAGTAGATGTTATTATTAGCCAATTCCTTTTTTTGATTATGATCATCGTAGTCAATCTTGAGCTTTTTAAGAAGATTCGGGTTAATCTTAGCATTCCCGAATTGTATTGTGTACCAATCATCAAATGTCAAATCCCCGAACTTGATATTATGTCTTTCAAGCTCGTGAGGACACGTCCATTCTTCTTCTTTTACACTATCCCCACCGTTGCAATACTCGCGGAAAGGATCGCACGTAGGCCATGCTCGTGTGGATTCATCATCGATTATGATTATTGGAGTACACCAGTGAGTGATAGGTGGCTCCTCTTCATCCTCGAAGGAGAGTTTCTCCAGTCTTTCATCATCAGTATATGCAGGCTACATGAATTTGTTATTCTTGACCTTATCCTTATCGCTCCTTCCATCGCAAATTTCATTTCTCGGGTCACACGAGGCCCATAGGTCATACCAATCCCCCTAGCTACGGGTATCTTTTTGCACCAATGATATTTCCTCTTAGATGGGGACAGAGAGCATAAGTTAATATCGTGGGACCATACGTTAGTCTCCGGTGTTCCTGATTCGTCTACTTCGAGGAATTAAATGCCCAAGTATCCCGCCACGCCAGAACTCGATTTTTGGTTACAACAGAACTCGCTAGAGTCATCCTTATCAATATTCTTCATAACCCCATGATCGCCGTCAAAAACATAGTTACGCCAGAACTCTTCGATGTGATTACGGTGTAACTCGGATCTGTCGACGGAATTATTACCAGAATCCGTATCTTTGGCCTGTATCTTCGAGTCATTATCAACAAAATTCACTTTACATTCCATTGTGGGTTTTGATCCTTCTGGTTTATTGTTATTCATTCTCACTTTCACACTACACTTTTCCACCATAGGTTCAAGGGTTTTTAGGGTTGTGTCGTGATTGGAAAGGCTTCTGTCAGTGTTTTCATGGAATTCTTTTAACCACTCATCTTGTTCCTTTTTTCTTTGGGCTGAACTTTCCAGGAATTTGTTAATTGTTTCTTCAAGATTGAGATTTCTTTCTCCATAAGGCCCACGGTTGTAATTTCCACGGTATCCGTTACTATTTCGATTCTCTCCGTAAAACGGTCGATTTTCTCCATATTTTGCTTCTTCAATTATATTTTCTTCGTCAACGTGAGGACAATTCTTCGTGAGATGTCCTCCCCTACAGTTTTCACAACCCACTTGGATGGCATGAACGGTTTCTCTGACTTTCAGCATATCTCGACTTAGACTTTCAATTTTACTAGCGATTGCTGCAAAACTTCCGCTTTGGTTTCTTTTGCTTCCTCCGTCGTGCCATTTTTGAGAATGATCAGCCATTTTTTGAATGGCTTCAATTGCAAGAATAGGAGTCATGTTCAGGATAGGTCCTTGATAGTCCAGCATCTGTCTTGTAGTTACTATGATTCGTTTGTAGAAGATGTTGACCTTTTGCTGGTTGTTCAGATCATGTGTAGGACATTTGTAAAGGAGATCGTTGTATCTATCCCAGGCCTGATACAACGTTTCATCGTCTTCTTGTTTGAAATAATGGATCTCCAAAAGCTGGTTAGAAATCTTCGACGGAGGACAATACCTTTAAATGAAATGCTTCTTAAGTAGAGCCCAAGTATTAATTGCCCCGGCGGGCAATCTTTCAATCCATCTTCTGGCAGCTCCAATAAGAGTCATGGGGAATACCCTTAGCATAACAGCATCATGAGACACGCCCGAAATTTTGAAAAGGCTTGCGATGTATAGGATATTTTCGACATGCTCATATGCATCCTCGTCCCTGTTTCCAGAAAAAGGGTTAGCACGAAGCTCCTTCATAAATTGGTCTTTAATTTTAAAACGGACATCCGCTCCAATCGCCGGTCTTACAAGACCCGACCCTTGTTCAGCTCTTGTCAACGCCAAATATTCCTCAAGAGTGAGGTCATCAATGTTAACAACTTCCATGGTACCTGAAACTTGAATAATTATCGTGAGAAATTTAAAACAAAACGAAAATGAAAGACTTAATAGCAATCCTAATATAACTCCCTGGCAGCGGCGCCAAAAACTTGATGCAGGTTTTACTGACTAGGTTTTAATATTTATATAGTCTCGTTATACGTATGGTCTAGCCTAATGCACTAACGGGCAGTGTAATTGGTCGTGTGTAGTGTAGTATTCGGTAAAAACGAGGTCGTCCCAAGAGCTATGTGTGTTGGATTATTACTAAGTCTAGGTGTCACAGATTTTAATAATGATTTCGATAAGGAATTAATTAATTAACTACTAAAGCAGATAAAAGGCAAAGGTTTAATCAATAGAGGAGAGTGGTGCTAACCTAGTTATTCCTCCTAGCTAATAATGTCTACGTCTACTTACTTCCAATTACTTCAGGTGGGGTCAAATTCGAGAGGACAACATTTAGTCAATTCGCCCTACCCTATCAGCATAGATGCCACCACTGGAGAAGTCATGTGTCCCTTCATAAGTTCAGTTGTTCCTAGTCTCCTAAGCCAACTCATTAAGTACCGCTACATGCTAGATTTATAATAGTGAGTGCCCGGGCGTTAGCAACTTAAACACTCACCCCCTAATTCTTAAGTTCATCCAAACGGTAGGTGACCAGTTGGTCAAATCGCACAAGTAGAAAGGGTCGTCGGTTGGTCATATCTTACCCTTCCGTCTCGCCTACTCACTTAGGGTCGGTTGGTCATATCTCCTAAGCAACTAGCCTCTGCCATTCAAAACTACCGAAATAAGGGTAGCTACCAATAAACTATGCATGCATACACTTAGAAATAATTATACGGAAGTAATGTAAACGCAAATAAAACAATTAAGGAATCATAACTAGGCCAGCACCAATAGGTGCTTAGCCGCTCATATTAACCATACAAATCAATTCAATATTCAAAGTTACGAAATACATGAATCAAAAGTAAAGAAAAGATAAAATGCTAATGCTTATTGTAGGGGAGTGATTTCTCCTTTGGAGACAGCTCTGTATGCTCCTCTAAACCTGCCTTTGGCTTCTTCCCACGTTCTTTGGTTGTGGTGTGTGGAATGGGGATGCTTTGAAATGCGGGAAATCGTGGGGTATTTATAGGCTAGATCTGGGTTACGGCGTAACTAATATAATAGTTACGCCGTAATCTTCAATTTCTTCGTTATTTACACTAGATCTGCTGGTTACGGCGTAACCTTATAAGTGGTTACGCCGTATCTTCAATATTACTTGGTTACGTCGTAGTTGATGAAATAGTTACAGCGTAGTTATTAGCGGCGTGGAACCTCATTTGACCTAATAAGTTACGTCGTAGTCTTTAGAGGGAGTACGCCGTAATCTTCTAATGAGTTGGCTTTCTAAGTCACGCTTTAGTTACGGCGTAATGTGAGAGATGAGTTACGCCGTAACTTCTTCAAAGTCATCATACTATGATAAATCTTTGATATTTCTCCAATTCTGCGTCTCTTTAGCTCCAATGCTCGTAATTTACCTGAAAGTGGAAAACAATGGAAAACAAGCGTAAATCCATATAAATGATATAAATTACAAGCATTATCGGGGGAAATTGACACTTAATATTCAGGACTATTTGATGTTATCAACAACCTAACTTCATAAACTCTCCAACACCATACCAGCAGATAAGAATCAAACTTCATCCTAATTGTTTGGAGTGAAATCAAGTGCAGGATTGAATAAAAATCAGTTAAATAACTAAATGAATCAACATTGGGAAGGTATGTACATTTTGGCTCCGCAACTGTGACACAAAAAATGATTTGAAAAAACTATCAACATCAACAAGATCATCAGAGACTGTAACACCACTTGACCTTTTGGCCATTGTTGCACCGCCAGTGACGACAACGCTACCGGTACCGGAGAAGAAGCTTCTCGTGTTGATCAACGGTGTTTATGGCCATCGATATTGGTTATGGTTAAAAGTGAAAAGCTAGGGTTAAGGTTTATAAAATTGAATGTGATTGTGATGGTTAATTGAAGATTTTGATTGAAGAAATAATATGAAGTCATGGTATAAATAGGCAAAAAAAGGAGATGATAAGAAGAAATGAGTGATGGGTAGGACAAAAATATAGATAACGGTATTTTCCTTCAACTATTAAATGGATGACTAAGATCTTTTTTAGACTTTTTTATTTTTGCCCCTTTTTGTATGATCTGTTTGGGCATAATGATAGTTTATGAACATCTTATCATTTATGCGTTATATAACGAGTGTAAAACTGAACTATGGTCCCACTAATTGTATAAATAATTAAAACTACCATACACAATGTGAAAAACTATAAGGGGGTTGAATAGTTTTACCGATTAAAACTTTGTTTTAAACTATTTATGTTGGAAATTATACGTTTGAGTTGATAAGACAAAAAGAATGATACAAGAGGGACTTAATTCGACAAGAAGAAAACCTAAAAAAAGATGGAAGGACTTGCTTGCAAAAGAAGTTTTATTTATTATTCCTTAGTAGAGATTTGTAAACCCTAATCCTCTAGTATATAAAGAGGACATGGGGTGTAGGTTTTAAATACATGTCTTCCATAATGTAGTCGACTAAAGGTGTGTGTGTGTCCTAGGCGTATAGCATTGTAAACGCCTAGGTGACTAGAATAGTTAGTTAGTGTTAGATCAAGTCTTTGATCTTTATTATAGTTAGTTAGTTAGTTAATGGTGAATGAAAACCTTCTTCAATAACAAAGAATTGATTAGTTTATTTCGCTGTGCATGTTATTAGTCTTTGTTATTGATCCCTAGCTGAGCTTATAAATGATCTTATCAATTGGTATCAGAGCGGGGAGCTCTTGATATAGGGATCTACAAGGTTTTTCGAAGAAAAAGATCACAAAATTCGAATCTGGAATTTTTCGTATAGGTTTCTGCAGCACTGTTTTGAAACGATCATAACTTTTTCGTTAACCATTGGATCGTGACAAAATTTTAGGTGGACATTCTCTATATGACAATCTAATTTTCCACAGGAGGGATTGTCGATATGAGCTTTTATGTAAAAGATATATGATGTCGAAGTTGGCTGCAGAAGGGTTTTTCAGAAAATCGATTTTGAGGTTTTGTTCTTCATAATGTTTATGATTGATTTGGTTATCATAATATATTGCTGTTGTTGACGATTCATGCCTTACAAGTTATTTGATTTATATTTTCTACTTGATGACAAAGGTAAATTAAGACATTATATTAAATTCTATTCTTAATCATAATAAAAGATGACACGTAGTGGAATCTTTTAATTTGCATGAGTAGTAGTCAACATAATACAATCATGGGTCAATGATTAGAATTATTATTTATGATTGGTTGGGGTTGTATCATGGGTTGGTGATTATGCAAGATTTTCAAGTTACGCTATGAACTTAGTACTGCTATCAAGGATTATACCTACTGCTGTGTATTGCTGTTGTTGGTAACTTTATGCTATTACATGTTTTCAACCTGCTGCTCCTTACACGATCTGCTGATATCTCGAGTATCCACTGCTAGATTTCTAGTTATCACGAATAGCGTTTTTGTTACCACTGCTACATGACTTGAAAGTATTGCTCGTCATTGAAAGTACTGCTCAAAGTACTACTCGTCCTGAAAGTCTTGCTCAGCATCTTGCTCGACCTTCAATCTTGCTCGTGGGACTTTGATTATTTATTTGATGATTTGGAAGTACTGCTTGACACCATGATTCTGGACGTGTGTTTTAGTGCATTGGGCTGGTGAGTGGTGATTTGGAGGGTTTGTGATCGATGGATGATGGCTTGGCTTATGGAATAATCACGCAAACTTGCTCGGCATGTTCAAATTGGTTCACAAACCTTAACGTGGATAGTTACTACTACAAATCTGCTGCTAGCTATTGGGTAATTGGGTTGTCGAATGCTTCAATCTAATTGGTGGTTATTAATAGTGGTCGACTGCAAAAGTATATTGAAGTTGATTTATTTGTTGTCGACTAATTGGTGTTTATTTCTTGCATATTGGATAATATTCTCTAACCTAGTACCAATTATGTGAATCAGTGATGATATTCTTTCTCAATTGGTGTATTTATGAAGGATCAATGATTTGGTGGTACTCTAGTATCTCGTACAAAGGTATCTCATTTATTGATTGATTCTCAATTATTGTATGAATTGAATGTGGGACTGTGGAAGTTATTTGATATGTCAAGATAAATATTCGAAAGTAGTTTGCACTGCTAGTTCTGATCGATATCGGATAGAGCGTACGTTTTGGTTCTCGTATGGTTTTCGATTTAAGGGGAAGTCAAGCATGACGATTGTTATGGATTTTTAGCGACACACACATGATATTGTTTCACACACACAAGGATTTTGGACTTTGTTCTTAAAAGATTTTAATTAGCTCATATTTGGTTTATTGGATTAATTGGTTACGAAGAGGATTGATTATCACTTATTTGACGATGAAGTGGAATTACTTGGATGCGTGTTTTATTATACCTTTTAGCAGGAGGTAACTTGTTCGTACGTTTATGTTGTGGCTAAGACTTGGTAAATCTAGCAAGTAGGGTTTGCTATCACTTAAAGGAGTTACGTTGTTGTGCTCAGTGTCTCATTGAATATGAGGATTTTATCAAGAGATCAAGGTCTACTCATATATCATCAGGTATGAGTTCATAGTCACGTGGTTAGTATAATACATAAGACGCGAGTTTGGGATGTTCTACTTCAGCATCAAATTGGTTATACTTAGTTTTCTTCATTAGTAATCATTACATGGAGCTTACAGATTTGAAGAATCATTTGATATTCATGCACCACTCAAGGGAAGTGTTTGATTTTACTACTGTTGATCATTATTACTACTGCTAGTTGGAGTTTTCTCTTGTTTTGGATTCATTTTAGTAAGCATTTTGGTGTTCTTCATGGAGGCAATTCAAACATTGGACGGCTTAGATTAGAAGTATGATATTGGTTCATGGTGGTCAAGATCATTATTTGCATCGCTCCTATTTGGATAATAAAAAAGGGAAGAGATGTTTGAGTGGCATGGCATGGATTAAGGGAAGACAAAGGAAGACATACTTGTTTCATTCATGGTGAGATCCCGATCTCAATTTCTACTTTGTCTAGGGAAGTTCGTTCAAGAATGGTTTTGTCATTATCAACTAGGGGAAGATTGTTGGGAATTATACGTTTGAGTTGATAAGACAAAAAGAATGAAACAAGAGGGACTTAATACGACAAGAAGGAAACCTACAAAAAGATGGAAGGACTTGCTTGCAAAAGAAGTTTTATTTATTAGTCCTTAGTAGAGATTTGTAAACCCTAATCCTCTAGTATATAAAGAGGACATGGGGTGTAGGTTTTAAATACATGTCTTCCATAATGTAGTCGACTAAAGGTGTGTATGTGTCCTAGGCGTATAGTATTGTAAACGCCTAGATGACTAGATTAGTTAGTTAGTGTTAGATCAAGTCTTTGATCTTTATTATAGTTAGTTAGTTAGTTAATGGTGAATGAAAACCTTGTTCAATAACAAAGAATTGATTAGTTTATTCCGCTGTGCATGTTATTAGTCTTTGTTATTGATCCCTAGCTGAGCTTATAAACGATCTTATCAGAAGAGATTCTGTCAGATTTTAGATCTTATATTGGAGGAAGAGTTGCATTTGGGAATGATCCTAGTGGAGGAAGAATTACTGGCAAAGGAACCATAAAGGCAGGAAGCATAGATTTTGAAAATGTTCGTTATGTGAAGGAGCTCAAGTTCAACCTTTTGTCAGTCTCTCAGATATGTGACAAGAAGCACCCTGTGTTATTCACTGACACAGAATGTCTTATTCTTTCCCACAATTCAAGCTTGTTGATGATAACTTGGTATACTGAGAGTACCAAGAACCAATGATGTGTCAGTCTGGATATGAAGAGTCTTCACTCTTCTGAAAGAGCAACATGTTTAGTAGCAAAGGCAACACTTGAAGAAGCACATCAATGGCGCAGAAGATTAGGCCATGTGAATTTCAAGAATATCAACAAGTTGGTTAAAGGAAATTTAGTTAGAGGTTTACCTTCCAAAACATACAAGAATGATCACTCATGTTTGGCGTGCAAGAAGGGTAAACAACACAAAGCTTCATGTAAGAAGATTGATGAAAGAACCATTAGAGAACCTTTGGAGTTGCTGCACATGGATTTGTTTGGACCTGTTTCTGTTGCAAGTCTAAACAAGAAGAAGTACTGCTTAGTTGTAACAGATGATTGCAGTAGATTTAGTTGGGTATTTTTCTTGGGATTTAAAGATGAAACCTTTGATGCTATTCATGATCTTATAATAGCCCTTGAAAACCAATTGAGACTAAAAGTAAGAGGTATTAGATGTGATAATGGGACTGAATTCAAGAACAAGTTTATGGATGAATTTTGTGCCAAGAAATGAATCAAGAGGTAGTTTAGCATTGCTAGAACACCACAGCGGAATGGTGTTGCAGAGAGAAAGAACATAACTTTGATTGAAGCAGCCAAAACAATGCTTGCAGATTCTCTATTACCTATTCAATTTTGGTCAAGTCGTAAGCACCGCTTGCTATGTATTGAATAGAGTATCACCACTAAACCTCGATTAAGACACCTTATGAGTTGCTTATGGGAATCAAACCTAACATACGCTTTATGAAACCTTTTGGATGTCCTCTGACTATTCTTAATACTATTGATGCTTTGGGAAAATTTGATGGCAAGTCAGAAGAAGGATACTTATTGGGATATTGTACCAACAGCAAAGGATTTAGAGTGTACAACAAGGTCACCAAGAAGGTTCAAGATTGCCTTTATATTGAATTTTTAGAAGATCAAGCAAATCAGAAGGGTAAAGGTCCTGATTGGATGTTTGATCTTGAGGTTTTGACTCCTTCTATGAATTATGTTCTTGTTAGAGAAGAAAATCAAGTTGATCACAAAGAAGAAGATTTACAGTACATTGTTCATGGAGTCAATATTATACACGATGTTGTTCCTGATGAAGAACCTATAACTGTCGAAAAGGAGAAAAGTCTTCACGAACCAAAACCACTTTGATCCAAGATCAAGCTATTCAAGATGAACTTCATAGGATGCTTTTTCAAGAAACAATAGCACAATCTTATGAGGATGAACAAAGGAGAGCTTTTGAAGAAGGAAAGAAAAGGGTAAGTCTACGGAATACCCTCACAAGATTTTGGATCACAAGATTGGATCAAAGCATCGCTACACCAATTAACAAGATTGATGATTTGTATGATCCTAACATGCCTGGGTTAGAGGACACTGATGATGAATTAGATGATGAAGGTATTTTTACAAATTCCAATGAAGGAGCTGATTTCACAAATTTGGATGCTGATATTGAAGTTCCACAGACTCCTACATTGAGAATTCATAAAGATCATCCCTCTAGTCAAATCATTGGACCTTCTAATTCTGGAGTGCTCACAAGAACCAAGGCTAAAGGTTTTTCTAAACCACATAATGCTTTACTTAGCTTTGTATATAAACAGAACATGCTGAATCATAAGGATCACCAAACATGCTTATTCACTTGCTTTATCTCTCAAGAAGAACCCAAGAATGTAGCTCAAGCATTAACTAAAGAGAGTTGGGTTGAAGCCATGCAAGAAGAACTTCTTCAATTCAAACTTCAAGAAGTTTGGGTACTATGTGATCTACCAGATGGAAAGAAAGTCATTGGTACAAGACGGGTTTTCAGAGTAAAGACAGATGAAAGAGGGAATGTCATCAAGAACAAAGCATGGCTAGTAGCACAAGGTTACAAACAAGAAGAAGGAGTAGATTATGATGAAGTGTTTGCTTTGTAGCAAGGATTGAAGCCATTCGAATATTTCTTGCTTTTGCATCATATATGGGCTTTCTTTTTTATCAAATGGATGTCAAAAGTGCCCTTCTTTATGGTACTATTACAAAGGAGGTCTATTACAGAGGAGCTCTTTATGGTCTTCATCAACAACCTCCTGGTTTTGAGGATCCTGATTCTTATTACAACATGGTTACAGGAGAGGAGCTATTGATAAGACTTTGTTTATCAAGAGAGATAAGAAGGATATCATGCTAGTTCAAGTTTATGTAGATGGTATCATCTTTGGAGCTACAAAACAGTCAATGGTGAAGGAGTTTGAGCAGCTGATGCAACATGAATTTCAAATGAGTTCTATGGGTGAATTAACTTTCTTTTTGGGGCTTCAAGTTAAACAATCAAAGGAGGGAATTTTCATAAGTCAAGATAAGTATGTCTCTGACATTCTTAAGAAGTTCAACTTTGATGCTATGAAGACAGTCACTACACCTATCAAATCTATCAACTCATTGGGCAAGGATGAAGATGGTCAACCTGTTGAAGTCAAGTTGTACCGATCTATGATTGGCTGTCTTATGTATTTAATCGCATCTAGACACGATATCATGTTTGTTGTTTGTTTATGTGCAAGATATCAAGTCTCACCTAAGGTCTCTCATATGAATGCAATGAAGAGAATTTTAGTTATTTGAAACAACAACCTAAGTTAGGGTTGTGGTATCCAAAGGATTCACCTTTTCACTTGGAAGCTTTTTCGGATAGTGATTATGCGGTGATAATTATGATAGAAGATCAACCACCGGAGGATGCCATTATCTTGGAAGAAGATTAGTCTCATGGCAATGTAAGAAGCAAACTATTGCAAAGAACATCATCCACCGAAGCGAATATGTTGCTTTGCAAGTGTTGTGGACAAGTCTTGTGGATGCAGAATCAACTTTTGGATTATGGGTTCAACTTCAAGAATACTCCTATCAACATTGATAATGAGAGTACAATTTGCATTTTGAAGAATCCAATTTATCACTCCAAAACCAAGCATATTCAGATTAGGCATCACTTTATCAGAGATTGTTATGAGCATAGGCTCATTAATGTTGTCAAGGTTCACACAGATGCCTATGTAGCTGATCTACTCACAAAAGGATTTGATGTTTCAAGATTCAATCACTTGGTGGTGAGTATTGGTATGATTAATTACTAAGCTACATTTAAGGGGAGGACTGATTAGTTAGTTAGACAGTCCTATGCATTGTTTGAGGGGAGGCAATCTGATGCCTATTTGAAGTTTTTTGCTATTGTGGAGAAGAGAATGGAAAAGTAATGCTTTTTGGTTATATGAAAGTACTGCTTTGGAAAGTACTGCACACGTGGAAAGCACTGCTTGTCTTATCAACGTACTATTCCAACGGTCAAAAGATGGGTTAAAATTCAAATAACGGTAACTTTGTTATTATGGGCTATGATTTTTCGAATCTAGAGCAAGATAATTTGAAAGAAGATGCTGAGTTTCATGCAGATAAAGAAGACGAACCTCAAAGTACTGAAGCACAAGTAAATATTGAAAGTACTGAGCCTGAAAGAACTGGAGTTCAAAGTACTGGTGTACAAAGTACTGATGATCAAGGTGCTGGTGATCAAGGTACTGCTGCTCTTCAAGGAACATACAAACAAGAGCTAATCACACCAAGGACTCTAGATTTTGAAGAAGAAGTTGGTCCTTCAACAGTCCTACAAGAAGAGGAAGCTGACACACCCAAGGTAGAGCATACTGCAAGTGATGATGAGACAGTTGCTCAAATATTGCAAAATCTATCAAGACCAAGAGGTGTTAGTATTCCAGGAGTTGCTGAAGAACAACCTCAAGCTTCTCAACCAATGTTAGATCCTAAAGACAAAGGTAAAGGCAAATTGGTTGAAACAAAGAAGAAGAAGCTCACTTTGGCTGAAATCAGAGCTATTGAAGTGGCTAAGAATGAAGAAGCTGCTAAGAAGTTTCAAGCCGAATATGATGTTGAGGTTGCTCTACCAAGGAAGGAACTCAAGTCGTTATACCACAAAGACGACCTAGTAAAGCTAGGGAAAGAAATGCCATGATGGCTTATCTAAAAAGTCAAGGATATACTGGGTTACAGAAGCTGAATTATTTAGAGATGCAAGATTTATATAATGATGTTAGAGAAGCATATCAGAAGGAAGTTGCTGGTATTATTCCTTTTGATGATGAAAAGAGGAATGTGGATGCTAGAAAAAGAAGCTTAAAAAGAAAGAGAACAACTGAAGCTGAACATTCATCAAAGAGGATTGAGTTAAGATCTGATACAGTTGATGAGCTGAGAAATTACATAAGAGTTGTCGACTTTGATCATCCTAAATCCAAAGATACTGCAGTAAAGAAGTCTAAAATAACTACATTTGAAGTGGTAGAATCAAATGATGGAGACTATCTGATGTTCCATAGGGAGGATGAAAGTTTTAGAGTGTTCAATTTGCTATGGGATATACTGCACATAATAGATAGAGCATATCTGTTTCAACTATATCAATTAGTGCAAGAATACTTTGAACATATTCCATCAACTGGAGTTAGTTTAGTATTGCTAGGAGATCTGATAACTATCTGAGAAACTGAGGAGACAAGCACTGAAGAAATCTGGCTAAATCAAGAAAATTGGGAGATTACAAGCTGGAGATTCTTTGAAGAATCAGGAGTGCATGCTTTGGAATTGGAAGACGGAACTATGATCCATATGTTAGCTGAAAGAAGATATCCTTTGACTAGTGATCTTATGAGAAAGATGTTGGATCATGGAATGGAAGTTGAAGAAGAGAATGAAACAGCCCTAATGGTTATTGAATTATATATCAGATGGACAACTGCTGATGATGAAGAATAAGTACTGGTATGATGTTTACTTGTATAAATTTTTGAAAAATAAATATTTTAACTAAAGTACTGCTTGCAGCATAAAACCAGTCAATGATTTTAAAAGAAAACTTTTGTTGAGTGAAAAATATTTTGAAACAAAATTTAACAGCAACAAATGGTTTTTGAGATGGTTACAACAAAAGGTTATCAGTTCACCATGTTTAACAAAAGGACTGGCTAATCCATGAGCAAACGGCTCTGGTAAAGATATCTCAAATTCATTAATAGTTGACAACTTGCTAATAAGTTGTATGGTAATCAACTCACCATATGTGAAATAGTTAAGATTTGGCTAGCCCACAAGAAAAATGGCTTGTGGTAAAGGCTGTGGAAAAACCATTTATATGGTAATTAGTTCACCATGGTTGCAAGAACTAACTAACCCAAAAGGGTACGGCTTTTGGTAAAGACAAAACAAATCCGTTGATAGCTGATGACTTGCTAAAAATCATATGGTTATCAATGTACCATGATTTTACACACCTAAACATTGGCTACTCCAGAGTTAATGGCTTTGGTAAAGAGACATCAAAATCCATTAAAATTTCAATGATTCACCTCTCACAGGAGTTTACACATCTGGAAGTGATGAGAATAGACTGAAACTTAATGAACTGATGTATAAATTGTCATATGTTGCTGAGTAGCTGAAAAGATGGAGATTGCTGATTGTTGCTGTAAAGGAATGTTTCTAAAGACTACTTTGATGATGATTATACAAGCACAGTGAGTACAAAGACAAAATTTGAAGATAAAGACACAATCTTTCCTTGAAGACAAAGATGTTAAAGATACAGATACAAAGGAACTTGAAATCAAGCAAGTAGAATTCAAGTTAGGGGAGGATTGTTGGGATATAAAGTACTGGAGAAATACAAAGTACTGAAGAAGTCAAAGTTCTGAAGAGTCAAAGTACTGCTAAAGAAGAAAGTCAAAGTACTGCTCAACATCAAAGTACTGCAAAGCTAAAAGAACTGTTACATCGTTTATGGAAAGCTTTGTTATTCTAGAATATTCTTAGTTTAGATTACTTGTCGTACAAGAATTAGAGTTGTTAATCGACTAGGGTAATCCTTATGCCTATAAAAGGACCCCTAGATTGGCATTAGAGATAGATGTTTTTAGAGTTTAAGAGTACGAATTCATACGCAGTATTATAGTTGTTAGAGAATTTGTATAACAAGCAGGTTCTAAGTATTAATAAAATCATTGAAGTTAAAGATAATTCTTCTTAGCTTTATTGAAGTAAATTCCGCATACTTAATAGAGTTAATTCAGTGTTTCATTGTTAGTGATTTAGGATTTATCCGAAGTTGCTAAGCCCATACAAGCTACAGAAGTTAGTTTGGTTAGAGTATATCGATCCAACAATTTAGATCGACTTATGTCAATCTGTGTGTTGGATGTTTGATAGATAAGCATATAACTAAGTAAAGCAAAGATAAACAGTAAGAAGCACAAAACCACAATGCGAGTATTTATAGTGGTTCGGCTACAAGGACACCTTCCTTGCCCTACTCCACTCCCCAAGTCACCTACTCGAGAGTTCGTAATCACTACACAACACAAACTCCTTGTGGCGGAGAAGCCTTCACAACGTCGCCTACTCTTTATTCGGTACAAGGCTAGACACCGGGTTCTTCCACGAGGTAGAACCAGACCTATCACAATGTCGCCTACACTTTATCCGGTACAAGGCTAGATAGCGAGTTCCATTATTAAGGAGGAACTACTACCCAACACTACACAATACCTATCCCAAAGAAGATCCACTCCTTATTACAACATCAACAAGGATATCAAAATCCTTTGACCCAAACTAATCTATCTTGTATATCGATGCACCATATCGAATGTACATCCTAGGAACCTTTCACTAATGCCTTTGACACGACACTGAGGCACCCTTCACTAATGCTTTCAACACGGGCTTTCGGCACCCTTCACTAATGCCTTTGACTTGATCTTTTAGACATCTTTCACCTATGTCTTCAACACAACACTTCTAATGAGAGAGGAAAGAACTATCAACAAGATAACATCAATAGTCTTGATGATGACGAAGATTGGCAACCCATGGACTTGAGCTTGCTCGACTTCAAGAGGTGGTGATCTCGCCTTTAAGAGGAACCTAGAGAATCATACAAACACAAAACTACATAGAAAGATCCTTTGGATCTGAGGTTAGAGAGTTTACAACACTAAGAGAGAATGTGTTTGAAAGGGGTGAGCTACAATGAAGAAATAACTCACTATTTATAGATAAAATTTCACTACTGTTCCACGGATCCGTCCAGTGTATTCCTGGGGATCCGTAGGACGCTCCTCCTAAATGGGTTGTGGGTCATGGATCATGGGTCATGGGTTATGGACTTTGGATCATGGGTATCCACATAGATACAATGTATAATGCATCTAGTCAATGGGTCATGGGTTAGCTCCATGGGTTATGGATAATACCCATTATGACTTCATGCACGATGTCATGCAATGGGTCATGGGTTGTGTTCCATGGGTATGGATCATGGACTTTGGGTTTTACCCAACTACATTCAATATATCTAGTTAATGGACCAAGTACTTAGATTCTTACCCATTACAATACATACTAAGTATGTATATATATATATCCATTATGTAAACACTAGTTGTTATATATATGCATTACTATAACATGAGAACACTGTTACTTGTTTAGTGTTTTATATGAAAATGTAAGTGTGTTAGTAAACTATTGGCTCAAACTATTTACCTATTTTATTTGTTTCGTTAAAATGATTTTAAGTTTGTTATCGACAAACATTAGAAGATCGTAAAATATATATAATCGTTTTTACGGCTTATTTGTATTAACACACAATATTACAATTTCTGACAATATACATCATAACATCATCTTGCTTGACATGATTTTTTGCAAGGTATCATGCAAATCGCATGTAATGGATATTGACTTGATTACAAAGTATCATGCTAATCGCATAACATCATCTTGACTTGTAACACATTTTCTAATGGATATTGATGTAATTTTTTACAAGGTATCATGTTAATCACATGTAATGGATATCGACTTGATTACAAGGTATCATGTTAATCGCATAACAACATACATAGGAGGTGTTTGTTACGTGAATTTTATCAAAAGGTTTGGCTTAAGTCCTAAAATGTATTGTTTGGTAAGATGGTATAGTGTTTGAAATAGTGAAATGGCCACAAAATCAGAAATTAGAACTCTATTAGGTTTCTCTTTCACACACTAATTTTAATTATTTATCTCTCACACATATATACATATTTTTTTATTTCAAATTTTTTATACAAACTAGTAAGTAAAGATAATAATCAATTTTGCAAATCTATATTGATGACGTATATATATTACACTATATGCATTAAGCCTCCAATGGCTGAACAAGCCCAATATTCAGATAATGACCAATATCATAGACATGCCCAAAGCCCTCCATCTCTTACCTTAACTTTCCCTATATATACTAGATGGTATAGGGAATTAGGATACAACACACATAAGTGGTACAAGGCAGCCACACATCGCTTATCTTTCTCCCTTTACACAACATATGGAGACCATCTCCATCCTCATCAACCACATAAAGCCTTCTCTTCATCATCTCCTACGAGATGGAGATGAAGTTACCACACAAACCATTATCTCCCCCTATCCTATGAGGTAAGAAGAAGGTACGCGATCGATGCTAATTTTACCCCGACTACAAGAATATCATCCTTCTCGCGGAGTTCTTACCGTTCAAAACGGGAAACCTAGCATCCGACCTCCACCATCCGACTTATACCCATTTCACGCATGATACGTAAACATGACGCCATCCATGGGATATGGCACAAACAAGCTCGTTTGGTTTTTCTCCATCTCGATCTATTAACGGTGATACTCCACTTTTTTCAGGTTCTAAAATCTCATCTTTTGTGGTTTTACAAACTCGTTTATCATAAAAAAGTATCATTCAAAATAGTTTTTCAGTCATTACTATACTTCTTGCTATTATAATATCTTTTTCATCAGTTGATTGAATTAATAAATCTATTGTAATAAATCATGTCCCATAGTAAACAGTTATGGTTGGTTAAATATGACCTAGGGCTAGCTTTCTAGCCTCGCTTCCTACCCTTGCTTCATGACCTAACTTTATAGACAGGGAGCATGGCCTAGCTTTCTATCATTGCTCACCACCCTTACCTTCCAACATCGCCTCATGACTTAGCTTCACAGACTGATACGGCCTAAACGTGGCTTGACACGACCTGAAAGTTGCCTAGTATGATGTCACCTGACCTAAACGTGGCCTGACCTGACTTGAATGCGGCCTAACACGATCTGAACGCGGCCTGACACAGCCTGAACGTGGCCTGGTATAGTCTGATACAACCTTCAATGGCCTGATGCAACTTGAACGTAGCCTGGTACGACTTAAACGTGACCTAAAACGGCATGGTTCGACCTCAGACGACCTGTACATGGCCTGGTATGGCTTAAACGCGAATTACAAATGTGGCCCGAAACGGATGGGTGCGGCATAAACGCGACCTGATACAGCCTGAATGTGGGCCGAAATAGCCTGATACGACTTAAACGCAACCTAATACGGTTTCAAGTTGCCTGGTATGGCTTAAACGCGACATGGTATGGCCTTCTACGGCTCAAAGGACTTAACATTGACCCCAAGTGCCTAATATTAGTCTCAAATGGCTCAATCTTGGCCCCCAAGTGCCTTATATAAGCCTCAAATGGCTTAACATCGGCCTCAAGTGCCTAACATTAGCCTCAAATGACTCAATATCGTCCCTAAATGCCTTACATCAGCCTCAAACGGCTTAGTCTCAGCCCCGAGCGACTTAACATTAGGCTCAAATGCTAACGGGCTCACACGTCAACGGGCTCACACACCATCTAACCTCATACGCCAGTTAGGCTCTGACGCCCTTCAGGCTCATACATGAGTAATCGGATATGACCTGCTCAGCAAACATTAGTCTAGCACACCATAATTCAGGCATTATATTGCGCTAGAGTGGGGGACTTACCACATATGTATATATCGACCCAGTCCTAGCATGTGATTGCTAGATTACACGAAAGCCATCAACAAAATGGAACATTTTCAACGCATATTAAACCCTTCTCTTACCTCGCCTATGAGATGATACGAAGGTACCCGTGCACCCACTTTCCACTACATGACTCATACATAAGTGGTTTTATCGTGAAGAAGGAGAAACACCTACATTGCATACAAGTCTAGCACAACATGATCCGAGCATCATGTTATACTATGGGGGGCTTGATGAGGTACATATATCACGCTATATACATTAAGTCCCAAAGGCTTGAACAAACTTATTATTCAGATAACGACCCATATTATGGACAGGCCCAATGGCCCCCATACTTTCCTCTATATATACTAGATGATATAGGGAATTAGGGTATAACACACATTACTGGTACAAGGCAGCCATTCATTGCCTCTCTTTATCTCTTTCTATCTCTACACAACATATGGAGACCATCTCCATCCTCATTAACCATATAAATCCTTCTCTTCATCCTCTCATACGAGATGGAAACAAAAGTACCACACATACCCTTCTCTTCACCCTCTCATATGAGGTAAAACGATAGTACTCGGTCGATGCTAGTTTTATCCAGACTACAAAATATCATCATTCTCACGGGGTCCTTACTATTCAACACGGGAAACCGAGCATCCGACCTCTTCCACCCGACTTATACCCGTTTCACACATGATACGTGAACATATACCAAACCCAAATCCAACTCAAAACCATATACATACCTTAAGAGTGCTACGTGCAGTGGTGCATCAATAACCGTTCTTAATGTGTCAGTTTAGCATCACTCAATAACACCACAATAACTAAAACACCCTCACAAGCTATAGCTGTTATTGGTAGCATGTGAGTCACATAACACATCACTTACCTCATTCACTCACAAAACTAAAAAACAAAAAAAGAAAACCCAACAACGCTCGCCAACTAATCAAGAAGAGTCGAACAACGCTACAACGATGCGAGAAACAGTGCAGAACAGCAGCGTCGTTGACGAAAAAACGCCTATAACGTGTGATAACAAAGTTGCACCATAGTATCTTAATCTTAACCCAAACACCCTAAAAGGGAAACACCCGAATTGATTTACCAACCGGGAAAGAGGCCGAAGCACGCGAACCATAGAAATAATAATTTGTCGCATTAGACAAACAAAACAACACAAGAAAAACTGAGTTGTTGTTTTTAACAACGTCATACATAATAAACAACAGATCCACCCACCCCCATCACACCACCAACCTACTTTCAGATCTGTTATCAAAATCATCAAACAAACAAAACAAAAGAAAATGTTTTTGTTTGATTGGTTTTATGGGATCTTGGCTTCCCTTGGTCTATGGCAGAAAGAAGCCAAGATCTTGTTCCTTGGCCTCGATAATGCCGGCAAAACAACTCTTCTTCATATGCTCAAAGACGAGGTTTGTTTGTTTGATCTAATTTTAATGTTTGTTACTAATAGTTTTTGGATCTGGATTTGTTAATTAAATGAAATGATTTAATGAAACAGAGATTAGTACAACATCAGCCGACACAACATCCGACATCTGAGGAATTGAGTATAGGCAAAATCAAGTTCAAAGCTTTTGATTTGGGTGGTCATCAGATTGCTCGCAGAGTCTGGAAAGATTATTATGCTAAGGTAATTATTATTCAATTAATTTTTTAATATATAGTAGTTGTGATTGGAATACTTTTGTTTTCTGTGTATAGATCTAGTACAGATAGAAATGATACGCGCCAATGTAGTTAATCTAGATCTTAGATAAATTCGCTCTAATTTCAATCATATTCTTGTCAGAGTTTACTAAACAAACAAAACTTTAGGATGTGAAAGTGAACCTTTTCTTAGTTTAATCCTATGTGATTGTGTCGTGTTCATGCTCTTTGAATAATATACGTCTCATGTGTTATTGATATGTTTCTGTGTGAAGATTTGTTTTGGGATATACGAAAACACAAATAGCTGAAGAAAGTAAAGTATGAATAGAGGACTTTATCTTAAAGTTAAAAAAAGCTTCTGAGGTCTCCGACTTTTTTTGCTCAATGTATCGTCATTTTAAGTGGTTTTTTTCTATTTTCTTTTTACCTAGATCTGTTTGTTCTGATCTCCCACACGGCCATATCTAACTATCTTCAATCACAACACCAGGGGTATATGAGTGATGCCAGTGTTTGGAGACGGATCTGACACACACACATGAATAATAACTTGTCGTAAAAGTAAATGAATTTGAGAAATTTAGGGAGTATCCTACTCGTATACTTCTTTCTCTCCAAGTACTAACCATTTTGTACGATGAGGTTTTATAGGATGGGTTAGTAGATTTGTCGTGATAGTTGTTCTAGTAACCGGGTTTCTCGATTTACTTTCCGCTTCACATTGACAAGTGTTGCGTGGAATTGATTATTAACTTTTCGAGTGGTTTTTTCCAAATTATTTGTGGTCTCAAGCACGGTTTGGTACAGTTTGCTAAAGAAGTTCATGGTCAGTTTCAGTATGTTAATGGTGAGTCAAGGTGTCTTTCAATTTTAAATGGGACTTGGGCATATTCATCAGTCTGTTTAGGCATGCAATATCAAGGTATTAGAAGTCATCTTGTCTTCGTTCAATTGTACCGCAAAGTCTACTTTATAAGATTTCATCATTTTAGCGCAAAAAACTTTGTCTCTTTTGCAAGCTTTCATTTTCATCTCTATTATAACAGCTTAATGGGTACTACACTCATTGTTTGTTATTAGAAGCTAACAGGGCCGTCTCGTAGTTTTTGGTTGCCCTTGACGATAACGGAAATTGGGCCTTTTCGGTGTGTAAATAGTAGATACATTTAAAAAGGTTCATCAATACTACAAAAAATATTATAGTTAAAAGAATACTTATACAACGAGCAATATAATATTGAATAGTGTTATTATCCGAGCATTTGTGAACGCAAAGTGGTTGATCAACTTATTGGAACCAACTAAAGCTCATTATGCATAAACACTATCCTACCAGAAGTCCAGAACTCAATATGGGTTTAATGACTACACACAATTTTTGAATTAGGGCTTAGTTGGGCTTTATAAAAGACTTCATATGAACATGTAAATATAGTGGGCCTTTACTAAAATGGCGCCCCTCCAAAATATGGGGCCATGTGCGCCGGCCCAGCCCGGTCTGGCCCAAATTCGGTCCAGGAAGCTAATTGACCAAGGTTTAACATAGACGAGATGAAAATTGATGGAGACATTGTAGGATTGATTATTATAACACGTCCTAGTTTTCTGTTGAGACTTGAGGGATATAGAGGGATTGAACAGTGTCAATTTGCTTTTTGATATATACTACCTCCGTCCCAAATTAATTGTCCTCATTTGACTTTTTAAAGTCTTAATTTCTCAACTTTGATGTTAAATATTTTTGTTTGTGTTATATAATAATTGATGAAAAACATATGAATGGATTGGCTATATAATGTCTTTTCATTGGTGTAATTTTCATCAAGTATTATATAACACATACAAAAATATTAAGAATCAAATTTGAGAAATTAAGACTTTAAAAAGTCAAATGAGGACAATTATTTTGGGACGGAGGGAGTAATGGTTTATGTTCTGTTTTCTGATTGGTTAATCATGGCTCTGGGATAGTTGGACCTGCAATATGCAAATAGATGACCACCTGATGTCAATTATGAAAACCCAGTCTTCGACGGACTTTAAATCCGTCATGATATGGATATTGTTTAAGTTTCTTATATGCTATAATATTATGGTATGATGATGTATCAATGATGAACAATTACATCCTAACGTATGGTTATAATGATATATCATGCTTGCTCATACATTTTGCCCATAATTTAAACCAATGGATATATGTCATGCTAAAGAGCAGTCTTAATTATTCTGCAATATCCTCCACCGTAATTAAAATCTGGATTTAGTCATGTTTCCACCATTCTTAGAATGACATTCCTACAATTATTAGAGCTCGGATAATTAAGGCTAATGGTCATGTATAATGCATATGTTGAGAGAATATGCTGAGGATATGTGAAGCATATCAGATTTGCAAATATAAAAGAAAAAAGAATCTCGAAATACTTGAGGCTTTGACCAGGTCAGATGTCACATGTTTGAGTAGTGGAAATCTTTTTAGCAAAATGAAAGCAAGATTGCTCCAAAAGACTAACCTCCGCCGCTAACCCTACTAATGCTAAAAAACCTTGGTGCACAAATTGTCTCCGTCATTTATCTATTGCATGCTACTGGGAATTAGATTCTAGGTGTTGGGTCGACTCGTCACCAAGAAACTTGCTATTGTAGAGGACCATAAATATCTAACCCCATAAATAGACACAAGATAAGTAATATAGTTATGAAGAATCAAAATCTTATACTTACTCCACGAAACCTCACATGGAAAAACTTGCAGTATTTGACACCAAACACGTCTTAAAGTGAAATCAACAGTTCCACATCTTTCTGCAACTTATGAGTAAGGGAGCGGAATCAACCGGCTTATTTCGGATATATCCTGCAATTTATGAGTAAGGGTAAGGATATCCATGATGTGGGTATGTGTTTCTGAGCATGTGTGCATACACAATTCTAAAACAAAACCAGTAAAAGAAAGAAGTTACTTAATATTTTTATGACTAATAAATCAAATATATGTAAGATAAATATACACTTCATTCTATTGCTTTGCTTTAGTTAGCGTGTTTGTGTTAATTTTGTACCTGGTAAAAGCGGACCAAACTCTCCCGGCCTTGTGTATGTTTTCAAATCCGTGTGAATGCATGGTTAATAATTTTAGGGGTATGAATATAGGATCAATGTGGCATGTGGTGTAAATCTTACTGCACCACCAATGAACCCAATTACCCGAATCAGGAAAATTTAGGGCAGAAGCACCTCTGCAAGTTTAAGAGCTTAGTAGAAACTTGTGATACCAACTACATCCATATGCTTTTACACCAATGTTTGGATTAACAACACATTAATCACAATCGATGGTTTAAGAAAGAAGTTTGCCGTATATTCATCATTATATATACTACAATGCCATGTCTCTTAAGAGTACTGGAAGGCATAATAAGACCTATAAAATCACTATAACTTTTGGCGTGTTGCGTGTTGCGTGTTACAGGTTGATGCAGTGGTGTATCTAGTTGATGCCTATGACAAGGAAAGGTTTGCAGAGTCAAAGAAGGAACTCGATGCACTTCTTTCTGATGAAAACCTAGCTGCAGTTCCGTTCTTGATATTGGGTAACAAGATCGACATACCTTATGCAGCCTCAGAGGATGAGTTGCGCTACCATCTTGGACTCTCTGGTGTAACCACTGGCAAGGGAAAGGTTAATCTTCAAGACTCAAGCGTCCGTCCTTTGGAGGTATTTATGTGCAGTATCGTACGCAAAATGGGTTATGGTGATGGATTTAAATGGGTGTCTCAATACATCAAGTAGATGATGGCGAAAGGCATAAAGGCAAGAAGTATGTGGGAAAACAAAACAAAACAAAAAATAAAAGGTAAGAACGAATATTGTGATTTCCCTAATTTGATTTTGATTCATTTGGTTAGTGGGATTTTGTGTGTGGAAGAAAGTACTCTATTTGATGATGTGTAAAATTTTCGTTGTAGACCGAATTTAGTTCCGCAGTTGCTATTGTCTTAGATGGTGTGGAAATATGTTTCCGAGTTTCAGAACATGAATCTGACGTCTCATAGGAACACACCAAATATTTGAACTTTGTATGGCCGATTTTGTTGGAAATCCATTGTTGGGTATCTTGATTTAAGGATACAAAGATTCAAGGATTGTTTTTCGTTGTTTCGATTTCATGTTACAAAGCCCAACACTGCAAGAGTATCAAATTATAGAGGTGGTAACTTTGGCCAGGTTATTGTTTTATTTTTCTGGGTATGATAGTTGATACCCATCGATCCAAATCATTCCGCGGTTAGCCAAAAATATACCAGTACCATAAAGCTTAAACCATTGCTGTTTGAGTTGAGATATATTTGCTTAAACTCTTTGGGGGTCACAGACAGTGAATCTGAATCTGAAAATGGGAGTAACATTAAATTCTATCTTGCTAAGAGTTTTTGGTATTTTATTGTCTTAGTCAAATTGAGTTTTTTAGGTTCATTCTCGTCACGGTGGTGAAGTTCGAAAATTGTGTTTTGTTGGTTGGTTGGAGTGGTTGTTTCATAGATTGTCAATGTCTCTTTGATAGGTAGTGTTTTTTCTTTGTGGGGGTCTCCCGGAGTTTGTAGAAATTCATTATGGGATTGATTTTTCTCTTATGGTGCATCGTAGTTGCACTGAAGTTTTAGTAGATATTTGGGTTTTTTCTTTGAGCTAAAGTGCTTTTTAAAGTTTCATGTGGTGATTTCAGTGTTTCTTAGGCTAGAAGGGTTTCAGAAAGCTTCCTGGGCTTCTCTTGCTAGTTTTTTATTTCTAAGTTTTATTGTATTTTATTTTCTTCTTATGGTTGGGCTTTTATCTGATATACTCCGCATCAGAAATCAATTAAGAAATGAGATACAGTTAACCAAACTGCTAGGCGAATCGAGATAGGAAGAAAGAACAATTCACGAAACAGCTTGATATCAGTTTGATACGAGCCTTCCCACACTCGCTTTTATCTGATATACTCCGTATCAGAAATCACTTAAGAAGTGAAATACGGTTAACCAAACTGCTAGGTTAATCGAGATAGGAAGAAAGAACAATTCACGAAACAACTTGATATCAATTTGATACGAACCTTCCCACACTCGGTTCGCATCATTTATATGCCAAGTGTAGAACCCTTAAAGGAGGATTGAACACCTAGACGTTATAAACAACCAACCAATCCCACACTCTACCGATGTAGGATTGTAACATTATTATCTTTATTTTGGTGATAATTTGCCAACCTTAGTTTATGTATCCTTGTTAGTGGTTTCAAATACAACGTTTCGCCTTATCCAAAAAAAAAAAAAAAAAAAAAAAAAAAAAACTTGTTATGATCGTCCCAAACTAGATGCCAAGCCCTTTCCCTGGATTCCTTACAGTTTTTATACTAGCATGTCAAAATATCCGTCTCTTGGGAACTTATCATTGGTGACATTATTGAGACTCAAACCTTCACCTATGTCAGCACAAGTTTGCTTATTCTTTTGGGTCACACAAAAAGTACATAGAAAGTACATAAGAACATATATAAAAGACACATCTGCATTTTTATGTGGATTCACGTGTCTTTCAAGAGGCCCTCAATGTCTTTAGGTGTCTTAACTCATGTCTTAGGGACACAGTTAAAAACCCTATACTTTTTGCATGAGATTGACCTCTATGTTATCAGCTGTCTTTGTATTTTTCATCATCTCTTTATTATATCTCTTGCTTCTTGAATATTTTTTTCTCACTTGGTTGCAAGTTTCATGCTCATGCTTCTCATACATTCAACAATTTTTTTTCTTCATTTTTTTATAGGTATTAAATACTACTCCCTCCGTCTCAAATTTATTGTCCATATTTCCCTTTTGGGTTGTCTCAAAATGATTGTCCACCTTCCATTTTTAGTAATAAAAAGGTTATTTTTTGAAGGAATATTCTATTTATGTGGTTTAAAATTGTAATGGTCCCACTTTTATTAAACTTTGTGTTTTTTGTCTACTGACAATAAATTTGAGACGGAGGGAGTATTAAAGAATACGAAATCACATGTGATTTGTGATGCGGTTTTTATATTTCAAATCACATGTGATTTCACAAATCAAATGTAATTTTTCAGGGCGTAAATTTCAACCCTTACAATAAAATTTCAAAAGAAAGCTCGTTGAAAATATTTAAAAGTGCCCCTCTAACAAAAAATGATTTTTATGCTTGACATGATAGTGTAATTAGTTTTACTTAACGATCAACGATTTATGAGATATTTAATATTTAAAAAAGATGATGTAAACGAGTTTTTCATCTTGATTGAGAAATGCATGACTACGAAATGTCACTTATTGTGGTGTGCAAATCACGTCTCTATGTATAAGTCTCCTTGTATGCTTTGTGAAATTCACAATGAATAGTGTGTGACTAATTTTTAAAAGGTTGGTAATCCTCAATGTTGAATATAGCTAACATATTATCATCCTCAATGGTAATTTTGATCTAAATTATATGAAAAGAACTAAGGGAACTAAATGAGTCAAGCGAAGTGACCCAAAATGTACCTTTTAATGTACAAAACCTCTTAAATCTTGTTATTTAAGAAGTTAGATCTTTCTGATTATAATAATATTGATTTATAACCAAACTTAAACTACTTTTTAGTTCAAAAAACTAAAATCATGATGATACATGAACCCAAAAGAGTTGAAATTTTAAGTCAAACGGGTCATAAGATGGGTCACGTGAGCCACGCGTGACTTATAAGCAACATTCAAAATGGACGGGGAAAGTTAGTTTAACCTTTTAAATACGCATTCACTTTGAAACATTCTTCTCTAAATCTCCGGTAACAAACTCATCAATCAATAACAAAACCATTCATATCAATCTCTCTTCGTGAATTGTTCTTGGTTTCTCAATCCGCCAGATTGATTGGTTAACTATATTTCGTTTCTTATTTTGATTCCTAATATAAAGTATATCACATGAACAAGAAAAGTAGTTTAAGTCAACTAAGCGCAACTGGAAGCCTCTATATGTTACTCGACCCGTTCATTTTGACACCTCCAAATTCTATAAATTTTCTTTCACTTTCGGAGGTGCCAATGTTTCACATAAAACTAAAAACAAGCTAAAATCGAATTAATCACGCTTTCGGGATTAAGACGACAAACCATAATCCAAATAGGAGCGTTTAAATTTTTTTGTGCACCCGTTCATATTTGGTCCTGGTTTCATTCATGCCTGTAATAATGAATAGCTCGTATCTGTGTGGGATATTGACAATTTTTAAATAAAAGTAGTATCATCATGACAAAAGACAAATAAAAGTGAATAATAATTCTGAAAAGGAAGTATAGTATGAACTATGAAGTATGGGTCTTTGGTTGAAGAAACGGCCACTAGGTCCCATTATTTCAAAATCACTTTTACTCGACTTTTTCTACCAAATTGTGATATTGATCTTGCAACTTCTGCTATTAACGATAATCATATCATCTTTTTAATAAAAAATATATATACATGCATGTTAGACAAGTCATGGTAGATGTGGTATTCTTGTTACGAGTCTAATCATGTTAGTGTGAAATGTGAGGTAAAGAGGTTGTAACTAACTAAATTAGATAGACTAACATGATTAGCAAAAAATTAAAGTTTAGTTAGTGGTTACATAACAAGATCTTATGTGACGTAGGTATATAAACATGTATATATATTTAACCATTTATATATATTTTGTGGAATAAACATGTATATATATTTAACCATTTATGTTATATTTAATTCCTACTCTCTCAATCTAATTTGTCATACTCCTTCCGTCATAAAATAGTAATGAAAGATGTACATAGCTTTAAGGTCATGTTTAATGAAAAATATGTTTTAGAAATGTAAAATTAATTTAAGACAACTATAAAATAAAATAAATATTAATTAAATAATCACATTTAAATGTGATACTTTCTATGTTTAACTAGAGTATGTATTAACTAAGTTTTATGACTTACAAATAAATTGGAATCTAATACTAAATACTTTGAATTTTTGTTAAAGAAACTAAAATATATAGATAAACAACAATATCAAAGCGATTTTTTTTTTTTTTTTTTTTTAAATCTACCATGACCACAAAAAGCTATCAAAGTTTATAACTTTATGATGTTAATAATCCACGATATGGACCTTTCTTCTAGAGTTAGTCTAGCTTATTTTAAGTTTGGGATTGTGTTAATATTTTGGTTAGTCGTATTCCGTATTAATTATGATAGCTCCATTTGTTAGAAGATAAGAGTTGCCATACAAAATTTGGCTAAGGGTTGGGCCCTCAACTTTATATTATTGTTGGTATTAGACTTTTAATAGCCTTTCGGCCTTAATAACTCTAGCAATTTTGGCTAAGCATGTGTACATTAATCAATTCTTAACTACTAAACTTCTATCAGTCACTTCCTAACTGATTAATTGTAAATGTACACTGATATTGATTGCTTGTTACTTCTGACTTGCTTGGGTTGGGCCCTTATAAAACACATATATATATACAACTTTTTATTCAACAAAGTAACTCACTTTTTACAATCTAATTAACCACATTTTAGCATCTATTAATAAACCTCACACGTTTTTATAATCTATATATATAAAATTAACAATCTTTTGAATTAAAGAGGAAAAAGTTTACATCCTTTTAACTTAAAAAAAAAAAAAAAAAAACTTTACATGCTTATATAAGATGGGAAAAATTTTAGTGCCATTAGTATAATCTTAATTTTTAACTAAATATTTTTTCCGCTTTAAAATAAGTGTTCATCTTATTAGTTTTCTAAAATATGTGTTTACTTTCTAATCACATCAATCAAAATATTTTTAAGTAAAAGTAAGATGACTAATTGGTTAAAAGGGACTCAAACGAAGTATATAATAGAGCTCTAGTCACTCAAACGGAATGAATTAATCTTACATGTTCAATATGCCCAATAAACTTATTACGAAAGCAATCAGTAAATATAACTCACTCTTAAACATATTTCAATAGAGTCCAACGAGTTATGCATAATAATGTTTTGATACCTAGCTCTACAGATGTAGTTCTAACAGAAATTGATTTTGCTATTCAAAAAGGGCTAACGACGCAACTTGTTGCCCGTTTACCTTCCACCTCTATGTAAATCCAAATATTTTCTGAATATGAAATGAAATTTCAAAAAACAAAAACAAAAATTAATAAATAAAAATAATTAGTTTTTGAAGTGACCAAATTTGAATTGTTGAATTTCTGTATTCTTTGATGTAACCTCCCAAGTTGCTTTACAGCTTACACTGAAAAAAATTCTTTCTTATCATATAAATGACTAATCCCTCACATAAAATTTTCTTCATTTGTGACCTTAATAATGGCCTCTTTTATTTTGCTATATTTTCTTGAGCATAACTTTTATTATCTCAACTAAATTATGGTAATTGATCAAGATATTTTTTTGGATAATAAAGACTCGCGCACTATTTATCGCTTCATGTACATTTGTCTATGTCACGACTTATAGCATACTCCCTCCGTCCAAATATTATTGTCCCCGTTTAACTTTTTCGGTCTTTCATTTACAACTTTGACCTTAAGTATTTTTGTTTTTGTTATGTAATACTTGATGCAAAATATATAAATGAATTGGGTTTTAATTGTATTTTTCATTGGTATAATTTTTATCAACCATCGTATAACATAAACAAAAATATTTAAGGTCAAAGTTGAAAAAGAAAGACCGAAAAAGTCAAGCGAGGACAATAATTATGGGACGGAGGTAGTACAATTTTAGGATTAGCCATCTTGATAGAGCTAAGCTAAAAAGCTTTTGTGATGATTGACAAAAACATAAATTAAGCCAAAAATAGAATGAAATATTCGCAATTAACATTAAATAGCTTTCATACAAAAACACCTGCGTCGACTCCGAGCTATCCAAAAAGATAGTCATCTTGAAATTAGTCGATTTGCAATGTTAAGTCGAAAAATAAGGTATAAAAAAAAACATTAAAAAAAACCTATCATCATGTAAATCATAAGCTTTATAGGATTGAGATTCTCTCAAGTTTGTATGAACATGACCGTCATGTTTCCTCACAAACAAATATGAGGTCTACTGCGAAATCCCGTCTTTCTTATATATGTGAAAAAACATGATTGGTCATGTTTATGTTAGCTTGAAAGAATCTCAATACAGTTTTATAAACAATTACTTAGTACACGATTTCTTAGAAAAGAAAAAAAAATGAAGATAGTAGGCTTAATAAGAAGCTAAGGAATTGCCATATGTACACAAAATTATATATTACTATTACTATATATACTATTACCAAGACACGCTTCTTCCCACGACGTGTCGGCGTTAATTAATCCAACTTTCATGAGTTGGCAAAATAATCACCGAAGTTTAAGTGTCATTGCAGTAAGTCAAGTTGGCAAAAATAGTCCATAAGGTTTAAGTGTCATTGCAAAGTAAGTCCTTTATAGCAATTTTGCAAAATAGTCCCTATCCAAATTCACGCCTACAAAACAATCCCGCGATCGCGCGGGTTTCCACTAATGTGGGGAAGAAAACAAGAACCACCAAACATTAAATGCAAAGTTTCCCAAGTGGCGAAACAAATCCATGAGGTTTAAGTAGCCGCAAAGTAAGTCCAAACATTAAATGCAAAGTTTCACAACTTGGCAAAACAATCCCGAGGTTTAAGTGTCGTTGCAAAATAAGTCCTACAACATTAATTGCTATCTATAGAATCCTGCAAAAATAGTCCCTAGGTTTAACTAACGCCGCAGTAAGTCCTGAATTAATTCTAACTATAACAACTTGCAAAATTAGTCCCAAGGTTTAAGTTGTCGTCATAGTAAGTCATTCGAGCAATCCCATCGCATCGCGCGAGTTTCCACACTCGTTGTTTGAATATACGATTCTAGATTTCTAGGTATGTTGTGGCAGAAACGAAGACATTGGTGGCAAATTAGAAGCGTGTGGACTTTGTCGACTCACCACATACTATAACACCACTACTCCAAGTGGCCACAATTTCATTTTAATAATACTTCCATGTTTCATTTTTTATTCCTACACACCTTCAATAAACTATCTAATCTTATTTACCACAGTTCCTTTATAAATGGCCATCCCTTTTTTTTCTTAATTACGTAGTATATGTTTAACATTTTAGGTTATTGTTACGTATTTGAAGCAAAACAAGGTTTTGTTTATATCCTGACATTGCGACGGATAACTGATATTATATGTAAAAATGCATAAACTCAAGTATCAAAATCGGTTTTTTAAACTTGTGACATGATGCACAAGTTTCAAACATTAAATGAACACAATTATTCTCCCAAATAGTTTATATTTATTTAAACATGTTAAAATTGATAAACTTCATTAACAACACCTATAGAGTTGTTGACATCCTTTAATTAACAATATTTCCAAAATAAACTCATCATTTCTATAAATACATGATTTTAACATATGTAATTAAGTTAAATGAGTTTAATAAAATATGTATTAATATCAAGTGAGTTTATATTTAAAAATGTTTTTTAATTAAAGCAAGTTAAAGTAACACCTATAAAATTCTTGTTAGCAAATCCCATATAAAAAGCCATTAATATAAAATGATATTAAAATATGATAATATGAATTTGTTTAATGCTTCATAACTTGGAGCACCATAACACAAATAAAAAATATCCAAAAGGGGATGTAGTTAAGATCTATATTACACTTAGGTGGTGTTTGTTTGTGATTTAATTGACTTAATATGAAAAAAACTGAATTCATTAAGTCATATTAAAGTTGTTTGTTTGTGACTTAATAAAAAAAATGACTGAAAATATTAAGCAATAAAACTGAGGGTGTCTACATTAAGTCATCTCTTAATTAGAAATGACTTAATCAAAAAATTTAACAAACAAGCCCTTACAGCAACAATAGCAAAACTTTTTTTTTTTTTTTTTATTATTATTATTTTTTTTTTAAATTTTTAAAAAACTTAAAATGCTAGTATTGTTGTTAGACTAAAATACATTTATAATTGAAAGTCAATACAATATATTAATTGTTAAGGGGAAATGATGCATACATTATAATGTAGATAATTGCTTATGTTTCTTTTGTAAAAATTAAAAAAATTTACAGTTCAGTCTTATAGTAAGTCCTCGATACATATTTTCGCTCCGATCCTCCTCCTTTTTCAAAAAAAAAGTAAAATAAAAATAAAATGTAGGCAATAGGCTATATTGTTAATGTATGCATCATTTCATCAATTATTAATTACTAATAATTTAACAAACAAACTTTTTAACTCGCACTTAATTCGCGAATAAGTACACATACAAATTGATGATATCATATATAAAATGCATAAATGATGAGTTGCGATCAATTGCAAAGTGATTAAAAATAAAAAGTGTGAAAAGTCACTTATCATGTGACACGCGTCCTCCATCTATTTTATTCAAAAAATTGGCCCAAGGGTAAAAAGGTCATTTTTCACGTTTTTACATTTCAACCTCAAAATTCAAACGCATATACCTCTTTAACAACAAACTATTAGAAAAAGCAGATTTCACCATAATTTCTAAAATTTTATCTTCTTTAATTTGGTATAAATTTTGTTACAAAATTCGATTTTTTTTACATATCAAATGGGTGTTAGTTTTCTTTATTTTTTGGACATTTTCGGCCCTATTTTTTACCCTCATAAATGTCGATTCGTGAAAAAACTAAAACATAAAAGTTATAGATTTTGGTTCACTCTTTACATAAGTTTTTGAATCACTCAAATCCGATGTAATATGAGTATTATATCACCCGTTAAAAAAATGAGGTTTTAGTCATATTTGTTGCACAAAAGGTGTTTGATGAAATGTCTAGCCTAGGTTTTTAGTGTTAAAATTGAGTTAAATGCATTAATTTTTGTACAACAACGCACCTATAACCATTTTATTGACATAAGATGTAAAAAGTGATGTTTTTTTAATTGTTATTTTTTTTTCTAATATGTACATATTGCAGTTTATTGCGTTTTTGACCATAAATTGACCAATAATAAATCCAAATTAGAAAAATTGTAAAACATAAAAGTTATAGCTTTTAGGTCAATCTTTACTCGGATTTTTAATCACTCAAATCGGATGTCATATGGGTGAGATATCACAAGTTAAAGATTGCGTTTTGTTCATCAGTTAGTCTTGTTCATCAGTTAGTATTGTTCATCAGTTGGTATTGTTCATCAACTGTTTTGGGATACAAGATTTGTTCATTAGTAATTGTGTTTGTTCATCAACGTTTTAGGTGGCACTATAAGGTTTCACATAGAAAAACATTAATAAACAAATCATGTAATATCAAAACTACTGATGAACAAAGCAAAAACACTATTGAACAACAAAACTACTGATGAACATACTTTTTCAAAAATTGTTCTTGATGAATAAAAACATTGATGAACAAACATATTGTGCTGATGAATAAACAAACCACTGATGAATGTACTTGAATAAATAAGATTGCGTTTTGTTCATCAATTAGTTTTGTTAATCAGTTAGTATTGTTCATCAGTTGCTATTGTTCATCAACTGTTTTGGGATACAAGATTTGTTCATCATTAATTGTGTTTGTTCATCAACGTTTTAAGTAGCACTATAAGGTTTCACATAGAAAAACATTAATAAACAAATCATGTAATATCAAAACTACTGATGAACAAAGCAAAAACACTAATGAACAACAAAACTACTAATGAACATACTCTTTCAAAAATTGTTCTTGATGAATAAAAACATTGATGAAAAAACATATTGTGCTGATGAATAAACAAATCACTGATGAATGTACTTGAATAAACAAGATTGCGTTTTGTTCATCAGTTAGTCTTGTTCATCAGTTGGTATTGTTCATCAACTGTTTTGGGATACAAGATTTGTTCATCAGTTTTTTCTATGCGAAACCTTATTGTGCAACCTAAAATATTGATGAACAAACACAATAACTCATGAACATGGATGAACAAACATTATATACCTAAAACAATTGATGAACAATACTAATTGATGAACAAGACTAACTGATGAACAAAACGTCATCTTTAACGTGTGATATCTCACTCATATGACATCCGATTTTAGTGATTCAAAAACATGAGTAAATATTGGCCCAATATCTATAACTTTTTATGTTTTACAACTTTTCTAATTTGAATTTAATTTTGGTCAAATTTATAGAAAAACGCAATAAAAGACAATACGTACATTTTTGTACAAAATTAAAAAAATTTAAAAAACATCACTTTTGAATCTTACATTAATAAAATGATTAGTGGGTCGTTGTGGTACAAAAAATTATGCATTTAACGCAATTTTAACACTAAAAGTCTAAGTTAGACATTTTATCAAACACTTTATGTGCAACAAATATGACTAAAATGTCATATTTAACGTGTCATATCTCACACATATGATATCGGATTTGAGTGATTCAAAATTCTGAGTAAAGAGTGAACCAAAATCTATAACTTTTGTGGTTTAAGTTTTTCATGATTCGAAAGTTTTGAAGGTCACAAATAAGGTCAAAAATGCCAAAATTATTAAGAAAATAAAAAACAATTGAATATGCAAAAAAAAGTTTCAAAATATTTAACAAGATTTATACCAAATTAAAGAGGATTAAATTTTAGAAATTTTGATGAAATCGGTTTTTTCTAAAAGTTTGTCGTTTAAAAGTTATATGCATTTGAATTTTGAGGGTGAAATGTAAAAAACGTGAAAAATGACTAATTTACCCCTGATGATATTTTTTTAAAAAATAATTTGAGATGATGGACACGTGTCACCTTAAGAATGATTTTCTACACTTTTTAAAAAATATGACTTTTTATTAGATCCCCAACCTTGTATATTAAAGGTAATCACCGATTCTTCCTACTACAATTATCCTCGGCCAACTTAATATACTCCCTCCGTCCCTAAATAAGTGTCCACTTTTGAATTTTGAAGTCTTTGTTTTTCAACTTTGATTTTAAATATTTTTGTTTGTCATATATAATATTTGATAGAAAATATATGAATGAATTGTGTTTTTAAATGTGTTTTAATTAATATAAGTTTCATCGAATATAAGATAACACAAACATAACTATTTACGGTCAAAGTTGAGAAAACATGACTTTGAAAGTCAAACATGGACATTTATTTAGGGACGGAGGGAGTACTATTAATTTATTTACACGTATATCATGTTTTTAAATGAGAATCGATCACTATCATATATTTTGATGCGTGCGATCATAATTTGTGCATTACAATTTGACTGCATAACATCAGAATGTCATAAATTATGACGTCGATCAAATGCGTGTAAAGATCACCCCTTTAAAATGCAAGAGATTATTTCTTCCTCTTCTTTTACAAATATCCTCACTCTTTTTTTTTTTGATTTTTTTTATAATTTTGTTTATAAAAAAAGACTATAAACCTGAAAGTACGGAACATAAAATATAAAGTCTAATAAGTTAAAAGCTTAAAACTGACAGAAAACACGAAACAAAAATTGATAAAAATTATGTTGTACTATAAAGTATAAACTGAGGGGACAAAAGTAATGTTTTGTACCTTTACCTATGTCACATTTTAAAGAGGGTGGGATAACATAACCCTTTAAAAAAACTATGTTAAGCTAAACTTTTATGCGTTTCTACTATACAATTAGAAATATAAAATTTGATTGAGAAATGCTAGGCTCGCTTACAAAATCCATACAGTGAGTTGTTTAATAAGAAAGAAGAGAGAGAAATTCTTAGAAAATGCACAAATTACCCCTCGACAAGCCAGTGAATAAATTTCTTTTTAAATTTTTGAATTTTATGAATACTTCTAGCATCGCTCAATTTGACTCGTGTGGTCCTATTTACAAAAAAAGCTTCCATCATTTTGTCCTTATCTTGGAAGGTGACGTAAATATTCAACTTTATAAACAATTTATTCTTTTTGAAGTATAGAAATTATGTCACCAAATGAAAATTAAACTGAAATACAAAAATAATGTCTATCAAACACTATCGAACAGCATAAAGCAACCAACAAATGCCCGTGATCAAATTCACAAGGACATAAACCTAGCGATAAAAGATTGCTCTTTAAATGGAAAATCATCATTAGAACAAACATCATCGTGCATGCGTGTGCGCAGTGGTAAGTCTTGGGTTGTTAAGCGGTACCAGTGAGTAGTCTGGGATGGGTGGCCTGATCGGGAAGTCCTCCGGCTTGTGGTTCATACTTTCGATTGATATTCTGATGAGGATTGTGCCTTGCACTAAGCTCACGGGGTTCAACCGAAAGCGAGTCGGGGTTTTAATCCGTGACATCTAAAGAAGGAAGCTTGTGTGGGCGCAGCAGTTTCCTCACAGACTGAAGCCACATATCGTCTGCGTGGGCCGGTTAAGACAACATAGACTGGTCGATGTGGGGTTAGGGCCCTCTTTCGGGAGGGTGGTGAAACCTAAGTTGGAAAGTCACCTGTCAAAAAAAAAAAAAATCATTAGAACAAACAAAACAACAGTAGTAGTCTAGATAAGACAATTTTAGGAAAACAAAAGGGAAACAATTTGCAATCACATATAAACAAAACAATATAGTATTAAATTATACCACAAAGAAATACGCCGTATCTACTAAAGTGGTTCGAATTTTTTTTTGACGTCATAGCTAATATGCTTTTATATAAACTATAAATCCCTGTATCGGGAAAAAAAAATCTAAAGCTTGGATTTCTAGTCGATCGGCCGATTTTTTGATTTCTGATTTATCTGGCGTTTTGCTCAAAACCAGCTTCTTGTGATCCAACCGGTTCTCTATTAAACCTGGGTTTTACAACATCAAAGTATACTTGTACGAGAACATTTAATTTATATAAAACAAACAATTTTTAGTCGAGAATTTTACTAGATACTTCAATCACTTTGTTTTGTTTCCCTTTTGTCATAAAAGTAAAAAATATATACAAAATTTATTTACACGTATAATTAATGTTACATGCCACTCAATTTCTAGTAAATAAAGCCTGAAATCATTGTTTGTGTGGTCGTTTTAAGCCAAAAACATCACCTTTTCAAGCACTTACTTACAAGATAGTCTATTCAATAAGTTATAGTAGTGATCTTATCTTAATTTGGGTACCAATCCATTGTTGAGTCACTCCACCCACCAATAGTTGCCAATATCTTTTTTTTAACTTCTTTTTCTAAGTCTTAAAACACATTTAAGAAAACGACGTGTGATTTATTCACCCATAATCTAGATTGATTTTTAAACAGTTCGATACTTGAGAACAACTTTTTTTCACGAGTCAAATCTTACATCAACAAGATCATAACTTTTTTTTGTCATTTGGTTCATTATTTTACCTTGTTTTTTCTAACTATAATAATTGCACACCTTTGAACTACATTCCTCATAACTATAATATTTGTAACCGTCTACATATCTACCGGAGACTTACCCATGCAATATAAATGAATGAAAATCCTATTTTTAAAGTTGTTGAAGATCTTTTATAGTTCTATAGATTTTGCGTGTTAAGAAAATACTATACAATACCTTTTTCGTCATAAGTTATTTGTCATTTTTTTATTTGACCGTATTAAATTAATTGGCCACTACTAAGAATAAATAAAGAAATTCAATTGTGTTTACCATGTTACTATCACTTAAAGTTATTATTGCAAAATTAAAAAAAATGTATTAATTAATTAGTTAACGATAAAAGAGCCGTTATGCAAAAAGTAAAAAAAAAAAAAAAAAAAACATTATGGAGTATGAGAAAAGTTCATTATAGAGCCCATATTTCAGATAACCAATCAACCAATCATGGCACTCATTTCTTTTATTAAAATATATTCACCCTTTTTTAAAATTAAATATCTCACAAACCGTTAATCGTTACGTCGAAAAATTATATTATCTCGACGAAATTAAATTATCTTTCTATAGATATGCATTGTTATATATTTTAAATGACTTTTTTTAAAAAATTTCGTCAGGAAAAATCACACGTGATTTGTAAGAATCACATGTGATTTCTTAAAATTATATGTGATTTGATTTTTACGAATCACACGTGATTTTCTGACTGACTTTAAAAAAAAAAAGTTCACGAAAGATATAACAACGATATCTATGAAAGATAATTTAATTCTCGCCATGATGTATTTTTTTAACAAGATTTACTGTTTGCGAAGATATGTTGTTTTAAAAAATGTGAAAATAAAAAATGGATGAATGTGATTGGTTAATTGGTTATATGACAAATTTGAGTTATACATGGATCTCAACTCTATGGAGTATAGTTTTTTTAAACCGGTTGTTTTTTGTTATAAGACAATTATTTTAAAGATGAAATAAGGGTAGAGATGCGTAAACTGAAAATTTAACGTTTCTATTGTTGTAAAAAAAAATTAAAAAATAAAGTGAGTAACAATTTATTATTTTATTTTATTTTATTTTTGTTATTATTTTATTTTTTTTCCTAAAAAAAAAAGTATTCAATCGATTACTGACTATCCCGTAGCTAAGGTTGACTATGCCCAAATAGTAGCTAAGGAAGTAAGGATGAATCGATGTATATGAATGAAAAAAGGTTGTGTTTATTTTTAGAGGGTGTGATTCTGATGGCTAGAAGGTCTCGCGCTAATCGAAAATACCAGCCTATAATGGGAGGACGACACTTTTATTCGCGTCATAGGCTTTGGCGCCATCCCTACTATTCACGTTATCTCTCACTTTTTTTTTTCTTTTTTAATTTGTGTTTTGTTGAGTTATGTGTGAACCAGAGGTGTTTTATAACGCGAATGATGGAAAAAATGTTTTTTTGTCTAAGTTATAAGAAAAAATGATAAAATAGCAACACTTTTTGTTATAACGCGAAACGAATAAGATCACATATGATTAATATATACCAAGGGGTTAAATAATTTTAGAAACGTGAAACTTCTAGTACTTTCTTATCAAATGCTATAGATGAAAACAGTGAAAGTGACAAGAAATAAAATATATAGTTCAGTGGTGGGAGTATGTGGACAAAAAATCGGGATAATTGCATATATCTCATTCGCTACTTAAAACACGTAACTGAATATTCAACTCTAACAATAATTAAAATAAGATAAGGCTTAACATCGTTCGAACAAATAATGTACTTACTCTTTATTAAACAAACGAGTTATGCTATTTAGACCTACAAAACAAGTTTAAATATATACCTACTGCATAAATTACTTGTACAATTGCATTAATTATTTTCTCTCTTTAAATTCCCACTAATCAATTTTTTAAATCAACCAATCAAATCATTAGGTTCATTTGTAGGCATGATTAGTAGGTCTAACAATCATTTTTCTAAACAAATATCGTTTTAGCTTATAATATTACTTCATTAATTATTTTTCAACCAATAATGAACAACTATCATTTCTTAGTTAAGGAACTATTTTTTATACTTACATAATTATACTCTATACTATAGAGCAAGACGTGTACAGTAACAAACCACACTCACAGCATTAAATGCTGTTCACACTAGGCGCATTAATTGCAAAGTTTCATCACTTGGCAAAACAAATTTGAGGTCCAAGTGGCGTTGCAGTAAGTCGTTAACATTAATTAACTTTCATGAGTTGGCATAAATAGCCCAGAAGTCTAAGTGACGTCACAAAATAAGTCCTCTAAGATTAATTGTTATCTATGTGATTTGGTAAAATAGTCCTTCTAATGAATCCATTGCGTCGCTACGTTTTCAACACTTCGTTGTAACGATATATTAAACGTTGTTTAGGTGATGCTTTTTTTAGACCTATTTATGGTGTGTAGAAACTGTGATAATCACATACTACAAGTTTTAGTAAGTTCTATTTTAATAAGGCTTGTTTGGCAAGAACTTTTTAAGGAGCTGTTAGTTTTTCGTTATAAAAATAATCTCTTCTAAAATAAGTAGCTCTGTTTGGATACATTAACTTCAAGCTTTTAATTCAAATTAATAGCTTCTAAATAAAAAGTTGATACATGAAGCTTTCTAAATATTTTAGAGCTGTTAAAACTTTAAATTACTGATATACCCTCCAAACATTTGTTTACAATTATAGATATGTCATTTTACATCTTATAATTACATTTAACAGCTAGTTTACCAAGCACTATTAAAAAAATCTGTTTATAAATTCGTATTATGGTTTTGCGGTTTCTACCATTCAATTTCTGATTCTGATTTCTACATCATATTCTATTAGTTTTATTAAACATACCTGTGTCAATTAGTTAATAGATAAATGGACTCCTTTATGTGTCGTTGAGAAATTTATTTTCTGATACTATTGTTGTTGAGAAGTTTGGGTGCTAAGCAAACGTGACAATTTATTTATACCAACTATGCATAAATCTATTTCATAGACTTTTTGTAGAATTCTAAAACAATTTACCGTATATAAATTCAAAATTACGCTCCCAACACTACTATACAATGAGAATGAATATATTTTATACCATAATAATTTCTATTACAAAAGATATGGAATTGACGCTCTTATAATCACTTTATCCCACTATGACTTATGAGAAAACTGAATACCACAACTTTAAGTCAGAAAACCCATACAATAACAAAAAATCTTTAGCCAAACAATATCCATGTGAGTGTTCATTTTCAACTTATAAGATGTGTGTTCAAATCACGTTAAAATTAAAAATCTAATCGATGTCGTTATATGATAATGTGTATAGTGTAAGTGAACGTGTGAGTTTGGCATTCAAGATAAAACCCGATATTAACAATTTCATACTCTCTTTATCTCACAAGGGTTCTTCATCAAACTTTTTTTCTAAAAAGCTAGAGGAGCAAAAACATATTACCACCTATGTCTCAAAATTATTATCATAAGAAAAAATCACATACTTTAATAAAAGTGAGATAATTATAATTTTTAAACAATTAAAAAAATAATTCTCCACTAAAGTCTCTTTTAATTAGTTAAAATGAAAAATAGATAGTTATTGTGAGACATTAAAAAAATGACTATAATTTCGAAACAGAGAGAGTATATCAAACTGGATCACATTTTACAAACTACTAAAGATGTACTGTAATATACAGTTCTAGAAAAAGATTAACATCACTATTTTTTTTTAAACGACGATTTTTTACACCTTATACCACATATCTCTCAAATACTTTCGGTTTTTGTCAAACCGTTAACTAATAATATGCCATCACTTTTCTTTTAAAGTTCATTTTCTTTTCTCGGTTGAAGGTTTGTTTTTTTTTTTTTTTTTTTTTTTAAAAAAAAAAAAAAAAAAAAAAAAAAAAAAGAACAATTCTAAAAACTAAAAAGAAAAATAATAAAAATAAATTAAAAATTAACATATGAATTATAGCAACACGGTAACACCGCTTAAATAAAATGTACTCCAAGTAATATTTATACAACTAAATTTACATTAAATACGTTGTTTGAACATTTATTATAAAAAAAAATAAAAAAAATTAACATACTAAGTATAGCAACACGGTAACACCGCTTAAAATGTAGTCCAACTAATATTATTATACCACTTTTTAAAATATTAAAAAACTTTATAGACGAGGCGAGTAGTATTATACACACCAAGGGCACATTCGTAATTCCACTCTTCTACTTTCATCTTTAAAGCCCAAAAACTTTCCACAAAACAGAGCCAAACGACTTCACGAGGGAATTCTCTTAAAAAAAACATACAAAACAATCATACGATGACAGAAGTGAGAATCAACGTTGTTTCTTACGATGATTATCATGATCACCAGTTTTTATATTCATCATCAGAAGTTATATGTTGTAGAATTTGTCATGAGGCAGAGTTCGAAAGCTCCAAATCATTGGAATCACCTTGTTCTTGTTCTGGAACCGTTAAGGTAACATATATGTTCATGTTTTTAGTTTTTGTCTTGTTTTTATTGTTTTTATAAATTATTCTAATCGTTACAATACCAGTATTATTCAATACTGCGGCATGAGGAGGTGAGATATAGACAGTCACACATGTTGCGAGACTGCTTTATATATGTGTGCAAAAAAATTTAATCGTTTTTTTTTTTTTTTTTGGATGATCAGTTTGCACATAGAGATTGTGTACAAAGATGGTGTGATGAAAAAGGAAATACTATTTGTGAAATTTGTCTTCAGGTTAGTTTTCATTCATTGATTTGTGTTTGTTTAAGCTTGTATGCGAGCTTAGGAGCTTATTTGATTTCGGCTTATGGTTTTTAAGCCTTAATTTTCAGGCTTATTTTAAGACTTATAGGCTTATATTAGTTAGTTTATCCTGTCGTAATAAAATTATATAAGCCCACAAATCTCAAAATAAGCCAGAAAATTGACGCTTATAAAATATAAGCCGAAAAACAAATAAGTTCGTAAGCCACGTATAAGCTTAAACAAGCAACTCCTTAATATTTTGAATATGATTTACTATTTTGGTTAGTTTCTGTTCGTAGTGAATCTGACATAGTTTTTATCTTTGCTATATTGGCGTTTGGTTTGTCGTGTTTATTGCCGTACAATAAATTTTGAACCAGTGGATATGATGATTCATTTTTGGTTTTGAATTATTCATGAAATAAATAAAAAAAGGTCTATAAAAAGGGATGAATATTGACATGTGTGTTGTTCTAAGAAGTTAGTTTGTTCATTCGTTGAATAAGTTTTGATTTGTTTTTCAGTTTCAACTTTGCTTTTTCTTCTTCTTCATTGTAAATATCTTTAACTAGTATAAAAAAATAAGTATGGTATAAAATATGAAAATGATTTTATAATAATACGTAAAATGATTAAACATATGATGACATATACTCAACTTTAATGTCAAGAAATGAGATGTGTATATTCATATTTATATTCATATTTATATTCATATTCCTTGTCAACTTATTAAAGGCACGTAAATAGGCTCTTATCTTGTATACTTTCTTTCCTTATTACTAGTAGTATAATATAATAAATATTGTGGTTCATGTATATCTTTGATATTCATCCTATACAGTTTTATCATTGGATCAATCACTTTCTATTTATAAATCTTCTAGTGACGTGACCATTTTCTCATTTATTTCAATTAAAAACGGCAAAAGAACCAACAAACTTTGCTTTAAAAACTCATTTCCGGCAAATATAACTTTTTCAAAAAAGTGGACCCACATTTTTATTTAAATTATTTGTTGGATAACTGATAATAAATATTAATACCTTGTAACTCATGAGTCTTGAACTCTTGATGCGTCATCCTTGCTAGTACTACATTTTAATGCTACACAACAGAAAATAAATCGTGTTTCATGTATGTATCAGTTTTTGTCGTGTTTCATGAAATAACATAAGGACCCATATGTATATGTGATGTCTATTTCTCAAATGTTGAATTAATACACTTCTTATCGACATATTAAGTATGAAAATATCTTGTTCTTTATGCCTAGAACCGAAAGTTGAATGAATGATTAGTTAGTTAGTTATAAAATCTTAGTTGCTTTGAACACAATTTTGTGTTGGAAATGACAAAATGTAGCACAAAAGAAAAAGCCCATACCAACTGAAAATGACATGTACTTGTTTAACATTGCAGAATTTCGAACCGGGATATATAGCCCCACCTCCCAAAAAACCCACTCAACCCATGCTAGACACTCGAGTCACCGTTCGGTACGTAATTACTCTTCTCTCTACTCGTCATTCAGTTATCATGTTTACGGATGCCAACTACTATGATTGGCCAATAAAACGAATAAGGACATGATCACGACGTTTTTATATGACATACGTCTAGACATTATGACGATAAGACTTTGAACTCATAATTTTGTTGGTTTGCAAGTTATATTGGTAGGGGTCCTAACTTGCGCGAAAGCTAGATATTGCCTTGTTGTATTTGCCTAACATAAACATGATTGCTAACATGTATGGATGTCATTTGATTGTCATTTTCAGTTAGCAATATTTTCATGTCTTAGCTGCAAATTGCAATTTGGATAACTTTCATAATCATATAGTCATTTTCTATCTTACTATATATATATAAAAATTATTGGACAATGAAACATATTTTTAGTGGAGTTCCAATCTATATTACATTAGCTGTTTGCATTTGAATTGACAGCTCATAATTCTTTAGAACCTTAGATGTCTTAATATGTGGCTAATTATGGGTTGGATCCCTTAATGTGGAAGAGAAAGTTGACCCATTCTTTGATAATCCATCTCCAAATAGAATATCTAAAATTCAAGTTTTTAAATTCACCGCAAATATTCCTAAATTGCAATCAACAAGACATGTTATACTTTTAGGGTTTTGTTAAAGACAACCCTATGGGTTGTGTATAAGCCTTCTATGAATATATAATTAACATTTAATAAACATTTAGTGAACTTTAAACATTCTATAGTTAACATCACTTACCTTTTTTAAAACTATTAAAACTTAAAAGTATATATTTATGGACTATTTGAGTTCATTAATTGTGATTTTTATAATTTTGGAATGCTTACACACAACCCTATGGGTTGTGTTTAACAAAACCCATAATTTTATTAGTTTTAGCCCAACAAAGTAGAAAAACAATTATTCAAGATGTAGTATTGTAGTCCCCTTCTAGGAAACTACATATTCTAGCATAGGGACAATGTTGTTAGTGTTATTGGTTTTGTAACTTTTGTTTGTGCAATTTAATCTTACTAGTTGTTTTAAAACATAACTTTTATAATAATAGAAGAAGTTTGGAAGTTCCAAGAACAAATGAAGATGAAGACACAGTTGGTGAGGAAGAAAGCTTGGTCGAAAGAGAATATGAAGAGTGTTCATCGGCTGCCGATACAACTGCTTCTATGTGCAGATCCTTGGCTTCCATTGTAAGTTCGGTTTATTATTTTTTTAAAAACGACAATTTCACACGTAAATTACTCGACTACTTGGTTGAGGAGCACCTTTGATAAACCTTGTATAAACTAAAGACAATTTGGTATTGGGTTTGATAAGTAGTACAGTAATAAACATATATCACAATTATTGGACTAGATTTAGTAGTATCCAATATTTGCTTAGAAAAATCCTTAAAAAAATGCATCTTGATTATATATTTGCTTGTCTTAAATTAAATACTACTTAGATGTCTATTAAACAACATATAATACAATGTTAGCTTATCTAATATGCTTACAAAAATGATACTAATGATCTTCAAAGTCAAAATATGTTTATTCTATTTGAATATATATATTTTTTATCTAGATTATACTCAAGGGAATGGTGTGTCTAAGGTAACATGCATTTGAATGACACATTGACTTGAAAGTTTTGGTCCTTAAGGTTTAAAAGTCTAAGGCTTTAATGTTCACGCGGTTGGACAACTTTTTTTTTAGGCAAAATGCCATAACACCATTGACAAACAACTGTTTACCATTAAGATTCCCATACTTTGATGTGACCATGTTTGCAAAAAATAATTCATGCTATTTTGATCCAAAAATATAGTTCAAGTAAGAAGTTGAGGGTGAACAAATGCAACATATTTACGCCTTGAATGCTAGTAGCCGAGTAGCTACAAACGAAAACTTATCATAACAACCCGACCAAACTAAATAGTGTTAAACTGGCCATGACATGGTGAAGTATGTTAGGGATTCCCCAAATAAGGCAAAGTTGTAATGAGACCATGTGACCTTAAATTGAATGTACATTGACATGGTACACACTCGTAAGATTACAAAGATTTTCTGTTTTATTCATAATTTTGTCTTCCGTGCAGTTTACCATCCTTCTACTAATCAGACATTTCATTGGGGTGCTAATCGGTGAAACAGGGGATTACCCGTTTACTCTTTTAACAGTAAGTACCATTACATTGCTCCTACCTATCTTTGTAATATGAGTTGATTGAAATGATTTGCTTAAAAGTTACGTGTTTGTTTCCAGTTGCTACTTATTAAGGCTTGTGGGATATTGCTTCCGATGTACATAATAATGAGGATGATCGATGTGGTCCATAACAGCATCAGGCGTCAACATCAGGTTTGTCCCGGATTCTTAATTGTGTAATGATACATTGTATACCTTGTGCTAAGATTCTATGTTGTTTCTACACAGGAATCTAACAATGGTACATTGGAGGAGCATGAACATATAGTTGATATACATGACCGATAGCTTGATTGGTACAAGAGTTTAATTTGTTTTTTCTACAACCGGGTTCAAGTCCAAAGAAAATAGATTTCGTTTTTCTTTCATATGTTCTAGTTAGTAGATGCAAATCATTATGAATTGTAAAGATAAAGAGAACCAATGCAAACGGTTAGACCGTCTTTTCAGAGTTTAAAAAAGCAATGTACAGCCTCAAGTACAAATTATAGCACAAAATTGTCCATTAATTAATGGTTCCATTCATTACATTATCTACATGTGAACTAAACAGCTGATGCTTACAAAAGCTTATATCAGGCGGAGCTTGTAATCATATTAGTATCATCAAAACTTACATGCGGACACTCATACAAGCATTTGCCAATAATGCTACTCTTGGTCCAAAAGTATCTTGGCCCTATTTTGTAGCTCAAATATGCCATCAGCTGAAGAACCACAACGTGTATCTACAAGACAATTCCTTAAGCTCTGCAAAAAGACCATCATCTCGTCTTTCCAGCACTTATCGGTAGAATTAGAATGGTTCCTATTCTTACCATACATTGTTTCAAACTCTTCTGACTTGGTTGCTGCCTTTTGAAGCACATTATCAGGAAGACCTGAAGCGCATTTCAACGTGTTATGCTTTTCACTTAGATCATTATAGAAAGTATAGAACAGAACTAAAAGAACAAATATAGCAGAAAGAAACAGAAGTTCAGCAGGACACTACAGTTTGTGACAAATTCACAGGGAGAGAAAGGAATTTACCTGCTAGACGTGCAACGTTGACACCATAGCTTTTTGGGCAGGCACCATGTGTCAGTTTGTAAAGAAACGTTACCTCCTCTAGACCTCCGACTCCATCTCCAACTCGGCATGCCATGTGACACAAGGAAACCTACGGCAAAAAAGGAAAAAAACAAAAAACAAAAAAAACAAATATTAAGAGATTGTTTAAGTTCATGCTTTTTATTTGGTTCACTAGGATCAGATAGCCAAAAAGAAGTGGTAAGATTTCATAAATGTCGGTATCTCCAAAAAAAAATTGTTTTATATGCTTAAAAAATGGAAAAGTTCCAAATGGATAAACTAGAGAGTAATAGAGCATACCTTGGGAATTTGCTGATAGTCCAGCGCTAAGTGGTGATAGTGAGTAGAAAATAATCCCCGACACTGGACCTTGTTGACAAGGTATTCAAGAACTGACGCACTACAGCGAAACAATTGGAGTATGATAAATGATAACCGGTGATAATAAAAAGAATATATAAATGGGTATAAAAACTGTCCAAACATCATTTTGTAATTTAAAACATACGCTATAGCTTGTCCATCTGACGTGGCTGTCCCTCGTCCAAGTTCATCTAATGCCACAAGAGAGCTATGGGTTGCTGATGACTGTATTAAACATAAAAAAGAAAGATCACTATAAACACCAATGACAACAGATGATTTAGAAAGATAAGTTGGCAATGAACTTATTTAAAGAAATTCACGTGTAAAATTTAGATTTAACAATGTGTGACAGCAAAATTACAATGTAAAACTCTTGGTCTGTTACATCGATAAATTTTTTAGTGAAATGAGAATGTTCAAATCTATTTTAAGTCTCTCAGACTCATCAGCTTAATTGTACACTACTTTTTCAAGTTAAGATATGAAGAGAAGAAACTATGCCACATAGATTCTTTATACACAAACCACAGATGGAAAAAAGAGCAGGCACAGCTTAATTTCACTAGGATTATATTGTTATAGAATAATCTAAGTATATTTTAGTTAATCCCATTTCTTTGTAGATTAACCCCTTTAACGATTTAAACAACCCAAATCGACCTATTTATAGCTAGAATGGTCAAATTACCACCTCACATACAAATGATACAGAACATACCAGCATAGATGCAGTTTCCAAAAGCTCAGTCAAAAATGTACTCTGGCCAGCCATAATATGGTCTTTTGCACCCATCCGAACAAAGATACGATCAACCGGGGACATCTTAAAGCTTTCTGCTGGCACATCTGCCCCCACCTGAAACAGAACTACTATGGTAAGTATCACTAAAAAAGCCAAATTAGAGATGTTACATGACAACATGAACTCACCTGGGCCAAAATCACTGCTAAACAAACTTGACGAAGAAGAGTAGACTTCCCACCCATGTTCGGACCAGTAAGTAAAATAAATCTAGCATGATCAGAACCACCAATACAAACATCATTTGGGACAAAGGTTCCATCACCGAGAGTATCATTTCGCAGCACAGGATGCCCCAAATTCTTAGCAGTAAGAAATGGTGCTTCATTTTCGGTAGACGGATCCACAATAAGTGGACGACACGTTGGTCCCTCATAAAGGTCACTGGCAACTGCTATGCTGATCAGGACATCGAGTTCTGGAAAATAAAAAGCTGTCAAAGAGTTGACCAAGCCAACAAAAACAAACACTTGCAGAATTTCATGAATTTATTTAACGCAAAGCGAAGATAAACACCTGCAGCTGTAGAAACCAGCTGTCTCCAGCTAATATGATGCTCACAGAAGCGCCCAATTAATCTATGCATGATGCTTTTCAGCTTAGACTCTTTCTCGGATTTAGCATCTGAAAGCTCCCGAATATACTTCTTGATAGTGGGAGTCCAGTAACGTGAGAAACCCTATAAATCAACAGCAGAAAATTAGGGTGCAAGGCTTTTGAATAATTAACATGTCATATCTTAAGGGCAGCAACAATGACGCTAAGCATAGTTACTAATGCAATATGTATACTCATACAATCCTAAGGCTACAAGATTTACCTTTTTAGATGATTGTAGTTCATAATCACTAGGCAAACTCCCAGACAAACTTTCAGGTACTTCAAGAAGATATGAATCTTTTCCAATAGTAACGTAATTGATCTAGACAACATCATACAGACATCATTAGTATCATAGACTGGAAAAAAAACATAATAATGAGTCATTTCAAGCAAGTAAGCTAACTGATGAATCTCCAATAAGTTTTCTTTGTTCCTTCAAGTGCTTTGTCAGATTTGATTCAATATCTGTAACAACTCCGCAAGCTGTGTCGTATACTTCATCAACCCCGTCCCGAGGGATTATACGCCCTGACTTTTTTGCCTCCGCCCAATCAAAAGCATTCTTGAAATGCATAAGAACTGCATTAACATCCGGCAGATCTTTACCTGCATACAGTTAGCAAAGGTTCAAGTTAGATAGCAGATCGTGTCGGAGAAATATAAAGTAAACGATCATAATTATACCAGGTGTTAGTAAGCGATGCAGCAGACTAGAATCAGTATGTTCCAGAATGACACCTAGTGAAGAGCATGCATTTATAATTATTTCACAGCCACTGAGAACCAATATGAACTCTTGAAGTTGTTTCTTCGATGCATCCTCATAGAGAACCACTTTACTCGAATTCCTACCATTAGCTTCACTGTTTCATATAAAATCAATAAACATTACTAAGAAAATTTGAAATCTAAGTAGATAAATAATGTGTTATCGATTGTTCTGGTGTTTACCTGCAAGAGAAGATGCGTGCAAGCAACCGTTCCATGTCTGGAAGCATGGCCAACTCTTTACGAAATCCAAGTGTATGAGGCAGATTAACTCCCTATAATAAAATACCTCAGAAACAATGTGTGTATGTATATGTGATTTACAAGACTGTATAAAGAAAACTAAAGAAATAATACGGTATATGTTATGCAATGTAAAAATCCAGAGAACCTTAACACCAGCTACAGCTTCCTGGCGTTCCCTGATTGAGTCAATGTCATATAATGGTCTAGCGAGCCATGATTTAAGCAATCTCTTCCCAAATGATGTCACACAACGGTTTAGCTGGTCATACAATGTCCTGCATAGATGAATATAACAAATAAGGATGATTATCCAACTTGTAAAATTGTGAATAGTATATTGCAGAAGGTACCCTTTAGAGTCTCCATTTACGCTGTTCTCAAAAACTTCAAGATTGTCTAACGCAGTTGCATCAAGAATCATATATGGTTTTTTTGTTAAATCACCGAATTCAGAACATGGGAGTAGCTCGAACTTGGCAAACCGAAGCAGTGACTCGTCCAGGAATGCCTTTTTCAGGTAGAATAGAGTACCCCCAAGGGCTGAGATAGCATAGCTACCAACTTTTCCTGCATCCATTAGCTCAGAGAGAGCTTCAGGTAGGCCATCCTTGGTAGCACATGAGATGGATTCATTTAATAATGATGAACCAGATTGATTATTGATTCGCTTATAAATCTCCTTGACTTCAAGAATGGTTTTCAGAATCCCAAAACTCTTTGAGTGGTACCAATTCATTAACAAGGGCCTTCTTGTTTGTCTCATAAGTACTTTTTCAGTTTCAGGGCTGAGCATTTTGATAGGCTTTATGATTTCGGCTGGTCTTAATTGAGACAATAGACAGCTCAAAACACTGCACTCTGGATCATCATTGAACTGTAAAATGAAAGCATCAGTTATAATTCACTGCTTTTAATTCACTTCTTAGTGGTGATTAAGAAAGATGGAAAGATGGGTGAGGCATGTAGTGGGTAAAAATAGGTTCGAGGTTGGAATGGGCCAGGTCAAGTTGGCTTTAGCTGCAAACAATAACAATTTAGGAGCTCACATGCATAAAAAAAGCGAGTAGCTTATAACCAGTTCTACCGTTCCACTTTAGCAAAAAAATTTAAGACCCATTTGAGATGAAACACAACCAAATTTGCCCCATTCTTAAATACATTGGTCTGAATTGCCATTACAAGTGATAAAAAAAAAAACTCTTTTAACAATGCAACAAAGCCCGAAAAGTGAAGAAAGTAAAGATTTTAAAATATACACACAAGCAAAAAGGAGCGAACACAAATCAGATTCTGTATTTAGTTCACACCTGCCCAATGATGATTTTGCTTGTCGAAACATCAACGACACAAACACCATATATTCTATCATCTTGTTGGTTCCCTGATCCTTGAGAGCATTCAGAAACCGCAAACAGATAAGAAGCATCAGGATTGGCTGACAGAATTTCTCCATCAGTCAATGTTCCTTTGGTGACTACTGCACATATTTCACGTTTTACAACCTACAAAACAGATACAAATGGTCAAGAACATGATATCAAGTCCTTTAAAGAAGCTGTAGGGTTAAACGGTGTTTAGTAACCTTGTCTTTAGAACCATCCTGCTTTCGACGTTTGTCAAGCTGGTCAGGTGTCTCTGTCTGCTCAATAACTAGAACACGGTAGCCCTGTCCATCACAGCAGCAAAAATAAATATTCTCCACGATGATATAAGATTATTATGTATACAAGAAATTAAAGTGGTCCATGTAACTTAATGAATACCTTGCAAGCCAACTTCTCCACGTTTGTTTCAAAGTTCTTTTCTGAAATCCACAATGTGGCTGGTCTCCTGAGAAACAATAAACTTGTCAAACACAGCAAAAACTGAGAAAAGAAACTAAACAAGATAACAAATGTCTTAATTCACCCAATCTACAGTATGTATTTATTTTGGATATCGAAATCAGCCATTTAACGTGAGTTAAGTTTTAATTTATAATCCAACTTCAGATTATTACTCGAGGATATTGCAGTAGATTTACACCCAACCTCGCATTGTTGAGCAGGTTAACATATTAATCAAGTTCTTATTCTGTCCACTTTCCATAATGTCAGAGTGTCTCTGAGTTTTAAGTTGTAAACTAAACATTATGCATTTCTTCAAATTAAAGGCAACTTCTATCCTTCAAATAATACAGTAAAAGGAAAAGAAGAAAATTGATATATGCCAAAGAAATTGATTTAGATCCTCGCCATAAAAGCACCCAATTTATCTTGTTTCACTCAACATGGACCATAGTTCTACTTCAATAGTAAGCTAGCCCAATAGTCAAACAATAAATACATCACAAAAAGCCATTTTACCTTCATATACTGCAAATCAAGTTCTTTCGCTCCAACATGCGCGTCCATTTCAAAGAGCTCGTAAAACTTTCCCATCTGATTAGTGAACATGAAGTTAGCAGACATATGCAAGAACTATTTGTAGATTGCGGATATATCAATTACCTTGAAAAATAGAACCTTATCCATATGTTTCGACTTGAACTCCCACCATTGCCTCTATAATTAACAAAATCATAGAACTTCAATTACTTGCATAAGGCAATAATTTATAATCCTTATATCATCAAATAAAGACAAAGCAGCACATACCTGGCCGCCTGTTAAACTCTTTAGAAAGGTGGGTGGCAAGTACAGAGTCCTTGGATCATAATTTTCATCTCCGGGAGATCGCTTATTGGCGTCCTTCCGGTCCCTGCAATAGGCGATGCTTAGGTAAGGTATATGTAGCAATTTTATACCAAAAGCAAAAACAGCATATGTAGCAACTAATCTGCAATTCGGTAGATGGACTATAAAACAAAATGAAAGGGTGGCTTGGCATTAGATTCTCAACTATAATAGTGTAAACCGGCACAAGATATAAGGATAACCATATGACAATATCGGGTCACTAAGGGTAAAATCACGAGGCTAAACGTGTTGAAGTTAACACTTCCTCTAACATGAAACCACTCTATCATTAACCACATCGCAGACAGCAGCTTGTTTAAATAAACGCAAAAAAATTACAACAATGTATTAGAAACAAAAAGCTCGGCTACTTACTTCCCAAGAAATTTAAATTTCTCTTCCTCTCGTGCAGTAAACCTGTCCGCTCTATCACCAACTACATCATTGTTTACAAAAGCAGGCGACTTTCCACCTGCATTTAAAAAATCACACCAAATTATACTCTCAAAAATACTTAAACTCTATTCACCACATAATACAAAAACCTAAAATAACATCAACAAAGACTCACACTCACAATTATTATTATTTTTATTTGCAGACTCCAAATTACACGGACTAATCGGCGTCTCACTCTTAACCTTCTTAACCGAATCCACCTTCACACCCGAAAAGCTCTTCCGCTTCTTAACCACCGGCGTAACCACCTCTTCTTCCTCCTCCTCCTCCTCATCTTCATTAACCAAATCCAAATCCTCCATTTCCTCATCCTCAACCACCACCTCCTTCTCCGCTTTCATTTCCCAATCCTCGTCCTCCGAATCATCATCATTTCCACTCTCCTCCACCTTCTCCTCATCCTCCTCCTCCTCAATCGAAAACCGCCTCAATCTGCGAAACTTCTTCGCCTTTTCTTCAACCAACTCAAACTTCTCACTACTCAAATCCAAAACCTCCTCTTCAGAATCATCATACTGCACCAAATGCTTACTAGTACTCACATCAAATGACTTCACACATCCTTCGTACCAGTTTTTATCCAACGGCCAGTAAACTTTTATCCTACGGTTAACGAGTTCGAAGGCGTGTTTCAGCTTTGGAGTAGCGGAGGAAGGTGGTATTTTTTTGGTGATTTTGGGTTGGAGTGTTGATGGTGAAGGTGTTGATTTAGGGTTAGGGTTAGGGTTAAGGTTTGGTTTAGGTTTGGAGTTTGAAAGAGAAGATGGGGATGGGGATGGTGAAGGTGATTTGGAGAAGAAGGAAGTGATTTGACGCTGTGGGTTGACTAACGGTGACCGGCCGTTAGACGGGCGTTTAAATGCCATTGTGTGTGTGTGTGTGAAAACAGTGTGTGAGAGAGAGTGGTGTGGGAAATAGGGGTTTATGAAGTGATGAGTGTGGCGGGAATTAGAGAAGAAGAGATTTGGCGGGAAGTGGTTTCGGGGTTAGAGATGATGGGTGTGGGCGGGTGACTGTTCCTTTTCCTGCCAAGCCCAACTCATTTCCCGGTAGAGTGAGTGGTCTCTCTGTTGCATTAGTTTTAGAGTAAAATATACCATTAGTCCTTTTGGTTTGGCCAGATTTCATTTTTAGTCCGTTTCGGAAAAATTCACCTGCCGAGTTCCTAACGTTCTTGAATATTACACATTGGGTCCAAATCAGCTAACGACGTTAGATTTCCTCGTTATCTTCCATATCTCGTGCAATGCACAAGAGGGTAAGTTTGACCAAACACATTTAATTTTGTCTTTTTCATTCTTGGGTTATTATATAAAAAAATCACTAAAGTTGTCATTCAGGTTACCCAACTTATGAAAGTTGTCGTCTACGTTACTGAACTTATGAAAGTTGTCGTCTACGTTCTTGAGCTTGTAAAGACGTAGCGTTTATGTTCTTAACATATAAAAAAATAAACGTAAAATCATTGAAATTATAGGCGTGTTTCTTTTTAACGTTTAGTAACCTGAATGACAACTTTTAAACTTTAATGACTTAGGACAAATTTTCCGCAAACTTTAGTGACTTTTTTGTATAATAACCCTTCATTCTTTTTGTTTACTGTTGGCTTTGTAATTCTGGTTACACGTGTACTTAATTTTTCACATATCCTAATATGTTTACATGTCTCGATTCACACTCTTGAGTACTCCACACTCTTTTCTCACTTTCACTTCTTTCCATCTTTTTTATTTCTTCCTCAAATTTTAAGAACACTAAAAAATGGAGGCATGTTGGTGTAGAAAACAAGTTGTAATTCGCACATCGTGAATAGGGTGGAAGCAGTAGAAATTTCGTGAAAAGTTCGAGATCGGATCGGTAAAAAGCTTTCGAGCAATGGCTGCTTAAACGAAATTTCATATTAGAAATTTCGTTTAATAATCGGTAATTGAAATTTCTATATCTAATTTCGAATAAATTTCATGACACTAAACGAGCTTTGTTGACACACAACCCTACTAGTATATTGACAAAGTTTGTATGTCATAAGTATTGCAGTCTGAGACACGTTTACACATGAGTCGATACACGCTTTGCACGAATCTCAATATACAATATACAACTTTCAAAATATCAAGTGAAATCTCTAGTTACCAACTTGGCATTTTTATGTGGACATAGCCAATCACAAACTATAAAATTCACTCATATAATATTAGCATAGTTATAAAGACTAACTACTATAAAATTCACTCATATAATTTTAAAATCTCACTTCTTTGCAGACACACGCCCAATGACAATCTTATTCCTTTCTCCATTTGATAAACCGGATCTACAACTCCTAAACAAGCTCGAATCACACAAACCCAAGCCATACTTCTCATCTCATTTCACCAAACAATCTAAACATAAACAAAACCCTTTGCCTCCTTTCTGATACAATCCAAACACAATCAAACAAACCACAACCCGTTTATGCTTCAATTTGGCTTCAAGATCTTCTATAGATCTAAGGTAGGGTATTGCATTTTTTTGTTTTCGTGTTTCTTTGAACGAAATAAAGAATGAATTAAAGAGCTTTGCTTTTGTTCGTTCTTTAATATTTCGAATAACAAAAGAAGGAGCTATGCTCTTCATAGATCGATGATGGGTTTAGTTCTAACATTCAAGATCTATAAAGATCTGTAAATATGTAGAACAAACTGAGATCCTTTTAAGTTCATTTGGGTTATTAGAAGTTAGTTAAACCTATTATTTGCTTTAAAAGGATGTGGTTAAACAAAAGGCCACGTTGTTGATGTTTACTTTTTAACAGACTAAGACATTAAAATTTGGATTCAGTAGCAAAATATTTAAGTTAATTGGATTACTCTCATCTTTGCTTCTTTATATCAATTTGACAAAAGCAAATAGATAGAAAAAACAAACAATCATATTATAAATTATAAAGCTATTATGTATATACTAACGAGCCCAAAACTAATAAACGAGCTATATATAAACGAGCTTGAGAACATGCAAAGCAGTTTTTTTACACATCACAAACGAGCTGAGCCCGAGCCGAGCTCGAGCCTTTATATCATCTGCATCTAGCCGAGCTCGAGCTCCAATCTTAAGGCTCGAATCGAGCCGAGCTCGAGCTTCTACAATATAAGCAGCCGAGCCGAGCTCTGTCAGCCGCTCATCTTCAACTCGCTTCACCCTAATCGTGAACAAATCAAAATCTTGTACGTAGGTTCTATGGTTGTCAGACCCGGTATTATAATTTTCATTTTCATTTTACTTTATGTCAATACATTTGAATATTAATCACATATTTTTTTGTTTACATGCATTTGATTGTGGATCCCCTTATTTGAGCAAAATTAGTTGATATCATTCTCGGTTTATTAAGGGAAAAGAATAATATGGAAGCTACACTTGAAGCTGCTAAAATAAAGAAATATTTTATCTTAAGTCTTTTTTTTTGTTTTTTTGTTTTTTTGTTTTTTGTTATTTTTTTTGTGAATTTTAACAAGTGAAGCAGTATAAGTTGTTATCAGTAGGCAATATGTTAGGTGATGGGTTTTGACTTTTTTTTTGGCTAAAGATGTTGTTGATGACTAGTAGGGAAGATGTTAGTATGTATGTATGAACGGTGTAATTTTTTGTGTTAATTAAATATTAGTTGTTCAATGCTACCATTTCTTCTTTCAGTCTTGATTTTTAGGTTGTTAGGTTTTCATGTGTTAATGGAACTTTTTTAGGTTGTTGACTTCGTTAATGCAAATGCAAGTAATTGGAGTAAATAAAATTACTTAAACATATACACTTAAACTGAAAAAAACCTTTAATTCATATTATCATTGCAACAAGTTGCAATGACTTGAAAATTGCAATTAGCTTCCATAGACTACCAAAGTTTAACATCCACATACAAACATAAATAATTCTTAAACATGTCGAAATATCTCACATAAGTTTGAACACCAATCTATCCAACTTAAGGTTTGTTTTGGTGAACGAGCTTCAACTCTTTTACTATTGATCATATATGAGCCATGAGCATTAGACTTATCTGGTGAATCAGACACTTGACTTCCTCCAGCTCAAAGTCTTTCATTCATTATTGCACTTCTGCTCCATTTAGGTGAACCACTTTGACTTCCACTAGCATTTACACTTTGAGTTGCAGATGCATCACCATCACTTCGACTTAGATTTATCCTCTCATCATCACTGAGCCTTACACCATCTTCAATATGGGTTGCACCACCAACCCATATTGAATGAAAGACTTTGAGCTGGAGGAAGTCAAGTGTCTGATTCACCAGATAAGTCTAATGTTCATCTTTGAGTTGCAGATGCATCACCATCACTTCGACTTAGATTTATCCTCCCATCATCACTGAGTCTTACACCAGCTTCAATATGGGTTGCACCACGAACCACATAGGTTTGACCACTTTGACTTGTAGCATGATGACTTTCATTTCCACCGCTTTGACTTCCAGCTTCACTATCAATATTCATAAATATTGGTAGCAAGAAATCAAAGTCTATAAAATAGTAATGTAGTTTGTTACATTCTAGTATGCAAACACCTTGACTTGCAACTTGTGATCTTTGAATTTCATCATCCGAAGCAAACTTGCCTCTTTATGGGGTCTTAAACAAGTAGATGCACCACCAAAATGATTAACATTTTATCCCTTTCTTTTTCTTTTCTTTTTAGAACTTGATGCAGGTTTTACTGACCAGGTTTTAATATTTATATTGTCTCGTTATACCTATGGTCTACCCTAATGCACTAACGGGCAGTGTACCCGGTCGTGTGTAGTGTAGTATTCGGTAAAACCGAGGTCGTCTCAAGAGCTATGTGTGCGGATTTTAACTAAGTCTAGGTGTCACAGATTTTAATAGGTTGAAATGATTAATTAAAACTAAAGACAAGAAAATAAAGATAGCAAGTAAAGGCCAGGGTTGTAATCAATAGAACAGAAGTGTGCTAACCTAGTTAGTCATCCTATCATGTTAAGTTCACGTTTAATTAATTCCAATTGCTTCAAGTGAGGGTAAAAGTCGCTAGGACAACATTTGGTCAGTTCATCCTAACCTATCAGCAAAGGTTTCCACCGGAGATCGCAGGTGACCCGTTGAAAGTCCAATTGTTTTTAGTCCCCTAAGCCAAGTCATTAAGTTCCTCTACATGCAAGATTTATAACAATGAGTGCCCGGGCGCTAGCATCTTAAACACTCATCCCTAACTTCTTAAGTTCATCCAAGCGGTAAGTGATCGGTTGGTCGAATCGCACAAGCGAAGAAGGGTCGTCGGTTGGTCGATTCTTACCCTTCCCACTCGGTCCTAACTACTTAGGGTCAACTGGTCATATCTCTAAGTAACTAGCCACTCCGCCATTCAAAACTACGAAACAAGGGTAACTACCAACAAACTATGCATGCATACACTAGAAACAATTATACGGAAGCAATGTAAACATAAACAAAACAATTAAGGAATCATAACTAGGCTAGCACCAGAGGTGCTTAGCTGCTCATATTAACTAAAACAATCGATTCAATGTTTAACATTACTAAATACATGAATTGAAAGTAAAGAAATGATAAAATGCTAATACTTATCGTATGGGAGTGATTTCTCCCTTAGAGATGGCTACGTATGCTCCCTAAGATCTGCCTTCAACATTCTACTCACGTTCTACGAATTGGTGTGTGAAGTGGATGATTAGAAATGATGGAATTTGGGCGGTATTTATAGGCGGATCTTGTTCGGCGTAACAAGTTAAGAGTTACGCCGTAACATCCATTTCTTCGTAATTTGCTCGGAAAAGCTGGTTACGGTAACATCAAGAATGAGTTCGCCGTATCTTCAATAAATCGTGGTTATGCCGTAATTGTGGAATTAGTTACGTCGTAGCTTGCAGCGGCGCGGAACCTCATTTAACCTAATTAGTTACGGCGTAATCCTAGGATGGAGTTACGCCGTAATCTTCCGTTTAGTTGGTTTTCTGAGTCACGCTTCTGTTACGACGTAATGTGAGAGGAAAGTTACGCCGTAACATCTTCAAAATGAGCATACTATCATATATCTTCAATAAACTATCGAAATCTGCATCTCTTTAGCTCCAATGCTCGTAATTTATCTGAAAGTGAAATATAGAGGAAAACAAGCGTAAATCCATATAATTGATATAAAATATAAGCATTATCGGAGGAAATTGACACTTAATATTCAGAACTATTTGATTTTATCAAATATCCCCCCACTTGAACTCTACTTGTCCTCAAGTAGACCTTATTAGATAGATTCCTAAAAAGATATCCCCCATTACCTAGAAAATATAAGTTTACAAATCCCTTATGCTATAATAAAACAAAGCCGAACACCTCACGAAATGGGAACAAAACACTCAAATCTCTCAACTATTCTAAGTGTCAATTTCGGGTGATCACTTCATCGACAACATCATAGCATGTATTCTATCATAATCTTGGCGGTTACACAAATCTCCACCACTAGAGTTAAGGACAAAACAATTCTCGAAGGCAATATGGGTAGACACGACAAAGGTTGAGGGTGAGTTGTCATTACTAACATGTCACGGCGAAGTGGACAAAATCAATGATACATGACCAAATCCATGGCCAAGACACCAAATATTGCTCGCTGCATCACCTAGACACGCTTCATTACTAAAGGGTAGAATAAGACATGGTATAAAATTCGTGTAAATAAAATCAAGCAAATAGTCTAAATCTGCAACCAATTCATCACCACTTACAGTTCGCCCAAAGTTCAAGTTTCGAAGTTAAGAAACCGGATCATGATAATACCAGGTAGATGTGCCATTAGAGGACGTAATGATGGGCACATTACCAACTCCATTCTTCAAATGTGACCGAGGTGGTCTCCTCGATACTAAATCTATAGTAAGCTCATAACAATAGTGCTTATAACCGCACTTTACAATCAAATGAATAACAATAATTATTTTTTCTTTTTTTTTCGTATATATATATATATATATATATATATATATATATATATATATATATATATATATATATATATATATATATATATATATATATATATATATATATATATATATATATATATATATATATATATATATATATATATACATTATATATAAGAGGAGGCATGCCACGTCATAATGCCACTTGGCATCCCATAATGCCATGTCATATTTCCATGTCATCATTATTACATAGACTAAATGCCACCTCGTCTCAAACCATGCCACCTAAGCAATTAAATGCCACAATGCCACCTAAGCAATTAAATGTCGGATTATTTGGTTTAAAAAAAGGGATAGTGAGGATCGAACCTGAGTATTTTACTTGGCATGGAAACATCTCAACCAATGGAGCCATTCCATAAGTTGTGATCAAATACCCAAAACAAAATTTATATCTTCTAATAATACCTCAATGATCCCTTATATAATAATCTCACATTTTATTCATTAATCATAATATCATTCGTATTTCACCTTTTTATCAAAACCCTAATATCATTCATCCTCCAGAGAAGTCGGTCACCATCATCAAGAACCATACATACACTCGAAAAACACACGCATCCTAAACACAAAATCAAAATTTCGGTGGTTTTCATTGTATAAGGTAGGCCGTTTGTATAAAGCTATTGGAGTTTTATATGTAGATTCAACATACATATAAAGATCCTATGGTAAGCAGTTTGTATTTTTTTTTCATATACTCTATTTGATTTGCAGTTCAATCGACACCAAGTGTAACTCTAATATCATTAATATCATACCTCTTTTTCTCAAAACCATAATATCAAGATGTTTGTCACATCTGTTCGTGGATTACAGTGATGGTTTCTTTGATTTGCATGTTGATAAGGTTTTAAAAGGTACCATTTTGAGGGTCGTTTAAGTCCTTATTTGATCACTTTTGTATCCGTTATTGCTTAATATCGTTCCTTTTCACTTTTAGGTCTCTTGAAGGCAAAATCTTTGGAATGACACTTATTTGGACGAAAAGCGCGAATATATGAAGAAAATGGCCAAAGTCAAAATCGAGACACTCACGATTCTTTGAAACTAGAAGGCGGCGGCGTCGGTGTTAATGGCGGCCGTCCCAAAATATTGTGACGATCGGGACTCAAAACTCGTATTTTCAAGTGGCGGCGTCTGGTTGTGAAAGAGTAGGCCGTCGCTACTCGGGCGGCCTAGATGCAATCGACGACGTCGGAAAGGCGAAGAGGACGGCGTCACGGACATAAGGTGGCGCGTCGCAAGGTTAACGTGGCCAGCGAAACCCAATGACGGTGACACGGCGGCGTCACTAAACATAAGGTGGCCGCCGCAATTGTAATCTTATATATAGAATCCGAATTTTTCGGTCTTTGTGTGGAGAGTCTTTGGGTAAAACCTAAAACCGAACCTAAGGTGTCTTGTACGATATTTTAGGGTTTTAAACCCTATCTTACATCAAGATAAGTCTTTACTTCATTAATTCAATTATGTCTTTGATTATTTGTGTGTATGCTTGCATGTTCTCCATGTCCGGCTAATTTACTTGTGTGTTTGCTTAGGAAGTATGAAACTTAATTATTGAATATTGATTGGTTGTTTCTTATCTTAGTTGATTAATGATCTAGTAATGCGATAGGTCATTCGTTGTGTATAATGCTTGATTCATCTTTGTGAACCTTAGAATATAATTACACGAGTAGTTGTAGGCTAAACCATCCAAAAGCGCCTTAGGTAGGGTTTATCATCCTAGTGGGTTTGTAGGCGAGACCCTTTGGTAAGTTCAAAGAGTTAGGGAGAAACGCATACCCTACAACTTTAGACACACAACGCAACTAGGAATAAGGCGTGACACTCAACCATCAATAGGAGATAATTAAGGAGTAATACAAACTAAGTAAACACATCTTTAAACTATCATACGAGCACACATTAATTAGACATAGAATCCCACAACCTTAGTTTAGATAATTAGATAATAGTAGAGTAATCGGTGAAATACCAACCCCCAAATCCAATACCCGAGATTCGTACCTTTCCATTTCATAAAACATAAAAGATAAAAATAATCTTCCTCAACCTTAACCTTAGCGTAGTAACTCCTTACTAGCATTCCTATTCCCCAGAGAACGATATCAATACGTGGCTTACCCTAATTACTACACTACAGCGATTAGGTTCACTTTGCTGGTGTTATAAAACTTGCTCGAAGAAAAGGAAGTTTCCTTGACCCCGAGCGACGCGTGTGGCGTTATCAAGTTTTTGGCGCGCTGCTGGGGAATAGAATAGCTAGTTAGTAGTCCACCTCGTTTAGGTTCTTTGCTGATCCTATCAGTAAATTTTTCTCATTTTTAGCTTCCTCTTAGTCTATCCCCTTCTTCGTAACCTTTGTTCGTAACCCCATCACTTTTCATCATGGAAGGTGATAACCAACCACCACTTGATAACCCAACACAAAAATTTTCAATGTCACTCAAAACCCAACCCAATAACCAACACAACCGTCGAAGCCGCTATGTGAGTAGAAACACCGACCTTGAGTTTGCGAAAATATTCGATAGTACAATTAGGAAGGCTGTTGAGAAAGTAGTCGGTATTGCTATAGTTGGCTCTATGATTAGCGATAATTTGGAAAATGGCATGATAAACAACAACGTGAATGTGGAAAATAGTGCTTACTTCAATCTTTACCCCACTAAGGAAGAGATTGCATACCATCAATACATAATCGATAATCCACGATCACCTATCATTAGGATATGCCCAAAGATTGGGAGGAAATCACGGAACTTAAAAATCCTTGTATGATCGGATATAGGAGTGTCGACCACGCTTACATGAATCTGAATCCCCATCAATGTAATGTCATCTGCATCTACAATGACATTATGAATGAGCGACTCAATATTAGGAGAGACCACTAAGTATCAGGAGGAGTTTGCAACTTTGTGGGAAGAGTCAAGGACATGCATGTCTTTATAGGAAATTTCACCTACCTAGTTGATTTTATGGTCCTAGAAGATGTAGGATCGTCATTGACTATAGCTTATCCCAGTAGTGCTAGGAAACCGTTTGTTGAAACATCTAGAATGAGCCATAACAAGCATGAGGAGCGGTTGGGTTCAAGGAATGAACCGATGAGATCACCTATAGGATGCCTTGGAAAACAACTGAGTATGGCCACTTGTCCATTTATGATCGAGACAACATCAAAGCTTTTGAGGACAAAAGCAAGGAAGATGTTGAAAAAGGTTATAAATTCATGTGGGAAAGAAGGAGGCATTATTATAAGGATTGCTTGACTTTAGGGCCTAAGTATAGAGTCGATGAAGATTTTGTCAACATGATAGAATTCTCATTGAGGATGCGTGAGGAAACGTGAAACACGACTACGAGTCTAGCTACAAGACTCTTAAATAAAGAAAAGCGCTTAGTGGGAGGCAACCCATGCTTAATTGTTTGCTTGTTAGTGTCATATATATTTTATTAATTGTTTATCCTCATGTTTAAATTTGTAAAATGCTTTATTTTGTTTTAACCTCGTCTTAATTGCATATAAAGGTATTTTACATAAGGGATAAGTGTAGGGAGGATTACACGTTTTCAAAAGCGTAAACATGAGAATAACAATTAACTAAAAGATATATATGTTTATTTGTTCGAGTCAAATGCTTGTATCAGTCATAATGGATGTTTTGCGAAATTTTCCGATTCTAAAGATGTAAATTTTCCGAATTTTTTGAAAATCGAGACCGGTTTTGTCGGGATAACTGGCGTCGAGATTGCAACTGACGCGTCGAGAAGGAGTAAAAATATCGATTACTTTTCTCTCGTTTTACGAGCTACTTATAAATTTTGGAATTTTCCGGTCTTAATTTTCTTAGAAATTAGTAAACATCCATTCCACAAGCATTATATCTTAGTTTAAATCGAGTCTTATATATATTATTACCGCCGATTTTACGCGAAGGTTTCGTTGTTTTCTTCAAGTGTGCGGGTTTAGTTTGTCAAGAAGAAGTTACATAAGATTGGAGGAGCTTTTCACGCAATAATTCTTCTTGGAAAGAGTTTAACCACCACTTTACGGATCTTACCGAGCAAATCGGGGAGTATTAGTTTCTTTCGTTTTTAATTACCTTCTTTTATCATAACTTTGATACTTTCGGGAACATTGGGGACAATTTTCGGTTTAAGTGTAGGGAGGGAAAATAAAGCGGGAACTTTGAAACTATGCTTATCCTTGATTATTTGCTTTGTCCAAATGTGATTGTGTAATAAACCATGAGAAAATGTCGGTTAGGGTAATTTTGGCACCAAATTTAAAATTTTTATGACATATAGGGTGGGCCATTAGTCTTAACAAAAGCGTCTCACGGATAGGAAGTTATATGACTAGCACAAAACCCTTTACCACCCAAATTCCACCCAAAATGTGAGGATCGCCCTTAGATTAGTAGGAATTAAAGCATTCATCTTTAATGCTTAGAGTGTGAACCGTAGTATATTAGATTCTAGAACTTGTTTTGTGATGCATTCGAGATCGCAAGTGAGGCTACACTTGTGTAGTTAGGAATAACTAAATGATAAGAGGCATTAGGATAACCCTTGTTTGATACGTAATATAATTACTTCTTCCACATCGATTGAGTAATTCCCCACACCCTTTGCGTTGTACTCATCTTTAGTACACGATACCCTAGTTAACCCCTCGAGCCTATCCTTTTCGCGGTTCTCGTGATGTTTCGGTTTTCCGGAATATCAATGAAAACATTGTTTACCCACCCCAAATATACACCCAAATCGCCTTAGCCTACCCCTTATGCACTCACTTTTAGTGCAAATGTTTGTTATCACCCCAAACCCTTAGTTCAATTATCTAGTTGCTTGCATGAGTTGCTAAGTCGAGTCATATCCTTTGTATACTGATTTTGGGATGATTGGGATTCATGGGAAAAGTTAAAGTTTATGAAATGACGGAAAGGGCGTTAAATTCAAATTCCCTTTGTTTGCATAATAATGTACCCCAAGTGTTTTGATCTTTTCAAATCGGGTCAAATTAGTGTTAGAGTAATAAAACTCAAGTGTGGGATATGCCTATAAATCCCTATTATTTTGATGTTATCGTAGAGGATGGTAGAGTAAAAGTGTATGAAAAAAAAAAAAAAAAAAAAAAAAAAATACGGGCTACCATCCTACATCTATCCTTTAAATTTATGTTTGTTTATTTCAGGTTATCTAGAGTTTAGAGTGTCGAGTCTTGGCTTAGCAACGCCATTCTTCATATCTGATTAACATAAAGATTTTTGACTTACCACCACTAAATAGCCTATCCCACCAAACCCTTATTTCCTACCGTAAGCCTAACATTACAACCCTTTAAAGACCTCTTGGATAGTCTTTCCTAGGTGCTTACAAAGCGATGGAGGTTTGATCTATTCTCAAGCCTATGGTAATCTATGTACTAGGACCGGTTAATGAGTGTTTATCTTCCATTTCTATTTGTTATATTTCATATATACACCCGAGAGAGATGAGTATCCAAACACCCCATGTGAGGTGCTAGTATGTAATTCCGTGCTTGTTATGACTTTCTTGGGGCTTATATGTGTTGTGGACCGTTTTGAATTAATGCTTCATGACCCCAACTTATAAATTAATTGGCTAAAAGCACATTTGCTTGAGGACAAGCAAATAACAAGTGTAGGGATATTTGATAAGGTTTTAAAAGGTACTATTTTGAGGGTCGTTTAAGTCCTTATTTGATCACTTTTGTATCCGTTATTGCTTAATATCGTTCCTTTTCACTTTTAGGTCTCTTGAAGGCAAAATCTTTGGAATGGCACTTATTTGGACGAAAAGGCGCGAATATATGAAGAAAATGGCCAAAGTAAAAATCGAGACACTCACGATTCTTTGAAACTAGAAGGCGACGGCGTCGGTGTTAATGGCGGCGCCGTCCCAAAATATTGTGACGATCTGGGACTCAAAACTCGTATTTTCAAGTGACGGCGTCTAGTTGTGAAAGAGTAGGCCGTCGCTACTCGAGGCGGCCTAGATGCAATCGAGACGGCGTCGAGAATCGAAGAAGACGGCGTCACGGACATAAGGTGGCGCCGTCGCAAGGTTAACGTGGCCAAGGCGAAACCCAATGGCGGCGACACGACGGCGTCACTAAACATAAGGTGACGCCGTCGCAATTGTAATCTTATATATAGAATCCGAATTTTTCGGTCTTTGTGTGGAGAGTCTTTGGGTAAAACCTAAAACCGAACCTAAGGTGTCTTATACAGTATTTTAGGGTTTTAAACCTATCTTACATCAAGATAAGTCTTTACTTCATTAATTCAATTATGTCTTTGATTATTTGTGTGTATGCTTGCATGTTCTCCATGTCCGGCTAATTTACTTGTGTGTTTGCTTAGGAAGTATGAAACTTAATTATTGAATATTGATTGGTTGTTTCTTATCTTAGTTGATTAATGATCTAGTAATGCGATAGGTCATTCGTTGTGTACTAATGCTTGATTCATCTTTGTGAACCTTAGAATATAATTACACGAGTAGTTGTAGGCTAAACCATCCAAAGCGCCTTAGAGTAGGAGTTTATCATCCCTAGTGGGTTTGTAGGCGAGACCCTTTGGTAAGTTCAAAGAGTTAGGGAGAAAGCATACCCTACAACTTTAGACACACAACGACTAGGAATAAGGCGTGACACTCAACCATCAATAGGAGATAATTAAGGAGTAATACAAACTAAGTAAACACATCTTTAAACTATCATACGAGCACACATTAATTAGACATAGAATCCACAACCTTAGTTTAGATAATTAGATAATAGTAGAGTAATCGGTGAAATACCAACCCCAAATCCAATACCCGAGATTCGTACCTTTCCATTTCATAAAACATAAAAGATAAAAATAATCTTCCTCAACCTTAACCTTAGCGTAGTAACTCCTTACTAGCATTCCTATTCCCAGAGAGCGATATCAATACCGTGGCTTACCCTAATTACTACACTACAACGATTAGGTTCAACTTGCCTAGGGTGTTATAAAACTTGCTCGAAGAAAAGGAAGTTTCCTTGACCCCGAACGACGCGCGTGTGGCGTTATCACATGTACATGAAGAATATAGGAAAAAAAAGTTGAACGGTCAATATCAAGGTACTTTTCAATTTACAATTATACACATACACTTGCTTTTAATGATAAAAAATTTGATGTCAAGATTAGGCAAGTGTTCTTTCACTTATATTTTTCATGAACTTGATTAACAATGTTTATTTTGGATTTGTAATTAAATTCTACTATTCGATATTTTAAAATTGTAATCAGGAAGATGTTGATGTTGTAGGTGATGCTGATGTTTCTTTATAGGTGACTGTAATAAAGTATGTATAGCAGGTTACTTCGGGTTTTTGAAAATTGTAGGATGAGAAACTCATGCTTACTAACCTGTGCCTCTGCATTTGGTGATTTGTTAATCTCGCATGATTTCTTGCTATATTTTGTTAACGGAAAATGAGATGCATCTCCCTTTCTGTGTTATGTAAAGAACTTATATTTTTTAGGTCAAATTGTTACTGTTAAGTGTAAGGTTGTAAGTTTTCCCATTAAAAAAAAGTGTAAGGTATTTATACTATTTTAAACATGCTTACTTTTGAAGACCAGTTGTTGTCTGTCATACTTATTTAACGTTAATATGTGGTTTTTTATCGAATGCAGGTTCATTCTGCGTGGCTTCCATTCCACTTTGGCTTGCAGCTCAGTTGGCTTCCAGTCAGGTAGCTCTCTCATACTTTCTTACATTGTTTTTTTTTTTTTTTCTATGAAGTATTTTAAACAGTTCATGCATGGAACGTGATCAGAAAACCTGTATTATCACAGTAATGTATCCTTTTGAATAAAAAAACTTAGGAGGTTATTAAATATACGCTTTGGGCAATGTATACCAGTTTCCTTTTTAGCTATTTTTTTATCTGACCCATAGAGATAAAACATAACCATAATCAACTAATCAATAAGTGAATGGTCGAATTGCCTTTTAATGCTATACGTAAAGCAATAATAATCTTGATGTTCGACTATTTTACTTATTTGCGGACGCGTACTTGGGCTCTTGGATCGAGCATGGAAAGCCGCCCTTGAGACTTTTCTTGTGAGATGGTTTGCATATCCCTTAATTTGTGTATGTTTGTTCTCGTTTAATTTACCTTAAATCATGATATGCTCCCTATTAAGGCCATTTACGCTCACAAAAACCTTCTTTATGTTGTGGCGGGCTTTGGAGAAGAAGGCACAAGCGAAAAGTGGTGAGCCTCATATAGAGACAGTCAAACCGTAAGAATTTTCTCAATTTTTTAGCTATCCTTTTGTAGTAATCTATATACACACAAAACATTTTGGGCCAAGTTACCTGAGTTGTTTTGATTTATACAAATAACTACGATTTGACCTGTCACTCAACCTGTCTGCTGTCTGACTCTTCCATTTTGCCACCTCTAGCTTTCTACAATCACTGGAACGTTGTTGTAATATAACTCCACATGTGACCAAAGTAAAAGAAGTTATAGACCCTCATTTTCAGGTACATTCCACTCGACCTTCTGGCTATTTTTCTCATCAAGGATATGTCATAATTTTAGATTTTTGTGAGGCAGGTTGCCAAGATGTTCTGCAAGCCTTACATTATTTAGGTTGCGGTTGCAGCAAAACCTCACCTTGAAAAAGCACGAGAAACAATTAAGCCTTACACAAATGAGGCGGTCAAGCGTATGCCAAGTTTCTTGATACATGAACTAAGTACCATGACCGGTACTATTTTAGTTGATGTTTTGGCTTTTCTCATGTTATTTTTGTGTTAGCGGGGTCTTTAAATGTGTGACATGTTATTAATAGTCGATAGTCACGTAAGGTCAAGTTGGATTTACCATAACGATCGATAGTCATGTTACCACATACAATTAATAAACCAATTATTTAAACATAACAACAAACAAAACACATATGCACAAAATGGGTAGGTTGGATATGTGGTCCGGGTCATCATGTCACTCAAAAAGTGTTCTGAATAATAGAAATCATGTTTTGTTTGAATCTTTTGAGGTGTTTCCTTTTTAACCATCTTTTTGTTTACAAATTGACCCGTTAAAGATTGTATACTTTGAATCACCGCGTTTGTAAATAAGTGGTTCGAATTTGCCACCTATACTCACTTGTGATTACAGGCTGGTGTTTTATTAAGAGATGTGAGCAACATTGTGTTATTGGATGTGACACCACTATCTCTTGGGTTAGAAACATTGGGAGGCGTTATGACGATGATTATTCCAAGGAACACGAAATTGCAAACCAACAAATCAGAAGTTTTATCAACTACAGTGGATGGGCAAACAAGTGTGGAAATCAATGTTATTCAAGGGGAAAGAGAGTTTGTTCGTGATAATACATCTCTAGGAAGTTTTAGACTTGATGATATACTGGCTGGACCACTTGGGGTTCCTCAAATTAAGGTTGAATTTGATATTGATGCCAATGGTATCCTCTCGGTCTCGCCTGTTGACAAAGGGGCTGGAAAGAAGCAAGCCATCATAATTACTGTTGCTAGCACATTGCCTTGGATGAGTACCGGTTACATATGTATACTCTTTACAATTTGTGTTGGTGTTTGGATCTGCTATATGAAATTATTACAAAAACTTGTATCTTACCCGAATGTCATGAATTCAAATTCCATATCATATTTGAGGAGTCTGATAATGGTAATTGATTTGAATTCCATATCGTATTTAAATGATTTTAGATTATAAATCACATATGTGACTTTAATGTGTGAATCTGACTAATCATGCAAAAAACGTTTGTAACTTCAGTTAATTTTCTTAGATGGGTTGATAATGTCATTAAGATTATTGTTTTAGTTATTTTTGTTTGAATTATAACAAAAATGATACATTAGAAGTTTCCATGTGAACCTTTGGCTTAAGGAGGCCCATTTCTATGATAATACTTCGGTACTTCCACAATAGTTATTTATAAACGAAACAGGCATACTCACTTTCTACATTGGCATATGGTCATCCGAGTTTACAGGTGGATCATGAAGAGAGTGTGGATAGATCAATAAATGTGGAGTCAAGCATTAACTGGGAACAACAATTGCCAAGCGACATTCAATAAATAATGAAGAGGTCCCGGTATGATGTGCTAGCTATGAACAAATCTGAATTAATTGACAAGCTTCTCACAACTGGAGTCCTTATTGACAATGGGGAAAAGGTTTTTTTTTCTTTCTAAATTTCCGTTTGTATTTTTACTCACTGCGTTCGACATTCACGAATTTGGTACTCTATAATGAACAGCACTTTTCGCTAAGCAAAGTGAAGTACAAGAAATGTCATATGTTACTGGCAAAGGGGGTAATAAACAAATCTCCAGATGCAGAATTTACCAAATGCTCATCTTCAACAATGTCTAGGTTCGTATGGTAGCTACAGCCTATGCATGTTATCTTGTGTTCCAACTTCGAGCAAACAAGGGACCAAGTGTCCAGGTGAAAGCGGTATCTACTCAACAAGAATAACAAAGAAGACACAATCATTTATCTTAGAGCCCCAGGCCGATTGATTTATCTGAGAGATTAAAGAGTTCAATCGAGATAAGATGGTGGATGGAGGTTAGAGTGCAGGAATTTGTCTATAATAATGAGATTAAAGACAATTACATTCCCATGGAACTAAAACTGGTATGTCTTGGAGGAACTATGGCGGGCCTAACTGTATGTGGCGTCGAGTTTCGGCCATTATAGAAGATAACACTGAATTATTTAAAATATGTAAACACTGAATTATTTACTAATCTCTTCGAAGTTTAGGATTTGAATCAACATGATGCTAATTTCGGTTGATTTTACAAATGGAAAGTAAGAAGGAAGCCGAGAAAACAGAAAACCCAACTTTTAAAAACCTTCGATTAAGCATGGAACAGAGAGATGAATGGGGAGCGTCGCCCATGTGATATACATCGAAAGCTCGATGCTACTTCAAGTCCCAAAGGGTACCATTGGTATTTAAGAAAATTCACGTCTTCCGCTCGCTGCACAGGCTCTATGTATATCATTTTTCCCAATTTTATATCATCTTCGATTGTTTTTTTCAGCATATATCAAATAAAAGCTACATACTTTTAGTCAAATATTTATTATACGCCCACATGTTCGAATCAACTATTAGGCCTATGAATCTTTTAATCAAATAAGCGATCTGATTAACCATAATCAGTCCCTCCTTTCAATATAAACTTAGATACTGGTCTTTCAAGGATTCAACAATGGTTAAAGTAATATTTTTAACTTTCGATTGTAAACTAATTTCTGATGATCCATAAAATTTTGCAGCACACCCATGGGGCTGAGTAAATGGAAATGTATCTCTAATTCCTCTCAATATCTCTGTTCTATCCAACATTCGTCACTTTGTAACATACATTTATTACAGTCATCTAAAACACTTTGCTCCACGGGTATGAAATTGTTTACAGTCACCCTCACAAGCATGCTTTTTGTGAGTATTAAGTACTAAAACTGTTTTCTCTAAAAACTTATTAGGCTTTGGCAGGACACTTGATGAAGAAGATATTTCTGATCTTAAAGATCAGTTTCATGCTACTTATGCAGACAAAAGTGGTGTTATTACTCTTGAAGAAATGAGACATGTGTTTGTTTTTCTTATCTTTGAATATTTCTATTTTATTTTACGTAGCACATATTAGTAGCTCGGATTTGTGGTAGGCTCTTGCTAAGGACATTCGTGGAACATAAAAGAATCACGTGTTTCAGAGATATTGCAAGCACTAAGATGTCAATTTTTTATTCTTTTGCTTTCTCATTGGTCACTACTCACCATGATCCGCATTTCAAAAAAAATCTACTGAAGTGAAGCGTTTAGAACCGAAAACTTTAGTCTATGAGTCTGTTTGAATATAAACTTTTGACATAGGTCCTCAATATTTGAAAATACAATCTTACGTGAAATTTTCCCTATTTGAGTGCCGCTATAGTAAGAAAATTTGTTGAAGCAAGCAATGAGTAGTATGAGCATAATACAAACGGACTTGTGGGTTGGTGTTGTGACAGAGATAGACAGTAATAAAGACGGACTTGTGGATTTTACGAAGTTTGTAGCTGCTACTTTGCACATTCACCAATTAGAGGAACATAACAATGAAAAATGGCAGAAAATTTCAAAAGCTACTTTTGAGAAATTCAACGTTGACAAAGATGGATATATAACACGGAAGAAGCTGAAAGCGGTAACTCTCTATGTAACCTTTAATTTTTCATCAAACATCCTTTTCAATTCCATTACCATAAAGATATTTCATCAATTTAAATCCCTAACATATTCTATCATTAATATTTCATCCAAAATTTAAAACCATAACGATATTTCGGAGAAGCTTCCATGGTGATTCAAGGTTAAGACCGGATCAAAGCTATTCGAAAATGATGAGTCTGGGATGGAAAATGCGAAGCTAATACTAGAATAGCGGCGGGTACTATTATGTGTTGTTGTTTAACAAATCCCCAAATTTATATATAAAACTTTTATAAGCTATGGAAACCTTTTTAATAAGCGTAAAAATTTAGCTAAAATTACAAAAAATTTGAGAATTTTTACGAAGACTAATCTGCAATGGGCGAGTTTGTACAACATACTTTTGTGTTCACTATGAATGCTAAGGTGGATTTATATTTTCTCTTGCAATGTCTATATATGGTTTCATGATCTTTACGCTAATTCGTATTTCATAAAGTGACATCGTTTTCTTGATTATTTGGGGTCAATAATCATATTTGAGGTAACATCAATGGAAGAGCAACTGGAATATGTCAAAATGGGTGGCGCACACTTGATCAACTCGGTATCGCAGACAATCTTCGCGACATGGTTACCGCTATTAAAAGGTACGCTTAAAAGAGTTGTTTTCATATTATGGTACTATAACTTCATGAAAGCTTTGTAGATCTGAAAGCACATATTATTCTACATAAACTTTAGGCTACGCTAAAATTCACATATATATATATTTTTTTAATTTTTTAACAGGTTATGCGAGATCAAATGAACAACAACAAAGGAAATCATAAAAAGTGTTAGGTACTAAACAGAAGTCGCCTTTATAACGGTTCAAAGCCAACATACAATGTTTGTGTTGTCATACCATTGATTTGGCATTAGAAGGTACAATTCCATTACTCTCTAAACATTTTCGGTATTGAATGTTAAGAGGTATTTGGCTTACCGTCTATGCTTCATGTATTTAAATATCTTGATTAATTAACAAAGGTCACTACACTCATTTCTTTCACAGAAGTTCAAAAACACAGTTGCATACCACCTCTTAAAGAGCTTCTGTTAGAAAGAACTGGTATATGACCTTTTGGTTTAATTGAACAGGCGACGTGAGGTTAACAGCCTAACTTTTTTAGATTCTATATTAAGTTTTGCAAAAATTTGATAAAATTATGGTTTATTATAAAAAGAATCCAGTTGGGAAAATGATTAAGGGGTGTTTGGATTAGGTTGTTTTACCACCGTGCGGGCTCATTTGCATCGGGAAAAGTTGATGAGGTCGTTTTTGTTTATGAGGCTATTCGTTGAGCTTTTATACTTGAATAAGTACATAAGATAATTTGATAAGATCTAAAGAAAGAAAGTTTTTTAAAAGGTTAGGCCACTTTATACATTTAAGCAATACACTGATATACTATGTGTAAGATTTGCGCTGAAGTTTATGTTGTGTATGTGCTTTAGGAATTTCAAGATCTGAGAATTATTCTACAACAGCAACAGGAAGATGTAACCGCCAGTTTAAATAACTTGGGGGGTAAGCTTTGTTTGTTGTTTCTTGCTATTTTGAATGTGATTATTTGATATAAGGATTAAATAACATATCACGTCAAAGTAAAAGATAAAAGTCTGCTATATATGCAGTTGACTACTGTAACTGCTGTAAACTACTAGCATAACGTGAGTCTATCCATTCATAACGTGAGTCTGATATTGCAACCTTTAGGTTTCTCTTTCTTTAATTCTGAAATATGTTTTATTACTTTGTTTCAGGTGGCAAGTGTGCAATTTCCTCGTGACGCTCATTTTTGGGTTTATGATGATGGTCGTTATGAGGAGGAAGGCCAAAATAATATCAAGGGAAATATTTTCTAATGTGAATTAGAAGCATATGTTTAAGCAAAGTTGAACTGTGTAAACATAATATTTACTGTAATACTATACTTCTGTATGTTTAATAGATATATGTGGATCATCTAAGTTCTCAAGTGTCGACTGCTTTTTAGCTTTAATGGTTTTTAAATTTTTGAAGCCACGTGTGTGTCCTAATTAGGTAGGATGATTTAGATCATGATCAGTGAGCACCGATCGAGAGGTGGAGGTTTTTGTGGTATTATCGAGACTACTTGTAAGCATAGTGTTACTTTGCACGCTGACTTGGAAGAAGCCACTACACAAGAACCTCGAAAAGTACAATCTCCTTGCCTTTTGTTTGCATCAAGTGGTCGTATTCGAGGTACCGTTTTGAAGACTCGAATATGACCACTTGATTTCTTATCATGTTCACGGGGCGGTTTACCAAATCAGATGCTAGGTCTCTTGGAGGCATAGTTATCCGTGAACCTTATTCGATGAATAGTATTGGTGTTGATAAAATAGGCTGATTTGGAGAAAAAATTTAGACAAAGGTAAGGGGATAGTAAATGACCGGTTCGTGTTGAGCAGTCTTATATGTTGGGTGGGTATCCTTTTACATTTGCGAGAGGATCGGTTTTTGATGAGCTCTGCGTCTACTATAGTCGGTGTTTGCGCGGTGTGATGACCTCTTTCAAATCTTGTTATTGAATTCTACAAGTCTTTCTAGGATTTGGGTGAGTCGCTAATTTTATATCTTTTTTTTTTTTTTTTTTTTTTTTAGTATTTTTTGTAGTTTTGTTTCATGCTATGCAACGGTGAAAATATTCGATCCCCGCACATTTGTGAAGGAAATGTTTCTAAATGTTCTTCGCAATCTCTGCGGAAACTCTTGAGTTCTACATTTCTTGATTTTCTTGTGGCAATTTTGGCCATTCTTGTTCTTGATTTCGCTAAAGGCTATGGCAAGTGTCTTGGTAATTTTCAAAAAGGCGCATGTGCATACATGACACTATAGTTTCGTTATAATAAACATTTTGAAAACATCAATCGGATGTTAAAATCACTATATATTTTATTTATTGATCGGGATCGATCGGATGGCTTCGTTTGTTATGAAGAAACTTTCGCTTCAATTTCATCACCGATTTCTCATTCCATTCAAATGCGACCTTAGGCACAACTATCCGATGTGCATATGATATTGAGCATCCTTTCAAGGGTATTTAATTATCTTCTTAATTGCATACTATATAATAGATCACTTTATTGTTGTAAATATAAACCTCTTAAAATACTTGGATACATTTTGAACAGCAATAACATATTAAATAAATGTGTTCACTCATGCATATATGATGATTGATAATCAGTTCTAAATTATCACGGGGGAATGGAAAAATTAGTGGACGATACTCGCTCTATATATGAAAGAATACCGTATACAGTCGGGTTGTTTTTAACCAATGAAAGCCTTGAACGCTTAAAGATGGGAAGTTTTATTAATTTAGTTGAACACCAAAAGCTACACATATGTACCCAGGTCGAAAAGTGGAAGGAGGCGATGAAGGCTGCGCATTCATAGATATGGGACTCGAGAGCGTGGATGATAATGAACCAAATATTGTATCCAACATGGAGCATAGCGTTACATCGGTAGAAGCCAATGGAAAGGATATGCATTTCTTGATGGGATTTATCTACATGGTGGATAATAATCCGATGAATACAAGATAGATCAAAAGATGGAGGCTATTGATAACTCTTCCCAATGTATGTGTCATATGCATACATGACTAATGTATTCAATTTCCTTTGTTAATCATATATGTCTCTATATCTCTGTACAGAAATATGTAGGAGACGTGAAACATAGCTAAGTGGTTACAAAAATACAAGATCCACATTTTGTCCCCTTTCCCATGCTATAAATCCAGTAGCCTCTAGAGCTATTAACATGGGGATAAGAGTGGTTACCTGAGTCGATGATTCACGGCATATGATTAATAGTTGGGGATGAAGACTGACATTAAATCAAGTTAAAAAGCAAAAGGTATTAAAATTTTAAAATGCAGCTATGAATATGAATAGCCAAATACTGAATAAGAAACTTAGAACTGCTAATGATCTGATATGTGCCATCCGTCGCTTAGGCAAACCTTCCAATAATGATCTGATATGTGCCCTCTTTGAAGAGAAGGCAAAATATTCGTCAAATTCTTGGCTGACCATATCCAAAATCTCTCTCAAACAGGTCATGATCTGTGCCTCAATCTGAGCAGTATCACGTTCAGTTTGCATTAGTTTTTTCTTGTTCCAGAGCTGTAGAGCTTTCATATGGTATTCAATGATTGTTTTCTTCTTCTCGATTACGACTCTCTCAATGAAAAGCATATTTCCCTGCTCAAGAGATATTTGTGTTGGTCTAATGTTCTACTCGAGCTAATGAGTAGTTCAAAGTCACGAGCTTAATGTGCAATCAAAGATCCGGCGGATGGAAGACAAAACAGTTTCAAGCTTATGGAGTTTACAATTCTAGTCTAATTAGGACTCCTTATTTGTTAAGGACTATCTTGCTTTATTAGAATTGTAGTAGGATTAGAAAGCAAATTCTAACACCTATATATACAAACCGAAATGTGGTTTGTTATTAGTGCATTCAATATCGGTTTTGTAAGCTAGTACTTTTCGATTAATTGGAGAGCTTATTCAAGTAACATTCGGTGTTTATTGTTTGTTTAATTCTTGTCGTATTTTACATTCTTTATTGGTTCGATCAGTGGTGTTCTTTATTTGGTATCAGAGCTTGGTTTAACAGCAGGATCGACTTAAGGTTTAAGCTGATCGATCTTTGGGTTTTAAGCAAGATCAACCCAAGATCGACCAAAGGTATTGTTGAAGCTGAGTCGATCACGGAAGGGTTAAAGCTGAGTCGATCATAGAAGGGTAGTCCAACAATCGATCTACGAAGGGTTCCAAGCGAAAGACTAAAGGGTTCAGCGGTGATCGATCACAAGGGTTCCAAGCGGTCGATCACAAGGGTTCAAAGTAGTCGATCTCGAAGGGTTTCCAAGCGGTCGATCACAAGGGTTCAAGTAGTCGATCTACGAAGGGTTCCAAGCGAAGACTAAAGGGTTCCAAGAAGTCGATAAAGTTTAAAACTTTACACTTGGTTTACTTAGGCAAAAAGTAAAACAAGCTTGTTCTAGGGCTGGAAGATAATCCAACTACACCGGTAACTTACAAAAGGCGTTCAAGAAAGATGGTGCAAGGCGAGTCGAGTCAACCACCACCTATGGAACATTCTAAACGACTCTTCAATGTCCAATGTTAACAAGCACGAACTACAACATATGGGCAATAAGAGTTAAGCGGTATTCGAGTCCATGGAATACTTGATGCCTTGGAACCGAGGGGAAGGAACACAGTTGTTGCTAAGCAAGATCACATGGCGATGGCGTTACTCTTCGGCGATTCGGAAGAACTTGTTTTCAAGTTTCACAATTCAACACGACCAAAGAAATCTGGGAGCTTTGAAGACCGGTATGTGGGTGTTGATCGGTTCGAGGCAAGGTTACAAACCTTGGAGCGAATTGAATCTTTAAAGATGAAAGTCAGCGAATCAATCGATGACTTGGCGGCTAGGTTGGGCAAAATTGTGGCGAAGTCAATAGCTTGGGAACAATTTATGAAGACAAGAAACTTGTTAAGAAGTTACTTGCATCCGTTCGGATAGGTATGTTGCAATTGTTGCCTCGATAGAACAATTTCTTGACTTGAATATTATGTCTTTTCAAGAAGCAATTGGAAGGTTGAAAGCTTTGAAGGAAGAATGAAGGTGTTGACACCACTTACGAAGATCAAGGCAAGTTGATGTTGGAAGGGCTGAAAGATATGATAAGAAAGGTCGAGGAAGGAATTCTTACGGTGGCAGCGGTAAAGGTCAAAACTTTTCTTCTCAAAAAATCTCATGATAGTGGTCAAGCTAATAACCACAACCGTAACAACTCCGGGAGCAATACAGACAAAAGAAGAACAAAAGTCGAGATCTTTCAAAGATTCAATGCTTGGATGTGATGAATATGGTCACTTTGCTTCTAAGCGCCTGAGCAAGTGAGCGAAGCAAAAGCATGAATCAAACCTTTTGCAAGCGGAGGATGATGATGACCGACACTTTTATGATGAAAGCGTTCAAGTAGTTTTCTTGAATGAAGAAAAGATTATCCCAAACCAATTGAATACTAAGCCAAGCGAGGAAGACACTTGGTATTTGGATAATGGAGCAAGTAATCACATGACGGGATCCGAGAATACTTTTCGAGTTGAATGAGAATATCTCCGTGAGTGAAGTTTGGTGATAACTCCTACATCGAGATAAAGGGAAGGGTTCGATAATCATTGAAGGAAAAGCGGAGAACAACGGTTAATCAACTGGAGTCTATTACCTACCGAGCTAAAAGCAACATAATTAGTCTTGGGCAAGCTACGAAGGCGGATGTGACATTCGTATGAAAGGTAACCTTCTTACTATCGTGACTCGGATGGCAAGCTTCGATGAAGGTTCCTAGAACAAGTAATAGACTTTACAAGATTAAGCTCCAAGTTGGAAGTCCGGTGTGTCTCAAAGCAAAGATGGAAGATGATGCTTGGTTATGGCATGCTAGGATGGGTCACATTAATTTCGAGACGATGGAATTAATGGCAAGGAAGGGCATGGTTGAAAAGTTGCCAATAATTCATCAAGAGAACAAGTTGTGTGAATCTTGTTTGGTAGGAAAACAAACCAAGAAGGCATTTCCTAAAGTCGCAAAATTTAAGGCAACACATCCTCTTCAACTTATACATGCCGACCTATGTGGACCAATTTCTCCACCATCCATAGCACGAAACAGGTACATATTTGTTCTTATTGATGACTTCTCACGGTTTATGTGGACTTTTACCTTGAAGGAAAAATGTGAGGCATTTGAATACTTCAAAAAGTTCAAAGCTTTAGTTGATAGAGAACTCAAGCAAATGTCTTTCAAAAGATGCCAACACGAACAAGCGGTGTATGTGAAGAAGACAAACAAGTCAATCTTGATTATTACGGTTTATGTAGATGATCTCTTAGTAACCGGTTCGAAGCTTAGCGAAATTGGTGAATTTAAGAGACAAATGCCAGAAAGGTTCGATATGAGTGACTTGGGAAAGTTAAGCTATTATCTTGGCATTGAAGTAAAGCAAGAGGATTCGAGTATCTCAATAAGTCAAGAAAGCTATGCAAAGAAGATCTTGAAAGATGTTGGGATGCATGAAGCGAATTCTACTCGGTGTCCATTAGAACACGGAATGAAGTTAAGCATGGACAAGGAAGGAAAACCGAGTTGATGCAACTTTGTTTAGATGACGAGTTGGTTGTTTAAGGTATTTACTACACACTCGACACGATTTATCTTATTCGGTTGGTTTGGTTAGTCGTTACATGCAAGAACCAAAAGAATGACATATGGCATTTGTGAAACAAATACTAAGGTATATCCAAGGTAGTTTGAATTTTGGAATACGATACAACCAAGAGAAGACCAAGGAGTTAGTGGGGTTTAGTAACGATGGTTTTCTATGGACCAAGATGATGGTCGAGCACAACTGGGCATGTATTTTATCTAGGTAAATCACCTATCACTTGGTGCTCACAAAAGCAAAACACGGTGGCTCTATCGTCTTGTGAAGCCGAGTTCATGGCTGCAACTTGACCAGCGTGTCAAGGGATATGGTTACGTGGGTTGTTGAGTGAAATAACGGAATGGAAGAAAGAGTGGTGGTCTTATTTGTTGACAACAAATCGGCTATTGCACTTATGAAAAATCCGGTCTTTCACGGGAGAAGCAAGCATATAAACACACGTTATCATTTTATCCGAGAGTGTGTTGAAAGAGACCAAGTACAAGTTGAGTTTGTAAGAGGTGATTTGCAACGTGCTAATATTCTGACGAAAGCTCTCGCAAGGATTAAGTTCAAGGAGATGCAAGAGTTACTCGGAGTTGAAGACCTACCTATCTCGAGTCAGAAATTAGGGGGGTGATTGTTGGTCTAATGTTCTACTCGAGCTAATGAGTAGTTCAAAAGTCACGAGCTTAATGTGCAATCCAAAGATCCGAGCAGATGGAAGACAAAACAGTTTCCAAGCTTATGGAAGTTTACAATTCTAGTCTAATTAGGACTCCTTATTTGTTAAGGACTATCTTGCTTTATTAGAATTGTAGTAGGATTAGAAAGCAAATTCTAACACCTATATATAAAAACCGAGCTGTGGTTTGTTATTAGTGCATTCAATATCAGTTTTTGTAAGCTAGTACTTTTCTGATTAATTGGAGAGCTTATTCCAAGTAACATTCGGTGTTTATTGTTTGTTTAGTTACTGTGCGTATTTTCTGTTCTTTATTGGTTCGATCAGTGGTGTTCTTTAATTTGTAATTCCTTCATATGATTATGAATGTCTGCAAGCAGTTGGGGATCGTGTGAAGAAATGGTTAAATACATCACTTTTATTTTTAGATTGTATACCAAGCTCTTTTTTTGTCTTTTTAAAATAGGCTTGCGCCTTTGTGCATGCTCAAAGCAGGCTTATACACATATGTGGATGATATGGTTCGAGGCTCAATTTTCACGGCGTTGGCTTCAATTACTGCAGCCCTTGCATCAGCTATAGAGTTTTTAAGTGCTCTTCATCAGCTACATTTTGTTGTAGGTAGTAAAATATCGATTTTTTGCATGTGTAAGTGAAGCATGTTTTATATTATGTGGTCGGATCCATGGTCTTATAGGTTCAATGAATCTATAAACATCATCTGGACTTATTATTATTCGAACCCTAGCATTGGTATCGATTGATGCACATGATAATAGGTTCATTCATTCAGATGGAATTGACATGTAAAGTTAACTTATAAACATTCATTTTAATAGAAATGATATTTAATGATACGAGAGATTTTTTAGTCGACCGGCCATAGATGTAAATATTACATTTAAACGTTTATCTGAAAAGAAATGCAATAGAATGACATGGGGAAGGCGTTGTACGTCATCAATTATGGATTCAACCTATTAAGTAGAAGTTTTTACCTTTCCGTTGAGTTATTAGATATGTTTGCGTGTCACATTTAGGGGGTATTTGGGAATGCCTTTGGAACAAGCTTATATGCTTATTGCAATATGTAACTGCGAAAATTTAGCTTTAAGTGTTTGGCAAAGAAAAGTAAAAAAAATTTCTTTTTAAACGATTAAGACAATTAAACCGCAATTCTGGATAAGGAGGTGGTGACTTGCTTTTTCAGAACACAATTTTGCTGCCATGAGCCATATTATCAAAACATCCTTTTAATCAATTTCTAAATAGTAAAAAACTACCTCTAGAGTTCGCATATTATTGTGATACCGGTGAATTCTGTTGGAATTTTTGTTACTCTTGTTTTTAATCCTTCCATTCATATATACAAATATTGTAGATAAAATCTAAAGAAACGTAGGCTTCATGTTCATTAACTTTACACTAGATATTATCTTTCTTTTCTGTGTTACTGTTAATAGTAGTGATGTTTTGTAATCGATTGTTTCTTGAGATATGACCTATTATTAGTAGTAGCTACTGATATCGGCTTTCTTGGTTTCACCGCATTGAAGAAGGGGTCAAGTTCGATTGCCACTGGGTTGAATTTGATGATGTCCGTTACCAAATTCAGGTTAGCCTATCAAAGTTTCTCTTAAAAATGAAAGAATATGGGAAATATAGTACGTAACTTGGAATGGTAGTTATTGCAGGCATCAATAAAGAATCCACATCTGCTACATCTATCAATATCACTTCTCACTCCACCTCTAGAGACTCCTTTCTCAAGTGGCCTTCCACTTGGAGCCATTGAAGCCAATATAGGACCATGATGTGCGAACCTGCACGATATTAATGGTCACTTTATAGGTAGACATAGAGCATTTACTATCTACTTGAAGAACATCGACAAGTACAAGGTGTTTCACCCGTTTCATTTAACTTTTAATTACTTTTTAGTATATATTTGTTCAACTAAATCCTAAAAATAACGACCATAAGTCATACCCGTCCATCGGACGAGTTTGCCCTAGTATATATATATATATATATATATATATATATATATATATATATATATATATATATATATATATATATATATATATATATATATATATATATATATATATATATAGTTTGGCTACAATTTTTGTAGCCAATTAGCTACTAATCCTTCCTAAAAATACACTAGCATTGAATCGGGGACACAGAGAAAAAATCATAACCCACAAAAAATCGGGGACCCGCATTTATAGCACAAAATTGTAGCTAATATATTCCTATATATATATATATATATATATATATATATATATATATATATATATATATATATATATATATATATATATATATATATATATATATGTTATGGTGATGTAATAGATATAGTGATAATGTTTGACCAAAACACCCGGAGGCCTCGAGGATTTGGTTTCGTCACATTTGACACGAAAGATCTTTGTTGATAGAGTTGTCGAAGACCTTCCATGAGGCCGAACAATAAGGCCGTTGAGGTGAAACGAGCACTTCCTAAGGATGCAACTCCTGGTGGTGGTGGTGGTGGTGTAAAGGTATGCACCTTACTCATTTATGTACTACATTGTTCCTTCTTGATTGTATAATGTGTTTGATTTATATGAGACGTCCATTTGATTCGTATATTGACATTGTGAAATTTGCATGGTATATGGATAGGCATGTTGACAGAAACTGTGGTACAAACCAATATCTGGATTTGGAGTTGGTGTAGAAACGATTAGGACAAAGAGGTACTTTTCACCATGCTATATATTTCTCATGATCGAAACTACTTCGGCATATGTTTTTTTGCTGTTAGTATTGTCTCTACATCGGGCCAACCAGCAGTAAAACCGGAAGATCCGATTCTGGATATGGTTTGATGACCATTAACTGAATGAAAGAGCTAAGCTAAGGTCTCGGCAAAGATTGGCGAGAATCAACCATCACCCACATTTCTTGGGGCGGGAAGGATTCCACGGTCGAACTCTAGGTGGACACACAGTAGTGGTGGTCCAACATCTAGCTCTTAGGGTATGTAATTTTAATCCTTTCACAATTCTTTATCATAAGAATGATATTCTTATGTTAGTTTAGTTTTGATTTTAGAAGTACCTGATATTGAGATATCAAGCAGGTCTACATCATGAGGAACAGTACGTCAAAAGATGGAAGGTGAAGGTAAGTCATTGAATCATTATGGACTCAATTTTACATTGGAATCACTTCATATCTGATATACTTTTGTACTCGTATTATGCAAAAATATAAGGTTTAATGTTTAAAATGGTTATTATTTTTGTAAAACCGGTTCAAATCATTTGCGACCTTGCCTTGCCTTTTAGAAATTCTATGTCTCTCAAGTTCTTGAAAACAGGCTGCTGGATGAAGGTAGCCATGTTCTATATTTATGTCCTATAACTCTTATTATCAATGGATTTCAACTCGATCTTTTATATTAACAATGTTTTTTTGTAAAGCCCCGCTGGACTAATCACAGGCATGTCACAAGAGTCTACCAGTCTTAAAAGTAACACAATTTATGCAGTAAGTGATGCTGCAACTCAAGTTAGTAGAGCAATACAAAAGGTATTACTTTATGTCCTCTAAAACCAATGGTCCAACTCGCATGAATCTTGCCACCTTTAAATGTTGTCTTTAATTATGATGATATTTGGATCTTAATGGTTTAAATTGAACCAATGTTGTTACAAGCCTGCAACCCTATCATCATAAATAAATTAATTGTTTGATTCGGGTTCGTACATGTTATCCACAACCATTGTATTAGTGTTTGGTGGATATTATGGTAAATTCAACTACTTTATGTATATTAATTATTGAGTTTGATTGCTTACACTGTAAGGCTGGGACAAAAAAATGTTACTTTCTCAAAGTATATAGTGAGTAGTGTACATATATTATATCTTTATGAATGATTTTATAGTGTTTCATCCATTAGCAGATTAAGTAAAGTTTATGATCAGAAGTTTTAGCGTGTGTGCCCAAGGGACCTATTATCTTTTTATATTTCTTTTTTTTGTTATTTTTAGATGTTTTAGAATTTCCACCAAAGCTTATTTTGATTTGACGAGTTATCTTATTTAAGAAATGGCGCTAAAAGGCCAGCTTAATGATGCTAAATGGTGGCATTTCCTTACTGCTTTAGAAAATTATTGGAAGATGCAAAAACTAATAAATTATATTGTTTCAGGATCGCATTAAGAAGATCTATGAGCCCACTACGAGGGTCTATCGTACGAGCCCACTACGAGGGTGAAATGATCTCAACATAAATTGATACTATGTAGAGGATGCCCTTGCACATGTCAGTTTTCATTTATATTGTTACAAGAATAGTATGTTGATCATAACAAAAAATTTCTAAAGTTTTCTTAAGGTTCAAGTGTTCAACTCCAGTCCGTTTTATTTTCTAAACAAGGATTAGACCTAGGAGATTATACATTCTTAATAGAAATTAGAATCACTTATGTTAGAAAGTTAGAAACGCCAAAATGGTCAAGTAACATTCGCACTCCACTACCCTTTGAAGAACCGACGGGCACAATTTCAAGAATATCCGGCTATGCTTGGCTGCAATCAACAAAGGGAATTAGCCTCTAGCTTGGACATTGATCTCAATTATTACAGCTGCCAAAAACAAAAATCTTGCATCAAATCTACTTATCTTTTTGTCCTTTAAATGATACTTGACCATTTTGGTGTTACTCCAAAATGAGGTGTTGTATAATCGCCTTTTATTTTTCAGAAACAGTTATTATCAATTCTTTTTTGAAATTCTTTGGTAATGTTGGTCTTTGACTTTTTAAAACAACGATGAGCAGGTGATGGCGAAAATGATATTGAAAAGACTGAGTTAACTTCTTTAGGAATAGCTTTGAGTAACGGATCAGAAAAGACAGAAGCCGTTGCTAATGTGCATGATTGGTATCAGCAACGACGAAGATGGAGGTGCTGATGCTATCTTTAGGTAAGCTTTTTAAGTTACACATTTGGAAAAACAACTCGATACCTCATAAAGAGTCTTTTTATTAGCCATTTGAGCTAATAGGCTTACTTTTTTGGGCTTATTAGCTTATTAACTTGAGTTTATTGATTAAAATTTGAGCTAATTAGCTTCCCAAAAGTTCGATAGCCTAAAACCTGGAAAAATAGGCTTAAACCACATGCGTAAAAAAATAATATCAAACCAAACCTCTTAAGTTTAATAAGCATGTATGTTTATCCTATTACTGTTGAACTCAAAATGCATTTTCAGCCTCAACAAGTGAAACTCCTGCAATGTAAGAGGGTTGGGATTTACCGCTTCACCACAAGACTTGCACTTCACTAGAAAGGCATAGAAAGCGTGTTTGTCAAAAAAAACAAAATGGTTAGAGTATCTTCACTGGAACAACAATTGGAATGTGGCAAAATGGGTGAATCGTCTATTACGACCTGGTGGCTACTTTGTTTGGTCTGCTACTCCTATCTACCAGAAACTTCCAGAAGATGTTGGAATTTGGGAAGGTATGTTTTCTTTTAGCAATCAAAAGTTACCATGTAAAACGTTTGCAGAACCCAAATAGTTATCCACTAATTCACAAAATTTGGCGACAATGAAAAAATTAACCAAGTCGATGTCTTTGGGAAGTCATAGCGGTTGGTAAGGATAAAATCAATAAAGTGGGTGTTCTTTGTATATCGAAGCCTATTACTAATGAATACTACGAGGAAGACAACAAAATGAGCCTCCACTCTGCAAGGATTCTAACTGATGATCCAAATGCTGCATGGTATAGTTATGTACTCATTATTATTAAATATTTGATGACCAATTTAATCGCCATTTATACGCCAAGTTATAAGTGCCAGTTTCAACCCAATTGCTTGTGAATGGATCAATCATTATGCATGTGGGTTAGTGATTTATCAAGAATTTTATGAAATGGACAAAAGAAGTGTTTAACCTGACTAGTTTTGACCCACTACTTAACCAGACATGTATAATATTTTTTCAACGTAATAAGAACCTACTGGTATTACAAAAAGCTCGAACTCAATGCGTCAAGTTCATAATGGGTTTGGTATGTGTAGTCTTTTACGCAACATCAAACAATCGATGAAACTTGAATTCCACCAACACCTTTTGCCCGTTTAAGGGGTGTGTTTGAAATTGCACTCGAAACAACATATGATTTTTAGCTTTACATTTTGTATCGTGTATAGACATTGAGCTGTTATTTTCTTATCGCCTACAATTTCAAATTTTCAAGTAATGTTAATCGCTTTATAGTGTTCAATCACACAGGGGATCACGATAACTCATGCGTGGTGGACTTAAATTATAGTTGGTGGTGCTAACGGACGACAATGCTCTTCAGAGATGGAGGATCTGGACCTAGATATTGGGAAGGGGGTCCCTACTTGCCTAATGCTAAGCAAGGTACCTTTATAATCAGTTTTAGAGTATGCCAGCTCAATCTTATATGCTAGAGCTGGCGATTTGGGTTATGGTTGATCACGAGCGGATCAAATGAGTCAAATCACTATACCTGCTACAACTCTGTGACATATTTTTCATAACCCATTTTGACATGTTACCCAATACGTGGAACTTAGCAACTTAGCATGAGTGTAATTGAATGACTGTGAATCTAAGCTTACTTTTATGTTTTCATTAACCATGTTTCATGTTATGTATTGTTAGTCTGCATTAGCTTCTTTTACGCGACGCCTTTTCTCTATCGACACTTCTAAATGATATCTATCTTTTAAATTAGGTGAAAATGTTTGTTTGCGTTATCGGTGGTATGTCGATAGAGTGATAACGTCTAAAATGAACATGTTTTTAGTAGCGTTATTGTCGGTTTGTGCATGATATTCGGCTATATTTACTCATAAGCATTGCAAAAGTGCAAAGATCGTCTTGTGTATGTATATGTAGCGGTATTGCGAATATTGAAGAAATGAAGTTTTATGCACATTTGGAAGCGTCTAAAGGAAGGAAGTTGAGATTGGAAGCTTGTGGACTCAATGATATGAAGGCGTAGTGATTTGAAGCATCTACAACAAGGAAAGATCAAGTTTGGCTTTGGAAATCATCAACGTAAGCAAAGAATGAAGCGTAAAGGGAAAAGTCGACAAAAAGTCAAAGGAGCAAAACCCGGCCGATCGGTGCAACCCGCAACCGGATCCGGTGGGCTAATGGTCAAAGCGTGACCGATTCGGTCGATGAAGAAACCGATCCGGTTTACGCGCTATGATTACACAATTCGCATTTATTGTTGTCTTAACTCCCATAATCATTGGAGTCCGATCATTTCTTGATATTAACTTGGAAGAACGTTTTTGGGCGGTTAAGCAAGTGCTTTGGCTATTTAAAGAACCTAGTACTTGTATACTAGGTGTGACACAACAAATAGAGTATTAGTTTACACCAAAACTCATACTTACCCATTTATTTCAACCCAAAAGCTTAGTAGTTCTTGGAAAGCGTCCGAAAGCAAGGAAGGAACCATTCTTGTCCATTGTTTGGTAGTTTGGAATTGTGCGGTGATCCTAGGTGATTGGAGGCGTGGTTGCTACATTCCACGATTTCTAATTCTTGTAATCACAAAGATTAGGTATTCTATGAACTTTGTTATGGAAATCTATTCTCTTGAATTGTTTGAATTACTTTGTTATGACTTGTGTTTAGATATGATTGTTTTCATGGAGTAGTTTGTGTTATACTTGTGTGTTGAAATGTGATTAATCATAATAATGTTCTCAAAATGTGATGCATGTATATATGATCTTGTTTAAATGAGTTTGTTGGAAAAATACTAGTCTTGGATTGATTTGTCAATAAAACATGTTTTAAGAAAAAGGACCGAAAGGATTTCTCTTGTGTTTTATTCCAAAAGTGTTGTGACAAACTAGTATGGGGATATGGTGATTGACATCCACCATGTTTTGCTTATTAAAACAAGACTAGGAACGTTTTCATCACGAAGGGTCGAAAGATTCGTAAGAACAAATTTAATGAGAGCATGTTGCAAACAAATGGAATTTTATAGGATAATCATTGGGATAAGGACCGAAAGGATTACCTAAATGTTTTTGTTCTTAGAATGATTTTTACAAACAAATACCATGGTTGGGGAATCATTTGCTTATGATTTGTGCATCATAATAAGAGTATACACCAAACCTTTATGAACATTATCTATGGTTGATTATGAGACTTCACACAAGTATATATTTTTATTCTTGATTCGTATTTTCACTAGAACACTTATTCGAGAGAGCCTTGACAAGCTTTCTTGTTAGAAACTTTTTAATAAAACTATTTCAAAACAAAAATCCCTTGGGACGATCTCGACTTACCAAAACGTTACTATTGCGGACGAGTATACTTGCTCGTATGTGTTAAAAGGTTATCTGGTTAATTCGTGATTATAAATTTTAAAACTTGCACCAACCGGAGCACATCAAGTTTTAGGCGCTTGCTTGGGATTTTTTTTCTATAATTTTCTTTGAAATTAGTAAAAAAAAAAAAAAAGTTTTGTTACAAACTAACCGATTCGGTTGGTTATCCAACCGAATCCGGTTAGACATTCTGTGAAATTTTTTGGTTCGAATTTTATTTCTATCTTTTTAGTTTATTGTGTTTTGATTTCTAGAGTAATTGTGTGGTTTAATCAGTTCTTAGATTTATTGTCTTTATTTATTTTTCTTTTCTTTACATTTGTTATTTAATTAATCTAGTTTTATTTATTTTAATTTTATAATAGATGGTAATGGTTAAGAGTATCTTATTTTCAGTTATAGTTTATTTTATGATAGCAATTATTAGTAGTTTATTTAGTTTTAGTTTAGTTTTAATTTTGGTTTTAATTAGAGTTAATGAGTTATTTAATTATAAGTTTATGAAGAGTTTTATTTAATTAACTAGAGTTAGTACATCCTTAATATGATTATTTGCTTTCAATTATTATTATTAAATTTGTTTTTAAAAAAAAAAAAAAAAAAAAAATTATTTTCAATCAAACCGATCGGTGCAATCCGCAACTTTGATCCGGTTCGTGTTCTGTCTTAAATTTTCAACCAACCGATTCGGTTGGTGATCCAACCGAATCCGGTTGGAGTTTACATCTTAGAGTTTTATCATTTTTAGATTTTGAGTTTTTATTTTATTTTATTTTTTATTTTGTTAGATGTCTTAGTTGTTTATTATTTTTTTTATATAGTTTGTTCTTGTTTTACTAACGTTAACGCTAATCATTCGGGATTTGTTTTGTTTTGTTAAGTTGTCTAGTAACATGGATAGTTTGAGCGGAATCTCGGAATACCTTCGTACTTTGGATGACATGTTCAAGGATACGGGAAGTTCATTAGAAAAGATTGGAGGAATTCTGGAGGAAAGCAAGAAAGAATTGGGATTTGACACGGGTGATATGGAAGAAGTATGTGAGAACAAGGTTCATCTACCCAAAAACAAAAGAGTGGTAGTGTTTACACAAGCACCATCAACAGTGTATGATTCACCGATGATGAGATTTGGAACACCTTGTGAAGTGGAAGGAGTACGTGCTTGGGATGCACAGCTTAATATGGCGTATGGAGAGAATTATATCTTGGAAGAGGTTCTTGACGAGATCGGTCATGTTCGTATGGATTATGAGGCATATGGGAGAAAGATGGTCAAAAATCTGAAAGTCAATATTCATGGGCATATGTTTGAAACTGATTTTGTTGTTCTAGAGGAAGGTAATGCGGATGAGCCAAATGTTTGTTTTGGAAGAAATTTTCTTGTCACAACTAAGTGTCAAGTAGATTTTGGTATGGGAGAGATGCGGATTAACATAACCGAGTTGGAAGAAGAAAAAGGGATCAACGAGATGCTAGTGGAAGTTTGTGCAAATATGGAGGAGAAAAATGTGGAAGTGGTGAAAATGGGGAAAGCAAACCGAAAGAAACCATCATCAAATAAATTAACCCCAACAACAACCTCCACCACCAAAAATGATTACACACCATTGTCACCTACTACTACTATCAAACCCTTAACCGAAAGCCAAAAGAAGCTATCTTAGAGAATCTAGAACAAAAATTTCTAGAGCTCAATGAAAAGAAACCGGTTATTGAAGTTCTCCAAGATTATGTGCTTTATCGAAAGAAGTTGGATGCATTGATGCTAGCGAGGGCTAGGTTGGAAGATAAGAATCTCACGGATGAGGATCGAGATCGGATTTTGTTTAAAGGCATGCCAAGGAAAGAAAAGGATCCGGGTAATTTTGTGTTGCCAATCAAAGTAAATGGAACTACACGGTTTATGCTTTAGGCGTCTGGGTCGAGTGTTAACGTGATGCCGTATCCATTGTTCAAAACTTTGGGACTAAGTAATCCGCAACCTAATCATTCTAAGCTCACTATGGCGGATAACACTCAAGCAAAGGCAATGGGGAAGTTAAGAATGTAAGAGTGCAAATCGGCTACCAACCGTATTTGGCGATTTTCTTGTCTTAGATATTCCGGTGGACAAGAGTTTACCACTATTGTTGGGAGGCCATTTTACGAACTTGTGGAGCAATTATAGACATGGGAAGAGGTACCATGACTATTGACGATGGAATTTCGAGGCAAACATACTACCCAAGACCAAGAGGACCAATTTTGGAAGGTATGGAAGATTTGGAATGGATGGATGCAAATGATGATTTAACTTGTTTTGAAGTGGGACGTGATGTCCATGGTAATCAATGTCGGACCTTTAACTCCACCTTATTTCGATATTGAGGACGAAATGGAGCGTGCATTCGCGATAGAAGCTTTCTACAACCCATTCAAAACATTTTTGTTTACAAGAAGTTGACCGACTTTTAGGATCTTTACCGTGCAACTTAAGAATTTGGAGTGGAAACCGAAGGATTGGGGACTTACAAGAGGCAAAGCGGAGATGGGGCATGGCATGTGAAGTTTGATATATTATGCCGGATGGACGAAGATTTATGAGGAAATTTAAAACTTTTGAAACATTCCGTGAATTGACGGAAAATTTCAAAGCGAGGATATTCTTAGGCAAGAATATTTTGAGGAATTTTGAGGAAAGGCAAAGACCGTAATAACAAGCAATCATTTGCTTGAATTTCTTGAACTATTTTATTTAATTTTGATTTGATGCATTAGGATTTTTGTTTCTTATTTATTTTTCATGTTATGATTGAGGTAATTTGGTTTTAATACATTATGACTATGATTTTGAGTTGAGTTTGGATTAGTTCATTTATATGATGAGTTTAGTTTTTTTTTGGATTGAATGATTGTTAAAAATTTCATTTGGTGAATAAATGTTGTGTGAATTTTTAGCAGGAATTTTTGAGTAAAAATATGTTGCTTGGAGGGTAAATGCCTAAGTAACATGTTAAACAAGTAAAAAAGCAAATTTGGCAAAAAGCATACCGAATCGGTTGTGTCCTTGACTGAACCGGTTGCACCAAAAATATAAAAAATTCATTTTCCAAAACACACACACACTAATTTTCGGTGGGTTTTGCAAAAATTCATCAAGAGAGCGATTGGAAGTTGTTTGAATTGTAGGATAACATCATGGCACCCAAGCAAGTAAGCATTTACATTCAATTTACTCAATTAAGGTTTTATTTAGAACATTTGATTCGAATTGGATTTTAGGTCACCAATTTGGGGTTTTGTTATAATTGAATTAAGTGATAATATTTTAGGATTGAGTGAGTGATTGATATAGGAGTGCATTACAACAAGTGATTGATTGATTGATTCACCATAGAATGGATTTTAGATGATAAGATTTTTCGGAATTAATTGGGTTATGCTTATGGGATGAGATAAGTTACAATTGGTGATTCATTTTGAATGATATGTTTGATTTTTAAGAGTGATGGATGCTACACTATTAGAGCTTATGATTTTTAAGAATGTTGAGATGAGTTCTAAGATGTTTGATGATTTGGAAACTAGATAGAGTAATTCTAGGATGTGGGAAATCATTGAGGATGATAGAATGCGATCTAAGAATGGTTTGAGCGTTAGAAATTCGAGATGTTGAGGATTTGAAGGTGAAATATCTTATGCAGTCTGCACAACCGATTCGGTTGCGCATGGCAACCGAACAGTTGTTGCTGATGTCGATGAAAACCGATTCGGTTGGTGATCCAACCGAATCCGATTCTGATTTCGAGAGAATTTTTGTGAAATTTTGAAATGTCTAGTAGAGGTTCTCTAACCTTCTTGTTTGTTCTAACACTCTTATATGATCTTATTTTTGTGATTTCTCTGAGAATTATTGTAGGAAGCTCGAGTGGGAGGAAATTCAATTAACCCGCTTGTTACGAAGTTTTGTGAAAGGAGCGAGAAGAAGAAGGTTAAGTATAGTGTGAAGAAGGAAGCAAATGCTAATTTAAAATTCAAAATCTCACCGATGGAGAAACATGCTTTTCGAGAAAGATTGTCGAAATTACAACATAGGCAATGTTTAGTTCAAGGGTGATTGATTGGGATTTATTTAACGAATGTGAGTGTGAAGATGAGTTAAGAGTATGATGCGAGCGTCTTATGTATATCCGGGGATGGAGATTCGTTCAATGATTTGTCATGGGAAAGAGCATTCGGTGTTAATGAAGAAGTCTACCGAGAATGGTGTATGGAATTCTTTTCAACCATGTATTTTGAAAGAAAAGTAGATGTTCGAATTTGATGTCGGAGATTTGTATTTGGTTTAGACTTTGTGGTAGGGATCATGCTTACACATTACCGACTTTTGGTGTAGCTCTTGGTTTGTATGAACCACATGAGGTAAATCATCGATTATTTGAAACTCACTTTTCTAGACTTGGAGGTTTGAAAAGATTACCTAGTATTCCCGCTTATTGGAATCAAGTGGGAGATCCTACTTGTGCTAGGAGGAATGCTTCAACCATCGGGAATCCGTTGATGAGGATACTTCACAAGTTGATTGTGACCGGGCCATTTAATAGATTTGGGCGAGACAAATGTCGAAACCGGACTTATGGATTATGAAGTTCTTTGGAAGAAACTAAGGATGGTAATGCTATTTGGCAGGTTGCCGAATATTTGTCTAGGAGAGCCCCGGGAATCAAGAGCAACAGTAACATTTGTGGAGGACATTTTGTGACAAGATTAGCGAAGAATCTTGGATATTATGTTGATGAGGAATTGGCTAAGTGTGGAGAGCCAAAGTATAGTGAAACGTGGACTGCGAAAGGTTTTGGTAATGCTTTGAATAGGAGATTGAAAACCGTAGGGTTATGGGTTGAACCAAGACCACAACAGCAACCACCACGACAGCAACCACCACAACAGCAAGGGAATATACCAATGGAGAACGTGCAAATGGGTACGTCCAGTAGTTTTGATTCGGGATGGGAGAGTGGAACCAACATCTAGATGAGATTCAATGTAGGGATGTGTGGAGAGATTCGATGATGTTAAGGAACAACTACATCAATGATTATTCGATGCCGATCTTTCAACACATGGCTCGAGAAGCCAATTACGAGTTGCCACCCTACAATCCACCAAATGTTCCACCATATCCTTTTCCTTACACTTCTTATCACGGACCTATCCGTATCCATATCACGGTGCGCACCGTTTCTGATCCAATACCCCATATGGTCGATTGCACAAGTGGAGGAACAAGTTATGAAGTTGGAGGATCATCATCGAGGATTGGAGGCAAGAAGAAAAGAGGAGAGTTCGTTCGAAATCATAGACGAAAACTATGTAACCGAAAGTGATGATGATGATGAGTTTGATGATGAAGAAGGAGAAGAAATGGCGAGGATGACGAGTGATTATGGGTCATTCGAAATTATGGTTTCAAAAACAATGGTCATGATGTGTTTTAAACTATTTCTATCTTTTGATTGATTTTCTTTAGGATGTTTGGTATATTTTGGTTTTATCTAGTTTTAGTAGTTTTGTTTGTTTTGTGCATTTTGTGTTGCGGTTTTGTTTGCGGGATGGATATGTTGGAAGCTTATTGATGGTCGAATATTTCGAGTTGGATAACTCATGAGCTTGCTAATGACCCAATGTGCTTATTGCATATTTTATTCCGTGGTATCTTTTAACTATCTTTTCCCATTTTCTTTACTTTGAAGTTCATTTTCATTACATTGAGGACAATGCAAAACTTAAGTATGGGGAGGGAAGAAAATAGGAAAATGATCGCATTTTATTTTTTTAACTTTTGGATGCAAGTGATTAGAAGAAATTAGCCTTGATGGTCTAATAGTTTTCGCGTTATTGATTATTAAAATACATAATTTGGGATTTCAATGGTAAAATGAGGTTTTGAAAATTTTTAGATTTGAACCAAATTCTTGAAATAATTCATTTTGGATTCGATAGCATTTTCTAGCATGCATAATAGCCTTTTCCCACATTTTGTGAGGTTTCTTTTGTATGAAACATCTTTTGTTTTATATTTGCTATGAGTGTGCTTGGGGTGATTATGTCGATTCTAGAACTTGTACTAGTTATGCATTATGGTTAAAATCACTTTCGAGTGATCTAAATATTTTCAAGTGATAAGAGGCATTTTAGGAATAACCAAATGGCCTTCCATTTTACATCTAATGATATATTAGTGACCACATCGGTTAGTTAACCACCCACATGGACCCATTTTGTTAGTGCTCAATTTTAGCACTAGATACCCTAGTTACACCTTCCGAGCCATCCTTTTCGTTTTGTTAAAACCAGAAAAATACAAAATATTTTACACCTTTAAACCTTAGCCAACCCTTATCAAGTCTAATGGTTTGTTGCTAGTTGTTTGGAATGATTGGATTGTTTTTGATGATTATGAGTTAGTTACACTTTGCCATTCGTGTGTGCCATTTCGACAAAGGCGAAGGATGCATACTTCTTATTTTGTATTTTGTGGTGATGCTTATGCGAAGTGTGGGGAGTTGAAAAAAAAAAAAAAAAAAAAAAAAAAAAAAGTGATGACAATTATAGCCAATGTGCTATATTATTATGAAGATGAAGGAAGATGAAGTATGTTTGAGTTATCGATTAGCCAATGTGCTAAGGCGTGATATATATTTGGTGATCGATATGAGAAGAGGAGTAATAATCGTTTTTCGGGATTGTGGTTTGTATGATGACTAGCACCATGGAGGTTTGGACTTGATTTTATTTTTATTTTAAACCAATTTCATAAACTATCCCATGCCTTATCCATACCTATTATGAACCCATAGCCTTATCATTATAACCCGAATAAAAGACCTCTTTGATGAATTTATTTTCTTTGTTTTGATACTTGTACAAGCTTATGGTAAAAAGCATTGATCATGACTAGGCATTGAGTGATATACCCACCAATATATGAGTGTTGAGTGAAATCTTAAGCCACTTGTGAGGTATCCTAGTTATGTTATCTAAAGTGTTTGGTTCATTTTTAGAAGATTTTCTCATATTATAAGCAAAATAATAGTTATCTTTTATGGTAATTGTTACATTTTCTGAAACATGGTGTTATGGACCATTGAAATCAATCTTTGCAAATGTTTGACCTACTCGAGGGCTGAGTAGAGCTTAAGTGTGGGGAATTTGATAACGTCTAAAATGAACATGTTTTTAGTAGCGTTATTGTCGGTTTGTGCATGATATTCGGCTATATTTACTCATAAGCTGTTGCAAAAGTGCAAAGATGCGTCTTGTGTATGTATATGTAGCGGTATTGCGAATATTGAAGAAATGAAGTTTTATGCACATTTGGAGCGTCTAAAGGAAGGAAGTTGAGATTGGAAGCTTGTGGACTCAATGATATGAAGGCGTAGTGATTTGAAGCATCTACTGACAAGGAAAGATCAAGTTTGGCTTTGGAAATCATCAACGTAAGCAAAGAATGAAGCGTAAAGGGAAAAGTCGACAAAAGTCAAAGGAGCAAAACCCGGCCGATCGGTGCAACCCGCAACGGATCCGGTGGGCTAATGGTCAAAGCTGTGACCGATTCGGTCGATGAAGAAACCGATCCGGTTTACGCGCTATGATTACACAATTCGCATTTATTGTTGTCTTAACTCCCATAATCATTGAGTCCGATCATTTCTTGATATTAACTTGGAAGAACGTTTTTGGGCGATTAAGCAAGTGCTTTGGCTATTTAAAGAACCTAGTACTTGTATACTAGGTGTGACACAACAAATAGAGTATTAGTTTACACCAAAACTCATACTTACCCATTTATTTCAACCCAAAAGCTTAGTAGTTCTTGGAAAACGTCCGAAGCAAGGAAGGAACCATTCTTGTCCATTGTTTGGTAGTTTGGAATTGTGCGGTGATCCTAGGTGATTGGAGGCGTGGTTGCTACATTCCACGATTTCTAATTCTTGTAATCACAAAGATTAGGTATTCTATGAACTTTGTTATGGAAATCTATTCTCTTGAATTGTTTGAATTACTTTGTTATGACTTGTGTTTAGATATGATTGTTTTCATGGAGTAGTTTGTGTTATACTTGTGTGTTGAAATGTGATTAATCATAATAATGTTCTCAAAATGTGATGCATGTATATATGATCTTGTTTAAATGAGTTTGTTGGAAAAATACTAGTCTTGGATTGATTTGTCAATAAAACATGTTTTAAGAAAAAGGACCGAAAGGATTTCTCTTGTGTTTTATTCCAAAAGTGTTGTGACAAACTAGTATGGGGATATGGTGATTGACATCCACCATGTTTTGCTTATTAAAACAAGACTAGGAACGTTTTCATCACGAAGGGTCGAAAGATTCGTAAGAACAAATTTAATGAGAGCATGTTGCAAACAAATGGAATTTTATAGGATAATCATTGGGATAAGGACCGAAAGGATTACCTAAATGTTTTTGTTCTTAGAATGATTTTTACAAACAAATACCATGGTTGGGGAATCATTTGCTTATGATTTGTGCATCATAATAAGAGTATACACCAAACCTTTATGAACATTATCTATGGTTGATTATGAGACTTCACACAAGTATATATTTTATTCTTGATTCAGTATTTTCACTAGAACACTTATTCGAGAGAGCCTTGACAAGCTTTCTTGTTAGAAACTTTTAATAAAAACTATTTCAAAACAAAAATCCCTTGGGACGATCTCGACTTACCAAAACTTTACTATTGCGGACGAGTATACTTGCTCGTATGTGTTAAAAGGTTATCTGGTTAATTCGTGATTATAAATTTTAAAACTTGCACCAACCGGAGCACATCAATAATTTGTATCTTGCCATTAGCGACTTGATTTGAAACATTGAGAGAATCTTCACCTTTCCGATTCCTAGACATGTTCAAACGCTCTTGTCGAGCTTTCTCCTGCAAATTGTGAGGCTTCTCCCGCCCTTTTTTGAACCTTTTATGAGAAGATCTATTTGAAGAAGATACAACTTAATGTAACTACGATGACGCAACATAGCCTATTTTAAGAGTTGATTAAAGTGAGTTTAATAATCTAGAGAAAAATACATGGCCTAACGAGTAAAGATGTTAAATGTTGAAAGAAGATGATCAGGCCTACCACTAATGGAATCATCATGAAGGTCCGTACAGTATTTTCAAGTACATATCCATCTCTACAGATGAGCTTAAGGATTCACCATTGGCCATGTCTTCATCATTCCCCTCAAGATCATAGGTTATCCACACGTACTTGAAAAAACTCTAAAGCTTATTGTACTATAACAAAAGAAATATTTAATGCATCGAGTGTGTGATTAACACAAATATGATTGGTGCAAAACCGTCAAGTTATCTCACGCAAGCTAGCCACTGTGAATGACCAACCGTAAGAAACTCAAAGCAGTTCACACACCAAATGCAATTTAGATCGAGAGGAATATAGGGATTCTCGGTCGTTAAGTCCCACGGAGGATGAATTGGTGTTAAACAACTTCGGATGTCGAATAATCACTAAGGATAGTGATCGATAAGGATTTTGATGGATATTTATACCTAAAGAAAAGATTTACAAATTACAATGACTTAAATGCAAATTAAAGAAAATTAAAAGATAAAATATATTAAATAAACGCTATCACTATTTTTAAAATGATGAGCGTTTAAAACCTAAAACGTCGTTTAAATAAAATTACGTAAGCGTACAAAATAAAACGTGAGTTTTAAGAAATAAAAGGCCTACAAATATGAAAATGATATTTTACAATCCTAATAATAAAAGAAAATTATTAGAAAAAGAAAATTATTTTACAACTATTTATTTAATTATTATTAATTAAAACTATTTATTAAGTATTTAAAATGCACTAAAATATAAGAAAATACAAAATTAACCTAGAAAAATGAAATTATAACTTAGAAAAATCTAAAATATGATAAAACTTATTTTAAAACTGAAAATATATTTTTAGACTTTTATGTATTTATTATTAATTTAATACTATTTAAAACTAATTAAAATGCTAGAAAATACTATTTAAACCAAGAAAATTATGGAAAAATACTTTTTATGACTTTTATATTTATCTTAATCTATGAAAATTGAAAACATATTTTTTAAGCTTTTTCGATTTATTTGTATTAAAAGCTATTTAAAAGGATTAAAAACTATTTTAAATAAAGAAAAATACTAAACAATGATGGAAAAATCTGAAAAATTCAGGAAAATGCTAAAATATTATTCTAAGTTTATAAAAATATAAAAACATATGCTTATGTGGAGGAAAATGCAATCTGTGATGTATTGCTTATAAATAAGCGATTCAAAATAAGCTAAAATCCACAATTGGACACCAAATTAACACAGAAGCTAGGTTATGCTATATTAACTAAATACTAACCTATTCCAACCATCCTAAACTTCTGAAAAGCAGTTTAAGCTAAGAATTAAGCAAAGCAAAACTATTTTTATTTCAGAAATGGGACAACATGTTGGCTGAACTAAGGGTGGGGTCCACAGAGCTTAAGCTCAAAAGATTGACTGAAATGGATAGTCACCGGGTGGTGAGTGGTAAGGAACCAAGAACCACCAGTGGGGTCCACTGGTGTGGCTGTGGGACCCACCAAAGTGGTGGTGATGCCCATTGTTGTGGTGGTGCAAGGTGCACAGGCATGTTTCGAGAAGGGTCTCAAAAGAAAGCTAAGAATAAGCACTTTATAAGCTAATTGGAAGAGAGCTACTATTTTTCTAATTTAGTTAAGCAACTAAATTTTACTATCCCAAAAGGATTTAAGCTAAATCTTAATATTAAACACACAATAAAATTCTAAATTTTATTCAAAACCGCAATTAGAAAATTTTGACTTTTTAATTACACTAAAACTTTGACTTTTATGAACTTTTAATTGATTCTATGGATTGAATATGTTGTAATAAGCTATAATAAGATTGATTTAAGCTAGAGTACTAAATTATAAGCTACTTTGATGAATATGTATTCTAAAGTCTTAACAGTTAACAATTAGATGAATTTTAAAGCTTATTTTGACTTTTTTACTAATAAGGACTATGTTTTATGTTTAAATGAGCTATTAGAACTAATGTAACATGAAACACAAGAATCAATATTAAACATAAGCTAGAACACTTGTTTATCAAGAAATCCAAACATCCCTATATAAGGACCGCTTATGAAGATTTTCAAAGCAACCTTATTATTAAGACCATAAAACTAATTTAATAAACTATCTTATCATTATATTAATCCATAAAAGCATAAAATATAACTATTCATGCATGAAACACATATATGAAATTATAAATTAACAAGACTAAAATTATAAGCTCTAACTAATATTAAAGAACAAGCAACTGATTAAACTTATATTATCACTTAATAATACAAAAAACATAGAAACATGAAGATTGAAGCAAAGAACATACAATAGTTAAATGCTAAAATGAGTAAAAAGCTTACAAAATGGATTCCAAGTGAAAATAAGAACCAAGGATGAGAACTCAACCTATGGCTTCCCATAAAGCTCTATAACCAATAGCAATCCAAAATCAACACTGCTTCATTCTCTTCTTCATTTCTCATTGATTTTTATTTTTCTACTAATTTATTGGTATTTTGGGTATTTTACTTTTGAATTTAAACTGAGTTTTAAGGATTCTCGAAAGCTTATAAGCTTTTAATAAGAGCTTATATGAGCTTATTAGCACAAAACAACAACTACAAACATCATTTGACCATATTGAGATTTTTAACTTAAAATTGCATAAACCGAATTCAACTTGGAAATTGAAATTGAATACTTAAAAGGTTTATATTACAATGAAATTACATAACAAAGTACTTGGAAGCTTAAACATAAACTGTAATTTTAAAATTAACTAAAACGACATGAACAAAACTAAATTACACTACTTGGTCTTCTCCTCTGCTTCTTCTTTCTTATTTATTGACTTCATTCTGTTCCTTGTCGACTTCTAAACATTTCCCACCTCTTTCCAGCCCTTGGATCACTTGAAATCATCACAATCGTACATGTGTTATTTTTGGCGGGAAAAAGTCTTGAAGCAGGTTAACTACATTTAATGATATTTGGGGTATGTGGAGGTGGAGAAGTGATGGTGATGGGTAGGTATGAGCTGGAGAAAGTGGGTGGAAAGTGGTAGTGGTAGCGGGTGGCGGGGAATGAGTGGATACAGTGTTGGGGAAGAAGATGAGCAGTGGCGCGCTATGTTTTTTATTTTAAAATTGGGCTTGGGTTATGGATTGGGCGGGCTTGGTTGGGTTTGGATAAATAACAAAGGTCCGTTTGGTTTGGCTTATTAACACAAGGACCAAAATTGTAATTTGGCCAAACTTAAAGGACTGAAACTTGTAACATTTTCCAAAGTTATCACAAGGTTTAATCTTGCCAAGTTTCATAAGTCAAAGGACCATAATTGATAATTTTCATTTTACCCTTCCAGGACTAAATCGCCAAACTTGAAACTTGAGGGACCAAAATGTAATTTTCCAAAAGTTTATCATAAGGACCAATTTTGTCATTTATTAATAGTACAAGGTTAATTTTGATAATTTTCACTTTTAAATTAACCAAGGACTATATTTGACATTTTTCAAACTTTAGGGACTAAAGTTGTCATTTTGTAAACTTTAAACTTTAAAGGGTTTATTTTGACAACTTTTGAATCCCATGGACCTTAAATGACATTTTACAAGTTTTTGAATTACAGGGGACTAGTTTTGACAACTTTTGTAACTTGGGGACTAAAGCGCCAATTATGCAAACTTGATACGTTTTCACCGATTTTGGCATTTTGCATTTAAAACACATAAAACACTTATTTGTGATATTTTCATCATTTTGATGCATTTACGAGTGTTTTCGGATGTTTTGGCGATCTAGATAGTACAAAATGATGAGTATTTAGACACTCATCAATCCCCACACTAAGATATTGCTAGTCCCTAGCAATGATTTATGAAAAGTTAATGGATTTTATCTCTTTACCAAAAGCCATTACTTACGGAGTAGCCAATTGTTTTAGTTCAAGTAAGAACCTTGGTACAATGATAACCAAATGATTTTGAGCAAATCATAAGCTTTAAACGGTTTTGATTTGTCTTTACCGAGCCGTTTGCTTCGGACTAGCCAACTCTTAGATAAATTATCAATATTATCTTTGGTGAGTGATTACCAATTATGGATTTTCAATCGCCTTTACCACAAGCCATAAACTTGCGGGCTAGCCAACTTTTCACTAGTTAAAGATATGGTGAGTTGAACACCATACAATTTTGGGCAAATTGCAAGCCATAAGCGGATTTGAGATATCTTTACCAAGAGCCGTTTGCTCTGGATTAGCCAATCCTTATGTGGGTTAGACATGGTGGATGATTACCATTTGTTGTGTTTAGTACATAGTACTTCCACTAAATAAAAATTTTAAAATTTGGCCATTTTGGGGAAAAAGGGACTAAAAGGGTACATTTATGATCAAATTCGCGAATTTCCCCCACACTTAGAAATGAATATTGTCCTCAATATTCAAAGTACCTACTGTTATGCGAAACTTAGAACGTAAAAGATAACATTACTAGCTAAGTGTAGAAACACAACAATTATTCTCTTTTTAATATTTACAATTTTCATTCATTTTAAGATCTATATACAACATGTGGGCATCTCCCCACACTAAGGTGGTACACGGGTGAAAACCCATGTTTAACTCTTGTTTTTGATTACCGAGTCGCTAGCTTGACTCGACCCGAATTAATTTGTTCATGGGAAGTAAGTGGAAGAGACAATCTCCATCGGACTTTCATTCAAGATGTTTGTATAAACATTGAAGTACGTGAAAGTTCCACACCGATGAGATATACATAGAACCGCTCACAAATGATAAATGAAAATGCGGGGTCAAAGATAATGTCTTCATTCCGAAGGAGTGAAGAACAGGAGAAGCCACGGGATAGGTGAAGAAGAGAAAGAAAGTCATGATAATAATCTTGACTAACTCATCATCATCGAAAGGGAATTCATGATAGCATGAATTTCATCTTTTAAGCTCAATTGGTCTAGACATATCCGGGTGTGTCTAGATCAAAGTAGAGTTATCATACTCCGGTAGAGATATGATATGAGTGAGTTCACAGGAGAACTCCTCAAAGGAGAATGATTCATATTCGGGATTGATTTGAGTGAGTTCACTGGGAACTCCTCAAAAGTGAATGATTCATAATCGGGAGAGAATTATGAGAATGAGAAGTGGTAATACCACTAATCTTCTCTCCCATATGATCAAAATGGAACGTTTGCAATTCGGAATAGAATCATTGAACAAAAGTTCACTATCCTCAAAGGGATAGGATATGAAGTAGGCTTTTCATTAAAAGCCTCGATTCTAGAAATGAGAAGATTAACATTCAATAATGTAAGACGAAGAGCTTCGTCTTGGATTATTTCTTCATCATTCTCTTCTCCTAAGTCGACAAGCTCGAAGGTAATTCCCCACATAACTTATGTCTCCACAAGATAAAGAATAGTCCTCATCGAATCGAGAGAACATCTCAATATGATCATTTTGGAAGACAAGAGGAGGAGGATATCACACACATGATCAAGAATTCCTGTGACTCTCTCGGGATTGGGACAAGGTCCTCAACACTAGACTTTATGAATTCGTCCGATTCCTTTTCGTGAACAGTGTCAAGATGCTCGTCCCCATGTTCGAGAGAGTGAGTGGGAGCTTGGTGTGATGGCGGTTGCTTGAGAATGAATCTCAACTCTTTGGGATATCCACCGATGAACTTGATGAATCTTTATAAAATTGTAGGATACCAAGTGCATCCTCATCATCACCGTCATCGGGAATAAAATGAAATTGAGAGCTAGATCTGGCTGCTTTTTCTTTTGCAATTGATTCCTAATAGATTTTTCAAAAGCAATTTGGGAATTTATTTTAGCACCGCTTCTTGACTAGCAATTCTTCCATGGATTTCTCATGTGAATTTTGAATGACGGGACATTGTGGGAGTGGAGATTTGTCAAAACGGAAGGTTGACATTGATAATCATCATGAGGACCCCACAATATACACAAGAAAAAGCGGGAACATTATGAAATGTTGTTTTACTCAACTCCTCGGTTCTTTTCACCGACTCGAAGCTCTAGATAAGTGTCTTGTTGGGTTTCTTTGAGGAGTTTGAGTCATTTAACCTTGTGGAGGTTGGTCGTGATATGGATAGTCGTAATTGTTACAAGGAAATGGATTCCTGTTTGACAATCGAGTGAAATGGGGACCTCCACAGTTCTCACAACAAGAAAAGCTGTTGAGCTGGATTGGTGAATCATATGGATATTGGTCATAACCAAAGTTACGAGCATCACCGAAAACTGTTCATAGACAATCGTGTTTCGGATTGACATTCAAATCCTTGGTGAGGACCTCCACAAAATTCACAGCAGTTATGTTGATTATATGAAGATAAGTCGGGCTGTGGTGGGTAATTGGAAAAATTTGAGGGTCGTTAAATGAGTTCGGATTAGGATCATAATCAAATGAATTCCTCGAACCACAAAACAAACAACTCCGTTCGAATATCATTACCACACTGTGTACACGTACACCGGTGACATGGTGAACCAAAAGAGGCTCACCACAACCGACACAAGGAATAAACGATTCTATTTGAGAGTTATGAGAAGGAATCGGTTCATTCAAAGAATCAACAAAACCAACATGGTGATCCGAATGACTATTAAGACTCAAAGAACATTTTGAAAAATCCGGAGGTGGGACAAGTGGTGTGCTCGAGAGCTAGCAATTTCCACCACTTCCGTTATGGTCTCCGGTTACGGTTCTTGAGAAGCGTGAAGATTAGGCAAGTCATTCTTGCTAGTCACCGGTCTAAATTCGCATGTTTGCTTTTAACCGTAAATCGTGAAAGTGTAGGATCAATTTTAGGCGGCTTAGGAGCAATCGAGGGTTAGATCTTTGGATAACCGTAGGTTGGACGTGTTAGCACCTCCATTATCGGAGGAAGTACCGGTCCTTTGTCACCCTGGTTTCTCGTTCCATTTCCCTACGCAGAATTAATGGATCATTACGAACAACACGAATTCTTGACATTTGTGATAAAGTAGGAAGTTTTTCAACTTCGTTCCAGAATTCGTCGTAGTCGAGAGATTCCATGAGAATAGAAGAAGTTAGAATCAAATGGATAGAGGGTAAAGGAATAAAGAATCAAAAAGGGTAAGAGGGTAAAGATGAATATTTTTGGATTTTTGGATAAATATTTTGTAAAAACAAAGAATGAAAATATTTTTGGTGTTGTTAACACTTTAGGAAAAGTGTTAATGAACTTTTTGATTTTGATTAACTTTACAAAAAAACTGTTTACAAAAGGTGGTATATGTGCAAGAATGGATCTGAAAATGCTTAAAACACGCTTCTGACCTCCCGTGCGCCAAAATTTGATTGGTGCAAAACCGTCAAGTTATCTCACACAAGCTAGCCACTTGTGAATGACCAACCGTAAGAAACTCAAAACAGTTCACACACACAAATGCAATTTAGATCGGAGGAATATAGGGATTCTGGGTCGTTAAGTCCCACGGAGGATGAATTGGTGTTAAACAACTTCAGATGTCGAATAATCACTAAGGATAGTGATCGATAAGGATTTTGAGGATATTTATACCTAAAGAAAAGATTTACAAATTACAATGACTTAAATGCAAATTAAAGAAATTAAAAGATAAAATATATTAAATAAACGCTATCACTATTTTTAAAATGATGAGCGTTTAAAACCTAAAACGTACGTTTAAATAAAATTACGTAAACGTACAAAATAAAACGTGAGTTTTAAGAAATAAAAGGCCTACAAATATGAAAATGATATTTTACAATCCTAATAATAAAAGAAAATTATTAGAAAAAGAAAATTATTTTTACAACTATTTATTTAATTATTATTAATTAAAAACTATTTATTAAGTATTTAAAATGCACTAAAATATAAGAAAATACAAAATTAACCTAGAAAAATGAAATTATAACTTAGAAAAATCTAAAATATGATAAAACTTATTTTAAAACTGAAAATACATTTTTAGACTTTTATGTATTTATTATTAATTTAATACTATTTAAAACTAATTAAAATGCTAGAAAATACTATTTAAACCAAGAAAATTATGGAAAAATACTTTTTATGACTTTTATATTTATCTTAATCTATGAAAATTGAAAACATATTTTTTAAGCTTTTTCGATTTATTTGTATTAAAAGCTATTTAAAAGGATTAAAAACTATTTTAAATAAAGAAAAATACTAAACAATGATGGAAAAATCTGAAAAATTCAGGAAAATGCTAAAATATTATTCTAAGTTTATAAAAATATAAAAACATATGCTTATGTGGAGGAAAATGCAATCAGAGTGTATTGCTTATAAATAAGCAATTCAAAATAAGCTAAAATCCACAAATGGACACCAAATTAACACATAAGCTAGGTTATGCTATATTAACTAAATACTAACCTATTCCAACCATCCTAAACTTCGAAAAGCAGTTTAAGCTAAGAATTAAGCAAAGCAAAACTAGTTTTATTTCGAAAATGGGACAACATGTTGGTGATCTAAGAGTGGGGTCCACAGAGCTTAAGCTCAAAAGATTGGTGAAATGGATAGTCACCGGGTGGTGAGTGCTAAGGAACCAAGAACCACCAGTGGGGTCCACTGGTGTGGCTGTGGGACCCACCAAAGTGGTGGTGATGTCCATTGTTGTGGTGGTGCAAGGTGCACAGGGCATCATTTCGAAAAGGGGTCAAAAGAAAGCTAAGAATAAGCACTTTATAAGCTAATTGGAAGAGAGCTATTATTTTTCTAATTTAGTTAAGCAACTAAATTTTACTATCCCAAAAGGATTTAAGCTAAATCTTAATATTAAACACACATAAAATTCTAAATTTTATTCAAAACCGCATTAGAAATTTTGACTTTTAATTACACTAAAACTTTGACTTTTATGAACTTTAAATTGATTCTATGGACTGAATATGTTGTAATAAGCTACTATAAGATTGATTTAAGCTAGAGTACTAAGTTATAAGCAACTTTGATGCAATATGTATTCCTAAGTCTTAACAGTTAACAACTGAGGTAATTTTAAAGCTTATTTTGACTTTTATTACTAATAAGCACTATGTTTAATGTTTTGACTGAGCTATCTAGAGCTAATGTAACATGAAACACTAACAATCAATATTAAACATAAGCTAGAACACTTGTTTATCAGCAAATCCAAACATCCCTATATAAGGATTGTTATGAAGATTTTCAAAACAACCTTATTATTTAGACCTTAATACTAATTTAATACGTTATCTTATGATTATGTTAATCCATATAAGCATAAAATATCAATAATTCATTATGAAACTTAGATATGACAATTATACAATTTCAACTGTGAGAATACAATTATAAGCTCTAACTAATATCAAAGAACAAGTTAACTAATTAAACTTATATTATCACTTAATAATAAATTAAAACATAGAAACATGAAGATTGAAGCAAAGAACATACATATCTGAGCAAATGCTAAAATGAGTAAAAATCTTACAAAATGGATTCCAAGCTGAAAATAAGAACCAAGGATGAGAACTCAACCTATGGCTTCCCATGAAGCTCTATAACCAATAATGAATCCAAAATCAACACTGCTTGCTTCTTGATCATCATTTCTCTTGTCTTTTTATTTTCTACTAATTTATTGGTGTTTTGGGTATTTTTTATTTTGAATTTAAACTGAGTTTTAAGGATTCTTAAAGCTTAGAAAAGCTTTAATAAGAGCTTATATGAGCTTATTAGCACAAAACAACAACTACAATCATCATTCGACCATATTGAGATTTTGAACTTAAAATTGCATAAACCGAATTCGTACTTGGAAATTAAAATTCAATACTTAAAAGGTTTATATTACAATGAAATTACATAACAAAGTGCTTGGAAGCTTAAGCATACACTAGAATTTTAAAACAACTAAAACGACATGAACAAAACTAAATTACACTACTTGGTCTTCTCCTCTCTTCTTCTCTTTTATTTATTGACTTCATTCACTCCTTGTCGACTTCTAAACATTTCCCACTTTTCCACCTTTGGATCACTTGAAATCATCACAATCGTACATGTGTTATTTTGGCGGAAAAAGTCTTGAAGCGGTTAACTACATTTAATGATATTTGGGGTATGTGGAGGTGGAGGTGTGATGGTGATGGGTAGGTATGAAATGGAGAAAGTGTGGTGGTGAGGTGGTAGTGAGCGGTGGCGGGGAATGAGTGGATACAGTGTTTGGGAAGAAGATGAATGAGTGCACGCGCGGTTTTTTTTAAAATATGGGCTTGGGTTATGGATTTGGGCTTGGTTTGGATAAATAACAAAGGAGGTCCGTTTGGTTTGTAGCTTATTAACACAAGGACCATTTATGTAATTTGGCCAAACTTAAAGGACTGAACTGTAACATTTTCCAAAGTTATCACAAGGTTTAATCTTGCCAAGTTTCATTAGTACAAGGACCTCAATTGATAATTTCCATTTTACCCTTCCAGGACTAAATCGCCAAACTTGAAACTAGAGGGACCAAAATGTAATTTTCCAAAGTTTATCATAAGGACCAATTTTGTCATTTATTAATAGTACAAGGTTTATTTTGATAATTTTCATTTTTAAATTAACCAAGGACTATTTTGACAATTTTCAAACTTTAGGGACTAAAGTTGTCATTTTGTAAACTTTAAACTTTAAAGGGTTTATTTTGACAACTTTTGAATCCCATGGACCTTAAATGACATTTTACAAGTTTTTGAATTACAGGGGACTAGTTTTGACAATTTTTGTAACTTGGGGACTAAAGCGCCAATTATGCAAACTTGATACGTTTTCATCCGATTTTGGCATTTTGCATTTAAAACACATAAAACACTTATTTGTGATATTTTCATCATTTTGATGCATTTACGAGTGTTTTCGGATGTTTTGCGCATCTAGATAGTACAAAATGATGAGTATTTAGACACTCATCACAAAAGATGTGTTGGTCTATTGGTTATCATGTTTGTTAACATTGCCTAGAACCTAGGTTCGAATCTGTCTTTCTTCATTTTTGAACATAATACAAGAAGAAATCGGGAGCCACATTGCGGATGAAAAGCCTCCATCACACCCTTTAGAATCAAGAACCATATCTAATAAACCAATCGATAATGTCTTGACACAGCACACAATATCCTAATCCACTAAACTTGTTTAGCTCAAGATATAACAATGCAATCTTCCACCATCAACACCTAAATTCGATATGTTTCAAACACATTTATATTGAATAAAAAACGCATCTTGATCTAATTTTACACTATGTATACGGCCAATTCTTAACTTCAAACGCATAACAATCCATATCTTATTCATAAATTTTAACTACTTTTTAGTATATATTTTTCTACTAAAACCTACAAATAAAAACCACAAGTCATACCCGTCCATCGGACGGGTTTTGACACTAGTATATATATATATATATATATGGGAGAGTTAACGTGAGATCAAACTTAAAGTTGTAAAAATAAGATCAAGTCTAAAAAACCACTAAAACATTTATAAATAACAATTTTAGCAATAATACACACAAAAATAATATTTTAATACAAACTAACATTTTAGCAACTAATAACCAAATGATACATGAGTTTGGATTAGTGATACACCTGATACACAATACACTAATAAATATTCCAAAATCTGATACACATACAAAAACCTGATACACATTACACTTCTAATCAAAGTGTATCATTTAGGTTTTGTAAATTTTAAAAAGAAATCTATCGAAAATTTAACAATTTTAGTTGTAGTTAATAAAAAATTTATTTTTGTTATAAAGAGAGCGTCGCTTGTGAAATTTTAGTTGGATCTCATTTTAACAACTTTAAGTTTGATCTTATTTGATCTAGATTATATATATATATATATATATATATATATATATATATATATATATATAAATTTCAACAAACAAAACAACTAAACATAACATCCCCACTGAGATGAACAATATAAGAATTTGGGGGTCTTCAATGATCTTTAAGAATATGTCGTCGACAAAAACGTGATTCCCGAACCTTTCCACTTGAACCTTGAACTTAGGCAAACAATGACTTCCCAATTACAAATAAAGACTACAGGGTAGGCTAAGGTGTATGGGTGTAACGAAATATGTTGGGTGATCAAAATAAAAGGAATGACTCATAAGGGTGTATCTAAGGGTATCTTGCACTAAAGGTGAGTGCAACAAAGGGTATAACATGGGGTCAAGAAGTCGAGGTGATTAATCGATAAACACACAATGATGGGCTATTTGGGTGATAATCCTATAATACTGTCTTCTTAAACTGAAAAGTCCAAATACATCGAGTTAACTCAACATACCTCGTCTATGGTCTCGAAATGATGCAAAGGCCGAGTTCTAAAGTTTACAAGCTACCGGCACACTAATAATTTGGTGGATTTGGGGTAAAAATTTGGAAACGGGTAAGGCTAATCTCACCATATAATATCAAGGGTTATAATGTGCTCGGCTAAGGTCTAATCTAGTTAGGTTAAGAAAAACATGTCAAAATTTTAAAAATGGCATACTTTTTCAAAATAAACTAGAAAAACGAGGGCAAAATAAAGTTGAAGAGATAATTCTACTCCCGTCCCCCCACTTGAAATGCACAAAGTCTTTTTTGTACTAAGCGTTAAATAAAGGTGAAGAGAAAAGTAGAATTAGAGCGAGAACTTCCCTGAAATTTGCTCCAAAAAGAAAGAAGGTTCACGAAAAGAATCGTGCCTTCGCATAAGAATTCACGAGCAAACTTCAACCCCTGAAATCGCACTACCGACAAGCATAATTCTAAAAAAGATAAAGAAAAATGAAAAAGAAACCTAACTCACATTCGTAGGAATCGCGGTTGCATTTAGCGTATGCAACAAGCCTTTTAAACCACTTGGTGTCCCAAGTGGACGAGTGTAGTCTCGTGAGGGCTTACAGAGAACATACCCACAAAGTTCATTTAAAAACTAATACAAGGTTATTGTGTTTAAAAAGAAAGAAGCGTTAGAGGATAGTTACGTCAGAACCCCTATAAGGAGTTACCGTAATTAAGTAAAACCCGCGACGCTATAGAGTGTAGTTACTGCGTAATTGTTGCATGGGATTACCGTAATTGACAATGCTCGAGAAACTATCAGAATAGTATGTTACGGCGTAACCATAAGAATAAGTTACGCCGTAACTATGGACAGATCAGGTCCCCGTTCAGCAACAACTTTTCTCCGTTTTCCTTCAAAAATGGTTAAAAACACAAAACCCAACAGAAATGGAAATAAAACAAATGAAAGGGATAATTCGGGTTGTATCCCGAAAGAGCACTTTGTTAATAAAAATAAGCCGTTAAAACGTTTATTTATATTTTACGATCTTCTAATGTTTTGTCGATAACAAACGTAAAATCATTTTAACGAAACAAATAAAATACGTAAATAGTTTGAGTTAATAGTTTCCTAACACACTTACGTTTTCACATAAAACACTAAAACAAGTATAAGTGTTTTTATGATTTAAATACATATGTACAACAACTAGTGTTTACATATTGGGTAAGCATATACTTAAACTAAGTATACTAAAATGGGTAAAAACAAGTATATACTAAATGGGTAAAAACTAGCAAATGGTATTGACCCATAACCCATGGTTTTATATATACCACTTAACCAAGTTCATTGTATCTAGAAAAGAAAACCATGGATCAACCCATGACCCATGACCCATAACCAAAAATACCCATGGGTAAAGAGGAGCGCCCACGGATCCTCGGCTTTGTGCTAGCGGATCCCAGTGGAAGGGATCCGTGGGATCCGGGAAACAAGAGAATTTTCTCTATAAATGAGAGCCATTTCTTCCTTTATATTGATCTTTTACACATACTTCCCAAAGTATTCTAACCTCTAACCTCGGATCTAAGTGATCTATGTAGTTTGTCTTTTGTTTTTGTGTGATATTCTAGGTTCCTCTTATAGGAAAGATCACCACTTCTTGAAGACGTGCAAGCTCAAGTCCATGAGTTGCCATGCTTCGTCATCATCAAGACAACTAAAGTTCTCTTGTTGATAGTTCTTCCTTTCTCCATAGATGTTTGGTTGAAGGCATTAGTGAAGAATGCCGAAAGTGTCAAGATGAAAGCATTAGTGAAAGGTGCTCATCATCCGTGTAAAAGCATTAGTGAAGAATACTAAAGGTGTCAAGACAAAGGCATTAGTGAAGGGTGCCAAGCGTTGTGTCAAAGACATTAGTGAAGGATGCCGATGAATCAAATCAAGTAGCATTTGGGAAGAATGCTTAGGTCGTATAATCGATGAGGTGCATCGTTATACATATAAGTATTTGTTTATTTACAAGGATGGTGATATCCTTGATGGTGTTGTAACAAGGAGTAGATCTCCTTGAGATTAGGTGTTGTGTCGTGAAGGATAGTAGTTCCTCCATAATAATGGAACTAGGTGCTTAGCCTAGTACCTAATAAAGGGTAGGCGACGTTGTGAAGGTGTAGTTCACCTAAGGTGTGAAAGAACTCGGTGGTTAGCCTAGCACCGTATAAAGGGTAGGCGACGTTGTGTTAGGTGTGGTTCGCCTTGGTGTGAAAGAACTCGGTATTTAGCTTTGTACCGAAAAGGTTAAGCGATGTTGTGAAGGCTTCTCCGCCATAAGGAGATTGGTGTAGTGTTTACGAACTCTCGAGTAGGTGACTCGAGGAGTGGAGTAGGGCAAGGAAGGTGTCCTTGTAGCCGAACCACTATAAATAACTTGTGTCGTGGTGATGTGCTTCTTCTTTATCTTTCATTACACGCTTATATACTCATCTATCAACGTCCAACATAAACAACCAAATAGATTGACATAAGTCGATCTAAACATTTAAAAGGAAGTTTTAAATTGGTAAAACTATTCAACCCCCCTTCTAGTTTTCCACAATTGGTATCAGAGCTTCGTTACCAAGTTTCTTAGAGTATGTTGTACTTTAAAAACTTGATACGATCCATGTATGTTTGAAAACTACAAAGAAGGATTGTTTTTGTCATATTTAAAAAAAAAATCAGTATATTGTTTATTGTTGGACAATGATAGAATGCTCTAATATTTTTTTCTCTCTTAAAGCATTATCCATAATTGGATTTGGAGTTACCAAGAAAATGATAAGGAATTTATCTAAACAGTTTAGATTGTAAAATTTGGTTTTGTGCACAAATTGCAAATTGCAAAGCTGTTGTGTACTTCATGGTAGATACGACGTATCCCAGAAGTGGGTGGATACGGCTTATGAGATGATATGGTTGATACGGGGTATCCCAAAAAAGTGGGATACGGTGTATCGAATGACATGGTCGATACTGTGTATCCTAAAAGTATGATACAACGTATCGACTATGATGAAAATAAATAAATAAATAGATTTTTAGTATGGGCGTTTCAAGACACTACACTATAATTTAATGAAAACCAAACTAAAGTAACGAATTTACCTTAAGAAACCGTCAAACGTTTTGAAATTCTTATGGTTATTAGTCAGATTGATGATGGTAGGCTCGCTGCTTCTAAGTTCAGACCACAATTTCCATGCCCTTTCAAGATTTCTTTCCTCTACCTTAACTCAATGGTCCATCTATTTGGAATTAGAAACAAAAAACAAACCTTAAATTTTGAAATTACAACTGAAATTGTTGTCAAACAATATATTATGGTGCAATTATTGATATAAAAAAGATTACCTCAGTCAAAAAAGCCAATGTCTTAGGCGCGTGTGAATAGGATCGATGGTTCCATTTGCAATACCTTTTGCAATATCACCGGCTATTACAGTAATGTTAAGACAAATATAAAAAATAGAACAAATTACATGTTTGGTCCCTATGGTTTGCTCAGATTTCATGTTTAGTCCCGTTTTAATTACACCAAAAAATACCTATTTTTGAAACCTTGCACTCATTTAATCCCTATTTTGGATGGGCCGTTATTTATCCGTTAAGTGTTAAGATAATATGTGTCCGTTAGTCCGTCCGTTAATATTTTTTGCACCATTAGTCCTCATTTTTTAAAATGAAATAAATACTCGTTTTTATTCATTTTCGTCCATCTATTTTACGTTTTTGTTTGTTTTTTACGTTTTCGTCTATTTTTTTTACGTTTTCGTCAATTTTTTTACGTTTTCATCCGTTTTTTACGTTTTTGTCCGTTTTTAAACGTTTTCATTTGTTCTTTTACGTTTTTGTCCGTTCTTTATAATTTTTCATCCATTTTTTTACATTTTCGTCCGGTTTTTTACGTTTTTGTCCATTCTTTTTACGTTTTCTTCTATTTTTAAACGTTATCATCTGTTTTTTACATTTTCATTTGTCTTTATACGTTTTGATCCATTTTTTTACGTGTTCGTCTGTTTTTTTACGTCTTCGTCCGTTTTTTTACATTTTTGTCCTTTTTTTTACGTTTACAACCGTTTTTAAACGTTTACGTTTGTTTTTACGTTTTTGTTTGTTTTTAGGTGTTCTAGTCCCTTTTTTATGTGTTATTCCATTTTTTTACATTTTTGTTCGGTTTTTTTTATGTATTTTTATGTTTTTATCCGTTTTTTTTTACGTTTTCATATGTTTTTTTTTAACTTTTTCCTTTGTTTTATATGCTTTTATCCATTTTCACATTTTTGATTATTTAAATATGGACGAAAACGGGCAAAAACATAAAAAAAAAAAGAGACCAAAACGTAAAAAACAGTTGAAAGCGGATAAAAATGAACGAAAACGTAAAAAATGGACAAAAACGTAAAAAAAAGTAGATGAACACGTAAAAAACGGACGAAAACGTAAAAAAAATAAAAACGTTTAAAAACAAACGAAAACGCAAAAATGTCTAGAACAGACAAACGTACAAAAATGACCAAAATGTAAAAAATGGAAGAAAACGGATTAAAATAGACGAAAACGTATAAAAACAGACTAAAACGTATAAAAACAAACGAAAATGTAAAAAAATCAGATGAAAACGTTTAAAAACGAACAAATATGTAAAAAATGGACAAAAACGTAAAAAAGAGGATGAAAACGTAAAAAAATTGACGAACGTGTAAAAAACGAACGAAAACGTAAATAAACGGACGAAAACATAAAAAAACAAATGAAAACGTTTAAAAAACGGTCGAACACGTAAAAAACAAACGAAAACGTAAAAAATAGACGAAGACGTATAAAACGGACAAAAACGTAAAATAAATACAGAAGAAAACATAAAATGGACTCAAACGTAAACAAACGGACGAAAACGGGAAAAAACGGATGAAGACGTTTAAAAACGGACGAAAACGAAAAAAAATGGATGAAAACATTAGCAAAAAGCGAAAACATAAAAAAAAAGGACAAAATGTAAAAAAAAACTGATGAAAACGTTTAAAAACGGACAAAAACGTAAAAAAATGGACAAAAACGTAAAAAACGGACGAAAACGTAAATAAAATGGACGAACACGTAAAAAACGGACGAAAACGTAAAAAAAGAACGAAAAAGTAAAAAAGATGGACGAAAACGAATAAAAACGAGTTTTAATTCATTTTAAAATGAGGACTAATGGTGCAAAAAATCTGAACGGAGGGACTAATGGGAAAATATTGTTTTAACATTTAACGGATAAACTAACGGCCCATCCAAAATAAGAACTAAATGAGTACAAGGTTTCAAAAATAGGTATCTCTGATGTAATTAAAACGACTTAAGGACTAAACATAAAATCTGAGCAAACCACAGGGACCAAACGTGTAATTTTTTCTAAAAAATAAATCAAATAACATATATACAAGTATGACAAAATAGTAACACTAATGAGGATATCGGGCAAGAAAAGGTAAATCCCTGCCTCCTTCTGGTGTTGTAAGATTGACCACACCTTCCACGCGTGGGTCAAACACGAGATGGTGTTTGTATGTCATGTAGGCCTCATACACCAATTCTTCAAAATTATGTAAACCTTGTAACCGTTGATTTAGTTTTAGTTTTGCCATCGTCTGATTGTAGTCCTTATTCTTAAGGTGTTTAAGGAGTTTTTCATGATCAAACTTAATGCCCTTAAAGTAATCGCATCCGTTCAGGACGCAATACAACCTTATTTGATCAGCATCCAGCATAGAGAAATCGTTCAGTTCTTTTCCTTTCATCTTGGCAAGAACCGTTTCGTACTGACCCAACATTGATCGATCGAAGTATTGAACAGAGCCCTCTTTATCCAACGAGAAAATAACCTATGCCATTAAAATAAAAGGAACATCAACAATCACAATGATAGAAACAAAAAAGAAACTTGCTATAACACGTTTGGGTCAGATCATGATTCGAGTCATCAATGATCCAACTAAATGGGATCATGATCCGATTCATGATCCAACTAAGTAAATCACGATTCCACCCGCGATCCAACTAATTTAAACGAATGGATCATGACCCGGGTCGACCCATTTAACTCATAGTTCTAAGACCCTAATTCTATTCATGTTAACCTTACCACTACGGTAAAAAATGCACGAATCATAAACTACTAAAATGTCGCTAAAAAGGTTTAAAGTGTTATAAAACTGTTTTATTTATAAAACAAAAAATCCATTAAACTACTCATCCAATAAGCAAAAATTATTAAAATTATTAAAACAAAAATTATCTAAAAAAAATCCAATGATAGTTTAAAAATCCATTGACAAAAATTAGAACAACAAAAAATTATTAAATTTTATAATGGTTAAAATCTGATCATAGTTTTAAACAAAATAAATGATCCATTAAACTACTCATCTCTTGTTTAGAACGATACTAAGGGTAGCAAGTATGGGCAATAAGCAAGAGTCACTAACTGATGTCTTGTTTAGAGGTTACAAGTTACAAGTGGTTAACTTTTTTTTTCTATATCGAGACTTCTATGGTTTAACTATAAAAAAAGTATCCAGTTGGTATGTGCTAAAACACATACCATTTCTTTACCAAAATAGACCCAAAAAAAGAGTCGTTTATTGCTAATATATGTTGGTTTCTTGAGTTTATGCATGTGCAGGTACGAATATGACAAAACAGACAAAAAAAAGCAAAAACCAAAGAAAACCGAGCACGAGAGAAAGAAGAGTGCAAAAGCCGATGCCGGGATGCTATTTTACGGGTTTGGATGCTCAAAAGTACAAAATACGATGTCTTGGATCATGTTTGGGAAATTTACACTTTTCACCCCTTACATTACCAAAATTACACCATTGGTCCTTTGAAATTCATTAATTAGCAAGTATGATCCTTATGGTTAAATCTTGTTCAATTCGGATACAAATTATTGTCCAAGTCCAAAACTAAATCAACCCATCTAATCCTATAACACCATTACACCAAATCCAATAACACCTTCCTTACCCTTAAAGCCCAAAACAAAACCCCCATCCATGTTATTAACCCACCGGTCAACACCAGTCACACAAGTGAAAGAAAAATAAAAAAATACCCCTGAAAACACAGTACGCGCCTAAATCTCAACCATTTACCCTGCTACACACACGAGTTACCCCCGTACTTAAAAAGCTTCTAGAAGAGTCTGACTTGTCAGAAGCCATGTTGGAATGACAGCGTGGACGAATGGAGGAATCTTAAAGGATGAAATCAAAGGGAGTGATGTGGGATGTGAATCAATGGTGTGGATTAGAGAGACTAGAAGCATCCCAAGCCATCTGCTCAGCTATATAAGCCTTGCTCATCACAATTGATAGATTGTCCATTTTTCACGTCTTAGAGAAATGTTACCAATTTTATTTTCTTGTCATTTAAATTCAGTTAGTTTGTAGTTAAGTTGTTGTAATTGTTGGAAAACTTGTGAATAAGATATCGAGTCTCGAAATACAGGGACTTGAATGGAACATTTTGGAAGAATACAAAAGCCTGTACAAAAGCTTGTTGTTACATCTTTAGTTGTAACAGACTTTTGGTTCTCATGAGTATGTTAATGACAATTAATAAGTTTAATGGTGGTCATTGCATCGGTTACAAATTATACAATATAAATGGCATGGATGTCATATCCGGCAGTACAACATACTGTTTCCGATCGTTGTACCCTGGGAAATAGACGCCTAATGGACGGCGAATCTGTTTTAAGGGAAGCGTGTTAAACACGTGCCTCGATCACGTTATTATACGGTTTCATCTAAATTTCTGTCTCATTATTTTATTTTGTGTATGTTCATACTTTTGTTTACAGATTTATGGTGTTGTTGCTTTGTATCATAGTTGCGATTTCTGATTACAGGTATCCTTATACTACAATCTTAAAACAGATTCTTTTTGTTGACACCATAGTTTAATCAGAAAAGAGCAATAAGATGTACCAAAGCACAAAATGTTTGTATATTTAACTGCTTTCATTTGCAAAATTATATGAAAACATCTATGCTGAAACCATGTCTTGGATGGTATTGATTCACCGATTTTTTGAGAAGAAAAGTGTTTGATTTTTAAAGCATAAATAAACTTGAAAGAATTATGGTTTTGAAAATGATTCACATATTTAATGTGAAATTGGAATTCATTGGGTTTTATTAAACAATTGTGCTTACTCGATCAAGATTAAAATAAAAAAAAGAAAAGTTTACATTTGGTACTATTGGTGGTGCTAGTGCTTGTTTCTCACGTGTTAAAGTTTTTTAAGCTTGAGATTATTGATACCATTTGTTATTTGTGATCAATTTGAGATGATTCAACCTTGTGAATTGGCAAGAGATTTATATATGTTACAAATTAGTTATAATAAATGCTTCCGTAATTTCATTATAGAGGTTGCTCCAAAATAAGTCTAAATTTCCCTTCTTAATTGGGGTTATATATGTGATAAAATTATATGTATGAACAGGTTGTGTCCAGTTTTTACATATCTTGGTCATATTCTCATTGAATTTTGGTCTAGATGTCGATACCAAGTGTTGTACATAATTTGTATGATAAACATGTTGCTTGCCTATTTTTATTTTAACATAGGTTTTTTGGATCAGCTTTCATAGGTTGTTTCTTGCAGAAATTTTATGCTTATATTATGCATATTTTTTGGCTGTTTGGATTAACCATATTAAGTTGTTTTGTGCAGAATTTATGATTAATTTTTTGCAGAATTTTAGGCCATTTGGATCAGCTTTATTGAATTCCTTCTTTGCATAAATTTTATGCTGAAAAGTGATTTAAAATGGTTGTTTGGCTGCTACCTTTCCTATGTAGTGAACTGATCTTCAAAGGGGTGTTTGGTACAATAATTTTTTATGCAGAAAATTGCCATTTTAGTGACCGAATTTTATGCGAAAATTGGTTGTTTGTTCTTGAATTTTGTGCGAAAAGTACCTTTAAAAAGTCGTTTGGTACTAAAACTTTTATGCGTAAAATTGGAATTTTGTTTGTCAAATTTTAGACGAAAATTGGTCGTTTGGTCGATTTTTATGCGTAAAATTAGCCTATTTGTTGTTGAAATTTTAGACGTAAAATCGGATTTTTGGTGCTGATTTTTATGCGAGAAAGGTAGCCTTTTGTTGTTGAAATTTCTTTGCTGAAAAGTGACTTTAAAGGGTTATTTTGTTGCTGAAGTTTTTTGTGCAGAAAAATAAAAAAAAAATAAGAAAGGGTTGTTTAGTTGCTGAAATTTATGTGCTGAAAAGTGACTTTAAAGGGTTGTTTTGTTGATGAAGTTTTGTGCATAAAATAAATAAATAACTTTAAAGAGTTGTTTGTTTGCTGATTTGTTATGAAGTAAAGCGATCTTTGAGGGGCTGTTTGGTTTCTTAAACTTTTTTTAAAGTGAACTTTAGATGGTTGTTTGGTTGCTCAAAAGATTGGGGGTAAATTTATATGCATAAGATTATTAAAGGAATTTGTTTCCTGATATCTTATCAAATGAGATGAACTTAGTCCGTTCAAAAGCAAAATGGAGGTGGGTCGACACGGGTGCTACCCATCGTGTATGCTTGAAAACGAGTCTCTTTGGTTCTTTTAAGGAGGCTAACAAAAGCGAAAACACTTCGTGTGTAATTTAACCGCCACTGACTTCCTCTCATGCATATATGAAGGTAACATATGACGGTTTAAATTGAATGCATATGTAGATGACAACAAACTATGTTGGTTTATGTAACTAACTGGAATGGTCTAATTGTCATCCAAAGTGAGGTTTTGTCCATATCGTGCATTGGACATATTTTAAGCATGTGGAATGGTTACTTGTTAATATTTGTGATCATAGTCACATAATAAAATTGGGATTACATATGATTATATGATCTCAAATGAATTTGGATGACATGTTTTATGTGTACATAAGTACCGATGTATGGGATCCACCCAAAACATTTGTGGCTTAAGATAGTAATTGAATCTCATAAGTAATTTGTCTCACGAAAGAATGTTAGTAGCTAAAGCAATGAATAATCAGAATGATGCATCTTCTGTTCATATGCTTAATTCCTTGGTCTAAAGCATGCTAGACATGGAAATAGTTAATTATGATATGGAAAATAATTAACGTGAAACATTCAAAGAGTGTATACACAAATATGAAACTTGTGTGGTGACAAATTACTAATGTTATTGATATCATACACTAAACAAAGTATCTTTTAAACGAGATAAAAGAGTATCTTTTAAACGAGATAAAAGTTGAAAGGAGAACATTTCTACAATATTCTTGAGATAGGTTCAATGTGGGGGATTCCGGCCCAGCTAGAGTTCAAATGACACCAATCAAAATCTATTCAAAATAGAGATGGAGGTGTTACCCATTTGAAATACTCATGAATTATTGGTAGAACCACATTTACAGTTTAGAGCAAAACGTAACAACTATTTGATTGGTAATTAATGTTATTAATGACCATTTTTGAGTGGCTATGTATACACTCTTGAAATGACCACTATATTTTGGATGTCTTCTAGACATAAAATATAGCTAGGTCCACGATGGAATATAATTTTATTGCGATAGATAAATTTGGATAAGAGACAAAATGTCTATGTTTAATATGAGATGACGCACCAACATCGCCTATAATGGTAGTTGTATACATTGTGATAACCATTAAAGAATTGGCAAAGCTTATATCACAATGTATAATGGTGAGTCAAGACATTATGTCAATACGACAACTACTCTCAACATGAGTTATTATTTTGACAATGTGAAGTCAAGTGATAACAATGCGGATCCGCTTATAAAAGGCTTAATTGGAGAGTGTTACCAAGTCGTGTGGAGGAATGGGACTAAAGCCCCGGAAAAGTTTATATGAAGGAAAACCTAACCCAGCTGACTGGAGATCCCAAGATCTGGGTTCAACAGGACAACCTAATTGTATAAACTGAGGGAGATCATTGTGGGGGAGTAATCAATTCTCCATCCATATAAGGGAGTTTGTGAACTTCCTAGTCCATTCCTATAACAGTGACAATATGAGGATAAGCTTATCGCTTTTAATGATTCGATTGGAATCACCTATGTGAGGGAGAAGTGGGGTCGCTTCGAAGGGAAATGTGTGGGGCGCAATTCCTAAAAGCTTTCGCAGAACCAGGCTAGTGTTCACGACCATAACGAACACAACTATAAGGATTTGACTATGTCAGGGAGAGTCCTGTGTGAACTTATATTGTCGTCTATATAAATAGCAGATCAGTTCAAAGACATCGCGTTCTACTGGCAGCTAGTAGGCTAAGTATATTTCATAAGGGAAGGTTCAAAGGGTTACACCTACCTATCCTATGCAGGATTCAACTGTTGAGAATTTCATTGGAAATTTGTGTGTTTTCGAGTCGATCTTTATTCATGTGGGGGATTGTTGGAAAACTTGTGAATAAGATATCGAGTCTCGAAATACAGGGACTTGAATGGAACATTTTGGAAGAATACAAAAGCCTGTTGTTACATCTTTAGTTGTAACAGACTTTTGGTTCTCATGAGTATGTTAATGACAATTAATAAGTTTAATGGTGGTCATTGCATCGGTTACAAATTATACAATATAAATGGTATGGATGTCATATCCGAAATACAACATAGTCTCGATTCCGATCGTTGTACACATCAAATAGATGCCTAATGGAAATTTCGGCATGGATGTCATTTCCGCAAGGGAACATACGTGTTAAACACGTAGCCTCGATCACGTTATTACATACGGTTTCATCTAAATTTTCATCTAAATTTTTGTCTCATTATTTTATTTTGTGTATGTTCATACTTTCGTTTATGATTTATGGTGTTGTTGCTTTGTAGCATAGTTGCGATTTCGATTACGGTATCCTTATACTACGAATCTCACTTTTATAGTAGTAATTGTTAAATGCAAGTTACATTTTCAATTCAAGTTCATTGTTTCTTAATTTCTAAATCAGTGGTTTTCTATTTGAACAACTCTAAGTTTTGTTAATTCTAGCTCACATAACCTCTCTTAAGCTTATGTGAGTTAATCTCTGTCCCAAGATTGATTTAATTCCAAGTTTTGCAAAAAGTCAGCAAAAGTCAACTTTTCCAAGTAAAAACAGATTCTCATTTTAATGTGCTTTGAGTTGAGTTTTAGGATAGTTTGATCATTTCATATTAGACATCTCAGTTTACATTTGGTTTTCATAGTTAAAGTGCTTATGGTTCAATTTAAGTAGTGTTTGGATTAAGACAACTTTTTTGGATATTTAGTCAAAGTTTCATGGTAAAATTAATTTGAGAAGTTCTAATGTTGATTTTAAAGCTTTATTGATCATGTTTTTAAGTTTGTAATCTAAGTTTTTAATTTCCAATAGTTTTTCTTAAATCTGTCTTCAATTTCATTTTTGCCAAAAAGTAGTTTTCTGACAGTTTTAGCAAGCCATTTGAGTCATTTTCAGTTGTGATAAAAATTTGTAAAAATAAAAAAAAAAATCATTTTCAGTAGCTGGTTTCATAATTCCCAAAAGGAGAAAAATCAAAAAAATAGTTTATTTACTTTGTTTGTAGCTCAAAGTTGGGGGTTTGGATGTGAGTTCCCCTGCACCATCAGTTTATCATTGGCTTAGTGAGTTTTTTCTATCATGCTTTTCTGCTATTTCATTTGATAATTTAGATTGATTTTTGCTTCTTTGTTATCCCATAGTGTAGATCTTATCTGTTTTCCATCTATTTACCTTATAGAGCTTCTTAAGTAGTACTTATTTTGAGTTGCAATTAGTCCCCTAGTTTGCTCTTAGATGCTGTGCATCTGCTGTTGAAATCCCAGATTCTGTTGCCAAATAGTTAGGATTATAGACTGCTCACTTGTTTAATGTGTTGATGATTTTGTCTCTTGAGGTAGTAACTAGTATAGTGTTCACTGTGTGCCTCCACTAGGTCCTTAGCAGCTTATAACCATAGCTTATTAGGTCTGCTTGTTCCCCTCATATCTGCACATCAGGTCCCTTTAATCCCCAATCTGCTTTTACTTCTGATTTTTAATTTCTTCATTTTAGATCCCTTTTTGCTGAAATTTTTGATTCTATCACTTTGGTTGGTGGTTGTTTACTAGGTAATTTTAGTTTATTTTTTTGATTTTTATAAGCAAGCTTAATTTAGGCTTAAAGTAGGCTGTTCAGAGCCGTTTGGAATTTAGAGCTAGAACATGTTATAGTGCTTTAATGCTTGTAGCTTGAGCTTATTTGACCCATATCAGTTGCATTAGCTTAGTATTGGTTATTTTAGGTTAGTTTGAGCCTGTGGTAGCTTTTTGTAGCTTTTTATAGCTTATAGCTTATTTCCTTTAAGCTCCTCATAAGCAGTTCTAGCCCAAATCATATCTCCTGTGATCCCAAGTAGTTTATGTTATTTTTCCCTGCTTCTCAGTATTATTTTAGAATTTTCTAGAATTTTTCATATTTTTCCATGCTCTTTTGCTATTTTTCTGCATTTTAATTCATTTTTAAGGCATTTTAATTAGCTTTTAATTATGCTTATTGTGTAGTTAATAATATATACTGTTATTAATTGTTGTTTTAGGATTTTGCCGTTGACCTTACCTGTAGAAGTAAGCTAAGATTGGTTTATTACCTTAAAAAAAAATTGTGAATACCAATAAGGAAGTATTGTTTAGGCAGACGTGTTTCGGATGGATGTTTGACATAGAACAAATGAGAGAGTCATGTATTTTATTACATTATATTAGTTTATGTCAAGTTGAACCTGAACCGGGAGACACGGAAGTTGTTCCATTGAGGTATCGTGTAGGAGATTTTGAGTTGAGATTTGGTAGAGAGAATTTTGTTTAGTAACTGGCTTGAGATTTGGGGTTGATTTTCAAGACAAATATAAAGATGAACCTACTCCTCTTAGGAGACGTGTTTTTGACTCACGTTATGATGGATGTTCGATAACTGTTGGACTGTTGAATAATTTTATTTTAAGCGATGCCTTTGATAAGCTTGTCGATATCGATGCCGTTCGTGTTAGTTTGCTAGGGTTGTTGGAGCTGGTATTGTTAGGCCACGAGGTTAATTACGTAGTCCCCCCATGGTGCATGGCTTTAGTAGATAATCTTGATGCTTGGAACATATATCCTTGGGGTTCGTGACGTGGTCGACATTGTACAGTCGCTTAGTTGGTGCGAGGTTCACGTCTTGAAGCTTTTTTTGTGAAGCCACGACCACCGCCCGACGCCGACGCAGAAGGTAAAGAACCCTAAGTATACGCTGAAGGGCTTTACATGGGCCTTTAAGGTATATATATATATAATTTTAGTTTTTGTTGTTTATGTATATATACAATGTTAAAGTAATTAACCAATTATTTTTTTATAGACGTGGATTTTGGAGACTTATCTAGACAAGGCACTTGATTTTTTTAATCGTCACGAGCTCCATCCGAGAGTGTGTGCTTGGCGTTACAAGCGCCGCTTAAACGTTGTTACCTGGATAGTTTATTGGTGAGTTGTTATTTAATCATGCCATTTAGTTTTTAGTGATTCATAACAATATTCGTATTTGTTGTTATATAAAATTTAGGTAGCGGAACCTACATTAAGACTTGTACCCGATGCATATGAGTCCGAAAGGGTTGGTTCCGTGATAGCATGGCATTTTTGAGGCGTAGTATCGAACCACCACCAATACCCCACTTTCGCACCAATATAGCCGTGACGATGTTCCGATTCGTTTATCGTCATTTGACGGAACTAGAGGATTTGACAAAGGCTCGGGATGCCAAGATAAAGGAACACGACACAATGTTCCAAAAATATTTGGTTTCTTTAGTAGATTTAGTGGTTTCCGAACGCGGTATGTTTTATTTGCATATTTTTTGTTGCTAATCATTTGTTTTAAAATTACTAAACATTATAATTTTGTAATCGGGGTTTCGCACGGGATGAATCGGAGGTAATTGGTTCCCGAACGCAGCAGGGTATGTTTTATTTGCATATTTTTTGTTGCTAATCATTAGTTTTAAAATTACTAAACATTATAATATTGTATTGAGGGTTTCGCTACTACAGAATCGAGGTAATTGGTTCCCGAACGCAGTATGTTTTATTTGCATATTTTTTGTTGCTAATCATTTGTTTTAAAAATTACTAAACATTATAATATTGTTTTCGTGGTTTCCACCAATTGAAACCGGAGGTAATTGGTTCCCGAACGCAGCAGTATGTTTTATTTGCATATTTTTTGTTGCTAATCATTTGTTTTAAAATTACTAAACATACTAATATTGTATGCGGGGTTTCGCTACGCGTGAACTGGAGGTAATTGTTACCGAACGCAGTGTATGTTTTATTTGCATTCTTTTGTTCCTAATCATTTGTTTTAAAAATTACTAAACATACTAATATTGTATGCAGGGTTTCGCGCCGGCTGGAACTGGAGGTACTGGGTTCCCGAACGCACAGGTATGTTTTGATTTTTATTTTTTTTGTTGCTAATCATTTGTTTTAAAAATTACTAAACATACTAATATTGTATTTAGGGTTTCGGGCAGGATGGAACTGGATTTAGTGGTACCCCGAACGCGCAGGTATATTTACCAACGGCGTGTATATAATTTATTCATTTGTTTAAAAAGTACTAAACATTCTAATATTGTATGTAGGTATTTGGCGAGGCTGGTCCAGGAGATGGGGGGTTTCCTACCCCCCGAGTAGTTCTTTCTTTGAGGGGGTGTCTAGCCACCAGTCGCCGCAGGTGGGCACGCACTTATACGACCAGCCGACGCCTCACTCTAGGACGCCTATGCCACAACAAGGATTTGTTCCGTGGTCGGGTAACAATGCGCAACAAGCTAGTGCATCACCCCCCCGTAGCTAATCGTGTGTTGCCGGTAAATTTATAACCCACATAAGTATATATCTTTTTTTCATTTTTCTACTATAATAGTTGCATGTATATTTGTTCCGTGTTAGGGTGCTATGAATCGAGAAAAGAGAGATGTTCGTCCTAGCCGTTATTTGTGCAAACCCATTTGATCGTTTGCGGATTACCTACTCCTATTCCCAATAAACGGGATGGTAGGCGTAAGGATAATGCCATTTCATCAAATATTAGCCCGTTAGATCTTGGAAAAGCTATTGATGAAGAAGACGATAGGGTCGATGATGATGAAGAAGACGGGGATAAAGTTGAGTTCTTACGGGAAAATTATACCGGGGAGTACATTTCGTTTTATAACGTTGACCCTACTAAGGTAATCATAAACCTACGTGAATACTTTTTTTATTAACAATGATTAACAACTTATTATTGATATTACTTTTGGCTATTTAGGTTAGGCGTACATTATATGAAGACTTAAATACTTTCCTGATGAACCCTAAACCCATATACCTGGACTGGCATGTGAGGGGTTTTGCGTGTGAGCCAATTTTTTGGCGTGAATTGCTCCCTTTTTGTTCCAAGGTCCCAAGTAATGGTTGGCTTACAGACGTTGTAAGTTTATTATTACATGTTTATAATGTATTTGAATAGTTTTTTTTTATAGAATGCTTATAAATAATTTTAATATTTTTTTGATATGAATTAGCATATGAATGCATGGATGAGCTTCTAATTCGTCGGAGGCCAAATGGTGCTCACGGACAAGAGCGAAATCAACACTTGCATCGTATGCTCCGTGCACTTCGCCTTCTTACTTGTGACCGATAGTGCATTACGAGGAACGATGAGTGGGAGGACACGTCCGCACCCATCCCGGGATGAGGTACAAGTGGTAAGTATTTTTGTTTAATGATTTTAATGCGTTTAGTATTTTAATAAGCTATTTAATTGTATGTAAGCTAATGATTTTATCTTTGTAGGTGTATATGCCGTTCCATGCCGAAGGCAACCACTGGGTTCTAGGTGTCGTAGATCTTCCGAATTCGCATATTTCTGTTTTCGACTCGATGGATAATAAGAGTAGGTCGGATAAGTTGCGACGACATCTTGTTGGATGGACTAAAGTCTTAAATGAAAGTTTACAGATCCAAGGATATTTTGGCGTTACCGGACGACCACATTTTAACTTCTCATTCTCTTATAATGACTCAAAATGGTTTCCTGCTCCGCAGCAATCAAATGGTAAGGATTGTGGAGTAGTTGTATGTTGGCTTATGCTTCAATTTTGTACAGGTAGGATCCCACCACCGGTTGTTAATAACCCGTCACAGTATTTTAGGGACTTTAGATTAGTTATGGCTCATCATTTTTATGATACCCGTTGTGAGAATACTAGCGGGTGTGGATATATTTAGTTGAACTGTTTGTATATATATTTTTATCTATGGTTGACGAATACTAGCGGATGTAGATATGATTAGTTGACCGTTTGTATATGTATTTTCATATACGGTTACCAAATGAAAGTTTGTGTATGTTATATATCACAAGTTATGTCGTCGATAACTAAAGTTTTGTAGATGAGTTAAATGAAAGCAGAGATGGGTTAAATAAAACATAAAAATATACAAGATAAAGATGATACAAATTAAAACGAAAGTCTAGTAGATGGGTTAAATAAAAACATAAAGAAATACAAGATAAAGATGATACAAATTAAAACGAAACTCAATTTAAACATCACCGATAAACGGTATCCTTGTGGTAAACCTCAACAATGTTTTTCAAAGTGATGTTAAGGTAATGGTTATGTGGTTTTGGTGTGAACACTGAGACGTTCTTTAGTATCAAAACAGAACCGACACCGATAGACTTGACGTAATCCTTATCCTCTTCTAGTACTTTGTGATGAATTGTACCAGACATTGTTCCTGATGGATCTTTGAGTGTCACAGTTAGGTCACCAAGAAAATTTGGTGTACAAGACTTGATGATGGCTACAACCAGTTCAAGCTTCCCTTTTTTACAAAAGGTTTTGATATCGCCTAAACAAGCATCTACCCTGATCCCAAAAGCATCTAGATAGCTAAGCGCGCTTAGCCATGGGCCACGCGTAAAATGATCATCTTCGGATGCATCCTCCTCTATTATCCTTACATACTCTTGGGTTGGCATTACAGACGAGGGGCCTCCTTCCCTAATGTCTGTATTCTTGCGGAGCTTGGCCATTTGAAGAATACCCACTGGACCGGGTATTATCCTTGTGTGTGCTATTGTACTTGCATTTTCCCTGGGCTAATCAATGTACAAATGTATTATACCATCAGCGGAAGCACAAGCACACGTAACAAATAAAGTAACGTCGTTGTTGTCTTTAATCTCCATCGTTGTATCTGATGGGCTTAGCCTAAACGACAATCTGAGTTGCGTATTAGCATCCAACTCGAATTTGTTCACCAACATTTCAACCATTAATGAGTAAGTGATGTCACTGTACATAATGACACCACTTTCCTTGCCATTGAAATGTAATTTACATTTGAATTTCTGGAAATTAGCCGACATTTGTATGTTTGTTGGGTAGATGTATGTTAGTATATAGTTTTTGGTTAATTCTTATGTTTGTTAAAATTCTTTTTAGATGTTGTATATATAGGGTCTATATCACATAGTGTTTTACACGAAATATGACAACTTTTTGTCATGTTTTAATAATTATACGAAAACTTTTACACATGTCAGTAATATTACAGGGACATGCAAAATTATCTATAACTCACATACATGTTTACACGAAATATGACAACATTCAATAATTGTATGACTACTTTTTAGGCCTGTCAGTAAGCAACTAGGGACATGTATTTGACAAGTCTATGACTTTCTATAAATCACATACATGTTTACACGAAATATGACAACATTCAATAATTGTATGACAACATTCAATAATTATATATATACACATTCTTCCTTCTTTAACTCATCAAATGTCAACATCTAACAATACTACATTACAATTCACTATCAACTACAACGGAAACTTTACACTTAACCCAATAACATATCAAGATGGTTCAAACATGAATATCAATGTTCCAGAATTTGGTTTTCGAGATATGGTTAAGTATCTAGAGAGAAAATTACCAACAAAGGTCAACTTTCTATATTACGCATTGCAACAAAACCAAACTTTAATGGGGATGAAAGCAATTGAAAATGATTATGACATTGATGTTATGTACTACATCGCAAAAGTTCTTGGATGACCCAAATTTTTGTTTGTGAGCATCCGATGATTTAAGCAATAAATTTGATTCCAAATGATGGTTCTATGGAAGAATCATTTGCGGTGTAATTCGGAAGAAACAAAACTAAAGCGTCAAGAGCGTGTCCGTTATATACATGAAATGGTTCGTAGAAAAACAAATTGGAAGAGTATACGCTTTAAACGTTGGTATAATAAAAAAACTAAACCCATCGCACCATATACACAAACCATTTTCAATTTTCCTGCTCACAACAAGGGTCAATTGGTTTGCTATGGCGGAAAACCAACGATGTAAATGGTTGGAAGATGAACATCAACATTCCAAGAATGAAGCTAGAAGAGCTCAAGCAATATTTGTTTAACATCGTTGACATGAATATTCATGCTCTTTTTATGAAGTACCACACCCGGCATTTCAAGCAACGTAAAACAAAGAAACAACTATGATATGCATGTAATGTTTGATATTTCTGCAGCGCTAGGCAACTAGGAAATCTACATTGACCATATCGGTGTCGATTTTAATATTGAAAAATATATATTGCCAAATGCTACTTTGGCAGAAATGATGGAGCATGTGATAACAGAATACACAAGTGACAATGAAGACGAAAACAAGAACATAACTCAAGCGGATTACACTTGTGATCAAATGGTTGAATGGGCAGAACAACAACACTTTCGTAATGAGGATGCTAAAGCGGATGAACGCCATAAATACATATGAAAGAATCATTGGTATTCATAGTCATAATCACTCAATATGTGTCGTGTATGATTTAAGATTGTCTTAATAATATGTTTTTCTTAAACTATGTTGGAATGAATGTTAGCCTAATAATATGTTTTTCAAATAAAAATACAAATGTTCATTAATCGTATTATTTTTTTCTTCACTACAAGCACAAAATTTGGAAAACAAATACTTCATTGATGGGGAAAAAAATTAAACATTCATAATACAACTAGATCGCTCACGATAAAAATACTAAAACTAAACCACGATGGTATGATTTGGTTCATTAAGAAGAATTAGTGATTCTTTATACGGGCCAATGAAAAATGAACCACCATTCACTTCAATACCCATGTCTTGAAACAATTCAGAAGCTCGCTCGTACACTTGTAGCGAGTGAGCTATCTCTTGGTCGATCTTAGCTTCAATAATTGGATCATCATCCTTAGTAAACCCAACTTATTTTACCACATTCTCTATTGGGTATGGGATGGTGAATAGCACTGTACACGATGATACAATACCACCATCAATTTCTAACACCCATGCACACATAACTTTGTACCCATCTGCTAGGAAACTTCCTGAAATTACGATAGAGTTCCGTGAGCGGGATATATGGAATGGAGGCCCAACCATGCGTCTTATCTCTTCCGGTATGCCTACGCCGGTAAATTGGTGACTAACCAAATCAAATGAAACTACCATATAGCGTTTGTACAAAATACCATCATTGAAAAGAAATTTTTCATAACCAAGCCGAAAATTTTACCACCCACTCTCGCTTGGCGGACCTTTTAGTCTAATCCCTTCCCGAGACAAAAGGTCATTTTCAATATGGTTCCAGCGTCTCGAAATCAAGGTATACACTGACACGTACCATGGCCCTTCACCGTATAACGGGTAATTAATTTTTAAAATTGTTAGGTCTAAATTGTCAGGACGTACACCAAAACCGATGACCATTTTTGGTGAATCAGGTTGATTCAAGAAACTAGGGACTAATACCCCTATAGATTGTTTTATTGATGGGTTCCAAATAACGACCATCATATTTGAACCATATGAAAAGCACCAGACACCTTCAGAAGTAGCAATTGGCTTAAGAGTTGGAAGATGAAGAGTTGTATCTAGGTGCGTGAAAGCTAAACTTCCATTAATCGAAAACATAAAACCTACATTACCTTGCATATATGTTAAATTAAAACAACACATATCTCAGATCACGAAAGCCGTAGCTACGGATGAAGTTGGAAAAGTCTATTGAAGACCTCCATCTCTTTGACACAGTACGAAATTGTAGTAATGACTTAACTGGAAGTCTATTCATGATATCAACTTGCAGGTCGAAGGGTATGTTGTCCGACATTTTATTTTGATGACAATGGATAAATTACTAAATGATTTTGAATGACAAAGTAAGCCTTAAATAGGGATAAAACCGTGTCATACACTTGTCGTTTCTGTGTCATATTTCGGGTAAAAATTTACACATACACATGCTATTACACACGAAATCTGACATGAATATGGCATGTCAGAAACTTTATACAGAGAAAGATGTGACTAGTAAATAAACTTTTTTTTTATCACATAATATTATACACGAAATATGACATGAATATGACTTGTCAGAGACTTTATAGAGAAACAGATGTGACTAGTAAATAAGCCTTTTTTGATCACATAATATTATACACGAAATATGACATGAATATGACTTTCCAGAGACTTTATAGAGACACGGATGTGACTAGTAAATAAACTTTTTTCTGATCACATAATAATTTAAACGAAATATGACATGAATATGACTTTTCATAGACTTTATAGAGTCACGGATGTGACTAGTAAATAAACTTTTTTCTGATCATATAATAATATACACGAAATATGACATGAATAGAGACTACTCAGCTCCCTTATAGAGACAAAGATGTTACTGGTATACAAACATTAGATAGGTTAGTGGGTCACATTATATAAACCACGTTGTTGTATTCAAAAAATTACATCTTTTATCTTTTGTTAAATCCTTCAGACCGGGTCAAGAGATGACATTCAAAGTCCGACTACACCATTATGGAAGTTTCACTTCACCACCGGAAGAAAGTTTGTAGGTGGTATAGTTGCTTGTGTAGATCCGATTAATTCTGAAACTTTTCGGTCAATCAATTGAAAATAATCTTAACCAATTGTTTAGGTTATGATGAAAACTCCCCAGCCTTTTTTTATTTAAAGAAACCAAACTGTAGTCTTGATTCAGGACTCGAACTATTAGTTGATGCAATCGAAGACCCCGAACGTATACTCAATTACAGCAAAACCAACTACATGTGTACGTATCACGGGTGGAGTTATCCCCACTTGTTGTGCCCGAGGAATGCAAAAATGAGGGTTTCAAGAAGAAAAAACAAGATAAACCTTCATGTTCAAAAAAGTTATTTGACTAGTGACTAAGTCTCGTTATGTTCAACTTGCAATGTCACTCTATGCTACTTTGTCTTTTTATCGAATGAAATTTAGTTGTTCCTTCTTTCATTCATATAAAATGCTAAAGTTCTACATATAATACGAACTTTTATACACGAAATATGACAAGAATATGACTTGTCAGAAACCTTTTTTAGAGACACAGATGTTACTAGTAAATAAATTTTTTTTTTATCACATAATTGTATACACGAAATATGACATGATAGAGACTACTCAGGGCCCTTATAGAGACAAAGATGTGACTGGTATACAAGCTTTTTTTATCACATAATATTATACACGAAATATGACAAGAATATGACTTGTCAGAAACTTTTTTTAGAGACACAGATGTGACTAGTAAATAATCTTTTTTTTTATCACATAATTGTATACACGAAATATGACATGGTAGAGACTACTCAGGGCCCTTATAGAGACAAAGATGTGACTGGTATACAAGAAATATGACATTAGTTTGACTTGTAAGGAAAACAAATTTTTTAGGGTTATAGGTCAAAGATGTTACTAAAGTTTACGTGAAAGTTCACCTAAGTTACTAAAGTTTTTTTCGTTACAAAGAGGTAACCAAAGTTTAGTTACCGGTTATATAAGTTACTCTGTATGTTTTAACCTTCTACTATAGGTTTATTTTTCGTTAATTTCAAAATGGTCCCTCGGACTAATTGTCGTTAGTTTTTCCGTTAGCTAACGCCATTTGCAAAAACATTTGCAATCGTTAGTCCTTTATCCTAACGACCGCTTATACTTAACTAAAATTTGGTTTTCATACATTTTGTCCGCTTTTCTTCGTTTTTGACCCTTTTTTACGGGTTTCTTCGCTTTCATACGCTTTTATCGCTTTCGTTCGCTTTTACACGCTTTCGCTCGCTTTTATACGCCGCCTATTTTCTTACACTTTCATCCATTTTCTTACGTTTTGTCCGTTTTTCTTACGTTTTTCCGTTTTCATACGTTTTGTCCATTTTTCTTACGCTTTTGTCCGTTTTTCCGATTTAATATGTTTTGTCCGCTTTATACCTTTTCGCCTAGTTTATTACGTTTTCGTATGTTTTTCTTCGTTTTATCTCGCTTTTCTTTTTTTTTCGCTTTCGCACATTTTTTCTGCTTTTTTACGCTTTTTCCGTTTCATACGATTTTGTTTATTTTTACGTTTCACACAATTCTATACACTTTTTATACACGTATTTATACACATTTTACATACGTATAAAACATAACAAGTATAAAACATACAAACGTATAAAACATACAAAGGTGTAGAAAACATAAAACTAGTATGAAAACGTAAAAGACGAAGAAACGTATACAACATATAAATGCGCACACAAATCTAATAAAAAATTATGAAAACCTATGAAAACGTATGAAAATAAAGGAAAATAGATGAAAACGATAAAATTGACAAAACGTCTTAAATCGAGAAAACGCGTCGACAAGAGAGAAAAGCGTACATAAACGTAAAACAATGTAAAGAAAGTATGACAAGAGAAAAACATTCATAAACGTATAAAAGCGGATAGAAATGTACGAAAATATACAAAGATATCGAAGGAGAAAATGTAAAAAAAAAATAGAAAAAAAAAAAAAAAAAAAACGCATAGTAATTTTTGTTAAGGTTCAAGAACCTATTTAATAAACCCGTAAACTATAGTAACTTCCTTGTAACATTTTAAACTTTGGTGTCGACGTGGACAAGGGGAACCGTAATCACCGGTTGCCCACCCATGATAATATTTATGTAACATTTTTAATCTTTGAGTAACCCAAATGACAAACCCGTATACTTAAGTAACATCTTTGTAACGAAAAAAACTTTAGTAACTTAGGTGAACTTTCACGTAAACTTTAGTAACATCTTTGACCTATAACCCAAATTGGTCAAAGATGTTAATTACTTTTTGCAAACACACGTGGTAATATTATACACGAAATATTATACACGAAATATGACACATGTTAATTACTTTTTGCAAACATCTTTGATAAACACATAATATTATACACGAAATATGACACATGTTAATTACTTTTTGCAAACACACGTGGTAATATTACGCTATAAATAAGACATCCACGAAATTCAATGTATATACATCTCCACAATACTTACAAAAATAAAATGGCCTTGAATTTACATAAATTCAAATGTATGTTACATTACGGTGAAATAAAGCGGTGTGATTATGGATCATGATATACCATATTCGTGGTTAGTTGATATGGTGGTGAATAAGTTTAAATTGAAGCAAAATGCCCGAGTAAATTTAAATGTGAAAGTCCCTTCACCGACTTTCACTCGATGTTACGACGACAACGAGGTAAAATTTTTGTTCAATGTGCTTTAGAGTCTCCTGCGAACTTATACAGTTGTATGTTTCGCAATCTAAAATAATGGAAGAAACAACAAGTCTTGGTTCAACTCGAAAAGTGCCGTAGTTTTATAATTTTTTCCCTACAATGGTAGAAGAAAACATCGCCCATCAAATGATTTTCAAAACAATGACTATAACTATAAAGATGAGGCAAATTTCACAAAACCGGGTCATCATGCTTTCGCCTCGATAACGAACAGAAGATGATGAATCGAGTTATAAAGATGAGGCAAATTTCACAAAACCCGGGTCATCATTTGCTTTTCATTCAGCTTGACGAAGGAAGATGATGGCTCGAGTTATAAAGATGAGGCAAATTTTACAAAACCGGGGTCATCATTTGCTTTTCTTTGGATAACGAAGATGATGAAAATGATTGTTTTGATGAATTAAATAAAACCAAACACCCGGTAACTATAAATGGCCAAAATTTTTGACCATATCCTCAAGTTCCCGAACCACCACTTTACACGCCAAAACCTATGCCTACAAAGGATTATAACAACAAAGCGAAATAAAAATCAATAAGGTTTTTTAACTAGGTCGAATTAGACTTGGCATACAGGTTGAAAGCTTTACAAGATGGTTATGAATTTGTTTCGAAAAAAACTAACCCTATAACTTACAACATAAAATGCGTCCATTATGCACAATGTGCATGGTATATTAATGCCAGACGTTGGCCAAATTCAGATGTTTTTCAAATTACAAGCATGAATGATATTCACACGTGTCCCAGAACCCAAACATATCCTAACCATCGAAATGCAAACAAAAAAGTTATTGCTCACATTATGAAAGATAAATTAGACGATGGTAGCCGTGATTTGAAAGGGAGAGATATACAAAAAGATATCATGGCACAATATAAAACATCTATATCTTACCAACAAGCATGGAGAGGGAAGGATTATGGGTTACAATTGTTAAGAGGTTCACCATTAGAATCGCTTTGAAATGCTACCAGACATCATCACAACTTAGAAAAAACCCATGGACGGTCACACGTATCAAGAAAAGCAATCAAGGGTTTTTGAAATTTTATTCATTGCCATTGGTGCATCGGTAAGTCTTGTTCAATTTTTTATAAGTGCATGCAAAACCCGTTTGCTATTATAATTTTAAAATTGTTTATACGCGATTCTATGACGTTTATGAACCATCTTCGCCACTACTTATAGTGGACGCGCGCATTTAAAGGGTACTTACAAGGGTACAAATTTGCAAGCCGTTGGGATGGACGGAAACAACCAAATGGTGCCTATTGCTTACGGAATATGCGAGGGGGAGACTAGTGATTGTTGGTCATGGTGGATGTCGATTACTTAGAGAGTGCATCGGCGATAACCCCAATATGATTATCAAATCGATAGGCATCCCGCAATAGCTTCTGCAGTGAGGAAATGAGTTTCCGTCGGCGTTTCATGGTATTTGTTTTCGACATCTAATGATGAACCTTTCCTTGAAAACAAAAAGTTAAAGGTCTATCTTGGGGCATATGCAAAGCGTATACTCCGATGAGTGGAAACGACAAATGAACATACTCCTGGTCGTACAACCCAAGCACACCGAAAGCTAATGGAGGTGATCCTAGATCTTGGTCTCGAGCACATTGCCCACGTAGCCGTTACAATTATTGTACATCTAACGATTGTCGAGTCTCATTAATGCATGTCTTGTATTGTCTGAAAGCTACCATATGATGTTGACCGACACGCATCAAGTATGGTTCAAAAGTGGTATTTTAAACATCGGGAAGCTGCGGTATTTATTGTTTAAAACATAACGTACTCAAGAATCATTTTAAAAATATATTAGATAAGTTAATTAATTTAATTTTTACATTTTTGTGTAGCAAAATGAAGTCGACATCACAGTTAGGCGGCGCATAAGGTGGAGAAAAGAAGAATGAAAAGCGTCGGTTGGGTTGTACGGGAATTACTCAATTTCGATATCAAGTTTATGATGGCCAATATAACCGTGAAGTGAACTTTACGACCGGTGAATGTGAATGTCGGAAATGGCAAATTTCCGGGATACCTTGTGGTCACGTTATTGCTGTTACAAGGTTTTTGAACCTAACAAATTGTGCGCAATATGTACATGACTGGTTCAAAAAGGAAAAATATCAAGCAACCTATGCAGAGTCAATTCAATTTGTTGGAAATTTTAACGAATGGGAGTATCCAAGCCATATACATCCTCTTACTCCTCCAACAATGGACAACCCACAGCCAGGTCGTCAGAAAAACACAGACACTATCTCAAGGAGAAGAGCCAAGAACTATACATCTGTAAGAGTGCAAAGAAGCGGGGCATAACCGCCGAATTGCAAAAATCATTTGTCCCGGATCCACCTAACCGCAAGGGTAAACAAAAGCAAGGGAATTTCCAACTAATGAGCAACATGACATCGCACCTTTTATGACCAACATCACCTGCTCGATCAAACTTTTATGGGAAACAATCAATTCTCATGGCAACCATGTGGCCAAAACACATACACTAATCAAGCAAATGGTCAAAACTCGTACTTTTGGCAACCATATGGTGACAACACATACCCCACAAACCAATACGCTTCACAAACTTACCACCACAACCCATACCCATCTCAACAATTTGCTGAAAACACACACACATCACAAACATATGATCAACATAACACACAACAAGATTTCAACCTATCTTAGCAAACCCGAACGCAGCCACTTCAAAATGATTTTCAATACCAGTCTCAAGTGTATCAACAATACACTTCCCAGCAACACAACTCTCAACATCTAGACGATCAACAAATGCAGGATTCAAATAGTTGGTTTAATCGGTTTGGTTTTTAATAAAGTAGAAGGTTTATGTGACTAGTCAACAACTATTAGTATGTTTTGTTTTTCTGTGCATCATGCTTTTCATTCTCAATTATCCAAGTGATGTCTATTACGCCTATGTATTTGAATTTTACAAGTGATTTTGTATTGAATAGACAATATTTGAGCATGTGTTTTGTGTAAAAATAGTTTAAAGTAACAAATTTACAAGTATGTGAGGCAATAATAACATAACGTTTTTTATAATGACAATATCTGATACATTTTGTTTTTCTGTGACATCTCTAATTTATTTAAGTAGAGAGAGAACTTCGCTTCAAATAACACAAACTCAAATGAGATTCAAATTTATACACCATTATAAACACAAAAATAAGTTCATTATTGATAATTAAATTACATTTTTATAACAAAAATTTTGTAACAAATATAAGTCCAAATGAGATTCAATTATGTAGCAAAATATTGTAACATCAAATACAAAAAAAACGTTATGTCAAAAATCGGCTGGGGGCCCACGTTGTCGGATTTCGCTTCAAACTTTAGGTGAAATGGTTGCTTTCTCTGTCTTGTGTCAGCTGGTGTCCCCACCCATGTCAGGTTTCGCTTCAAATATAAAGCGATTTACTTTTCTTTTTCTTTTTTTTTAATATATCACGTTTAATTAAGGGGGTGTTGACACGTGTCCATTAAGGATTTCTCCACAACTTTGAAGCGAAATGCCTGGCCTTTTTTGATATATGAAAAAAGTAGGTCCTGTGCAGGACAACTACCCCCTGCAGAGGCCTCCCATGTAATTTTCGCTAAAAAATATTTCTTATGAAACTTCTGTCATAAAGTATTTAGATCACAAATCATAGTGTTGAAATCTAAGTAACAATACGTGACACAGTGAAGTGCTAAAATGTTTTTGAAAAAAATATATGAATTAGATGGCAAAAAGTGTAGTTTATCATATCTAATCTATCTAACTATCTTATAATAGAGGGATGAACTTCCCTCCTATTAATTATTTTAAGATTTCCATATATAGAATTTTAAGCAAATACAAGTTACAAAGCATCATTTACAAGTACTTAAAGCACAACTAAAACTAAAAAAACACTATTCAACACATTCAATTAATACACAATTTAATTTACCCATTCACCAACATATACAATCATTTTACCACAATGTACAACATAATCAAGCAACTCTTAAAAATAATACCCACCCATCTTAAAACTGTTGTTCATAGTCTCCGTTTATGCAATTGTCATTTTTTTCTTACTACAACTTCATTTTAACTTTTGACTAACATTTTCAATGTTGGGTTAAAAGAAAATGTCACAATATTGAATTCTTTTTTTCATACTCTTCACCACACATCTAAATAAATAAACCACTGTAAGTTAACTTATAAAGAATTATCAACTTCAAGATGCCAGCTTTTAGGGGTTTCTAAACACAAAATTACCCAAACGAATATACATTTGCTAAAATTGGACCAACAAAAAAAAACATTGTATACTTTAAAAAAGTTGCGTCAACTGGGTCAAACAAGTCAATACTCATCCTCTCAAATGCTATAAACCCACCCACGTCACTTTTTTTTTTAAATGTATTTTTTCTATTCCTATTGTATTTGTTTTATGTTGCCACCGCGAATTAACTTATGATCTTAATCCATATATATAGTTGTGACAAATAAACCACCAAACTTGAAATCGGACTAATTTTTCTCAAGATCATAAACAAAACAAAAGTTTCAAATAAAATGATCTCGGGCTTGTTTTTCAAATAATCAAATATCTTTTAGATCCAACACAACCAATTATTGATCTTTACAAACCAAAACTCAAGAATAAACAACCTCATTTCAAATAAACCTACCGTACGAACTCATATTCAAGCAAAGAACAAAAAGGTCTCAATATAAAAGGGTGTTTGTATTTGAATCTTAGAAACAACAAAAAGAAAGACAAGTTTTTAGTGGGGTTGTGTATCAAAATGAGTTAGGTGTGGCTGCCACAAGAGATGAAATAGGAGTTTTTAGGGTTGTAGTTATTGATTATGTTTTATTTATCAACTTTTGACGTGGACCAGTTATCTTAAGTATTGGATTTGGGCCGAGTATTGTTTTTGTGTGGCAGAAATAGTTGGACCGTGTGGTATTACAAGTGTTGTTAGGACGAGTATCACTAGATAATTCTTGGGCCGAGTACTGTTAACTAAATTGTAATTGTCGGCTAGGTATGAATTTTAAAATAAAATTTGCATTGTGTAGAGTGCTATAAGTTTTAAGTTTGGACCGAGTATAACAAGTTACGCTGGGTATTAGCCAAATCATTTTTAGACTATCAATTTTTGTTTGTATCAAAGCAAAACAAAAACTAACTCAAAACTCACTTGGTTCATGACTCATATCATGTGGATGCACTAATATTTTTATATGAAATAGTATGCTATTGCTTAATGATTGGCTCCCAAACGGTCAGGTTTATTACACAAGTCAACCACTGAATGGTCAACCGTAATAAAAGTCGACGACTTGAGAACGCAATGCAATTAAATCCAGAGAGTTTAGTGTTTCCCAGTCGTTAAGTCCCAACGAACGTCGCGTAATCGAATAGCCAAACGTGTAGTGATCGGGTGATATTGAACAGGAAAGGGTATGATTTTGAATAATTATACCTAAAGAAAAAGTTTGTAAATTACAGGGCTTAAATGCAAATTAAAGAAAATTAAAAGCTAGATTATATTAAATAAATGCTATCACTATTTTAAAGTTGGTTTTCTTGATTTTTCTTTTATAAATTTGAATTAAAAACTAATTTTAAACTTTAAAACTAAATTAAAATACTAAAAATTATGAAATTAAAGAAGAAAATTGTGAAACTATTTTTCAAAAATCTAAAATAACTAAAGAGAATTTTCAAAACTAATTTTGTATTTTTCTGATTTATATTCTAATTTCTATGATTTAAAAACTATTAAAACTAATTAAATTTCTAAAAATTACTATTTAAACTAGGAAAATTATGGAAAATATTTTTGGCTTTTATATTTATCTTAATCTATGAAAATTGAAAACTTATTTTTTTGAAGCTTTTCTGATTTATTTGTATTAAAAGCTATTTAAAAAGTCCTAAAAACTGATTTAAATAAGGAAAAATAGCAAACAGTAATAGAAAAATCTGAAAAATTCAGGAAAAGTCTAAAATAATATTCTAAATCTATGAAAAATATAAAAACCAGGGCTTATGTGAAGGATTATGAAGCTGTAGTGAAATGTGCTTATAAATAAGCACTCAAATTAAGCTAAAAGCTGCTACAGTGTACCAAATTATCACAGCACCTAAGTTTAGCTAAAACTACTTAAAACTAACCCATGTCAAATAGTCTAAACCTCTTAAGTGCCAATTACACTGATTTGACTAGATTGATTTATAAAAATGAAAACAGCTTTATCTACCTACTTTAAGCTAATGCAACAGCTTATCTAATAAGCCAAAGTGAAAACCAGGAATGTAGACCTCAAGACCACCAGCCAGTGAGCCAATGAACCAAGTTTCAGCCTCTACCAAGCTGAATTGAGGCTTGTGCAAGGCTTGAAGAAAGCCTGATTCACACTCGCTTAACCGAGCGTGAACAGGCAAAAGGCGGCTCATTGAGGAGCTTATTCGAGCTTAAGAAAAATTCCAAAATTCCCCAAAATCATTTTTCAACACTACACCGCCTCAAGTTACTTAACCCAAACTTACAAAAGCTTTTGACCAAAGGATGAACAAACTAAAAATGCACTTAGGTTGGTGAAAACCGAGTTTTCACTTTGACTTTAAGACAGTTTTGCAAATGGTTGACCAAAGTGAGATTTGAGCTTAATTTGTGAACTGGTATTGATGATTTAAGATGAAATAAACCTATAATGAGCTACTACTCTAACATCTACACCTAAATCAAGCTAATGATCTATCAAATTCCTAACAGATTTGAAATTAGGGCAGTTATAAGTTGATTTTGACTTTTAGAGATCTAGGGTGCAAACTGATGACTGAACTCTACTTAATGATGCTAAATAAAGCTAATGCAACCTAAACTTGACCTCTGCTTGAACCTTAAACTCAGATCAATGATCTGATCCAAACACTAGTTTGAAAACTGAAGTGCAAGTTGAAACCTCTATAACACTAAATTAACTTATGCAAAACCTTAAACCGAATCAACTATAGCCTAGAAACAATTGAGTGAAAGGACCTAAACTAAAGCTACAACAAATTTAGACAGATTTAGATTGTGCAAAATATACTAGTATTGAAAATAGGTAAAGTACTCACAAGTAGTCCGAATTATTAGCGACTTATACCGAACCCAATCTACACTATTTTAATCAATTCCAACCCATTCCACCTGCATCAAGTATCTAAACCATTTCAACTTCCCATTTGATCACAGTTGACTTTTGTTGACCAAGTTCCAAATTTGTTTGAACTTGAGTTATGAGCTTACCGAAAGCATGAGTAGCTTAAATAAGCTTATTGAACTAGAAATAAGCTAATTGAAGCTTGAATATAAGAGCATGAAATCTGGTTTTTAACAAAGGAACATAAAACATGAAACTTATATAAAACCTTGAATTAACACTTGAAAGCAAATTACAATGACTAAATAGCTTTAGTTCAATATAGGAAAGCTTAAGATTACAGTTTTAGAAACTAACTAAGACAATTTAAATAAAAACGACATACATGAAATTTAAAACTAAAAACTACTCTTGAACTCTGTCTTTTCTTCCTCTATTTATATGCAAAAGTGCTCCCACTTGTACTCTGAGCAAATCCCACTTGTCTCCCGAACCATTGGATTAGAAGAATCATTTTTAGCCATTGATGAGTTTTTTGGCGCCAAATTGATATAGCAACAGGGGAGGGGGTTTGAGTGCAAGGAAGGAGAAACATTAATTGTTTCTTGTTTTGTTAGGTGAGGTGGAGTGATAAGGGGTGGAGTGTGAGCTGGAGGTGAGGGGTGATGGGAGATGGTTGCAGAGCAGGTGGAGAAGAAGTGTTTGGAGGGAAAAGGTGTTGGGCGGGGTTTGACCATATTTGACCGGGGGTCTATTATTAGACAAAGGGTCAAAACAGGGGGTCAAAGGTGATATGGCAGGGGTCAAGGTTCAAAAGGGGGTTCAAGGGTGATTTGTTTATTAATACATAAGGACCAAACTTGCAATTCACCAAAAACCAAGGGACCAAATCTGCCATTTTGCAAAATTTATCATAGGGACCAATTATGACAAGTTTCAATAGTACAAGGACCATTAAAGATATTTTTAAACTTCCAAGGACTATTTTTGCCAATTTTGAAACTTGAAGGACCAAACTTGTAAATTATTGAAACTTTTCACCAAAGGTTTAATTATGACAACTTATGATTACAAAAGGACCTTTGGTGACTTTTCTTTTAAAATAAGTGCTCAGGGACTATTTCTGCCAATTTTTGAAAGTCGGGGGACTGAAACTGCCAATTATGCAAACTTAGCTCGATTTTCATCTGATTTTAAACATTTTGCATCTGAAACATATAAAATACAATTTTGAGATATTTTCAGTATTTTGATGCATTTACGAGTGTTTTTAAGTGTTTCAGCTCAGATTGATTAAAAATGATGAGTATTTACACACCATCACTTAACGATATTACAACAAAAATATTTTATTCTATAAAGTTATTGTCACGGTAAACATATAATAGCAAAATATTGTTCGCTAAAATTTTTAATCATGAGGTACCCATACGAACGCGCTACGCAGGTACCTCGCTAGTATCTTATAATGCATGACTTACTCTCTTCTAAATAAATTTTAAGATTTCCTTAAATAAATTTTTAAGCATTTACACATTTTATTGCTTATTGTACATATTTATAATACACAATAATATTAGGAGTTACATTTTAGTCTAAGACATTTAATTCAAGAGTAACTATATCTCACTATTAAAATTTAGAGTTAATTACATTTTTGGTCCATGTGGTATGACTAAATTACAGGTTTGGTCTTTAAAACTTTGAAAAAATGCAATGATAGTCCCAATTTTTAAGTTTGGATTGCATTTTTGGTCTCTAATCGGTGTAAAATGACCAAATTACCCTTGTCTTTTCTGAATAAGACAAAAGGTATTTTAGTCATTTCACTTTATCCATGGACCAAAATTGCAATCCAAACTTCAAAATATGGACTATCATTGCATTTTCAAAGTTTTAGGGACCAAACCTGCAATTTGGCCATACCACAGTGACCAAAATGCAATTAACTCTAAACTTTAACATATCTAGCTTCGATATAAATAATAAACATGAACTATATCCGAACGAATTTGTACATCAAACCATTATTCTTTAAAGCATACCTCAGAGGTCATTGACTTAGTCTATGACTTAAGGGTTGTTTACTTTCCCTTTAGTGGGGAGGAGTGTGGGCCAAAAAACCTTGCTCACTCAAAGTTACACGAAATTGTTTTCTATTATTACGTAAGTTATACAACTTAAATTATCACTATCCTCCTCGCTCCTCTTAAAGTTATACTAAACTGCTTTTCTACTATTACGTAAGTTATACAACTTAAATTATCACTATCCTTAAAGTTATGGTTACGAAAATGTATAATTCGAAACATTGTTTTCAAAATTTAAGTTAAAGGGTATCAACCGCCGAACGCTGGGTACCCCGCTACTTGGTATTAATAGAGTGGTAGATTATATGTCTAAACTCTTTCTTAAATCATTTCAACTTTAGAATTTATCTATAAATAGTTATATACCATTTAATTACATCAAATTACAAACACCAACTATACCCTTTTACTTTTAAAATAAAAAGACACGAAGTTGTCTTTAACTTAAAACTCTCTCTCTCTGTGTGCGCGCGCGCATGAGAAATTATTGTAATGTGTGTGTGCATGAGAAATTACTCGATTTTTTTTGTATAAGTGGTTCTAACTTGTAAGTTGTTTGTAAACATGGGTTAGTTAAAAATTATCTTATGGAAATGGGTTAGTATGCTCTTTCGGATCACTTTTAACTTGATTTCTCAGAATGAAATCAACCTCAATTGCTTGTTGAGGATTTGAGATCTGATTATAATTGATAAAAGTACAAATACAAGGAAACACAATTAAATACAATTAATACAATGAATCACAATCAATCACATTTACTGTGATCACAATCAATCACATTTATCAGAAATTATTTCCATTTATACCCCCCAATCGAAATGGTGGCGGTCCAAGACGAAGCATGTTGCGAAAGACTTCAAATTGAGTACGCGAAGACTTTTGGTGAAGATGTCACCACCAAGATTGGTTGGAACAAACTTGGTATAGAGTTTTCCGAGTTGACTAGCTCCCGAATAAAGTGATAGTCCAAGTCAATATGCTTTGCACGCTTGTGGGACACCGGATTTTGGGTCATGAACAAGGCACTTTTGTTGTCACATAAAAGTGTAGGACGAGTAGGTGGAAGAGCATGTAATTCTCGCAGAAGATGAGTTATCCGACTAGCTCTGCTGCGGTGTTCGCCATTGCCCTATATTCGGATTCACAACCGGAGCGGAGATAGTAGGTTGTTTCTTAGCACCCAAGATACCGATTGCCACCAAGAAAGATAGAGTAACCATACGTGGACCGGGCGCGTATCAAGACAACGCGCCTAATCAGCGTCGAATAGCCAACAACGCACGGAGTGTGAGGTCGGCTATAAGTGAGACCGAAGGAAAGAGTTCCTTTAACATAACGTAGAAGACGTTTAATGACCTGAAATGATCAACAGTGGGACAATGAAGAAATTGAGAAAGTTGATTCACCGCATAAGATAAATCCGGTCCGGTAATGGTTAAGTATTGCAAAGCTCGACTAAGGACCGATATAAAGTAGGGTCCGAGTATGGTACTCCATGAATAGTAAAGGACTCGTGAGGAGCAAGAGGAGTTCTCACGGGTTTGGAGTCGTATAAGTTTGCCCGTAGAAGAATATCTTTGGCATATTTTGCTTATGTAAGAAAAGGCCAGTATTAGTGTAGACGACCTCCAAACCCAAAAAATAACTTAGATCCCCAAGATCTTTAATGGCGAACTCACGGTGTAAGTGAGCAATAAAAATTTGAATTTCGGCTTCATCATTACCTGTTAAGATAAGATCGTCCACGTAAACGAGAAGATACATGATGTGTGAGTCTTTGCGAAGAACAAAAAGAGAGGTATCTGCGCGACTACATGTGAAGCCGTAGGAAAGAAGAAACGTACTGAGACGTTGGAACCAGGCACGAGGAGCCCGCTGAGTCCATAAAGAGCTTTCGAGAGTTTACAAACATGATTTGGAAATTTGGAATTCACAAACCGGGCGGTTGTTCCATAAAACTGTTTCAGTCAAGTTGCCGTTTAGAAAGGCATTTTTTACATCAAGTTGATGCAACTTCCATTTGTTAAGGACCGCTAGAGATAATACAATACGCACCGTGGAAGCTTTAACTACGGGACTAAAAGTATGAGAATAGTCCAACCCCGGTATTTGCGTGAAACCTTGAGCCACTAAGCGCGCCTTGTAACGCTCAATAGATCCATCAGAGTGATATTTAACTCGAAACACCCATTTGGAACCCACAATATTGGTAGAGGAGGGACGTGGAACTAGAGTCCATGTGTTATTTTGATGAAGTGCTGTAATCTCATCATTCATTGCTGCCATCCATTGTGGATCTTTAGATGCCGATTTGAAACCCCGTGGTTCGACAATAGAAGACAAGGCAACGTGTAGATCATGTGAATGTAGGGCAGCAAGATCCGCTTGGTGCTTAGTCTTAAAGATTCCCGCCTTGGCTCGTGTTCGCATAGGATGAGTGTTGGAAGTGAAGGTGTCGGGTACATTTGTAGTTGGTTCTGTGGCGGCCGGTGCAGGTGCGGATTCTGGGGTGTTAGGTTCTGGACTGGGTTCTGTGCAGGAAGGTTCGGGTAGGAGGGACGGTTTCAGGAAGTGTTGTAGTGGGTTCGGAGTTTGGGTCAGGAAGGTTATTGTTGGTTTGAGATTGTAGGTAATGGAAGGGTTTTGAGTTGTAGTGGTGTTGTCTGGTTGTGGGGCGTTTGGTGGATTGGTAGGGAGTGGGCCGATTGGTGGGTGACAAAGTGGACAAGAGTTTGAGGAGGTGCTGTTATGAGGTGGGCCGGATGGGTTGTTTGGTTTGGGATTGGTTGGTAAAGGTTTTTGGTTAGGTGAATCTTCACAGAAGGTGCTAAGTACCAAGTTTTGATAAGATGATGAGGTACTAGAGGTTTTAAAAGGAAATAAGGTTTCATTAAATCGAGCATGGCGAGAGACAAAAACACGACTTGTCGCTGGATCCAAACACCGAAAGCCTTTGTGCGTTGAACTGTAACCAATAAATACACATGGAAGACTTTTAGGCTCAAGTTTATGCTTGGCATAGTCACGCAAATAAGGGAACACTTGGCAACCGTATACTCGAAAGTTTGCATAACACGGCATTTGATTGAATAATACTTGAAAAGGAGACTTGTTTTCAAGGAGTGGCGTCGGCACACGATTAATAATATAGGTGGCTGAAGAAAAAGCATCAGTCCAATATTGAGCCGGCACGTGTGCATTAAATAACATGGCAAGACCGGTTTCAACAATATGACGATGTTTCCTCTCAAAGACGCCATTTTGTTGTGGCGTGTATGGACATGAATATCGATGAAAAGTTCCATTGTCCTCAAAAATTTTCCGAACTGTATGATTCACAAACTCGGTTCCACCATCACTCTGGAAAACTTTTATTTTTCTGGAGCATTGAGTTTGAACAAGATTGATAAATGCAGGTAAAACCGCATAGAAGCCTGTTTTGGTTTTAAGAGGATAAAACCATGTAAATCTGGAATAATCATCAATAAAAATAACATAATAACGATATCCATCAGTCGAAGTAATAGGAGCCGGACCCCATAAATCACAATGCACCAAATCTAATGGAAAGGAAGCACGTTTTTCATTCGAAAGAAAAGGTAATCGATGTCCTTTAGCAAGTTGGCACGAAGTGCAAATGTCAGGTTTAGGTAATAAGGAAGAAACAGATAAAACACCAAGTTTATTCAAACTAGAAATAATATCAAAAGAAACATGGCCCAAACGCGCATGCCACAACTCATAAGAGGCTTTAGTAGAAACACCCGCAACAAAGGCTTGTGGTCCATCTTTCAGCAAATAAAGTCCATCAACGCATTTCCCTCGAGCAAGTACCTGTCTTGTCTTCCGATCCTGAATATGGAAATAATGCTTAGAAAATAGGACATCAACAGGATTATCGGCTGTCAACTTGCTTATAGATAACAATTTCTTTGTGAGGTTTGGAACAATAAGGACATTACGCAGATTAATATTACTGCAAATCTTATGAGACCCCGTATGCGTAATCGGAAGTGTTTTACCATTTCCAAAAATAACCTGACTATTACCTTTGTATGGAGTAGTGTGGTGAACACATTCTTGATTTGGTGCCATATGATTAGTTGCGCCAGTGTCCCCAGCCCAATCAGGAGTGTCAGTATTAACGTGACACTGAGCATGGAACGCCTTTGCCAAGTCATTATCTACAGCAGGAGTTTGAGTGGCAAAGGTATGAAGATCTGGACACGAAGAGGCATAATGACCGGTTGTACGGCATAATTGGCAATGAGGAGGCCGACGATTTCCACGACCTTTGCAACAGTACCCGAGAATAATTTCCTCGAGAAGAGAAACCACGACCCGACTAGGCGTTGAAGATGCACGTTGGTTCTGGACATGAAAAGCAGCCGGAGGAGGAGTAGTTCCATGAAGAGATTTGAGAAACATCTCGTGACTTTCCGCCTGAGCAACAAGGTCACGGAATAACGGGGCAGGTTTGGTAGCCCGTAAAGCAGTAGAAAAAACTTCATACGATGGTCCGAGTCCACAGAGAAACCAGTGGAGTTTATCAATCTCAGCCACCGGGTGCCCAATCGCAGCAAGCTGTTCACACAGGTTTCTAAACCGGCGAGAGAAATCACTAACAGAAGACGTACCTTTGGAGAGCTGTCGAAGAGAGTCTCGAAGAGACTGAACGCGTTCCACGGATGCATTACTGTACGCTTGTTCAAGAGCGGTCCAGATTTGGTGGGCAGAGGTTAAGCCCAAAACTTCAGCGGCTGCTTCTTCGGTTAAGGAGGAGAGAAGCAGTAGCGACGCCTTTTGATCATCAGCAGTCCAGGTAAGGTAGGCCGGATTAGGAACAGTTTTGTCGTCGGTAGTGACAGATTCAGGCGGTGGTTTGGTTGAACCATCAATATGATCTGATAATTTGTGAAGGCGACGAGAAGTCGCATATGGTTTCTCCATACAAGATAATTGGAGGCGGATAGTTTGATAGGGAGAGGTGAGAGACAGAAGATGTGGTGGTAAGAGGATCAGTGGAGGTGGCGGCCATTTGAAGAAAAGAAAGGGTAAGGTGAGGGAATCCTGGCTGATACCATGTAATGAAATCAACCTCAATTGCTTGTTGAGGATTTGAGATCTGTATTTATAATTGATAAAAGTACAAATACAAGGAAACACAATTAAATACAATTAATACAATGAATCACAATCAATCACATTTACTGTGATCACAATCAATCACATTTACTCATCCCGATGAACCCGTAGATGTGGAGTATGCCACCAACCCACTATATAAAGTGGACAAAGGATTTTGAGCTTTGAAGAAGTTTGTTGGAGAGGCTAAATTGAAGTTGATAACTTGTAGGGCCAAACCATAAAATTGTTCTTATATCACTATGTTTATATATAAGGCACATACAAAATTACATATGAAACCTAAATATTTGGGGCACCACCCTTCCCGCCTTGAAATGTCTGTCTTGAAAGGGGAGCAATTGTATGAATTCTCAACCAAGATTCGATACAACTGCAAGTAGCTATTCTAATTAGTGTTTTATTTAAGCATGTAATTTTTCTAATATAGATGCTACTCGATTAGCTTCTACAATGTTTTACCTTTGTTGTATTTCTTATTTATGTAGTATTCAATCCTCGATGCTAGTTAATTATTCATTATAGGGGGAATTGCATATATATCCTTGCAAAGCCTCATAATTGCATATATATCCAACCAAAACTCATAATTACGTATATATCATTTCAAAGCCTTAAAACTGTCATATATAGTCAATCAAAACTCATAATTGCATATATATCCTTCCAAAGCCTTAAAATTGTCATATATATCCAAATGATTATTTTAAATATATATTTAATAGAAAAAAATATCTAATAATTATAATTGATATATAAAATGACGATTATACCCTTATTTATTTATTATTATTATTATTATTATTATTTTTACAATTACAAAATATCTTTTTATTAGTTTGAATTTTATTATGTCATTTGATCTATATATATAGGAGTTTACGTTTCGATGGAACGATAGATGGTGCAGTTGATATTCGTATTCAAGATTCGTCGATAACGAACATGGTTGAGTCGCCGAACATGGTTGAGTCGCCGAACATGGTTGCTCTTTCTTTTCTTAAAAAATGGTTTTTGTAATTGTAAAAAAAGATATTTTGTAATTGTAAAATTCAAACCAATAAAAAGATATTTTGTAATTGTAAATAAAATAAAATAGAATAAATTATAATCGTTCTTTTATATATCAATTATAATTTTTAGACATTTTTTTCTATTAAATGTATTTAAAATAATCATTTGGATATATATGACAATTTTAAGGCTTTGGAAGGATATATATGCAATTATGAGTTTTGGTTGGATATATATGACAATTTTAAGACTTTTGAAGGATATATATGAAATTATAAGTTTTGATTGGATATATATGCAATTATGAGGCTTTGCATGGATATATATGCAATTCCCCCTTTATTATATGTTTGATCTCAATTATCATATAAACTAAAAGAAAAATTCTTACATAGTTAATTCTTGCATATTTGTATATGTTAAAGGATTGTTAATGAAAAGTTGAAAATTAAAAAGATGGGTTGAATCTTATGTATTAGGTGGTCCCAACAGTTTTTTTTTTTTTGAACGCGAATTTTATTAAGCTTCGCTGTCATGGCTCGACAATGGAGGCCTAGACTACGCTGGTTTAAACCGGTCCGCCTAGAGCTCCTCGAAGCGAAATGCTTATTTCAATACCGATGGGGAAAACCCCTACTAATCCGCCCAAGGCACGACAATTAATAGAGGTAAACCTTTTTCCCAAGATTCAACCCAGGGTTACTGTGCCCAAACCCTTCATTAAAGCGACTACTGAAGGAAAATCCTCATTCAAACCCATTGCGGATTTGAACTCAAGACCTCCTCCCCAAGAGCCCCTATGACTCAGGTGGCCACTGAGCTAACTCAAGTGGTTAACCAACACTAATAAATGAAAATAACTCATGTCTAGACCTGTAAACGGACTGAACGTTCAGTGAACATTTCATTAACCGTTCGGTAAAAAGTTCGTTTATTTATTAAATGAACGAATATGAACAATACTTTACGTTCGTTTAGTTAAATGAACGAATATGAACAAATGTCGCGTCCGTTCATTTATATTCGTGAACGTCCGTTTATCCGTTCGTTTATGTTCACATATTTATTTATATTCGTAAATCATATATTTGAATTGTATAATTTTAAAGTTAGTTCTTTTAAACAAAACAACACATATAAAACAATATATTGTGTATAATTTAATAAAATTTATGCTTGTTTGTCTATGTTCATTTACGTTCGATCGTTTATGTTCGTTTAGCGTTCGTTTAGTGTCTTAAGAACAAACATGAACAACTCATTTTCTTAATAAACGAACATGAACACGTAAATTTATTTGTTTAAGCGTTCGTGTCCGTTTATTTATCCGGTTAAAATTAAACGAACGAACATGAACAAGGCCTGCTCGTTTGTCCGGTTCGTTTACAGCCCTACATGCCTACAAACAACATTCGAAATGGAACCATTTGTACAAATAACTCTGGGTCGGCACCCACACAATCATACACCCTTGGACCGGCGTTGTTAAGACTTTATGCTCCCAATGCAGGACGTGTGTTTTCTATTTTATTGGAAATAATGAAACATTGGTCCATGATATAACCATGATCAGAAGAATTTTGTCAAGATCGCTGTACAAAAGAGGGGGATTGGCAAGGCGGCGGTATTAAACAGAGAAGGATGTACTGCTAGTATGGTAATAGGGGTGAGTAGATGCGCTGAAACAACGCTAAATCACACCTAATGTGGTAAAACTGAGTTAGAATTATTATACATGAGTTGAAGCTTGCTCAATCATATTGCAGCCCTGCTAATCACTTAATTCGGATTGATCTCATGTAGAAATACCTTTCATAATGACAGGAGCCTCAATGGCACACTTTTTTGTGTGTGTGGAAGGTTTAAGCTCTTGACATTGTGCATACAGCCATAACTTTAAGATGTTTTAACTTTCAAGAGTCATGCATTCTGGATTATGGTGTTGTTATTTGAAACGTACATGTAAATGTGTAATACAAGATACAAGACTCTAATTTCATGACATGTATCTGCATACTTGTGTAGTAGTTGGCACCAGCATGAACATGTACCAAAATCGAAGTTTAAGGTACATGCTTGTCTACATATCAATTAGGGCTGGAGCTAATGATTTGTTTACTTCAGTTTTTATTCACAAATCAAAACAACTAGACAAAAGGCAAGTTCAACTACATCATTGAGATTGTTTCTTACTTACTGACCATTGCCTTTAGCCCTCCTCCCTAAAAGAGAGAAGGAACAAAATGCTTCTGTTTAAACAGTTTTTGAGTAATTGTCATAGGCAAAATTCAAGCATAATCATAGCCATAGCAACAAACCTAGTACTATAAAGCCATCCAGAAATAAGATACAACATAGTCATCTTTAACTTAATTCAAAAGAAATGGACAAGCACAGTTTAAGCATCAATAAATCGAATATCAAACGAGTTGGGATGGATCTGCCACACATTCAGTGCTGCATATTCTTCTAGACATTCTTTCAGCTGAGCTTCAGTGTACCCCTAATAACAATCAAATTACAACCCACTGTCAGTTCAAGTATCTTAATTTTACTGAAAATGCAAAGCCACTATAAGAAAAAGAGCAAGAGACTGACCATTCTTGAAATCCTGTTAAGCGCTTGTGCATAGCTTACATCCATCTTGTTGGCCCTTGCAGCTTCATCACGTAAAATTGAATAAATATCTGAGATTGCATCAAGACCAGACTTTTGTCGATCCTCAGAGTACAATGAAAACTTTGACATCTGCATTAACCTAAGTGCCTCATCAACGTCACTCTGACCAACAGTTTCCGCAAACCTCAGCCTCGCAAGTGCCTATAAGAGACCCCAGCTAATATTTAATATTTATCCACTAGTATATTAGAGCAGTAAATTAAAACACAGGGTTTTTTAAGAAAAAAAACTCACAGCCGATATCCTTAAAATGCTTAGAAGAGTCCTGACAGTGGTGTACGAGGTTGGGGTGTTTGATTTTGCTTCCTCTTGCCTAATGCTCGAGTATGCGGTAGCTATATACTCCTCCAGCTCTCTTGGAATAGACGGAGACAGCTTTCTCGCAGCTGAAATGTATGCCCTATCAACAAAAAACAGAACATTTAGTTAAGGACAATACTTACAAATAGACACATTAAAACTACAAAGTATAATTACAAGAAAGACACGTGTTAGATACCTGAGAACAGAAGCTTCAAGAGGGGCAAACCCAAGGGCAGGAGACTCTCTATTCTGGTGGACATAAACAACATGTCTTGCCATTTCAAGATCATTGTCCATATCTGCCTTGTCAAGGATCAACCACAAAAGATCAAATCTGGAAAGAAGTGCTGGAGGAAGGTTGATATTCTCAGCTGGAGTTCTACGTAAATCATATCTTCCCCTTCAAGAAAACAAACGTTACCAAAATATTAGTCAAATTCACTAGTAATATACGAGTGATAGAAACATTGGTTTAAATTTACCAGGCAGGATTGGCAGCAGCAAGAACTGCAGTTCTTGCATTCAATGAAGTTGTGATCCCAGCCTTGGCAATGCTAACTGTCTGCTGCTCCATGACTTCATGTATGGCAGTCCTATCTGAGTCGTCCATCTTATCGAACTCATCAATTGCACATATTCCCATATCTGCTAGCACCTAATGAAAGAAACAAAAAACTTTCAAAACTAAAAGACTAACAATATCTGGCCATGTATACATTAGTAGATACAGTCTCGTCTGCTAGCAAAAAAGAATGACTCACCAATGCTCCCCCTTCAAGGACCATCTCGTTTGTCACAGGATCCTTCTGAACAGCGGCCGTAAGACCAACTCCACTGCTTCCTTTCCCAGTGGTATATACACCCCTTGGTGCAACATTAATGATGTGCTTAAGAAGCTGACTTTTTGCAACTCCAGGATCACCCATCAAACATATGTGTAGATCCCCTCTGATCTGAAATAGCACGTGCAGTATACCACATTAAAATGACATACGTATAGATAACAGTGCCGCTCATGTATGAGAAACTAAAAAAATCCAACTATCAACAAATATATAACCAATTTGAAATTTATGAGTCTAAACATGACTTTGTATGACACATTACCTTCATTCCATCTTTCAGTTTCCTATGAGGAGCACCCACTAACAGAAGCAGAAGAGCTTTCTTAATATCTTCATGTCCAAAAATCTCAGGGGCCAATGAGCGAGCCAGCTTACTGTATATATCACCATCCTCAGCTAGGCGTGCAATTTGTTCTTCCTCGTCTCCTTTGAGTTCATACCTGCAGTAAAGTAGAAGGATAACATGGTCAGGTGAGAAATAACAACAAACCTATAAACAAATGAGCATATAATACTTGTAAAAGATAACTATGACCATAGAGATCTGGAAGTTGCTTACTCCTCATATTTTTTCTTAAAATGGGAAACGGACATAGCCTCCAAGTATGTATCTGCCACTAAGCCTGCCCTCATTGCTCTAAATCCTGTATAGGGAATAGGAAGAAATATTCCAGATAGCTCCACAACATCACCCGGTGCTACCTTTCTGGTAAGTTCACCTCGGAAATGGACAGTCATTGTACGGGGAATATGACCTTTGGGAACATGTTCTGCTAACTCTTGAATTTTCGCCTGGAATTTTTCATGGTAACATACATTATAAGTTAAACATATTGTAACAGACAACATGAGCACATTACCTACTAACAAGTAATTTGTGCTGACCTCCTGAAATTTCAAAAACTTAGAAGCTCTGAGTTGAAGAATAAGGTGTCCTTTTCCCTGGTTAATTTTACAACGCGTAGATGGGCATTCAAAAAGAGGCATGAACACACGAGCAGTCACCTCCTGTTTCATCAAAGTAGCGTGTTATATAGACATGAATGTCCAACTAGAATGTTCTATGACCGACAGAGTATCTAAAGGAGTAATTACACAAGTATAGCCTACTTCATAGAAGTAAACGGCTGAAATGTGAAAATGTAGCTTTCATCGCCACATATCACTGTGTGAGATTTCATATAATGATATTGGCATACCAATTATGTTTTACACAAGTTAATGGTACATGAGAATAAAGAAATGAGTGTAAATTTAACATGTTTACATACCTGATATATCTCAAAACCACACTCTTCACATGTGTAAACAGCAACCTTCATCAATGGTTTTACGTCTGAACAGCGAGTCACGATACCCGATATCTTGACAAGCTGTCCAATATTAGAAGCCCTAACCTCCCTTATAGTAAATGGCTGACCCTTTGAAGATGCTCGGATGTACACTTCACTGTTTACCAAAAAAATGAGCATTAGAAACTAATAATAAGCTGTAAACAAAGCTTTGACATACATTCACGGTCACCTAGCATGATAATATATCTTGCATCAAACACTAAACACATTAGCATAAGTCATCTCAAAAGAAGAAGAAGAAAAAAAGCACACATACAAATAGGATAAAGAAAACTAATCTAGCAATTGACTGTAGACCACTAGACCCTCAAACATTTAGAGGGTTGTTTGGGATTGCATTTATTAGTAAAATATCAGAAAACCGCTTTTGGCAAACCAATAGTAAAAAAGTGATTATCTTCGTTTTTTGAGAGAAACACAGTTTTAAACCTTTGCTATAAACCATCTTCCAAACGCATAATCAGTTTTGCAAACACAGTCCCACACACCCCCAATTGCAGCAAGTTAAGCTAATACAACAGACCTCAATTTTTATTTTATTTTTCATTCAAGAGAAAACGTAATCAATTTTCCAAACACCGCCGAATTGCAGCAAATGAAGCCAACACATTGAATAACCATATTCAACAAATTTCAGCAAAACAAAACCACATTTAACACTTACTAAAATCGCTTAATCTCCGGAGGCATCTTCTGGTGGGGATCAGTTGCATCAGCATTCTCATTACCCTCCTCAGCTCTTTGAGTCATCAATATATCATGATCATCATCTTGTAGAGCCTCAGTTGGCTCGGGTATCAACTCGTCAATCGCATCAGCAAATATCCCAACATATCTTCGAGTATTCGACGTAACTCGTCCCACAAACTCCTCATCCAAATCCTTATACTAATCCAACACAACACAAAAAGCTTGTATTAATCACCAAATTCTAAAAACAAGGGATTGCTTCTTTTTTTTTTCTGCTTATCATTAAATACTTATAAACAGCTTAAAAATAAGCACTTCAGGAAACAGTGTTTGGATTTGCTGATTTTGTAAAAGGGTAAATTTACCAAAAAATGGTAATCTAATACAAGGCAAATTAAAATTTTACGATATTCAATTTTTTTTTCTTCTAAACTTAATGTATCGAAGTTTAACTTTTGTGCAGAGTTACGTTTTACAAGGATTTTTTTATGCTTAGGAAGACGTTACCTATCATTTTTATAGCTAAATTGGTTGATTAATTTGATGCAATCTAGTTGAGCATTTACAATTTATTTCGACTAAAGTTATGAACCGCAACTACATATTAACACCTACTCTAAAAGAAGCTTATTTTACCTAAAAAGCAGATAAGCAGTTAAAATTAAGCTATCAAGCAGAAAAATAAGCAATCCAAAACCAAACACCCCCTATACATATAATTAATAACCAAGGAAAAGATTCTAGATACATACATCGAATAGATCTTCAATGTCGATTTGAATCGCTTTGATTTTCCGGTTCGCGACATCTTGCTGTATCAACAGAATTAAATAAAACAAATTAATAAACAAATAAATTAAATAAAATATGAAAAAAGAAATAATAATAGTGAATAAAAAGAAAGTTACAAGGATGAGCATGTATTTAGCGTCACCGTCAGCATCAGCAAAGTTAATCAGGAAATCTTTAGCCAGATCTGTTTTATAAAAATGAAAACAAAGTTATTTCATTTTATAAAAAAAGAAATATTATTAGGGTTTGTATTATGAAATGAATGATACCTTTGTCTTTGGTGAAATCCATTTCTTAGCAGTTGATGGAATGAATGAATGAATTACACACACAGTGAGTGATTGTGAATGTGTGTTTGTGTGTGTTTTTGTTTGTGATAAGTGCGGGAAAATGGAGGTGGATTTGGCGCTAAAAAGAGATGAGGGTTGGTTTTGGCGGGAAGGAGTGTGATGGTGGACTTTATGTGATGTAAGTGGGTCAGGTGGATTGAAAGTGTTTTGTAAGCCCATAGACTTAAATATTTCATTTGTTAGTTGTTACACTTTTTTGTTGGTGACCCAGTTACATCTTTCCTCATTTCTCTTGTTACACCTTCTTATAAATCCAAACGATGTGTTTTCATGTTTGAGGACATGTAACGTAAAGCAGAGATCGTGAGCTCGTACATTTACCCCGCGTCATTTTAATATGATGTTACACGATTGACTTATCCCATGTTGTTGTGGGTTTAGTCGGTCTGGGCCGCTAGTGTTCTCATTATAATATTAGAGATACCATTTTGAGGTTTGCTACAGCCACAAAATTGACTAGTTCATGTGTGATTGACTTAATCAAAAGCTGAGGGATAAATATAGCAAAACACACCAATCAAAACATGATTGCTCTTTTGTGGAAGTTCTTTGTGGATCAAGCAAAAGTCTTATTTTTTTATACTTTTGTGTCAGTAATTTATACAAATCGTAAGGTGTAGGATTTAAACTCAAATACTTTTTGAAAATTGATACATAACCAAAAGATTTTGTGATCATGTGATATCAAATGAGGCACTATCAAGTCCTTTATCGTTCCTTGATAAAAAAAAACTTACAAAGGATCACTTAAACCAAAGTCAGTTAGACAATGAAATTTTATTTTTGCTGTTAGTGAAATAAGATGAATCAATGGAACTTTGATTCCCTTGGTCTAAGGTGTGTGCGCTTGTGGCGGTACGAGAGCTCCTATCAAGTCAGCTGTGTTAGAGAATATGAATTAAGATTTCATGTACTGCCTCTTAATAAACAGGTAGAAGGCGATAGCACATACAATAATATGTTTTTCAAATAATCACAAGTAGGTGAGATTTAGGTCGAATAGGTCAATAATCTGATTTGACACATGATCCGATTAAGGGAATTGTGATTAAACAATTAAATCTCAAATACAGCAAATCATTTATTTATTTTCTTTGAAAAAAAATAAAAATAAAAAATTAGTTCAGAAGCTTCTCTTTGGAGTTCATTCAACTATGATTACAATAAACAACAATTATCATATTTGAAGTACAGTAACAACTAGTTGAAGCAAGTTTACGGAACTATCTATATGCAACACAAAATACAACACGTATGCAAAGACTTTATGCACTTCCCAACATCTTTCCTAATCTGCAATAGGATTGAGATAATTTGAGCCAGTTATGCAACTGTTGTTTACTAAGAAGCGACTGTTTCTTGGTCCATGGTCCTAGCCAATTTCGCTTGTACAAGTCTATCTAGGATTGCTGGCTCCAGCGGACAAGGATCAAGACAACGTTCTGCAGAAGCAACTATCACCTGTTTAAGGAGAAAGTTTAATGTTTAACTTTTGCTAATCGATGACGGAACAAAAGGGGATTAGCAAGAAAGCCTAATTCAAACATCAACTTTCTTTTGTCATATTTTAGTGCTAGTGAGGTGGCAATTTTCGACCCATTTATCTATGAATGGGTCAATTTGACTTGTGTTTATCTCAAACCGGTCAAAAATAATTTAGCTAAGAAAAGGAAACCGGCAGAAAGTCGCTAAAAATATATATTTTTATGCATAGAACTTCCTACATCGTTCAAAAAAACTTTATAGTATTATTTTAACAATATTGTTGCTTGAAGATGTATAAGGACACCATCCAGCTATAAAAACTACACTTAAATATGCATATGGTTCCGTTTATACCAGATCCGGCATAATAAAAAGGCTGTATGACGGAAGATAACTTGAGTTCATGAAAGAAACAAAATACCCTTTGTCAACTTTTTATTATGTAAAGTAAAAAAACCTGTTTATGATCAATTTGACGGAAGATAACTTGAAGATGTATAAGGACACCATCCAGCTATAAAAACTACACTTAAATAATGTTTTTGGCATATAACAGGTTTATGATCAAATCTGGAAACATTATTTATACCCTTTTTTTTAAAGATAAAACGTTATTTATACTTGGGGTGGCCTATAAAGTAGTTTTACTGGTTGGGTGGCATTTTGAAAGATATTGAATAGTCCCGTGGCCTACTTATACATTATCCTTTTTCATAAGATTACTGTCATTTAGTATTGAAGAATCTATTTACCTCGTCAAGCAGAAATTCAACAGCTGCTTCATCTTCAGCGCTTTCTTTGAGTGTAATTCTAAGGTACTGCATGTCCAACTGAATCTGCTGAAATCCACTGCGATTAAATGTATGCAGTCTAACAAACTCTTGCATACTTTTGAGGCAAAGTTTTACAATAGTCATCACAACAGATTCCTGCAATATAGATATTCTTAGTTCACGGTACTCAGCTTTTAATGTTTAAATAGAATAGAAATATAGAGACATACCTGCGTATGTAGAACTTTTGTGAAGATTTCCATTTTTTGTTTGAACAACTTTGCTAGATGCGTTTCCAGAAGCTGACTGCGGGCCCTGTTGGTGTTTGAACGGTTATCTCTTAATGTGTTGCTGCGTGAAGAGCTGGTGCTTCCATTGCTCTCTGTGCGAGAATGTTTACGAGTAAGCCCTGGAGGTAATATCTGTTTCACTTCACTTCCTACTGCTGCCAACTGGCACAACATAAATAACTCACTACATTAATCATTTGCATTCACTTAGTCCAAAAAAATATTATTAGCCCTTTAATTCAGATGTGCAAAGAATAAGTGAAAATCCTACCTCTTGAAGAAACAAATCAACGAACATATGAACTTCTCTGGGTTCTTTATGCTGACAAATAGAAAACATTTGTCAATATCAAAGATAAATAACCAATCAAATCCAAAACATTAAATTCACGTGAAACCCGTACAAACCTTGATCCAGTTTGGAGTTGTGAGCCTCTTCCTCAGAAGAACAGAGATTCTTTGGGTTCTCATATTAATATACTGCAAAGGAAGCTCCATTCAGTAAAGAGAACAAGAAAAAATGTAAGATCTCGAGAGCTAATATTATACAAAAGACGACACGCTGCAAGAACTTTTCACCAGCTGATCTAAAGGTGTGACGGATTTCAGCAGGAACAAAAGCGGATTGTATTCATAACCACCGCCAGACAATGAAGAGCCAATTTCCTGAATAGCAAATACATAATTTGAAAATCGAGCTTGGAAAATATATGCAAAATAAAACATTAAAACAGTTCTTGCCTCGGTAATTCTTGAAATGGCATCTCGCTCAATGAAAATAGATAGCTCAGATATCACAAGTACAAGCCCAGCTGGAACCTTATCAGCTTGTAACTTCTCTGCCAAAGACTGTTCTTGCGCCGATTGAAACATTTTTTCCAGAAAGCAAGAGTAATTGATCATTGTTGTTTAAAAAGGTTTGGAACCCTTCTTGCACCCAACTGATAATTGTGCCTCTTAACTTCAATATCAATCCCAAGTCTTCATCAAGAAGATGACGGATAGCCTATATAATAAATTACTGTAAGCTCAAATAGAAACTATAATAAAGATATATGACAGAATCATTTTAGCAATGATACTGTCAGATCAAATTCCAAGGCTACTGATTACGCTTTATTGTTTATATAAATATCTGATCTCTTAGATATGAATCAAGAGTTCAAGACAGTTGACATGATTTACCGATAGGACTTTTGTACTGCCTTGAATCAAAGTATTTCTACTGGCATCAAGAGCTGTCTTCAAAGGATGTTCCTCTGTTTTGCCATCCTTCTGAATTTGCAGAAGAGTGTCTAACAATTTAAACAGATTTGAATCAGAAAAGTCAACAGTAAGATTCAGGTGCACCAGCTCAACAAGCATGCAGGTGAAATTACTTTATCCTGGTTTATATTTCTATCATCTGCATCTTAAAGCCTTTAAGTCAATGCAGATCTACAGTTTTCATGTATATTTTAAGCCAAAGAGAAGACTAACCAGATATTTCATGAAGAAGATGAGAAAATGCGCTAGTGACATACTTTTTCAAAGCAACACGAGCAGCCTGAATCCATGAAAATTTAACTTCAATCAGAATAATCACTCATTAATCAAAAGATTAGTTTTTCAACTACAGTTTTGTAAAGATAACAATTAGTGAGGAATGGCAACCTCAAAAGCAAAATCTTGTAGAGCAGCCTCTGGTAAGACTTCGTCAATCAATAGGACATCAGTCCAAATAAACCCTGTAAAAAGGGGGCCACCACAAAAGACATTAAATTGATACCATGTGGTAAATGGAAATACTAAAAAGGTGAATAATGATGCTAGAGGTTGCAATTTCTACTCTTTTACTTATTAACAGGTTGATTTGGGTTGTGTTCTATCCAAAAAGGGCCAAATACAAAAGCTAGCTAAAAGATGAACGGACATAAATCAATAAGTCGCACAGGTATACAGTTGCCCGACGTCTATGTTTGTGCAAACAACTTCGTAAATGATTCTATTCAAATATTTATATTATTGTTGTACCAAGACTATTTTCGTAATCATAAATAGAGCCTTTATTATGTATAGAAAATGGACAAAACCCAACACAAGCTAGCCCATTTTTAATCTGTTAAAGAAGCCGCCCATTATGACACCTCTAATTGATGTTTGTCAATGTATAATATCAAACTCTAGTTCTGTAAAATGAATAAAAAGTTGCATAAATTATCCCTAATTATGCAACCATCGATTTAAATTATATACATACAAACTAGTAAAACCTAAAATGACCAGCGACATTATCTGCCACATGTTCAGGAAGAAATGATAATATAAGGATCTACGCAGATGATAGCATTAGTAAGCATGTTACGTACGGAATCGGTTGGATAGCTTTGCCGAAGAGATCTGATTCTGTATCTCTTGGTTGGCAGCTTCAAAGTGCCTATTAAAGCAAACGTCAATCAGGTTAACAGCAGCTAGTCAGAAGTAGATAGTGGTGCTATGGGAGAATTAACAAAGAGGCACACTAATACCTTGTGGTCAGATCACGCACGAGTTTGACCAGCTGCTCCTCCGAATCAGGAAAAATTACGTGATAAGCATGAACAGCTTCCACGAATTCACGAGTTGGAACCTATTTATAATATTAGACAACTGAAAGAGCTCATATATATGATCAAGTGACAACTGTAAACAGTGACGATGTATGTTAACAATAGATATGCACAACATAAGATAGAAAATATGTACATAGTTACATACACACTTATGTAGATGTGTGCGTGTGTAAACATTTTCATTCAAAGCTAGTTGAGGAAACCAAAAAGACAAAAGGATATTATCAAAGATGATATACCTCAGAAATAGGACTAACGGAAACAGATTGACTTCCTCCATTGGCGGATTCACTGGAATCTGCAGTACCCGTGCTTATCTCTTTAGAGAGATCAAGTTCCACAAGGTACTGCTCTAACTTTTCAAGCAGCTTTGACTTCAAGTTTTCAACCTGTCACAGATATGTAACATAGATAGTTAATAAAATACGTTCTACATACATTTCATAAGAAAAATCAGAAAGTCTTTTACAATCCACCGGCCACATTACATTTGTTGCTTCCGTAACAGCACAGATTCAATATCAAAAAAGCATATTAACTACATGATTTACAGACCTCCAAAACAAGGTTCTGCGAACTAAATAACTTTTGCGGGATTCCCAAATGTGTTTCAAATTTCCCCTTAACAACTAACTTATTATTCCTTTGAGAGCCATTTTTTTTTTCTTTCTGATATTGGAGTAAAGTAAAATAGTCCTAGGAGATCATGAAGACATGTATGTATTTATGTATATGCCATTCTTTAACGTATGATAGATTAAACTTTCAATTAAGCATGAATCGAATCCAGAAAAATCATATATTTATTTCTTCTTTGGCCTTTTGCTTTTATATCAACGACAGCATGTGCCCCAGAGGTGTAAAGGAAATTGAAGTGCCGAATTATAATATGTAAGGGGTCAAAATATTTTCAAAGGAATGACATTTTTTTATGGAAAATAATAAACTAATACTAAGTAACCAATGTGGCAAATGACTATCAAATGAGTTTAAGAATCTATAAAACATGACATGTTACACTTACAGGCATATGAAATGCAAACTTCTGCCTATATTGTTGTTTTCATTGTCATGTGTTGCATGTTCTAGCTAAAGGTTTGATGCATGTATCATGAGTTGACTGTGCTATCTTGTATATTCAATGCATACATTAGAATCATCACTAATATGAAGTCCACATAATAAACGATTCAAAAATTGCAGGATGCTTAAAATTATAATGATTGCAAAACTGAGAGTTACAAACCGGGAAACCCAACTGCTTAAGAAGCATCACAGCCTCTGCTCTTGCTTGTATAGATTCAGAGTCGGAAGAAACCTTGTCCTGGAAACAAACGTGCACAATATTAGATCTTTTCTATACCTTCATTGTTTATTCTAGTATTATCGAAAATGCACCAACAGAAAATAATAAACTCGTCCTGGAAACATGAAAAGTGTGATAGGATATGCGGCATTTGATTGCTTCTCAAAGGTCAAATTGGTACAAGGGAAACTAAGAGTAACAGCGAATGTACCTGAAGCTTGTTAATAATGACTGATATCACTTCTTCAGATGCTTTCTTACAGTCCTGGAAAGAGGAGTCCCCATATGCCTGGTGAAGTTCAAGATAAAGAGCATAAAGATGATGAATTATGAATGTCACACATAAATCACAAGAGAGGTCTCTTGAGTGTCAGGCAGGCAGAACACATAAAACTTGATATAATGATCAAATGACCAGTAAACTGACTTACTGACCTTAAATATAGGCATCGCTCCAGTGTAGAACCTCACTGCATCACCATATGCTTCAGTTTTAATACATTTTTGGAGTGTAGTTGGAAGATCGTATATAAACTGCCAACATAAGATGAGAACTGTGTAACTCAACATGGCTAAAGACCATAATTTGCATTATGTATAGAACTTCACATAAACTTAAGTCATATAGGTGGCATGGAAACATTGAATGACTTTGTTCTACATTGATGATATTTCTATCAACTTAAGACCCATATGCCATGTAAAGAAGGGTGAACAACTTTACGAATTGAATAAGCAATTCATGCAAGATGTATAGAGTATACGTGCAGGACAAACTACATAACACACAGAGGTAATAAGTCAATACAGAAGTCAGGCGAAACAATCAGTCTCATGCAGAATACTACTCTACAGAATAAGCTTGAAACTCATATTGATACCTGAACTTTGCGCAATAGATTACGCGTGCGATGTAATTTCTCTATATGCTCTCTCTTTTCAAAGAGTGAAGTGTTGACTCCATCACTTCGTGATTGCACTGACATTATCTGACAAACGTAATGATGATAGGTGAGTTTCAAGACTTTCTTCTAGCCTATTTACGTATTCTTGACAACACTGTCAACAAGTACAAAAAAGGTGTTGGTGAAGTACCTTATCAAGGAGTTGCTCCATATTTACTTCCATACCAACTATATTATTCTTCATTCTGTCACAAAATAAATATATATTGACACATGTTATAATCACAACAGTTCTATAAAACAGTCATAAAAAAACTTCCATCGGCATCTAATATAGGATAAAAGTTCCCAACACGCCAATAAAACAATGGTATGGGGCAAGGGACCGAAAAGCAGATGGAAGTAAAATGACAATCAGTAGCTAAGAGACAGTGTTTTACCTTTTGATCGTATCTGTAGCACTGATAAACTTGTTATAGTTTTCATATACTAGCATTTGCAAGTCAGTGTCAAGATTCTTGATCTCAGCAGCCATTTCGACATGTCTCTGAAGGAGGCCCTCAAGATTAGACTTTTGTACCTGATACATTAGCAGGAGGAAACATCATCAAACTTTTACCAGGAGATCAAAAGTGTAAGGAACAGAAAGATTATTCTGTTTTAAACATGCTCTTTTCCTCCATTTGTGCGCAACAGACAACCAGACTTATCCAATAACAGACAAGAAATCCTTTCTGCCATGGAAAAGGTTAAGTAACTCCTTCTAAAGAACCAAGTTTAATTATACTACATGTGCTCAGAACTAAGCCCAAGATCAGCCAACATTGCCACTCAATATAGGCATGGTGTGCAAAAGTTATGTCGGGTGATTTCCTTATCACTCGTCATCACAGTAAGTTACAGATAGAGTTGAATGGAACTTCCAATCCTCAATCTATCGACATCATTAGTTATTAGAAAAGATCTCCAAACATAATGATACCTGCCTCAAGGAAATACTAATTTTTCCTGCCTATAAAGGTAGGTTTCTGGAGGTCATAACAGGCATGATAATGCAGTGGGTCTTGAAAGTACAGAAACTAAGATTGAGACATAAGTCACAACAGATAAGAGCTTACACTGATAATGGATAATGAGCCTTTCAGAGTGATTTTGATACATCTTCTGACAGCATATACAATTATAGCACCCATTTGTGTAACTTTATAGTCAGAGGCATAATTTAAATACATGTATCAGAATGTGGATAAGATTATGTATCTCACAGAGCCATAGAAACCTTGGGCACTTTCTAAAGCGTTAATCCTGTAATGCATTTGACTATATGTTGAATTTTGTATTAACATATAATAGTTGAGAAATGTTATTTTGATACTGAATCTATCAACGAATTACCATGGGACACCACTGCCCTGTGTTTTGTGTAACTAGGCAGACCTAAAGAACAACATTACTAAGGTGTCTATATAAGTATATTAAGCAATTACGCAATTACGTAAAGCCATCGTACGCTTGCTATGTGTGAGTGCTTGCACAAAAGGTTATTTTAGGTGTTACGTCCCTTGCATCCAATATTTCCCATAGTTACATTTGTAACCACGTAGGATTAACTGTGATCCAAATAACACCTGCCTTTAGTATCTATGCTATTATGTTCCCGTGCCAATCTATATATCTAACTTAAACCATAATGGCTGGGTATATTTATGATGCAAGTATCCTGCGTGAGGACCTTAGTGTCCATTTTACAGGCAAGCCTACTCTAATCGAATCTCATTTTCACTTATATGCTGTAACTTTTCCAATAATACGCAACTAAATTACCACACATTTCACAATTAGAGTTTCACTTGATCACAATTGTCCTCGATTCTAAGACTAACAATCGCGGTTCCACATAAGGCCTTATTTCACATCCTGTTAGCTAAATAAGTTACTAATATTTACTTAAATTATAATCCTACCAACAATATAGCATTGACTGTATGTAACACAACAATTAATTGAACAAATTATTAATGGATCTGAGATGAGAAACAACATACAAGCAGATTCATATACTGATCGGCATCAAACGACGTCGTATTGATCGTATCAAGCGTCGCGAAACGTGACGTGGCATTAGTCGGAGCAGATGTCTGAGAAGAATCCTGTGAGTAGAAGCTTGATAACAGATCTCTCGTTCTTTTCACCTTGTCATCTACCGGAACATCATCTACCGCCATTACAAAATGTGTAGCTGATGATCGGAGTTTCAAGTTTGTTGAGTTTCCGGTGATCGGAGTTACGCCGGGAACGGAGATGTGGGTGAGTTGGTTTTAATGGAGTTAAAGGAAGTAGAACCTGTTTGAAATGATGGATTGACAGAATCTACCCTTACACTTTTATGTTTTTTTACTTTTTTAGTTTTTTTAATAGGGTTTTTAACTCGCGCTTCAGAAAGATCTCCAATGCCGACATCAAAATTTTACACTAAAATGGTGCAAAAAAAGTATCATATTGGAATACGTTGCACCAAATAAAATTTGTTCCAATGTACACACTATATATTTGCACTAATTGTACTTTAAAATCTATAAAATATATGATAGTGCAATAAATAAGAAAAATAAATTATGTATTTTATATCAATATTGAGCTCATTTTGATAATATTAATGTGAAACTTACAAAAATATTTTTGTATAAATTAGTTTTATGTTTTATATTAAATATGAAATGATTAGTAAAAATAAATAAGTTTTAATAGAATGAATAGTGTTTAGTCAAGAATGAATAAGAATGCACTATATTTAGTGCATTTGGTGTGTTCACTATCCATTGCACTAAAATAGTGTGGTCTTTAGTGCTAACATTGGAGACTAATTTTGCTAGTTTTGCACTATTTTAGTGCAAAAGGTACACTTAGTGCTAACATCGGAGATGCCCTTAGGAGACAGCATGACACCAAAGATATGACCACATAAAAGTACATTTGCATGCACTTTTATGTGATCCCTATGCTTTTTGGTGAAAGACTAACGCATTTTGGTGTCTTAACTTGCGCCACTACGGCACAAGTTAAAAAACCCTTTTAATAAGTCCGCTTTGACTCTTTCGAGCATACTCAATGCTTCACTCATCGCTAGGGTGTCAAAAGGCCGACCGAATCGAACCCGAACCCAAATTGAATTAAACAATTTGGATCGGGTCAATCGATTTCAAAATTATATTCGGTTCAAAATTAACCCGAGTTTTAAATAGGTCGTTCAGTCTAATATATGTGTTTTATTCGGGTTCGGTCAACCCGAGTTTATGTTTTTCTTTCTAATTTTGATGTACTTTAAAGTGTAAACACCAAAATTGTATAATTCTTAAATGACCTAGACTCGAACCCGAGTTGACCCGACCTGAATTGACCCTAACCCGAGTAACCAAAGTTTTAAACAAGGTCGGGTTCGGGTATTTTTTTTCCCTTAACCCAAATTGACCCGACCCGACTGACTCGAACCTAATCGGGACCCAAATTGACACCCCTACTCACTATGATATCACTCCAAATACATTTTTTTAGTCGTTATCTGCAATAGATTGCCACTATCAATAAAATCACGAGGTATCATAGCACCAGATCCAAAGCCAAGCCTTTGAGGCGCACGTCAAGTCGGCGCTATGACACCCTTCTCCTATACAGTCATGCGCTATCACGTAGGTCAAAATATTGGTGTGGTTATAACGTGTTTGTGTGTGTGGTCTTTTACCCTTTTGATTAAAAATGGTGTATTTGTTGGGACTAAAAAATGGATGTTATGACATGTTATGAGGAGGGTGATTTTAATTATGTGAGTCATGTTGGTGTTAAAACTAATGTAGCATAACGTGACACCAAAAATAATGTTTTGGCATCCTATGGTTACTCATGCTCTAAACATTTTTTAGGTAAATATACCTCTTATGCACACGTACACATAAAAAAACCATAAAATAAAATAGGTAAGGATGCTCGTCCCCAACCACATTTGAAGTTGTTAAAAACTTGTAGACGGCAAGGGAACATCGAGTAAAGTGGATGTGTATGTGCATGTGCTTTGTATGTCTTCATTTGTAGATTATACCAAGAGAGGTGAATGATGAAAGGTGTTTGGAGCTTCAGGTGAGGAATAAGGAGTCTATGCGGTGACCTCTCTATGGTTGGCGCATGTAGGGTATATCACACCGTGGAAAGGAAGAAGCACCGCATACTCTTATACGGTTGTAGGGAAGAAAATATGGTAAAACTAATCGTATGTAATTTTATTATTTTGCAATTATGTATTGACTTGGTTCATATAACAGTGAACACACATCTAAAACTTAAGTTATGTAGACATGTAGTAATATGTTGAGTGATGTTTGAACGACATGTAGGGGGTTATTCAACGGGTATAACAATCTTTTTAACCGAAAAAAGGGCATGTAAGGAGCATGACACGAAAATCATCTAACAATTTCAAAAAGCCAAATACCATCGAACTAGTATGTGAAGTTAATATTTGATATTCAAACAAAGTTAAAAAAAAAATGTTTCACTTAGATATTTAAACATAGTTAAAAAAAGGATGGTTGACTTTCATAATGAAAGCTAGTTTATGAGATGTATGCCAATTTTTTTTATTATTATTATTTTTTAACTTATTTGCGCATAATTGTGTCTCACTCTTTTGATGTTGTATGATACTTTTGATGTTGTATGATGAGGTGGAAATAAAGACACATATCGCATTTTGTGTATAACAAGGAATGTGAAAGATATGTGAAAAAACTTACATAAACTAAAGAAAAGGAAAAAGTCCAAAATAAATAACATGGTGGCTTTGGTGTACCAAATGCATAATCTGCTCTATTTTTATTATAGATATGCATAATCAACTTTCAATTTTTATTCCAGAATACATAACATGACCAGTTTATTATTCAAGGTACCGATGATGTGGCAATTATGTGACATCCAAGCATTTTATTTGCTGACTTGGCCGTCTTCTTTCATCAAAACTCCGAACAACATTTTATTTTTCGGTAAAAATGAGTTTTTTAGATATCTCGAGGCTTCTTCAAGACCCCATTTCATTAAAACTCAAACCGGTCAAAATATTTGGCCCAAAATCGGGCATAATTATAAGAAGACAAATATTCACTTCTTAAATTGACCATTTTCTCCTTTAGACATGAAATAAAATTCCTTTTCTTTTATCCATAACCCATTAACCCTGTTTGATTTTATCACCAATTTCAATCACAAGGCCACCAAACTATTCCATATGTTCTAAATAAATGTCCATTTTGACTTTTTATAGTTTTTCTTGTTCAACTTTGATCTTAAATAATTTTGTTTGTGTTATACAATACTTAATGAAAATTATACAAATGAAAAACATTTAAACCCAAACCATTCATATATTTTGTATCACGATTATATAACACAAATGAAAATATTTAAGGACAAATTTGAACAAGAAAGATCGTTAAAAATCAAAGTGGACATTTATTTGAGATGGAGAAGATCTTATTTTTGTGGCATACGTGAAGTTTGTGTAAGATGTGACTTCACTTGTATTTCGCATCAACAATTCATGTGTCAATATAAAAGGAATTATACTATTAGTATGAAGCAATTTATTATTCTATAAATTATTCGCTTTTATCAAACATGTATGTTTGAACGTCAAAAAGCATTTGGCTTATGTGGTGGTAACCAATGAGGATAATGTTGTGGAGTGGTGTGACTAGTTTTAAGGACCAACTGCTTGGATTGTGTGTGGCGGTGGTTGCGATGGTGGTGTTCATAGGTACCGCTTTGGACTATGGTTGGTGGTGGATGTGCAATGCCCGTTGAAGGTGGTTTCCATGGTTTGGAGGTGGTGTTTGGCGGATGTTGTGGTGGAGAAGACAAGATTTCACCCGAAAACTGAGTACAATGCCACATAAACAACTGAAAATACAGAGAAAACAAATCGTTTTTATTTGCCAAAATGGTAAGATGTTAACAAATTAGTGATATTTGGACTACTTTGAAAGTTGGTTACTTGGTTATGCATATCATTAATTAAAACTAGTATATAATGCATTTCGGTACACTAAACACAACCATGTTATGGATTGTATAACTTTTCCGTAAAAAAATAGTCCTCAAATTAATGTGAAGTATGAAAATACTTAAGATAAGATCTGTCGTGAGAAAATGTTTGAGATAGATGAAGCGGCTAATGGTGAGAACTCGAGGCTAGTTCTTTTCGAATGAAGAAAATGATGAGGACAAAAATTTTAAAAAAATGTAAAATTGTCTAGAAGCAAGAATAGGTGTTTGGGTCTTATTTTATGGCTCGGAGAATGAGTTTTATATCTAAGTGTAACACATGTGTCAATAACCTCTTGATAAACACATGTGTCAATAACCTCTAGACAGATGTTTATTTTATAAAGCACCTAGATACTACTTGGATGATGAGTATTTTTGTGTATCGTGACTCCTATGTTAAGAGATAATGTTAGAACTAACCTTTGGATTAACTACTAGTATAACTTTTAGGAAGAAAATATCTTCTTCCTCAATTATTGTGGATATCAAAATTGTTTAATCTGTAATTTGTATTTTTAATCGATTAATACACTACTTGTTTTGCGAGTTATATTTTTGTTAAAGCTTTATTCTTTTAGTTTTCCTTGTTGACTTGGATTAATGTTTTTATCATTCGCTTATGCTATACGTCATTGTATTGTATGACGATTATTCATAAAAGAGCTCATTTAACATGTCTAAAAATATATATTCGCTATTTATTTTAGACTTCAAACATTTGAAAACGTTTTGAAGCAACTAGCGACAAACGGCCAGTAATTTGATAGCAAAGCTTGTTTGCCAACAAGCAATTAGCATTTGCAATTTTTGTCACTGCCACTTTTCACAACACTAGTTTTAGAAGCGGTGGAAGTTTACCATTAAAATTTGCAACTATTTAGGACATAAATTTACCAAAATACCCACCCATATACCTACATTGAATATGTATGCATGGTTTAGGGTGCGTTTGATATCCCACTATAAGAATGGTGACTACGACTATAAAAGTGATTAAACGTGTTTGTTTTGTGGGCCCAAGAATAAAGTCGTGATATCATAGTCATAGATTAATTATATACCACCTGGTCTACGAAATCAATTCATGACCTCTTTTTCCACTACAAATCTATACACTTTTTTCATTATATATTTCATCAACCAAACATAAACAATCGTGAAGATACACTTTTTCATATCCATCATTATTCTACCCCATATCAAATTCGATACCTATCATGATTTCTAACAACAAACCAAACTACCCTTAAAGTAGTGGACTAGTGGTGTTTCTAATAGTATTTATTTATTTTGTGTTTTGTAGCAAGTGGGTTTATATCCATCCATAAAATTATTTGTTTTGTTTATTTATAAGAATCTTTTAACATGTAAGAGTAGTATTTTGTTGGAAGAGGATTCTCTCAAGTTGAGGATAACTTGATTGATCAAATTATAATTGGATTTAATCCAATGGTTGATAATTATAACTTGATCAATCAAGTTATCCTCAACTTGAGAGGATCGTTTCCCTATTTTGTTAGATGTTAATGGTTGTTTTGTTTGTTCTATAGTTTATTTTTGTGGTCATAAGTATTTTGTTTAAGAAAAAAAAAATCATTGAGTTATTGCAATCATCTTTTTATTTAATGTATTTTTTAAGAAAAAAAATACCAAGTTATTGCTATCATTTTATTATTTAATGCATTTTCTATCTTATGCATATATCTATTTTCACCATTTACATTTTTAATTATATTTACAGTTATGTTAAGTAAACAACTACGACTAAAGGCGTGTCTTTTTGCTTAAAAACCAATTAACTAATGAGTTAACAAACATAACTCAAACACCTAAAATGGTATGTAATACACTGTTTTGTACATACACAAATTTAGTAAAGTTGTTAATATGATTGATGTCAACTCTCTCGTAGATACACAAAGTTATAAGATGGGTCATCGGTCTGTCATATGTTTATTAACAAATATAAGTATTTCCAACTATCAAAAAGATTGAACTTAACATGTGTCTTAATTCTTATTTTAAGCATTAGGAGGGTGTCAATGGTTTTGGACCATACCTCACCATACTTCACCATCTACCAATAATATCATTCAAACTAATCTCATACCTCACCATAGTTTTTTAGTGTCAATGGTCATTTCATATCTCACTCATATTTCTTTTTTATTTTTTTTAAATTCATAATTATATTAAACAATTAAATAAAAACATAATATTTCATTAATAATAAAATAAAAAATTACATAATACTTAAAAAATTTTACATAATACTAAAAAAAGTACGATTTAAATATCTTTCGCCATCCATATTTCTCCGCAGACTCACGCTTTTTAAATAGTGATCTCGCGATTCCTGATCATTTATGTGATCGTGAGGTTGGTTATAGAACCTCAATGCCCGATGATAAGCCTTTTCTTCAATATTACGGATTTGGGCCGACAATAATTTTTCGGCCAAGTCATCCTTTGTAGACCTTTTTCTCCGCTATCGATTCCAATATTTGTGTTTTGCTTATCACGTAGTTGTCGAAGCTCTCAGCAATACTTTCATTTGTCGACTCGAAGCTCTCGGCCTTCTTGCCTTTTCTTTTCCGTGTAGGAGTTGTGTCATCATTCAAGTCCGGAAGTACAGTCTGTACATTCTCATTGCTACCCGTCTCGTGGTAGCTAGATGACGACGATTTTCTTCCTTTTTCAGCACTAGCCGAAGCTTCTTGACCCACACATGGTTGTTCCAACCATTTGTCTTCACCCCTAACAACCTCCCATACTTCAATATGAGTAAAAGATCGCTACACCCACTTTCACAAAGACGTTTCTACAATTAATACAATTATATAAATTAGTAAAAGTATATAAATTAATACAATTATATAGAGTTTAAAAATTATACCGATTGGATGTATAGGCCGTTAAAGATAGCCATGGCGGTGTTCATATTTCCCCACTTTGTGTTCAAGCTATGATGAGTTCGAGTAGTATCTTTCACGTTTGTCTTAAAATGCTCTTGAATTCTTTTTCAAAAACCATCTCTAGTTTGTTCATTACCGACTTTTCGACATGAGGAAATATGAACCCACGCTTTTGCCAAAGCAACCTCTTCGTTTGTCGTCCAATTTCTTTTCTCCGCTCTAGTCGATATTTTTTTTTGGGACTTCTTGAACTTCTTCATCGCCTAATATATAGTATACAAAATAAAATTATAACAAATAAAATTATAACAATTAAAATTATAACAAATAAATTTAATACAACTATAACGAATAAAAAAAACAAATGTATACCGATTGATTTTCTTGTTGCGTTTGGGAACATACTCAACGCCATCATCCTCGTAATCATATAACGGTAGTGGTCGTTCGACACTCGGTTCACGTCGCAGAGGAGCGCCACGGTATTCACCGAACGGGTCAAAATCACTAGTCGCCGACATCATGTACGGAGGTGGTCAGATAATATTGGTGTTCGAGATGGAAAGTTCATTGGTGGAGGTTGAGGATAATAGTGACCGGCTTGAGGACTCATTTGGGGATAGTAGGGAGATGGTTGTGATTGAACTTGCAGACGAACGGGTTGTGATCGAGAGCCTCGTCCACGACCTTTAGATGAGGTGGAACCACTTTTTCCTTTTCTAGCATCCATCCTTTTTATAATTATAACTAGTTTAAGACCCGTGTAATATACGGGCTTTTTCATGTATTTTAATTATAAAAAGCAAGTAAAAAATATGTTTATCTAATAAAGTTTCATTTAGAAGATCATGATATTCGTAGTTGGTTTTCTTGTAAATTACTACATTATTAGTGGATATTGACAATAAAGGTAACCCAAATAAAGCATAGATATAGATCTAAGGCTTTACATTGAAATATATAGGAAGACAAAACAACTATATCAAGCCTAACAACCCATACAAAATTACAACCATAATCCATGACTAAATATGCACTAACCAATTATATTTGAAGAAAAGTGAAGTAACTTGAAATGTATTTAGCTTTATCTAACATATGTATCCTTTAATAAACCTAAACTTCAAAGATTGTAGTATACTTTTTCTCACTTCATGTACCACTAATTTCTTCATTTCAAAGTAGAATGGGTTGAAGAACCTTATATAAAGAAATAAGTTAATAGCTTTGGACCCATTTTCCTTGAGCTTAAAAGATTTCATGGCTCGGAGCCATTTTATTGAGCTTATCCACGGTGAAATTCAAAACATTGTTTTGAAATAAACATTTTGGCCAAATGTACAATTTCACCTGAAATCAACATTTTGTAATACTTTTGTGGCTAAACATATGATACAGTACGATCTAAGAATCCGAAGCTAAATAGTCTCATGCTTTTCAAAAGGGCAAAAGTTTTTAAAAGATTATACTTGCCATCATTTATTTTTGTTGGCAAATAAATTTTTATTTTATTTTGTGGGTGTTTTTCTTTCAAATTCATCTTTTTTTTTTTTTTTTTTTTTGCAAAAATTTGGACATTTTGCTCTTCTTAATAATAGATTTTTTTTCCCGAAAGGGAAAAAATCTCACATATTACCCTAAAAAGAATGAATTTGAAAAAATAGTACCCACAAAAAAAAAAAATTTTGTTTGCTACCTACAAAAGCAAATGGTGGCAAATACGATACCTTTTAAAAACATTTGCCCTTTCAAAAAGGTCATGTTTTAACTTCCAAACCTGCAAAACAAAATTATGTATTAACCTTAATACCCCATTATTTGATAACTGATGGGCTAATCAATTTTTCAAGCTAATATCGAACCGCTACATAATGATAATCAATTTCGTTCTAGCTACTCCAAAACTAATTATCCATGAGCGATTTATGGTTAACTCTTAAAATTACTCATGTTTATAAGCAAAAGATAATGTTAAAGCAAACTAATGTAAAAGATAGTTCAAATGTACAATCATCAAATAAGCTTGGTAGTTGGTACCTCATCAAACTGATGCGTTTCACTTGCGTTATAAAGAACCCGCACATAAAAGACGAAGAAACCTTTAAGCATTAAATCCATTTATTATATTAAGTTTACAAAGGTGGATATAAAACAGCTTTTCAATGTTTATTTGTCAAACCATGTGAGGACATATATGTTCGTAACTTTTGCTTGAAGACATAGCAGAATGCCAATACTTAAATGCAACTTTTAACACAAGTGATAAAATTTAAAAGGGTAAGATGAACACCGCTACTTTTTCATTACTTGTTGTACATGACTAAGGGCTCCATCTGCTCAAATTATGCCCACTCCCTTCATGCTAAATGTCCAACGTCAAGATCTCACGATACAATTTTCAAAGGGTAAGATACTAAGATGAAGATGTGTATACATTTTTCACCACAACATAGATATTCAAAATCTAATTAGAGTTTTTACACATCATAAAAGAACTTCGATAAACTTCGATACTTTCGCCACAACATACCATTCTACGACTTTATATTTCCTTTTTCACCACAACATACCATTTTAGTAAATTTCGATACTTCGCTATGATACACTTTCATCGCATGACTACGATTTATATTTCCTTTTAATATTACGATAGTTATAGAATCGTATATAAATTCATAAAATTAGCGATTTACACTTCTATTTTATATTTTAAATGTATAAACCTTAACACATCATGGCGAGATTTAAAAGATACAATTTTAAAGAAAACGTCGAGAAAATTTCAAATAAGCTCACCAATAGGGGTGTTTGGCTATGCTTAATGTGATTACTTTGTGATTTTTTTTCAAAAGGCCATTTGTGAAGCATATGCATCATAATCTTTTCAAAACCTTAAAAGAGCTAAACACCATGTATCATAAACAATGACATGTAATATGAAGGAACAAAAACCTTAAAAGAGCTAAACACCTTGAAGAAGCATATGCTCCTTGATGAGTGTGTAAATACTCATTATTTTTGTACAAATTAGATCGCAAAACATCCGAAACACTCGAAATGCATCAAAATGATAAAAATATCACAAATAAGTGTTTTATGTGTTTTAAATGCAAAATATCAAAATCTGTGAAAACGATCAAGTTTGCATAATTGGCGCTTTAGTCCCCAAGTTTCAAAAGTTGTCAAAAACAGGTCCTCGTAAATCTAAATAAAGAAAAATATCATTTTAAGTCCTTAGGATTCCTAAGTTGTCAAAATTGGTCCTTGAGATTTAAAATTACAAAATTACAACTTAAGTCCCCGAACTTTGTAATTTGGCAAAATGGTCCTTTGAGAATTTGAAAATGTCAAAATGGTACTTGTACTATTAAAGTTTGTCAAATTCAGTCCTTATGTTAACTTTGAGAAATTGGCGCTTGGTCCTCATCTTTGTAAAATGGCGCTTTAGTCCTTGTATAATAAGCCTAATACTTAGCCTTGTCAAAACTCCCTTGACCCCCTGCCACTTAACCAATTGTGACCCCCTGTCAATACCCATTTTGGACTGCCTGGTCAACAAAAGTCAAAAGCAGATAAAAAGCGCGCCCACCACTGTTTGTCTTCCCCATATTGCCTGCAACCAACTTGCCTGCTCTCTCCTCCCATCACCTCACCTTTTCTCCTCCCTCATCATCACAAACCCCCCACAATAAATGCCACCCCCCCTAGTGCTAGTTTCAGAGCTACAAGTCAAATCCAGAGTTTCCCGCCAAAACACGTGGACAACTATTGTTGCTCAAAATTCACCCATTGGTCAAGAAAAGTGGTGGGAATCAATCAGAAGGCCACGTGGAGCTCATTTGAAGCATAAAAGAGGAGGAAGAAACAAGGGAGAAGCCAGTAGTTAATTTTAAATTTTCATGTATTTCGTTTTTAATACCAATGTTTTAACTTAGCCTCAAATTTGTAATTTCCAGTTTAAATGTATCAATCTTAAGTTAAAAAATCATTGTACTAAGTTTTTAAGTGTTAATTCAAGCTTATGTTAAGAATTCAAATTTCAAATTTACTGTTTCAAATTGCAAACTTCAACTGTCACATCCAAGCTTCAACAAGCTTATTTTCAAGTTCAAATAAGCTCATTGAAGCTTATTATAGCTTTTAGTGAGTTTATCAAGTAGGTACAAGCAGTTTTCATCTTTGGTCAACGAAAGTCAACTGATGAAGCAACATGGGTATAAGTTTGAAACGGGTGATGCGTGCTTGAAATGGGTTGGATTTGCTATAGTAGTAGTAGTATTTGGTTTGATTAAAATCGCACAAACAGTTTGGACCCTTGTAAGTTGGAACTCTCATTTTCGCTTTTATCAAAAGTTGCGCTTTGTGTTCATATTTTGAATTCTATGGTCATTAAGTAGTGTAGACAAGTTTAATCAAGAGTAATTAGGATATTAAAGTTAGTTTAATTCTCGGAATGAGTTAAATCGATGGTTAGTATAGATTTAAAGTTCAAAACAAATGATATAAAGGGTGTTTGGTTCACTTGTTACATTTGTATTGGATGTTGGTTCGATGGTGGAAACTTGTTGCTTTAAGTTTGTTAAGTTCATTTGACCTCTAATCTGCCTTAGTCTTTGCTGCAAAACACCCAAAGTCAAAATCCACTTCAAATCATTCGAGTCTTTATCTGTTGTGATTTTGTGAATCCAAAAGGTTGTTTCATGTTTGGAAATCGAGCATAGCTTGTTCTAGTTTCATTTAACCATATTACATCAATATCGCTTAACAAATTAGGATTAAAGCTCACCAAAGTCAACTTTTATCAACTGTGTCAAAAGTCAAAATATTGAAAAATCCAATTTGAGCCCAATTGAGAGATTTTTCATGAGCTTATTTCTAGGCCAAATCAATTGAAATTGTGGATTTAAAAGTTCACTTGGTCTATTTCCTTGTTGTCATTTTGTAGAATTTTAGAAATTTTCTAAAAGCTTCAAATAAGCTTGTCAAAAAGGCTATCTTGCCCTGTTCCATAGCACTCGGTGAATACTGAGTTTTATCCAGTTCTTGCAGAGCTTGTTCCAAGCTCCACAGAGCTTCTCCAGGTCTGCTTTTTGGTTTGAAGGAAGCTAGCCAGGTCTAGTATAGTCTCCAACTTCTGTTTTTCAATTTAAGCTTATTGATAAGCAGTTGTTTAAGCTCAAACTTGGTGTCCTCAAACTGCTTTTGGTCAATAAGCTCAATACAACCAAATCTGTTAATCTTGCAATCCAGAGGTTAAAACCTGTTGTAACTTGTTGCTTTTGAGTTCTTTTAGCTTATTAGAGCTTGTGTAACAGTTTGGTGCCCTTTTGGTACTCTTTGGCTTATTCAAATGCTTATTTCATGAGCATTTGTACTGCAGTTTCATAATCTACCACACAACACCATGTTTTTCTATTTTTCCTAGATTCATAATATCATTTTAGAGTTTTCCTGAATTTTTCACATTTTTCCAAGTCAGTTGGCTATTTTCCTTAATTAAAAAATGCTTTTAGGATTATTTAATTAGCTTTTAATACAATTAATTAAGAAAAGTTCAAAAAATAATTTTTCATTTTCTTAGGTTTAGATAAATATAAAAAGTAAAAAAGTAATTTTCCAGATTTTTCATAGTTTATTTTGTAATTTTTAGTAATTTAGTTAGTTTTAATAGTTTAAAATTCATAAAAATAGAAAATAATCGGAAAAATATAAAATAGTTTTGAAAATTCTCTTTGTTATTTTAGACTTTTCCAAGTTATAATTTTATTTTCTAAGTTTATTTCTATTTTCTTGTAATTTAGGTTATTATTTAATAGTTAAAAATAGTTTTAATTAATAATAATTAATTAAATAGTTATAAAAATAATTTTCTTTTCTAAAAATTTTCTCATATCATTAGGTTTGTAAAATATCATTTTCATATTTTTAGGATTAATATTGTGTAAGTTTCACGTTTTTATTTGTACGTCACGTAGTTTTAAGTTAAGTTTTATAAAAACAGAAAAACCAAAAACATCAGTTTAAAATTAGTGATAGCGTTTATTTAAGATAGTTAATCTTTTTAATTTCCTTTAATTTGCATTTAAGTCGCTGTAATTTATTAATCTTTTCTTTAGGTATAAATAACTCAAAATCCTTACTGATCACTATCCTTAGTGGTTATTCGACATCTGATTGTGTTAAACACCACCATCCTCCGTGGGACTTAACGACCGGAATCCATCAGATTCTCCTCGATCTAAATTGCATTTGTGCTTAAACTGCTTTAAGTTTGTTACGGACGGCCATTCACAGTCAAGCAGCTCGAGTGATAAAACTGACGGTTTTGCACCAATCAAATTTCGCGCCATTCGCGGGAGGTCAGAAGCGTGTTCTAAGCATTTTCAAACCCGTACTTGCACATATACCACCTTTGTAAAACAGTTTTTGTAAAGTTATAACAAAATCAAAAAGTTCATTAAGACTTTTCCTAAAGTGTTAGAAACACCAAACAAAATATAAAACAACAAAACAATCGAACGCTTTTCTAGCTTGTGTTTCTTTTAAGGTGATTCTTAAAGAAATACGATTTGGTTAAACGAGACGATACCAAAAATATTGTCCAAAAGTTTTAAACCCATCAAGACAAATCTATACCTACGTCTTTTCGTTGGTACTTAAATATATACATAAAAATCAACCACCGCAAATCAAGGCAAGACACCTACTAACCGGGGGTGTGACCATAATAAGTTCCCGAACATCGATTTAAAATTTGCCTTTGTGTCCTTGTGATTTGGTGTACCTTTTTCAAAGAAGCCATTTCATTTGTGATTATTGGTTAAGTTCACTTGTCGTTTTGCCTCGCATTTGTTTTGAAACCGATTTTTATACTTAGTGCATGCGCTCGTTCTTCCAGCTTCTACAAGTCCATTGTCGAACTTGAAAGATTCCTCGTGAGACGAGAGGACGTTTTGCTCCTTCACCGCGATCGAGGAACGCCTACCACCACCACCACCGTAATGGCGAAGACAAACCGATGAATGAGCTTCTCAAGCACCCATCGAGGGTTACGGAGATGTTATTGTTGTCCCACCATCGTGGTCGATACTTTTGAGCTCAAAACCGGTTACTTAACTGCAACCCAAAGCCAATTCTATGGTTTTGAGCGGGATGATCCTCATGCACACATTCGATGGTTTAACAAGATTGCATCTACCATCAAGTATAAGAATGTCCCATGAAGCCATCAAGCTTCTTCTGCTCCCATTTTCTCTAGAGGACAAGCCGTAATTGGCTCGAGAAACAACCCCTCGCTCCATTGAGACATGGGAAGATCTAGTCACAAAGTTTGTAAACGAATTCTATCCTCCATCCCGAACTACAAGTCTTAAGAATGAGATAATGAAATTCTCTCGAGATTTGATGAATCATTCGGGAGGCATGGGATCGTTACAAAGAATTGCTCCGTAAGTGTCCGCATCATGGTTTTTCCGAGTTAATGCAAATGGATACTTTCTACAATGGTCCGAACCGGACTAATCAAGACTCTTTGAATGCCTCCGCGGAGGTAATTTCTTGAGCAAGACCACAAAAGAAGCCTTGCAAATCATTGAAAACAAGTCCCAGTCCGTCCTTTCCGCACAAAGACATATCATACCGAGTCTAATCTTGGACCTTCTACTTCATCTCCGTGAGTACATCTAGCACCGATGCTAAGATTGACAAACTCACGGATATTGTTCGAGCTTTGGTTCTTGCTAACCAAAGAAAGTCACTTTCACACAAGCACCATCATATGGTGAAGTGAAGAAAGTTGAAGTTTGTGTTACTTGTGGTGGTCCTCATGCATACTACAACTGATCGCCACCGATGGTAGTCCGTTTGAAGCTAATGCTATAGCCGGTACTTCAAATCAAGGAGGTAATCAATACCGTCCTCATAATGAACCAAACTACCGTGCTAACACTTATCGTGCACCACCGGTTTCAACCGAATCCTAACCTAATCGAACCAACCAAGAATGAACCAAGGTTATCAAAACCAAGGTAATTTCTATTCGGACCCAATCAAGGTTTCCAACATCAACGAAATCTTAATCAAAACACTTACAATCGAGGGAATCAATTTCGGGGAATATGAACCCTAATCAAGGGAATTCGCTATAACCGTAACATACGGCCTCAAATTGTCCCTCCGCCTCCTCCCGTATCAACATCCGATGAGCTTTTAAGGCAATTCATGAAGACTCAAGAGGAGACAAACAGGTGTTGGTCACCGATCATTGAATTAAAGAAGTCTTTAAATGATCGACCCTCGGGCTCGGTACTTTACCTAGCAACACGATCGCTAATCCGAGGGGCGATGCAAAGGCGATCACAACCGAAGTGGTGTTTCGTATGATGGACCCGCTATTCCTACTACCTCTTCTTCTCCCCCGAAGGTAGTGGAGAGTGAACTGAGGCGACAAAGGACAAGGAACTTCCTACTAATAACGGAGGTACCAACAATGTCCATCCTCGGGTTGTCCGAAACTAAAATCCAATCCAGAGTTGTTTTGAACCTCCTGTAGCTCCCATTGAAAATACCAAATCCAAATCTTCTATTCCTTACCCATCACGTTTACACGAGCAAAGCTCCGAGAAAGCTGGCCAACAAATGGAAAAATTCTTTCAAATTTTCCAAGAACTTCATTTTGACATAAGCTTTGCGGATGCTATCATGTTGATGCCCAAGTTTGCATCAACTCTCGGACATATGTTAAGCAACAAGGAAAAGTCGTTTGAAATGGCTAAAACTCCTTCGAACGAGAACTCGCTCTGCGTTATCTTGAAGAAGCTTCCCGAAGCTTGGAGATCCCGGAAAGTTCCTCTTACCTTGTGTATTTCCGTGAATGGTTGAATGCTTTGCCTTAGCCGATCTTGGTGCAAGCATAAACCCGATGCCTCATTCAAGATGGAAGAAACTTTCTCTCGGACCTTACTCCTACATGCATGACTCTCGAGCTTGCAGATCGTACAATATCCCGTCCTCTTGAATTGCCGAGGACGATTTGTGAAGTAGGAAAGTTCCATTTTCCACCGACTTTGTAGTTGTTGATTTCGATGTCGATCCACGGGTTCCTCTCATTGTTGGAAGAGGATTCACGAGAACGGGCCGTGCTCTCATTGATGTATTTGAGCAAGAAATCACATTACGTGTTGGTAACGGTCGTCACCTTTAACCTTGATCAAACTTCGAGGTACTCCGCAAACTATGATTCCGAGTCGGTTAACCGAATATATATCATTGATGTTGCTTCAAGAGTACTCTCGAAGTTCTTGGTTATTCTCATAATTCCGTGAGTGGGGATCCCACCACATCTTCTCGACCTATCATAGCCAATTCTACTCCTTCTCTCACTCCGTTTGAGGAAGCAACTTCATCTTGGAAGAGATTGAAGCATACTTGGCTAGTGATTCATTCCATGGGAAATTGATCACGCCCAATTGACATCGAGGGGACATACTTCTCATTGAGAAGTTGCTTAAAGATGATCACTCATCAACCCCTCACACGAGTGATGCAATTCGGAAGAGATTAATCACCATGATATTAATTCGTAGGAGATCTTCTTATTCTTGAGAAGTTTTAAATCAGACACTTCTCCTCCACTCCTCCCGTCAAACTTCATAACAAGGAAGTCAAGTCACTTGAGAAAACCAAGAATTTCCGAATTCGAACTTAAGGACTTACCTCCTCATCTCGAGTATGCATTCCTTGAAGGTGATGATAAATTACCCGTCATTATTGCTCGAGATTTGAGTAAAGATGAAAAGATCGCTCTCATAAAGGTCTTGAAGTCACACAAGCAAGCAATTGCTTGGAAACTCTCCGACATTATGGTATCAACCCCGAGTTTTATACTCACAAAATCTTGATGGAGGATGACTTCAAACCAAATAGTTCAACATCGAGAAGAGTAAATCCAAAATCCATGATGTTATCAAACAGAGGTTATCAAACTTCTTGATGCGAGATTGATTTACCCAATCTCGATAGTCCTTGGTTAGCCCGATTCATCGTGTTCCAAAAAGGGTGGCATAATCGTTGTCACGAATGAAGAAAACGAGTTAATTCCAACTCGATTGGTTACGGATGGCGTGTGTGTATTGACTATCGCAAGTTGAATGACGCCACCAGAAAGACCATTTTCCTCTACCCTTCATGGACCAAATGCTTGAGAGATTAGCAGGAATGAGTACTATTGTTTCCTTGATGGTTTCTCGGGTTACTTTCAGATCCCCATTGATCCACAGGATCAAGAGAAGACCACATTCACCGCCCATACGGAACTTTTGCCTACAAACGTATGCCTTTTGGCTTATGTAATGCTCCCAGCACGCTCCAACGATGTATGATGGCCATATTCCACGACATGATCGGGAAACAATGGAGGTGTTTATGGATGACTTCTCGGTCATTGGGGATTCATTTCAGACATGTCTCCCATTTAGACAAAATGCTAAACGGTGTGAAGACACCAATCTCGCCTAAACGGGAGAAGAGCCACTTTATGGTCAAAGAAGGCATAGTCCTTGGCCATAAGATTTCCAAAACGGATTGAGGTCGATAGAGCAAAAGTCGATGTTATTGCTAACCGCCTCATCCTACTACCGCCAAAGGTATTAGGAGTTTTCTAGGTCATGCCGGGTTTTATCGAGATTCATACAAGATTTCTAAAATCGCTCGCCCATGACCCATCTTCTTGAAAAAGAAGCTCCTTTTATCTTATCTCCGAGTGCGTCGAAGCTTTTGAAACACTAAAGAAAAAGCTTACGGAAGCACCCATTCTAGTCAGCCCCGATCGGGATTTACCCTTTGAGCTCATGTGCGATGCAAGTGATTTTGCTATCGGTGCGCCTTGGGCAACGAAAAACCAAGCATTTTCACCTATACACTACGCAAGTAAGACTATGATCAAGCTCAAACCCATTACACCACTACGTAAAAGAACTATTAGTGGTGTATGCGTTTGAAAATTTCGCCATACCTCATCTTGACCAAATGCGTGGTGTATACGGATCACTCGTATCAAATATCTCTTTGCAAAACAAGATGCAAAGCCGAGATTGCTCCGTTGGGTTCTCCTCCCGCAAGAATTTGATATCATTATACGTGATAAAAAGGAGCGAGAGAACACAGGTCACGATCATCTGTCTCGATTAGAGAACCCTCATCGATGTTTTCGAGAAAAGGAAATAAATGAAACATTTCCTCTCGAAACACTCAATGCGGTTTCTTTTCGTGGAGACTCTTCTACCCCATGGTTTGTCGACTTTGCAAATTACCATGCGGGTAACTTCATAGTGAAAGGGATGTCGTCCCAACGGAAGAACAAATTCTTCAAGGATGTTAAACATTACTCGGGACGACCCTACTTGTTTAAAATTTGCGCGGATCAAGTCATCGCGATGTGTGTATGGTCGAAGCTATTGACATTCTCAAAGCTTGCCATTCGGACCCACTTGGGACGCCATAGCCCCAACTACACCGCCAAGGTGTGTTGATTCTGATTCTATTGGCCCACAATCTACAAGGATGCCCACGAATTTGTCAAAGCCTCGTGACGCTTGTCAACGTCACGGAATATCTCATAAAGAAATGAAATGCCGCAAAACGCCATTCAAGTGTGTGAGATTTTTGACATCCGGGGCATTGACTTTATGGGGCCATTTCCTTCTTCTCGCGGTAATAAGTACATACTGCGGCCGTTGACTATCTGTCAAAATGGGTTGAAGCTAAGGCTTTGCCTACCAACGATGCCCGAGTTGTTGTGAAATTCTTGAAATCTCTTTTGCTAGGTTTGGAACCCACGAGCCATAATCGATGATCGTGGTACGATTTCTGCAATGACCCGGTTTGAAAGAGTCATGCGGTATGGTGTAACTCACCGCCTCTCATCTGCACCACCCCAAACTAGTGGGCAAGTGGAAGTTTCAACCGGGGATAAAGAATTCGGAGAGGACGGTTGGTGAAAACCGTGCCTCTTGGTCGGATAAGCTAGATGACGCACTGGGCCTTCCGTGCGACTTTATAAAACACCCATCGGTGTACTCCATACAAGCTTGTGTACGGAAGGCATGTCATCTACCCGCTGAGCTAGAGCACAAGGCATCTTGGGCCTTGAAACATGCCAACTTCGATATTCGATACCGGTGATCACCGGAAAGTTCAAATGAATGAATTAAATGAACTCCGCGATCAAGCATATGAGAACTCTTTGATCTACAAAGAAAAGACAAAGAAGATTCATGACTCTAAAATCAAGAACCGCGTTTTCAACGTTGGTGATCGAGTCCTTCTTTTCAATTCAAGATTGAAGATTTTCTGGGAAAGCTTAAATCACCGGTCCGGACCATTCACTATCACTAAGGTTTATCCTTATGGCACCATTGAGTTATCTCAACCCGATGGTCCAAACTTTAAAGTGAATGGTCATCGGTTGAAGCATTACTTTGGAGAGGACATTCCTCCTGTGGTTGTCCCGGATCTACAAACTTTCCCCATGAACCAATGAATGCGGGATCGAGTCAAGCTAGCGACTCGGGAATCAAAAACAAGCATGCCATATGGGTTTTCACCCATATTTACGAAATGTTCAAGTTTGTTACTGGTTAGCCATTCACAGTGGCTAGCTTGTGTGACAAAACTTGACGCTTAGCTTCTTCTTTCTACTTTCTACCACCCTAGTGTGGGGAGTTGCCCACATGTTGTGTATATATAAGAGTTTCATGAAAAAAAATATCTCTCTGCTAAATAATGGCCTTAGTATTTCCTTTTCGTTCTATGTTTCGCATAATCACGTACTTTGAATATTGAGGGCAATATTCATTTCTAAGTGGGGAATTCTCACTAATTTTATCATGTAATTATACCGCCTAATTCCCCATTTTTGGCCAATTTTTTTTGGAGTAAGTGTTTTACACTTACTCGATTATAGTTATCGATCACTTGTCTAAAAAACAAAAGGATTGGCTAATCCAGAGCAAACCTCTTGGTAAAGATATCTCAAAACCGTTGACGGCTTGCAATTTGCCCAAAATTGTATGGTATTCACTCACCATATCCTTAAAAGTGAAGAGTTGGCTAGCCCGCATGAGTTTATGGCTTGTGGTAAAGGCGGTTTGAAAACCATAATTGGTAATCACCACCAAAGATATTTTATCTAAGAATTGGCTAGTCCGTATAAACAAATCACGTAAAGACAAATCAAATCCGTTGGAAGTTGGTGATTTGCTCAAAATCATTTGGTTATCGATGTACCAAAGTTCTTACTTGAACTAAAACATTTGGCTACTTGATGAGTGTCAAATACTCATCATTTTATACTATCTAGATCGCAAAAACATCCGAAAACACTCGAAATGCTTCAAATGATAAAATATCACAATCAAGTGTTTTATATGTTTTAAATGCAAAAACATCAAAATCGATGAAAACGCACTAAGTTTGCATAATTGGCGCTTTAGTCCCCAAGTTTCAAAAATTGTCAAATCTAGTCCCTGGTAATTCAAAAACTTGTAAAAAGTCATTTAAGGTCCATAGGATTCAAAAGTTGTCAAAACAAACCCTTCCAAGTTTAAAAATCACAAATTGACAACTTTAATCCCTGAACTTTGAAAAATGTCAAATATAGTCCTTGGTGAATTTTAAAAGTGAAAATAATCAAAAATAAACCTTGTACTATTTATAAATGACAAGAATGGTCCTTATGATAAACTTTGGAGAATTTACATGTTTGGTCCCTCAAGTTTCAAACTTGACATTTTTGGTCCCTGGACTTATAAAAAATGAAATTTTATGCAAATTTAGTCCTTGTACTATTCACATGTTACAAGTTTAACCCTTGTGATAACTTTGGAAAATGTTCAAGATCAGCCCTTCAAGTTTACTAAATTGCATAAATGGTCCTTGTGAATTAACTAAACCAAACGGACCTATATATTACCCAAGTCCAATATCCTGGCCCAATCAACCCAGCCCAAGTTTTAAAACAGATAAATGCGCTTGTACTGTTCATCCCCTTCCTCTCCACACCTGCTACCACTCACCTCCCTCCACCTGCTCACTACCACTTTCCACCTCACCAACCTTATCCCCCACCGGTTAACATCCCCTCCACCTCCACATCCTCCCAAATAGCATTAAATGCTAATACCGCTTTTGATATTTTTGGCGCCAAAGGTGAATTAAACGGGAGATTAAATTGACCAATCCAACTGTTCAAGTGAAGTGGGAAAGTCTCACAAAGTCGCAAAGACTTCAAAGAGTCATTATAGAAAGGAAAGAAGCGAGATATAGAAAAGTAGTAGTTAAAATGTAGTGTAATTTTAATTTTCAAATGTCGTTTTAATATTCTAAGCTTTCCAGTTGATTGTTCAAGTTTTAAATTCTTTGTAATAAATTTTCAAAGTACTAAGAATCTATTTTCGCTTTTAATCTCGCTTTTAAGTGCCATTTCAAGATTATGCAATTTTTCAATTCAATTCTCAAATCATTTGAAGGTTATCCAAGCAAGTTGGTGATTGGATATTATTGGTTTATAAGCTTTATGAAAAGCTATTAGTGTTGTCCTCGCCAGCTTCAACTTTGAGCAACAATACAATATGTAAGCAATTTTCTTAAAATTTACATTTCTCAAAATAAGTGTTTAATCCTTGCCATTTTCAACAATCTGTTTCATTCTAGTTAAATTAAGTTAGTTAATAAGTTACTTGGTTTAAAAATTGGTTTTATTACATTAAGCTTCAAATGCTTATATTAAGTAGTGTTTGGATTTAATGTTAAATTGTTATTCAAGCTCTTAGTTGAAGTTGTTTGTTGTTGTTTCATACCATATTAGTTTAATATAGGTCAGTCAAGCAATGAAATGCAGTCCTCATTAGTTAAAAAGTCAAAATGATGTTTAATCTCATTATTAGAGTTAACTGTTAGAAACTCCACTGTGAAATTCATCATATTGGCTTATAATTTGTTACTCTAGCTTAAAACCAACTTATTACAGCTTATAATAACATAATAAGTCAGTATAATAGATTATAAATTCATAAAAGTCAAACTAGTTTATTTTTTTCAAAAGTCTCCCCTGTTTACAGTTAATATAGTCCATTTCAAAAGCTCTCACAGAGCTTATTAATAAGCTTTAGCCTATGTACTTAAGCTTTTATAATGCCAACCTAGCTAACTTACGATCAAGCTTGAAATTCTAATTTGCGACTTATTTGATAAGCCCGCAATAAGCTTTTGGTTTGTCCATTTTAACTAATACTTAGTTCATCGGTGGTTTTACCAGTTTTCAAAAGCTTCTACCAAGCTTATTAAGTGTAAGCTAAGCTTAGTATTTTAGATTTTGAAAGCTCACCGGTATACTAGCTTGTACCAGCCTTTATTTTCATTCCTTAGCTTATTAAAGTCCTTAAAATTTAGCTCAAAGTTGCCTAGAAAACCAAGTAGTATCTTTGTGTATAATGGCTGATTAAGCTTAAGCTTATTTAGTGATTGTTTAGTGCTTATTTCAAGTATCTCGTGTTCAATTCGGTTGTAAAATTAGCTTATCATTACTCTCTTAGCTTATTTTCGCTTTTACATTAGCTTATTAAGTAGCTTAATAGCCATTTAGATCAATATCTTGTGCTCATTATAATTTTAGCTTAATCATCATGAAATCATAGCTTAATTCAGTGCTTATTGGTTATTTTCATAAAAAGTTGTAGTTATAAATATTGCTTATTTTCATGTATTTAATTAGTTTGTAAAATAAAAATTCCAAAAATAAAATGTTTAGCAAAAAGGTGGGGAGGCAGGCTCGAACCTGAGACCTCCCACCTTTGAGAGTGATAAGGGGTGCCTATAATGCCAATTGCCCTTGGGACTTGTCTCGTCCATTTTGTGCAAAATCAATGTCTTATATACGTTTGGCCGGTTAAGCTTATACGATTGTTTTAGCTTATTTAGAGCTTATTCAGTTTAGCTTTTTCCACTTTTCCAATTTTCTTAGTTTAGTATTGTTATAAAGTATTTTATAAAAAAGTTTCAGATTTTTCTTAATAGTTTTAGTATTTTTTAACATTTAATTAGTGTAAAATCTTATTTAATTCATAATAAAAAATATAAAAGTCTAAAAAATATAAATCTTTTTTCTAAAATTTTCTTTTGTCATATAGTACGTAATAAAATTAGTTTTACATTCATAGGCCTTTTGTTTCATAAATTTTACGTTTTTGCTTGCGCTCCAGCGTAATTTTTAAACGTAACGCTCGTTTTCATTTTAAACCACGTGTTTAGATAATTTGAGTTTACGTTTTAGTTAATATAGTTTATTTAAGTTATTTTATTTTATAAAATCATAAAAACATAATTGTAAAAATAGTGATAGCGTTTATTTAATATATTTTAACTTTTTAATTTCCTTTAATTTGCATTTAAGTCACTGTAATTTTTAAATCTTTTCTTTAGGTATAAATTTCTCAAAAATCCTTTCTGATCACTATCCTTAGTGATTATTCGACATCTGAAGTTGTTTAACACCAATTCATCCTCCGTGGGACTTAACGACCCAGGAATCCACTATATTCCTCTGATCTAAATTGCATTTGGTGTTTGAGCTGTTTTGAGTTTCTTACGGTTGGTCATTCACAAGTGGCTAGCTTGCGTGAGATAACTTGACGGTTTTGCACCAATTAAATTTTTGCTTAAACAAACACTGAACTTGAAATTTAATTAAAAACGACATAAGCTAAAATTACAATTATTCTAGATATTAATGTAAAATAAAACCTTTGTTAACATCAATTCCAGTTTATGTTCATGATTTCAGTTTATGCATTTTCAAAAGTTCAAAATCTCAAATTGTTTGAATGTTGTTTGTAGTGGATAATAAGGACTCATAAGCACACATAAGCTCCTCAGAAAGCTTATTGAAGCTTTTAGATACCATCAAGTTATCTCACGCAAGCTAGCCACTTGTGAATGACCAACCGTAAGAAACTCAAAACAGCTCAAACACCAAATGCAATTTAGATCAGAGGAATATAGTGGATTCCTGGGTCGTTAAGTCCCACGGAGGATGAATTGGTGTTAAACAACTTCAGATGTCGAATAATCACTACTCCAGAAGTAATGGCTTTTGGTAAAGAGATGAAATCCATTAATTTTTCTCAAAAATTGCTAGGGACTAGAATATCTTAGTATGTGATCATTGATGAGTGTGTAAATACTCATCGTTTTTGTACAAATTAGATCGCAAAACATCCGAAACACTCGTAAATGCATCAAAATGATAAAATATCACAAATAAGTGTTTTATGTGTTTTAAATGCAAAATATCAAAATCGGTGAAAACGTATCAAGTTTGCATAATTGGCGGTTTAGTCCCCAAGTTTCAAAAGTTGTCAAAAACAGGTCCACGGTAAATCTAAATAAAGAAAAATATCATTTTAAGTCCTTAGGGATTCCTAAGTTGTCAAAATTGGTCCTTGAGATTTGAAATTACAAAATTACAACTTAAGTCCCTGAACTTTGTAATTTGGCAAAAATGGTCCTTTGAGAATTTGAAAATGTCAAAAATGGTACTTGTACTATTAAAGTTTGTCAAATTCAGTCCTTATGTTAACTTTGAGAAATTGGCAGTTTGGTCCTTCATCTTTCAGAAAATGGCAGTTTTAGTCCTTGTATAATAAGCCTAATACTTAGCCTTGTCAAAACTCCCTTGACCCCCTGCCACTTAACCAATTGTGACCCCCTGTCAATACCCATTTTGGACTGCCTGGTCAACAAAAGTCAAAAGCAGATAAAAAGCGCGCCCACCACTGTTTGTCTTCCCCATATTGCCTGCAACCAACTTGCCTGCTCTCTCCTCCCATCACCTCACCTTTTCTCCTCCCTCATCATCACAAACCCCCCACAATAAATGCCACCCCCTAGTGCTAGTTTCGAGCTACAAGTCAAATCCGAGTTTCCGCCAAAACACGTGACAACTATTGTTGCTCAAAATTCACCCATTGGTCGAGAAAGTGGTGGGAATCAATCGAAGGCCACGTGGAGCTCATTTGAAGCATAAAGGAGGAAGAAACAAGGGAGAAGCCGAGAGTTAATTTTTAATTTTCATGTATTTCGCTTTTAATACCAATGTTTTAACTTAGCCTCAAATTTGTAATTTCCAGTTTAAATGTATTAATCTTAAGTTAAAAATCATTGTACTAAGTTTTAAGTGTTAATTCAAGCTTATGTTAAGAATTCAAATTTCAAATTCTTGTTTCAAATTGCAAACTTCAATCGTTACATCCAAGCTTCAACAAGCTTATTTTCAAGTTCAAATAAGCTCATTGAAGCTTATTATAGCTTTTGTGAGTTTATCAGTAGGTACAAGCGGTTTCATCTTTGGTCAACGAAGTCAATGATGAAGCAACATGGGTATAAGTTTGGAAATGGGTGATGCGATTGCTTGAAATGGGTTGGATTTGCTATAGAGTAGTAGTATTTGGTTTGGATTAAAATTTACAAACATTTGGACCCTTGTAAGTTGGAACTCTCATTTTCGCTTTTATCAAAAGTTGCGGTTTGTGTTCATATTTTGAATTCGTGGTCATTAAGTAGTGTAGACAAGTTTAATCGTAGTAATTAGGATATTAAAGTTAGTTTAATTCACCGGAATGAGTTAAATCGATGGTTAGTATAGATTTAAAGTTCAAAACAATGGTATAAAGGGTGTTTGGTTCAAATTTTGTTACATGTATCGATGTTGGTTCGATGGTGGAAACTTGTTGCTTTAAGTTTGTTAAGTTCATTTGACCTCTAACTGCTTAGTCTTTGCTCGAAAACACCCAAAGTCAAAATCCACTTCAAATGCATCGAGTCTTTATCTTTGTGATTTTGTGAATCCAAAAGGTTGTTTCATGTTTGGAAATCGAGCATAGCTTGTTCTAGTTTCATTTAACCATATTACATCAATATCGGTTAACAAATTAGGATTAAAGCTCACCAAAGTCAACTTTTATCAATCTGTGTCAAAAGTCAAAATATTGAAAAATCCATTTGAGCCCAATAGAGATTTTTCATGAGCTTATTTCTAGGCCAAATCAATTGAAATTGTGGATTTAAAAGTTCACTTGGTCTATTTCCTTGTTGTCATTTTGTAGAATTTTAGAAATTTTCTAAAAGCTTCAAATAAGCTTGTCAAAAGGCTCATCTCGCTCGTTCATAGCACTCGGTGAATCTTGAGTTTATCCAGTTCTTGCAGAGCTTGTTCCAAGCTCCACAGAGCTTCTCCAGGTCTGCTTTTTGGTTTGAAGGAAGCTAGCCAGGTCTAGTATAGTCTCCAACTTCAGTTTTTCAATTTAAGCTTATTGATAAGCAGTTGTTTAAGCTCAAACTTGGTGTCCTCAAACTGCTTTTGGACAATAAGCTCAATACAACCAAATCTGTTAATCTTGCAATCCAGAGGTTTAAACCTATTGTAACTTGTTGCTTTTGAGTTCTTTTAGCTTATTAGAGCTTGTGTAATAGTTTGGTGCCCTTTTGGTACTCTTTGGCTTATTCAAATGCTTATTTCATGAGCATTTGTACTGCAGTTTCATAATCTACCACACAACACCATGTTTTTATTATTTTCCTAGATTCATAATATCATTTTAGAGTTTTCCTGAATTTTTCACATTTTTCCAAGTCAGTTTGCTATTTTCCTTAATTAAAAACAGTTTTTAGGATTATTTAATTAGCTTTTAATACAATTAATTAAGAAAAAGTTCAAAAAAATAATTTTTCATTTTTCTTAGGTTTAGATAAATATAAAAAGTAAAAAGTAATTTTCCAGATTTTCATAGTTTATTTTGTAATTTTAGTAATTTAGTTAGTTTTAATAGTTTAAAATTCATAAAAATAGAAAATAATCGAAAAATATAAAAATAGTTTTGAAAATTCTCTTTTGTTATTTTAGACTTTTCCAAGTTATAATTTTATTTTTCTAAGTTTATTTCATATTTTCTTGTAATTTAGGTTATTATTTAATAGTTAAAATAGTTTTAATTAATAATAATTAATTAAATAGTTATAAAAATAATTTTCTTTTTCTAAAATTTTCTCATATCATTAGGTTTGTAAAATATCATTTCATATTTTTAGGATTAATATTGTGTAAGTTTCACGCTTTTATTTAGACGTCACGTAGTTTTAAGTTAAGTTTTATAAAAACAGAAAAACCAAAACATCGGTTTAAAATTAGTGATAGCGTTTATTTAAGATAGTTAATCTTTTAATTTCCTTTAATTTGCATTTAAGTCATTGTAATTTATTAATCTTTTCTTTAGGTATAAATAACTCAAAATCCTTATCGATCACTATCCTTGGTGGTTATTCGACATCCGATTGTGTTAAACACCATCATCCTCCTGGGACTTAACGACCGGGAATCCACCGTATTCTCGATCTAAATTGCATTTGTGCTTAAACTGTTTAAGTTTGTTACTGATTGACCATTCACAGTGGCGGGGCTCGGTGATAAAACTGACGGTTTGCACCAATCACCCTCAAGCTAAGTAAGCTTGCCCAAACACCCCTAAGCATCATGACACTCAATAGACATGTAATATGAAGGAACAAAAAGGGAATGCAAGCAACAACCTCATTGATATTACCTCATTAAGTCGAAACAAAGAAACTTGAATTCTTCTTTAGGAAACCCTTTGAACCATGTTTCTTGTTGTGGCGAGCTTTTTCCGTCAAGTGTGAGAGAATAGCTAAGTTGCCTTAATAACAATTCAGTTCAATGACATATTTCACTTGAGGCAATACAAACAAATGATGTTCTTAAATCTAATTTTGGCATAAGATTGGTTTCTAAGAACTTGGTGTAATGTGAAAACATTATTCGACTCTATCAACCATGACATGTAACTTTTATCACAAAAGAACATGTTTTTGCTCTCCCGAACTACTCTCTTTTATTTCTCCGTCACACTTATCAACTGTTTGTGAACGGTCAACCGTAATAGATGATAAAAGGCGACAACGGGAGAAAAATGTAAGTTTACCAAGGATTTAAAATATCCTTGGATCGTTTATGTCCCATGAAAGTGATATTCGGTATAGTGACTTGTGAATTGTTGAAAATAATATAAGTATAGGAAAACAGAATCGATTGACTAACACTAGGAATGTGAATAGTAATAGCTCATCACATTCGCCAATAAAAACGCATAATCGAAACCTAAAATCTAAAAGATATACAAACGTACGCTTAACTAAAACGTAAACGCATAAAACAAATCGATTATAACTACGGTGGGATTTGCATGTCTTAGCGACTTAAATGCAAATTAAAGGAAATAAAAGATAAAATATATTAAATAAACGCTATCGTCATTTAAAGTGATGAACGTTGAAAACCCAAAACGACGTTTAAATAAAATTACGTAAACTTACAAATAAAAACGTAAAATCTAAGAATTAAAAGACCTAAAAATATGAAAATAACATTTTGAAATCCTAAAAATAAAAGAAAATTATTAGAAAAGAAAATTATTTTTACAACTATTTATTTATTTATTATTAATTAAAACTATTTCTAACTATTTATTAAATACTCTAAAATAGAAGAAAATACAAAATAAGGCTAGAAAAATAAACTTATGATTCTGAAAAATCTAAAATACTATAAAACTAATTTTAAAATTAAAAATATATTTTCACACTTTTCATTTAATTATTACTAATTAATAACTATTTAAAATACACTTAAATACTAGAAAATATAAAATAAACTTGGAAAATAAAATTTAAACTTTGAAAATCTAAAATATGATAAAACTAATTTTAAAACAGAAAGATATTTTTATGCTTTTATATATTTATTATTAATTATTTACTATTATTAATTACTAAAACTATAACCGATTTATTAAAAATACTAAATGATTAAAGAAAATATGAAACTTTTACAAAATTCTAAAATAAATACAAGAAGCTATAAAAATATAAAAACTATATGCTATTAACATAAATAAGCTAATAAGCAAATAAGCTTTTAAGTAAAAGCTTTCACTTAAATTTTAAAAATAGTTCTTTTGGTTTTTTTCTTTTCTAGATTAATTATACAGTGGTATTATACATATTTAATGAAAAGAGAACTTTACAAACCGAGAAATAAGCAAATTATAAACATGAGTCCAACAGTTAAGCTTTTGGCTCGATCGTTGGAACTCAACTTAAAATAAGCTTGAAATAAGCTATACAAATGAAACAAAAGTTAAAATGAGATGTACACAAGTCCAATGAACAAGTATAAACAAGAAAATGTACATGATATCATGTGAGCTTATGGTTTAGTCACCAAGCTACAAGCTTGACTTGGATTGAATAAACTTGAATAAGCTTGGTATAAGCTCCACATAGGAAAACAAAAGAAAGATAATATGTATATAAGTAATATGAACAAGTTTGAACAATTATGTGTACTGGCAATCACTCATAAGCTTGTAATAAGCTAATAAGTTATATCAGTCCACTGCAATACCAAACAACCCTGCATACCTTATTAATTGGCAAATTAAGCTAAGAATATAAGCTTAAAAAGGCAAAATAGGAATTGGAGTAGCAAGCTGAACTGGATAGCTCTCTAAATGCCAAAGCTCTCCTTGTGGGGATTACAAATGGGCTTAAAAGGAGCTTATGAAGTAGCTATTAGTACATCGAGTTCTCGGATACTTATCATTATGGTGATAAGTTAAAGCCAATTGCGACCTTTGTTAATAAGTCGCAAAGTGAAATTTGAGTCTTGGATCAAGAAGTTGGGTAGATAAGCTTTACAAGAAGCTAATTTACAGGCTTTTGATCACAAATGAGCTTTATAAAGAGTCAGTAGGTAATGGTATAAATTCAATGAATTGAATTGTTGGGAATGGGCAAACTACAAGCTCAATAAAACTTATCAAATAAGCTTTAACAAGCTCAACTCTTCCCGAGACCTTGAGTCGGACGACTTAGCTTCTCACAAAGCCAAGAATCACATGCTTAAGTCTACTAAGGAGCTTGTTAAGAGCTTTGAATATCATTCACTTCACCGCTTGCTTGCTTGATGAAGTGAGTTGATTTGCAACAAAAGTGGATGATTTAAGCTATGCAAATAAGCTAAATATGTAAAACAAGCTTACGAGATACTAAAAAGAATAGAAAGGCTACATAAAGAAACTAAGTACAGTTAAGGTCAAGTAATGAAGCTTATGCAAGCTCATTAACTTGACACCTAAAACTGGTCTGTGGCAAACTGTTATGAAAATTTGACTTTAATATTACACTAAAGGTTGACTAATATGAACTTAGGATTAAATTTATGGACTGAATAAGATGTAATGAACTGTATTAAGATTATCTAGAGCTATGTTTACAAGTTTTAAGCTATTTCTATGAATTTCACAAGCTAAATCTATGACAATGAACTCGTATGCGAAATTAAAGAGATTTGACTTTAACAAACAAGGACTTAATATTAGGACTTGATGAGCTATTTAATACTAAGGAAACATGAAACAAGTATAAATGACAACAGATATGGTCCGAGCTCTTGTTTATCAAGAAATCCAAACAACCTCAGAACTTTCACTTGTCATATGAACTTCAAAGATTCAAATGATTTTGAGTCTAAACCGATTCCAGTCATTATAATATAACATACTAAGACTATTTGAGCATAAACCTTCAAGAGCCCAGCCAAAACACGACTTGTCAAATTTGTGATTTCAACCGAGCAACTTCTAATTTTTAGCACAAGTGAATTATAATGAACAACCTACTTATTTTAAGCTTGTAATAACATTAAACAATAACAAAGGAACAGGTAAACATGAAAATCAAAACATGAAATGTAATGAAACAGTGAACTTGTAAAAATGGTAAAAAAAGAACTCACAAGTGATCAAGTTGAAAACTGAGTACCAAGGTTAAAAAACTACTCCTAGCTTACTGTCAATAAGCTAGAAACCAGAAATCCATCCAGCTTAGCTTCCATTTCCCCAGAACTGCTTATTTGGACCATAGTTGACTTCTATTGACTTTTTTTAGTTTTTTAGTACTTTTCTGAATTTAAAGGTCTAGTTTGTTTAAATGAATCTAAAAGCTTAATGAGCTTTTGTCAAGAGCTTATGCAAGCTATAGAATCCTTAAAACAACTATATAACTTGAAATTAAAGAACATGGTAAATTAAAGGAAATTAAGTAAATTATGAAACTTGAAGGTAACTGAAATTAAAATGGAAATTACATTACATTACACTAATTTGAGAAATAAAACAACATTTAAAACATTAAAAGACAATAATTTAAAGAAAGCTTTAAAAATTACACTATGTGAACAATGATAAAAACCAAAGTTGAGTCTTCTCTTGGTCTATACTCTTATTTATTGACATAATTCACTCTTTGTCGACCTCTGATCATATCCCACTGACTTCTTCTCTTGAATTCATCCAAATGGTACACTTGGCATTTTAGCGGAAAGTCTTGTAAGCGAGTTATGTGCATTAATTGAGCTTTGGTTGTTTGTGTAGGTGGAGGGGGAATGATAGTGAGAGGTAGATATGAGCTGGAAAGGTTGAGATGAGGTGGTGAGGGCAGATGGAGGGGAATAAGTGGACACAGGTTTTGGGGAGGTGGAAGATGAATAGTGGCGCGGGGTTTTGTTTTTAAACACTGGGTATGTTTGGGCTTGGGGTATTTGGGCCACAGCTGGGTAAGGATTGGATTTGTTTTATGGGATTAATAATACAAAGGTCCATTTGGTTTAAGCTTAATAATCACAAGGACCAATCATGTAATATTCTGAAACTGAAGGACCAAAACTGCCACAATACCAAAGTTATCACAAGGACCTATATTGCCAAGTATGAATAATACAAGGACCATTTTGATTATTTTCCATTTTAAACTTAAAAGGACCTTAATTGTCATTTTGGATTTTGAGGACTAAAGTGTAAATTCCCAAAAGTTATCAAAAGTGTTCCAATTTGTAAGTTCATGAGTAGTACAAGGGTATATTTTGTAAAATTTCCTTTTTGAATACCCAGACCATTTTGCCAATTTTGTAACTCAAGGGTAAAGTTGCCATTTTGTGTAAACTTTCATCCGTGGATCATTTGTGAATATTTTGGTTTCCCAAGGACTTAAGTTGACTTTTCATTCATTTTAAAACTTGTGGACTAGTTTTGACAATTTGTGTAACTCAAGGACCGAAACGACAATTGTTGTGAAATTGATCATTTTCACTTGTTTTTCAATCTTTTGTCACTGAATCACATAAAACACATTTCAATTATATTTGTAACCTTTGTGTGGTTTTTCAAAGTGTTTTTGGCTGTTTTGTGGGTTTAAATAGTATAAAATATATGTGTATTTAGACACATATCATTTTTAATAAAAGGCAATTTTTTTCTCCAATTCATTTAAGACATGAATGTTATTCTTGTAATTTAAGGCCTATTTAAAAACATTATTAAACCCTATAATACAACCATGAATTCCAAAACATAACACTACCATAACATACCTTCTGAAACGGTTTTCATCAAGCTCTGTCATTTGAAGACTCGACTTGTAAACCCTGCAAAAGAAACTTTCGGTCGAAGTTACAATAAAAGATACCCTTTTATTGAATGACTAACCGCCACAACTACCTCGTATTCGCCATGGATCGCCTAACCTTCTAAACCGAAATTAAAGAATCCAATATCAAATGATGGCAGAATCACTATTAAAGTTAAACAATCCTATATTAAAATTTTACAATCGACCATGTCAAAGTCGACTGAGTTGAAATTAAATCTAAGTTATAAAAGATGGTAGAATGGAGATGAAGAAGAAAGAAAGTGAAGAATCATAGAGAAGATATTATAAAGAAAATGAAGAATCGTAGAAGAAAAATTAAAATTGTGAGAGAAGCTAAAGCGAAATTCAAATTCATGGCATATCACGGGCGGCTCCATTTTTCAAGGATTGTAAAGTCTCGCATTGTGTGTTTGATATTGGGAAAAAACATACAATTACAATAAATAAATAATATAATTAATAGTTTTATTATGACATCATTAATTTATAAATTTTAATTGATTGACCAATAGCTAATCTACACATAGCCAAAGATGATGTCGTGAAACCCTTGTTTAGTATTAAATAGATTTTGGAAGAAAAGATGGTAAGAATGTAATTTGATTGGTGATTTAAAGTGTATATTTATAGGGCATTTTTTTTTTTTTTTTTTTTTTTTAATTGGCTCAAAATAACCCAACGGCTATAATTCAAACCGTTAGAGACACGCCCTCCCTTCTCCTTTCCATGCCGCTCCCAAGAAAGAACCCGCACTCCATGCCTTGCCGATTGATGCCGCATAGGTGGCAATGGTTTGCCGTGCCTTGCCGATCGAAACCGAGCCCATACCGATAGTGTTGCCACCCCTTTACGAGATCACCTCACATAAAAGCGCCAAGACACGCAGTTTGTCTTTACACTCACGCCTTATAGAATACTTATTAAGAGACATCGATAAATCATAAGTAACAAAGTAGCGATAATTTCTTTGTGTCTACAATCCACACTCGTAGTTGCTTATCCTTGTGTACATAAACGAAATGAGGTTGCTTCGTAAGATTTAAAGTCAATATATGTTTTAAGATACAAAGTAATACAATAATATAATACGATGGAATCTTAAACCTTATGTTGATTTTAAATCATTGATAACAAATACTCAACAAACGCGTGCTAATAACCTTTGTATCTTGATTATACAGACATTATAAATCGTTTGTGTTTTAATTACGACATGAAACACCCGTTGAAACTAAAAGGTCAATCTTGACAACGTCTTTAAGCGTGCAACTCAGAAGTTGAAAATTGCATTTTATATTTGTTAATTTCTGACAAAATAAGTAGCAACTCAGATGTTGAAAATTTTGTTAATTTCTTACAAAATTAGACCAAGTTACAGTCTCCTTATTCATATGTTGATTTTCTTTTTAGGTTCATGTATCGCATATTCGCATGACATGCCGCAACATGACAATTGCACCAGTTGTATACTTAAATTAAATAATTAGTTATATGATTACTTTATAATATCACATATTGAAATTGAACATCAGATTTCGATGGACCATCTTATACACTTTCGAGTATTTTATAACATGATTAATATAATGTAATGGGTTATAAAGTCCGACTTATATATATAAACAAATAAAAACAATTGAAGGCTAGTGTATAACACAACCATTTTACAGGTTTTTTATGAGAGAATCCGTCTTTGTATACTTAATTTTGAGTAACTTCATGATTTATAGTTTTATACAAGTCATTAATTAAGCACGCGGTAGTTGAGTACCTGTTATCAATGATTTAAAGTCAGCAGAATAAAAGGCGATTTCATATATCCTCTCATTTTATTGAATTTATATATACCCAAACACGTCATTAAAAACATCAGACATTACGACAGAATCAGACTTTGGGTATATACGAATTAATCATGAAAGAGGTGAAATATGAAATTAATCCAAATAAAATGAATATAAGTTTTAAGATTCCATCTTATTGGATTACAGTATTTTGTTATATAGTTTCGTCACACATGTTTGATGTTTTGTGTGACAGCTAAAATATGAGACATTTTTTTTCCTACATAAATGTAATAATAATAAATTATAGGTATTAGCTGGTAATTAAAAAAGAGTGTATTCTGTTTGACTAATTAAAAACAACACGTTTATAGGAAAAAGTAAAATTTTATGAGTAATTAATACCTTTATGTGAATTGGAACGTGAAAGACACCAAGCATGGTTAATAGCAAGCAACTAAGCAAGTGAAATATAATGGAAGATAAATGAAAAATGGTTAATTATTTGGGAAAAGATCTACACTATCGCATGTTGAAGGATCTATCTACAAATGTACGGCAGAAATCAAATGACCAATGGCGTGGCTTTGCTGTCAGCCAACCATTCATCATATTTACACCGATGCCACTCCTTCTATAAAATTACCAAAATTTCACTATTAAGTCCTATATGTTTATCTTATTATTGATAACAGCCCTCGACACTTTGAATAAGTTCAATTACCAATTCTTGAACTTACAATTATTATTATTATTATTTTTTAAAAGTTGATAACTTATTTTATTAGCAATTAATTTAGATTTACGTAAAGTTGAAAGGCAAACGGGCAATAAGTTGCGCCGCTAATTTTTTTTTGAATCGCAAAATTAATTATCTTAAAACAACATTTGTGATCTAGGTGTCATAACATTACTACGTCATAACACGCCGACTGTTGAGAAAACTTCACCGCTTCACCGTGCTGCAAGAAACCAAAAGTATCAAACGTGAAAGAATAAAAACATGTTGATTTTCAATGCACGTCAGTATTTTGCCACTTTATGCGAGATTTACTTTCAAGCAACATCCCTTCAGAAACCCCGACTACACAACATGGATTAAGACACTATATATATACTACTTATAAAGGGTTTAAGACATTTTCTCTTATTAATCGTTTTTCTCCTAGTGCGAAGCCGTGAGTTCTAGGATTTTCCTTCACGGGTCTCTTTTAGTGATTTGGGTCCCGGGGCCTGCTCGTTTGGATGGTTTAACTCGGGGGTCGGATTTCAAGTGTGGTGCCGTTATTAAAAAAAAGACCATCATAAATAAACTTTTAAGCAAATACAAGTCATGAAAGATAATTTACAAGTATGTAAAGCACAAATCATTCTCATTTTAAAACACTATTTCTTACATATAATTAATACGCGCCCCTTAACCAATAAATAAAATTCTCTAAGCACAATGTACACAGGCATATAGCATAATTATCACTTTGAAATCCAGCAGCCCAAAACAAAATAACATTTGTTCGCCAGAAATTTTAGTTACAAAGTACCCACCGCCGCATCTCGCGGGTACCCTGCTAGTTTGTTGTCAATGCAACCACTACATTTTCATGTTGTTCATGCTTGTCCACAAAAGTATTTAAGTAATTCGTCACTTGGATGACTAAAATCTCAAAGATGATTTTTTTTTTGAACGGCAATAATTATATTAAAGAAAATAAACTAGCAAGAAGCTAGAAAGAACATCGATAAAAACATGATCACGACCCTATCAATACAACGACACTACAAAAACCCGAACACAAACATGAAGCCCACAAACAATGACTCGCCCGTTATCACGATCCTACCCATGAAACATTACCACGATCCATTACCACGATCACCGATACCACGCTCCTACCCAAGAAACATTACCACGATCCTTTACGATCCATTACCACGATCCATGGCGCCAAAAAAAATGACCTCCGTGAACGAAACCGAAACACCCGATGCATCATACCGCAAATGCAAAGCGATCTAACTGGCATCCTTTGATTGTCTCGTTAAGGCATTGTGAAGAAGAATAGCTTTAACGCTTGCCATAATAACTCCAAATCAAGATCGCTAGGAAAATAATCTTTCCACATACGTAATCACATGCGAGAGAACAACCCATGTACCTTCCCTTTTGGGTCTCTATAGCTCCAGCTTTTTTCAGAGTCTAGCTCGCCGCTAATTAGAGGACCAACATAATCAAGCCACGTAGAATCAGATTCGTTAGCAAGGTTTAGATTGTTATAAAAGATGATTGCTTAAGCGATATACAACTAAGTTTCAGGCCGACTTGTAACATAGAAAACCGAAACTCTAAACAACATTTTTTGTTACAAAATACTTCTATTTTGTAAACTTCTTTAAACAACTTAATATGTAATATGCATGGATTTACATGAAAAATAATCTATAATTGTATTTATTATTAAAAAAAAGTCGAAATATCTATTATTAAACATGCAATTTTTTTAAATTAAACAATACAAATTTTAAACACCGGGTTTGTTTGTTTAAACGCATAATGAATTGACAACGGAATGTAAATGTAATGAAATGAACATTGTAATTAAATGAGTTGTTATTATTTATTTATAACATTAAGTTGTGATATAGGAACGAAATGAACTATTTTCTTATGTTGTTTGGTATGTCGTAATGAGTGTTGAAAATAAATGAAAAATGGCAAAAATGCATTTCAAGTCGAAATGAAATGACAAAAAGTAAAGGTGCCTATGGAATGAAAATAGCGATTTATAGACGTAATGAAAATGAATCAAGTAATAAGTAGTTAAATTTCAAAACTTAAAACAAACAACAAAATTTTCATTTATATTGTAATGATGTAATAATCTATTATGATTTTGATTTTCACTAACGAAACATTATGCTATACTTTGATTCCCACCAACCTCAAAGGTGTGGCCTAGTAGTGGGGGCTTGGGATTATTTACTAGAGGTCTCAAGCTCAAATTCTACAGGTGGCAACTTTGTGGCCAACTTTCGGGCGCTTATTCTCTCAACGTAAATGTTTTTTTAAGGTCAGAAAAGGGAGGGACTTTGGAGAAATGAAACAATCGAACATTGCTTGAGGATGGTCATTTGGGAAAGGTTAGTAGACACCATAGTTTTAAAAAGCGCGTCTGAGGCGCTCCTCGGCTCAAGGCTCAAGCTATAGGGATTTTTTCGGATCGAGGCTCACGACATGCATGAATCCCATAAAAAGCGCAAAGCCTTGGGTTTTTTGCGCCTCGGAGATGTAACAGGTTTTTTGGGCTTTTTTCTAAATATTAAGATAAGATACATGAGCCTTATAAGTTATATGCATGAGCCTTTTAAGTTACATCTAATAACCCTAATTTGGAAAAGAACTAAAACCCTCAATCAAGTGGGTAACTATAGATTCTGATTATTTTACAAATATGTAATATCCCCCACGTCATAAGTTTATATCTTGAACTGATTTGTATTGATTTGTAAATAACGTCATAAGTTTATTTTATCTTCAAACATCACATCATATGGTGAGTATTTGTAATTTTGTATGATTTGTAATATTGAACTGATTTTATGTTTATTTTATTGATTGTTATTTTTTAACAAGTTACTTTGTTTCATTAAGTATTTTCTTTATGACATATTATCATGAAAATGTGGCATTAAGCATTGAATATTAATATGTTGCTTGCTTGATATTTTGGGTTAAATTGTGAGCTTTGTTAGATTTAAGTCTGCAAGTGCAAGACACAATCATATTTAGTCTGATATGGATTTTAATCTATATGTAGTTTATCGAGCCAAAGAGTTGATCCGTTTGAGAAGTGACAACTGATCAATTTTAATATTTATAATGACTATATGTGTCATGTATTAAGTATTTAATGTTATTTTGTGTTATTTAAGCTACATAAATGGTCACATATATTATAAAAAAAACTTAATATATTTAGTGCGCCTCGTATTCGTGAATCCCGCATTTTGGTATGCGTCTCGCCTCGAGGCTCTTTGGTTCTTTCGCGCCTTAGTGCTCCTTGAGCCTTTCAAAACATTGGTCGACACCAAAAGATATACAGAGTTAGCGTTTCTTTGATAATTTGAACTTTTTGGAGTTATGCATGCTTTATACAAGTAGCTTTGTTATACTGTCATCACACCCACAAAATTTTGACGCTTATGAAGATGATCAAAACTAAAAAAGAGAAACTAATAGATAAACATACAATATTTAACTCTTGTTATCCAATAGCTTTAAATTCTCAACAATGTCAAGGGCTTATTTGCAATAAACAAATTCAAAAGGGGCTGATCTTAAATGATCATAAGAGTAAAACTAGGTGCCGTATTAGTGAGTACCAAATTGCAATTAAATAATCAAAGAAATTTCTCGGAACCCACACCCTCCACCCCTATAAAAACCCCCTCAAACTCCTCTCAAAAACCTTCCTTCGCTCATTTTTGGCTCACACACCCACCTACCCTCACCCACCAAGGTATATTCCATTTTCTCTCTCTTGTTTTCATCGTTCATTTTATTTTATTTGCTTATCATTTCCATTATTTATTCCCCCTTTTTTGACTTTATCATTATTGTTATTATTATCATTTTAATCAATTGCTTGTAATATTATAATAATTATCTAATTGAATTATGTTCATGTTTGTTCATCTTTGCAGATATCCACCTCCTGTTACATAACAATTAATTAATTTTTAGTTGGATTAAAATTAGGGTTTCGAATTGAATTGGGGCTTTTGTTTATATATATGATACAAATCTAATGAGTCCTTATTATACATGACGTATGCTATATTAATGCACCGGATCCGAATCCTACACTCCTTTTCAGTTGTTTTCCTTTACTGGTTTCACGAGCTTTCATGAACTTCACTTGTTTGATAATACTTTAATTAATCGCGTCTCGTTTATTCGAAAAAAGATCATTTTATTTTTTAATTAATTATTCACTTAGAAAACTAGTAATAAAATTAATTTGACGTGATTAAATGGCGTCACCGGGATCCGATGGAGACTTGCGTTACGCGAACCTTGACGAAAGGAAGCGTAAACGGATGATATCGAACAGAGAATCAGCGCGTCGTTCACGCGCGAAGAAACAGAACCGTTTGGATGAGTTGTTAGGCGAGATTAACAATTTGCAGAATGATAACAATATGATAATGAAGAAGATTGATGGTGCGACGCAGATGTTTGTTGGTGCGGCGTCTCAGAATAACGTGTTACGGGCGCAGCTGACGGAGTTGACTGACAGGTTGCATTCTTTGAACTCGGTTTTGCATATTGCGCAGGAAGTTAGTGGTTTGACTATGGATATTCCTGAGATACCTGATATGCTGCTTGAGCCGTGGAAGTTGCCTTACCCGATTCAGCCGATCACTGCATCAACGAACAATATTAATATGTTTTAGCGCCGATGAAGTCTTTTGATTGTGTTTTTGTGGTACTTGTTTCGTTAAGTTTGTTTGGTCTTGTCTATGTGTTTGTCTCTGTTTGATGGTTGTTTAGTTATATATAAGTATGTTAAGTAGCCTATGATGTGTAGTCGGGTTCAGACATTTGGTCTGAAAGTTATGTTGAATCCCTTGATTTGGGTTGGAATAATATATTATTGTTCTTAAGGTTTTCAATGTGCTGGTAAACTACTTATTGTTATTGTGATTGTTTGCTGTTGCTTATCATAACAGCTTATTTGATTATTTGTATTTTTGGGTCCTGAAATGAGCAACTTGAATCACACATCCAACTGCAAAACACCAAACAAACTCGGATATTTCAATTAATTTATTGAAAAACATGCTTTAACAACGTTGTACATCAAGTATGTTCATGTCGAGAAATACACAACTATTCAGGTTTTACTACATATGAAGCCATACATGCCTGTGTAAACATCAAACATGTAAATCAATTATATTAAACAATCTAGAACATTAAGACAATTCTATTAAGCAATCTTAAACGTGTGGGATTTGGTAGTCCATCAATTTTTGTTAGTTGGGACTATCACATGGTGTACTATCATGGATGGTAAATATCTCCTATTACTCATTTGACATTGTTCTCTGGGTTCCCTCTAGTTCTTTTACACGTGTGTTATAACTATTTGGTGGCAACAACCTGTCAATTGAGTTCACAGGAGAAAAAGATTGTCCTAAACAAAACAGTATATCAAAAGCCAACATCCAATTCCACAAAGTAGACTAATAACAATTGTTTGGGTTAATGGGAAGCATGTATTTAGGGTCAAATATTCTAGAATAAGACTTCATCTTTTAACAAGCTCTCAAAAGCAAGATCAAATGTCAAAACAAAGTAACAAACATAGCATGCTCGTACTAAAATAGTGTTTTTTTTTTCTTCTATCAAGTTCCTGTGGTATTCCAGTCAAAGACAGCACAGCACCCAAACAACTTAGGTAACCTCCACAACCCATTTGGACTAGTTTCATATTAGGCGGTGCTTCATACCCCTCTGACCACTTACCGGCCATCACCTCTCACAAATGTTTGTTTGGAGCTGCGTCTTTGAACTCAGTTTGCATATTGCGCAACAAGTTAGTGGTTGAATATGCATTTTACTGAGATAACTCATACGCTGATGGACCCGTGGAAGCTTCCTTACCCGATTCAGACCATCACAATTCACAAAGTCAACAAATGATATGAATATAATCCAAGTTTGTTTGGAGATTCGAATATGTCGTTTAATCATTTTTTCTTCCCCAGTGGCAGAGAAAAACCCAATATCATCTTCAGTATATTCCAAGTTTGCTTCAACTAATGAAGTCACATCTAACAACATAACTTGACTTAACAGCAAACTTCCTTCGATTGTTAATGAAATAATATTAGGTGCATTTACTAAAATTTCAAGGTATTGCATCCTAGCTGCAATCACAGAAAATTGTTACAGTTAGTTTTAACGCTATGTCATAACTCACCTCCAATTTTCTATAACCAAAGACCAACACCGAGAAAGGTTGTAGGTGCACCCACGTAGATTATATAGGAACCATAAGGATTAGTGGTGCTTATTTTGACCAATTTATATTACGTAGTATATATTTTCATAGATAACAGGCACTCGATCAGCAACGTGACACTGGACTGAAAGACAAAAGACAGGAAGTGAAGCATAGAGTAGATGAAGGGAACAACAAGTAGAACCTATACTTAAAAACCAATTTGTGAAGCTGCTGGTAAGGGTGAAACCATTCGAAAGACTTGAGCGCACACACAAGATAACATAAAACATAACTCATTCTTTTGGAAATGCATGCACATAAGATAATATAAAACAAACTCTGAAACAACTTACAATTAGAAAACAGTAACCATATCTAGGATAAACATGAATTTAAAGTGCGATTATAAAAGGTCATCATCGCAGCATCATCTACTCATCCGATCCTTCATCATACTCATAAAATCCTCAACATACTCATCATCATAATAGTCGTCATCCTTAGGGGGACCTTTAGCTTCCAAACGGGAGCGAACCTATCAGCAAAAGATAGCAATGAGTAGCCAGCAATCACATCCCTTCAAAACAAAACACATACCCTAGAGAAATAATAATAATAAAAAAAGACAGTATAAACTCCAAGGATGAGTTTTGAGCGCACAATAAAAGAAGCAACAAAAACAACCACCAACAACAAGAAACTACATGTCATTGTCCATAGCAAATAATTATGAAATGGGTTCATAGTTCTTCTCCAATGTAGTTTCATTATAATGAGAATTTGTGTTGTGAGTTTATACCGGTCTTTATTGCAATGTTTCATTATAATTATGTTTCGTGCCATCGTGGAGTGAGTTTATACTGATCTTTACTGTGACTTGATCAACTCTAAATAACTAAATTTAAGTTTTCGAGTAACTGATTCTAACTAATTAAGTGATGTATCATGTGGCAGACAAGCTAATGTAAGAAAAACAATCATTGAACTGAATTACCCCCCTTACAATAATCACTTTGAAAACGCATTAGCATAAACCTTTAACGTATAGAACAATCATTATGCTTGTAATACTAGTTAAAACAAGGTACCAACTTTTCAAATTGAATGTGCAGTCCCTACTTTGATATAGTCCCCATCCCAAAGCGAAATGACTAAAATGTACCAAAGTGAAATGACAAAGTCTAACTTGAAGGCAAGGCATTTTAATGATTTCGCTTTGATGTAGGGGACGACACTTAGGACTTTCGAAAATGTAAGGACTATGCCTGCAATTTGGCAGGCATGATATTTGCAATTTACTTCAAGATAAATGAACAATAACTCTTGCAAAGACAAAACTTGCCAAAAAGAAGGACATTTTACCTCTGAGCATATCTCCCCAAGTTTAAGCTCCTTGACATGGGTAAGATCTTGAAGATGTCGGTAAATCATTTCTTCTTCCTCGGTGGGAGAGAGATCCCCAATATCATCTTCAGTATAATCCAAGTTTGCTTCGACTAACGAAGTCACATCGAACAACAGAAGCTGATTTAACGGCAAACTTCCTTTGATTGTTAATGAAACAATATTAGGAGCCTTTAGTTTTACATCTATACGTCCTTCTCGAAATTGTCTGTTTCCAGAGATCTCAAAGTTTTTGACACTATTTGAAGTAATATCAAGGTTCCAAAGATCACCGTCGCAGTTGTCTAACTTGAATGTTTCAAGAAGAGGACTTCCAGAAAGTATTTTTTGGATAAAGTCTTCTGTTAAACTTAATCTAGAAAGAGACAAAGACCTGAGGTTTTCCCAACTAACCGTATGGGTTGGATGAGGAAAGGCGCATGATAATTTAAGATGAGTAAGATGTGAATTGATGAAAAAAGACTCATCTAACACAATCTCAACATCCGGTCCATAATCAAACCAAAACGATAAATCAAGCTCTTGGACATTAGAATTAACAGCATAACGAATCAACCTAATGACCTGCGCTTCGTATTTATAATCAAAACTGGTATTCAGCAGGAATTTTTTGAGCATGAGATTGCGATTGCTAATCTCAATCAATTTCTTTTCCACCTTATCATAGTAAGAACCAAGATCAAAATTAGAAGGTTTCTCAAGTTTTTCATCATATACGAGGCTTAGTGGTTGTTGATTCAGTTTAAGCCACCGCCTGAAACACATTGCACTACCAAATAAAGCAGCAGCAGCACATGCTATGGAAAAAGGGTTCCTGCGTAGTTGTAACATGTTTCCCTGTTGCATCGTTAATCAGACATCAAAGGGCAAGAATATCAAATAATTGCGATGTTTACGCTAATAAAAATTAATCATCGTCAATATATATGTCGAAATCAAATAACAAACATTGGCTACCTCAGCTCATTTTTAAATAGTCACTCTTATCAATCAAACAACTACTGTAATACATGAGCGAAAGTTGTTACTAACCTAACATTTCAATCAGTTTCTGGAAAATAAAAAATACGAAAAAGAATCAGATAGAAATCAAAAATACTAAACCTTAACGGATTGCATGCTAGCTGATGAGGTTGTTGGCGACAACGAGGGCGGCATATGACGTAATGACCGGTTGTGATTGATGATGATTGATGAGACTGGGTTATCGTATATATGTGAAACTTGTGCAACACGTCTAAATACAAAGAATAAGAAAAATAAAATCTTGTTATTAGACTATCTTTATAACGATCAATCACAACTTAATCTTTTAATAAAATATTATTTTCTCTTTCTTCTACGTACGTAACGAATACATACAACCAATCAATATTTTTTTTACTACCATTTATCAACAATCCAATTCAACCAATACATACAACCAATCAATTTTTTTTTATAAAATAATAAGTATTTGAAGAAAAAAAAACAAAAAAACAAATAGCCATTAAAACATTGACATGTGGCAGATTATAGGTTGGGCTTTAGATTGAAAGGAAAGATTGGATGCTAAATTTAAAAAATTATTATCTTGTATGTATATTCTTTGAAGTGGGTTGGCAACCCAACTGATAAACATAGTCTTATAAGGAGTGAATCCCCGATCTTGAAAAGTTAAAATAATGTAGTTTGTTTAAATTACGCAACACCTTAAGCTTGATCAATTATAAAGTTGACAACTTTTAAAAAACACACACTATATTAATCTATACTACTTTATAAATCATTTGAGACATTCCTAAAAAGGAAGGCTTAAAAAATTAAGATTCAACACTTGCTAATAATGGCAAATTTTAATAAGACATCTATAATAGCGTTTGTTGTAACACTTTAAAGACCTTTTTAGACATGTTTTAAAAAATAATAAAAAATACAAAGTAATTTAATATAAGAAAAAAAACGTCCATAACCATAAATATCTAATAAATGTTATTTTTAAACACACTAATATAGAAATACTTGCATTATTATCATATCAGTATAAACTAATAAAACACACAAATCTTCATGCAATTTATATGTAAACAAGTTCATGGGACATATGGTTTTAAAAACGGACGGACCAACGGTTCAACCGGAACCGGAGTCACCACCGGTTCGGCTAGCCCATAAAAGTCGTCCGAAAACGATATTGTTAAATCAATAGAGTTTAAAATGCATACTAAAATACAATGTTCAAAAATATTATTAAATCGCAAGAGGCTCGAGACTCAACATATGCGCCTTTTGGATTTTTTAATAAAACTTACCGTAAAAATTAAAAACTTTGTTTTATAAAAATCGGACGATTTTTTCAAAGAAAAGGATGCAAAGGTGTAAAGTCCTAATTATATGATTATACACATTTACACATATCTATACTACATTATAAATCATTTGAGACATTCCTAAAAAGAAAAGCTTAGAAAATTAAGATTCAACACTTGCTAATAATGGCAAATTTTAATAAGTACATCTATAGTAGCATTGTTGCAACACTTTAAAGCAAATTTTTTAGACATGTTTTAAAAAAATAATAAAAATACAAAGTAATTTAATATAAGAAAAAAACGTCCATAACAATAAATACCTAATAAATATTATTTTAAAACACCCCATATGAAATACTTGTTATTATACATATTGTCTAAACTAATAAAACACACATATCTTCATACAATTTATATGTAAACAGTTCATAGTACATATGGTTTTAAAAACGGACCGGCCAACATGTTCAACCGGGAACCGAGTCACCACCGGTTCGGCTAGCCCATAAGTCGTCAAAACGATATTGTTAAATCAATAGAGTTTAAAAATGCATACTAAAATACAATGTTAAAAAATATTATTAAATCGAAAGAGTCTTAGAGAATCAAAATATCGCTTTTGGAATTTTATTAATAAAACTTACCAGAAACTAAAACTTTGTTTTATAAAAATCGGACGATTTTTCAAAGCAAAGGATGCAAAGTCTAAGTGCTAATTATATATATTATATGAGGAGAGTTATTACATACCAAACTTTCTTAAATACCAAGGGACTAAAAACATTTTATTATTTCACATATTTTTATAATTTAAATATCTATTAAGCGTTAATCGTTAAGTGAAAATATTTACACCGTCAGAAAGAAGATTTAACTATCTTTCATGATGCACACTTTGATATACTTTCAAAAAGAAAAACGTTTTTTCGTTTTTTACGTTACTTGAAATTTGTATGAAAAATCGTATATGATTAAACAATTTGAATATCACATGTGATATTAGGGTTAAATCATATATGATATGTGATATCACATGTGATATGATATGTATATCATATGATATTACATAATATCATATATGATATAACACTAATATCACATGTGATATTCAAATTAGTGTTTATCATATATGATTTTATAATGCAAATTTCGATAGCGTAAAAAGCGAAAAACTTAAAAAAAACGTGAAAATATATATTTTTTTGTCGAAAGTATATCAAAGTCTTATCTATGAAAGATAATTAAATGCTCGTCATAATGATATTTGTTTTCGTTTAACGATTAACGGTTTGAAAGTTATTAATATTTAAAAAAAGAGGATGAAAGTGGATTTTTAAATTATTGAGATTAATCTCATCCATTAGATCAAATAAAAATGGAAGATGGAGATTGATCCCTTAGTATGTAAATAATCTTTGTCCTCAAATGATCTTAAATCTATATTTTATATATATATATATATATATATATATATATATATATATATATATATATATATATATATATATATATATAGCATAATTGGCTACAATTTTGTAGTCGATTAATTCTACAATCTTTCATAAATAATACACTAAGAATGATTAGGGGACCCACAAAAAGAATCGGGACCCACAAAATAATCGGGGACCCATTTTAGCATTAAAATTAGAAGCAATTAGCTACAATTAATTGTAGCTAATATATTCATATATATATATATATATATATATATATATATATATATATATATATATATATATATATATAGGGGAGAGTTAACGTGAGATCAAACTTAAAGTTGTAAAAATAAGATCAAGTCTAAAAAATCACTAAAACATTTATAAATAATAATTTTAGCAATAATACACATAAAAATAATATTTTAATATAAATTAACATTTTAGCAACTAATAACCAAATGATACATGAGTTTAGATTAGTGATACACCTGATACACATTACACTAATAAATATTCCAAAATCTGATACACATAAAAACCTTGATACACATTACACTTCTAATCAAAGTGTATCACCTAGGTTTCGTAAATTTTTAAAAGAAATCTATCGAAACTTTAACAATTTTAGTTGTAGTTAATAAAAAATTTATTTTTGTTGTAAGGAGAGTGTCGCTTGTCAAATTTTAGTTGGATCTCATTTTAACAACTTTAAGTTTGATCTTATTTGATCTAGATTATATATATATATATATATATATATATATATATATATATATATATATATATATATATATATTATATATATATATATATTTGAATATTAATAATTATACTCTTTAATGTAACCCACATGATTTATTGAATATTTATTTTACTTTATCTTTATAAATAATCTTTACTTGTATCATCTCTATCTATGTGGGGCAAATTTAACAAACATTATATTTGAGAACTAAGTTTTCTTAGTATAATGTAAGTAATTTTTAAAAGTCGCTATGGTGTTATTATTTAATGATAACTTACGACTACGGGCTATTGTCAACTACTTTTATCTCATACCTTTACAATATACCTACTATCAACTCATTATTGTCACCACATCACGTGGATAATCTACAATTCTTATATGAAAAATTTTGTTATTGCATAACAATATTCAAAACTAAAATTATCGTCATCCGTATATCTATTGTATTGTAAAATATAGATCTAAAAAAAAATTTCACTGAATATTTTAATTATATGGCGCCCGCTGCTGCAACGCGCAGGTACCCTGCTAGTTAAGTTTAAAAAACATATGCTTTGCATCATAGGTAGTGTTGGGTCTATTATAGATTTGATGATACAAAACAAGAAGAATGAAACATGAAGGACTAAAAGTGACAAGAAGGGAAACTACAAAAAGATGGAGGATTTGAAAGATTCTAGAACATATGCTTAAAAGAATATTTAGTTTCCTAATTGTATTATGATTCATCTTTTAAACCCTAGATGTCTTTAGTATATAAAGAGACATATGGTCATTAGTTTTATAGTACGTACAAGATGTAAACCAAAGATGTGTGTGTGTGTGGGAACCTAGGCGTAGGGATTTGGGAAAATGCATAGGGTTTAGTTATTTAGTTAGTTAGTTGATCAAAGAAGACTTTGATTATTGTATGTTAGAGATGATAATGAAAAACCTTGTTCATAATAATGTTGATTCTATGTTTGAATATTCCGTCTTCATTATTATGTGTTCCTAGATATAATATTAGACCTAGTCTAATAGTTACAACGATCTCAACATGTGGTATCAGAGCCTGGGGCTCGTGATATCTAGGATCTACAAGGTTTTTCGAGAGAGAGAAGAAAAATTGAGTCCGAAATTTTTGTATTACTACAAAGACCTGCTTTGAAACGATCATAACTTTTTCGTTAACTGTTGGATCGTAACAAAATTATAGGAGGATGTTCTCTATTTACTTATCTAACTTTCCACCAAGGGATCTTCGATCCGAGCTATTATGTGAAAGTACTGTTGTTAAGTCGAAATCTTGCTGATTTTTAAAATCTCGTTGTTCAAGATATGAAATCTTGCGTGGAATTCAAAGTACCGCAGATTATATACAAAGTCTTGCTTTGTCCAAGGTACTTGCTCGAGTCTTGATTCTTTCTCAAAGCTTGCTCAAGGTTTTTACATGGCTAAATTTATTTGGATTAGCGTATAATGGTTTATTACGAGAGATTTGGAATTAAGGGAAGTCGAGCATAATGTTAGGTCACTAGATTTACAACACAAGCTTACTAGAAAGAGATAAAGGCGATTGAACAATAAACCAAACACACACACACACGTAAAGCTAAGACAAGTTATGCGTAGGAGTATGAGTGAAAGAAATAACTTGAACAACCAACCTTCAAATGAAGGTTTACAAGAGTATTTATAGGAGGAAGCTAGGGCAACACTCCTAGTTCCCATCCTTTCCCTATGGGCTTGGGCCTAAGCTCATGGGCCTTCTACATAAGCTTAAGGCTAATAACAAACATAAAGGCCATAATTAACTACCTATTACATATGAATAACTAACACTTGAATTATAGTTTAGAGTGATTCCAACAATCTCCCCTCAAGTGTTGGTGATGAAAACGTGAAGGCGTTGATGTAATAGTAGCTCGACGACTTCCTCGACATTCTTCTTTCTTGTGAGAAGAATTGCCTTGATTCGAACAATCTCCCGGTGTAGAGAAATTGTCTTCTTTGAACGGTTATGCTTTGACGTCATCTTTAACTTTGTTCTTTGATCATTGTTCTTTGTGATGAAAGTGATAGTATGTTGTTGTCGCATCAAGTCTCGCTTCAGTCCGCTTCACCGCATAGGTGTTCCACGTCATTCTTCAACATGCTCACACGCCTTTGACGTTGGAATTCAAGATCGATGAAGTTCTTTAAGTCTTTAACTTTGTAGATTCTTTGATTTGACGAAGAATCATTCTCGATCGTTGTGTTGCTTTTGGATAGAACTTCCATTAGTGATGATGTTGGCGTGAGCATGAGAAGAATCAAGACGATCATCCCGCCCCGAGCTTCCATAAGAAGAAAACATTTCAAACGGTTAGTAATAAGCGGATTCCGCACTTACAAGTTTGAACTTCGAGTGTTAACAAGATAGTGTGAAAACACAACTCTAATTTTACAAAGGCCGCTCTCGAACCGGAGTCCCACAAGTGAGATAACGCGATGTACCAAGTACATCTACAGTTCAGATGAGTCGAGGTACACCAAGCATCACCTCACGATCAGACCGCTTGAGACACACTAAGCGTAATCCACGGGAGTTACCGGTGACCGCCGTGGCTGTTTGATGTTGACCGGCAGAGTTTCCATTCAATCACCGAGGATCACGATGTGAACCTCTCATAAATGTTCTCGATGATTGCTAAGATCTCGTGAAGGACTCGATATGAACCATCGATAATCTTATTTGTTGATCAACAAGTGATGAGATGTCAAGTGTACCTAAGAGATCTTTGATGAATCTCGTGGCTCTAGACTCAATAGTGCGCTTTGGTTTTCCCGAGCGGAGACTAGGAGAGGGTCTCCTTCTTCAATACCACGATCTCTAAGAGAAAGCCAATAGTTTACGTAGGGTTCCCTGTGAGAATGAAACAAGCTTCAGAGAGAGAAACTTGAGTGGCTAAGAAGGTTTAGTGCATGCGCCACCGGGTCCATGACGACTTTTAATCTTCAATACCGGCCACTAAGTGACAACCAAGAGTATATGAATTGAACCCGTGTCCGCCTAAGTTGAATAATTTGGAGGGCTATTTCTTTTCACCCTTTTCTTTGCATTTCTTTTAATTCTTCAACTCCTTCTTTCTCCGATTCTCATTTTCTCCTTTTATCATCATACCTAAGGACTTCTAAGTACTAACTATTTGTGATGTCCTTGGGTAGATCCCTCCGCTCAAGCGGATCATAGGACGGTTATTCCTAACCTTAGTCACCTTATCACTCCATGACTAACCTATGTTGCCATAAAACCAATTTTCAAGAAAATCTCTCAAAGGGTTTGTAAATGAAAACATGTTTGAACCATCGTGAGAGTTTTATCTTTTAGCGTAAATACTCCCCACATGTGCTTTAGAGTTTTGACGGAAATCAGACCGTGGGAAGAGCGCGACTTTTGAATTGATCAACTCAAGATAGACAATCCCCATGAGACACGGTTACATTGCATAGTTAAAGAGTTACATTGTCGCCTTTTAGGTGACAACTAGCTCTAATAACTACCTTGAAGGTGTAGACAAACCTCGAAAGGTTGTCATACCCGCGAGTTCATGTCTACCAAGAGTTTCTCGAATGGTACTTTCTACTCGGACAAGTCCTTTGCATGAGACACGCTACATTACTAGCGAACTAGCTTGAAATTATTACCCGTCCGTGACAAGTCTTTTCGAGTTACTAACGCTTTAGTACCGTCAATTCGTTGGTTAAGTCTATTACACAAAGATTCATTTGCATTTACACAACATATTTCTTATCACATAATTTTCTCCCTCAAAATGGCATATAAAATGTTATTTTTGAAAAGTTGAGAATAAATATGACCATTTCGAGTGTTATGGGAAGATGACCACTATGAACAATTTGTGAACAAAGTTTTAATTCAAATACTCCCCTCAACAAGTGATATAAACGGTTGAGGTTTTGAAAATCATACGGAAGTACTTGTCCTTTGAGCAAAACCTTGAAAATGAAAGGTTTGATAGGTTTTACTCAAAAGTAAGAAGCTTTCGCCCTTTTATAAGGATTGTGGCAATCAAGCGCACTACGTGGTCCTTTCTTGACAATTACGGGTTGTACATCGTTATGTGTGCACAAGCCATTGACATATATAATCACACATCCAAATTTATAATGAAAGAAGCAATTCAAGGGTACCAGAAGTCCAGAGATGTCGCCAGAGTGTGAATCGGGCGTTGAAAGCCGGTGATGTTAATCCTGGTCGACCACCAACATAGCTTTCCAATCTTCCGAATCGATCCTTCTATACAACCTTTCATCAATCATCTTGATGATTCTCCTCACATCCCTTCGATCCCGAGAATTCCATCGCTTAGAGACCCAATCATTTGACGATATCCTTCAACCTATAAGCCAATCCGTCCCTAACCATCTTCAAAGTGTGATCCCAAATTTGTGAAGATCGCTACACGCCATTAAGCAATTTCGTCGAAGTTCACCGCGTAAACAACGCCGAATGGTTTGTCGATGAGTGTATATTGTGAGAGTCTGGTTGATGTCGGGAAGATCAAGTCGAGGTGGAGTGAAGTTAACACGGGTTTGATATGATTCAACACCATTGGAGATCTTCTACACGCTCTTTGATGACTATGCTTCGATGAAGATGAGCAAGTGACTTGATGAATTCACGTTGTACTTCAGCTTGAAAATTGCCTCATGCGACCTCGCACTTTGGCAAGGTACATGTCTTCAATGTCGTTGAGAGACAAATTCTCAAAGTCGCCTTCAGAGAATGCATAATCCCGCTCATCTTGCCTTTTGACCACAATCTTCTTGAGAAAAGTGTAGTCCCATTTGGTCGACAGATCAACGTGTTTGATGGCAACGATATCCTTAGTAATCGAACACCGCATGTTGAGACTTCGAACTGGCAGCTTCGGTAGTAGATTCTTCGCGCCCGCCAATGATGAATCCAGACATTGCATCTCGGTCGTATGCTTCCACTTTGTTGGAGAACAAGTGATTAGCTCTTTCCTCGATAGCTATGCGCTTTGAGTATATGGTCATTGGAATGGAAGTGTCAAAGATGTAGCGATTTCCTTGATCCATCGCCACCGTAGAAGAAATTCCAAGTCTTTGTTGAAGAAATATCCGAATGGGATCCTAGGTTCATCCGGTTGGCCAATTGTTGGTAGAGGTTTAGACCACCGGTGTAATATGGAGGGTTGTCCCGCTTGGTGAAGTCGATGTTTGCTTCGGGTTGAGCCAATCCATGTTGTTAGACATAGCTCGAGCAATGTTTTCAAGGTGATATTCGACCGATGGCACTTTCTCGAGCTATCTTTCCACAGTTGAAAAGCTTCATTCTTGATTCGCCTCAACTCGGATTTCGCCATCTTCTTCACATGGAACTTTTCTTGCATAATCTTAGCATGCTCCAAAGTATTACCGCTCACCGATCTTGACCTTCTTCTTGGTAGGAGTGGAATTGACAAGTGTAGAAAACCATTCAAACTCCTCGTTGTATCTTCATCTAGCCATGATACGACGCCACCATTGGCGCCTTCTTCTTCTTTTGTTTTGGCCTAGATGAGGATTCGGTTTCTTAACTTGTTTGGGAGAGGTGGGTTGTTGTAGGGGCTCACGGACTTCCTCATCGTCACCACCCGTATACTCAAAGTGATCACCGGTTTTTGAGTCTCGGGCGGTAACTCGATGAATCCCGAGGTTTATCAAGAGAAGATGGAGGAGAAGATCTTTGTTGAGTAGGAGTCCGTTGTGGTGGAGGTTGCATCGAGTATCGAATAGAGGATGATACATCGACTTCTTTGAGCGTTTGGGCTCTTTATCCTTATCCCGATCTTTGTCTTCATCATCTCTTGAACGTTTGGGCCTAACAACCTTCTTCTCGAATGAGGACCCGAGTTGGTATTCCAATAGAGCTTCAAACAGCTTAGCTTCATGTGAGGCAAACGTTGCGAGCGTGTCGACATTTGCGCTACTAGCCGGTTCACCAATTCATCATCCGAGAAGATTGTAGATTCAACTGGATTGATGCTTAAATTCATCGGAGTTGATTTCATGGCTTGTTTGGCTAGATGCAATAGATTTGGATACGCTTGTCCGGTATACATCCGCTTTGTCGATTCGAACGACCTCCATAAGGAACTGTTGAGTGTATCCTTTGATCATTTCATCCATTTTTCCTTGAAGATCATCTTTCATGAGCTTCGACATACTCCTTTCCTCTTGCATCTTGTCGAGATCATCATGAATATATCAGATTCGATCAAGATAGAAATTCATCTTCCTTTGGAGGATGTCTTTCTTTCTCGATTTGTTTGACAAAGATTCCCAATTCGCTTATGAGCATGAGATATCCAAGATCGAGTAGGCTTCTTCACCGATTTGGATGATGATTTGGTTGATCTTTTAGATGGTGGTGGTGAGGAATGAGATGAAGAATCGATGATGAGGAGACATGAGGAGGCTCGGGGTCCTTAGGAGGTGCGTAGTATCCTCCTTGGACGAGTTGGACTGCTGAGAAGATAATCATCATAATTCTCTTCGTCATCTTGTCCAGATTTAGCCTTTTCTTCCGTCTCGAGCCTTAGCTTCTTCATCGCTTTTCTTTCTCGCCTTATCCTTTTCTCGTTCCTCAATGTTATAATCGAGACTCTCCACAAGCGTTTGTTGTTGCACAAGAGTGGTGGCACCGCATCCCTTATCGGGTCGATTAACCGCATCAGATCTCGTGAAGAGTGGCAAGACCACTTGATCCTCCGGGCCACCCATTTGGTCTTTTGCAAATTCTTCACTTTTTGAAGGTGTCTAACTAATTTAAACTTCTTCCCGTAGGATTTATCCAGCTGCTCTTCATCACTTTCTCGAGCTTTCTTCATATGGCACAAGTACAAGAGTCTTTCCTTTTCCTAGGTCACCGGAGGACCGGGAGGTTTAGATACCGCTGTGGTTTCATCTTTAGCGCTTCGTAGTACGTAATCTCTTCTTCGATTCAAGACCTTCCGAGTCCTCGCCAATTAGCTTTCTCGGTTCGTGTTTAGGTAAGGAATGGGAACAACTTCCTTAGAAGGAACAATCCTTTTACGAGGAGGATTCCTCTTGGGAAACTTCCTATGACTTTCAAGATTTGCAAGACTTCTCTGACCGCCTCTTCTCGGTTCTCCTTATAGGTGTTCCAAGACTTGTCATCGAGATGACCAACTTTGCCTTCTTTTACCGCAACTAGATACCTTTTGTATGTCTCGAGCTTTTGATTTCTTTAGATGTAAGGTGATCGTGTAATACAAACCCCTGCTTCTTTGTAGACGATTCCTTGATTCTCGACCGATAGGGTAGGCTCACCAACATATCGTGATTGTCGGGTCATTGAGCCTCTGTGGAATATCGGGATTGAAGTCCAAGTGCTCTCGGATCAACAATTTTGTGTATCCGACATAGGAATCTTTGAGCCAAGTTTCTTGTGAAATGACATCATGTCATCCCATATCGAGCTTCAATTTCGATGTCCTTTTGTTGATTAATGACCGAAAATTTGTAGTTCCATGAGCTTAGGATGCTCATAGCCACTATCACGACCGAGACCGATTTGGTGATGATGATGTAGAGGTTCTCCACGGTTGAGGAATGTTCTTAAGCTCCACATGAGAATGCTTAGAGATAACTCCTCAAGCTTCATCATAGCCAATATCAAGCAAGAATTGTAGAACTGCTCCTCAAGAGGTGTGGCAAAGAAGTCGGTTGGCTCGATTTCGTGAATGAGAAGAACAACCCGTAAGTCCGCATGAGTGATGGTGACTTGTTTGTGATTGAGTGTCACCACATCGCACTTTGACCCTGATCCTTTGCATAGAATTCCGAATTGTTGAATGTAGATTTCCAGATCAGAGAGCAGAGTGAGAGCATGTTCGGTAGGGATGATTCCTTAGAATATCCACAAAGAATGAGACAAGAAGATTCGAGAGCATGTGAGGGTTTCAAAGTCAACCCTAAGGTTGTTCTTTCCAATCTTTCTAGGATAGCCATTGGGAAGATGTCAAGAATTGTGAGAACTTCGTGCATCCACATTCATTTGAGCGACCATGTCGTGATCTCAAATAACATTAGCCAAAAGAACCAACATATCGAAAGACATAATGTTAGTCAATGTAAGGTTTTATTGTCTAATTATTGAATGTACAATGTTAAAGATTGTTACGAGTCCAAAGTCACTTGTTTGTTCAATAGTCCAATGTCGTCGTGATAAGTTTCGTGAGTTAGTTAACTTTAAGTTTTAAAGTTTATGTTATCACATATTTAACACAACATATTAAACGATTAAGTTTATTAGTGACATTATTGGTTTCGTGATGATATGATTTGTTTATTAACAAGTTTGTGCACGTAACAATTCATAATGAAGGTCTATCAAGGCTTAGGCGAGATTTGGCAAAGTTACGCGTAAATGTAAGTGATATACGCGTAGACGAAAGCTTATGCGTAGGATCCTAACTTACGCGTAAGAAATGTTACGCGAGGAAAAGGGGACCTTATGCGTAGGGCTTACGCCAGAGGCGATAAAGACCTTACGCGTAAGGCTTACTCGTAAGAGTAGACCTTATGCGTAGAGGTCATCGCACGCATATCCTTCACAGATACGCCAGTAGTCCCATTGTAGAACCTTATGCGTAGTAGTTACGCGTAGGATTTCTCTTACGATAACCGCCACGCGTAAGGTGATCCTTATGCGTAGAGTAACAATCGACCTTGATTCTCGAATTTTACGAGTAGCAAGCCCGAAATAAAACCATCATATCATCAATATTAACACATAAATTCATTTTAACAACAAATCATGGCATGAAACTTGTTAAACAGTTTACGCGAGAAAGTCATACGCGTAGGTCAAAACCCTAGAGGTTAAGAATTACGATATGATTTCTAACCATAGGATTTGCACCATAGTGTTTCGGGAGTTCTAAGAAGCATATGAGAGTATGTTTATCCAAGTTTTAACATCAAATTCTCCAAGAATCAAAAATACCCAAACCAATGAACACAAAACCCTAATTTCCAATTTATGATTAATTAGTGTTTCGGGTGTAACTGGCCTAAATATAATCAATTCAACTTGATAACAACCTTATACAACAATCTTTTTCACCAAAACCTTCACATTTGAAAACACCCAAAACCACGATAAACCCTAATATTTCAAATACACTCAATTTGTATTTCGGGTGAGTTTTGATGATTAAAATGGTATCATTGATGTTTTAAGAACGTTTTGACACAACTCTTTTAACCACAAACACCCTTTTATGATTTGGTGTTCTTACGCTACGCGTAAGACACAAAAGTGACTATATCTTAAAATTAAACCGTTGGATTTTTGAAAGATTCAAAACCATTGCTTAAAAACTTGTTATAAACACGAAATCACTTACAAATTGATGATCCGAAACACGGATTTGTCAAACGATTCTTAGGCGAGGATCCTTTTGGTGTAAGTATTAAATGTGATGGAATAGTTAGGTGGAGAGTGTTTTATTAAAATGACTTTAACATTTTGACAGCTTTGGTCCCTCCACCTTTTCCTTTTTCATACAAAGCCATTTAACTTCCATTTTGGTTACCAAACAAAGATTTTAAGAAAGAAACTTGACGACACTCCCTCGACTTAATAAAATAATGAAAGGTTATAAATTTTAGTCCGAGGAGTGTCATTTAACCGTAAAAATTTACCACCATTGATAAAAGAAACAACCGGATATGATAACATGCAAGTACACGATGTTTTGAAACAGCTTATGATAATTTTCTCCCTCAACACTTGATCGGAAAAATACCGAATTTTGAAAGATTAAAGTGTTGATGGAAGAAATGTACTTGCCATGTTGAAAGAAAATTAGATTAGAAGAATATTTTTGTTGTTTTATCGTGTTTTATATTTTGTATTTTGTTTTGAAAAATTATTTACAAAAGAGATTTTGGTGTTTGATGTTTTTAAGACTGCTTTAGGAGGTCATCCAATTCCTCTTGAGTCAAACACCTCATACCAATCCGTGGACCAACTCATTAAACCTAGCGGGAGGCAAGGCTTTGGTGAGTAGATCCGCCAATTGGTATTCGCACCACGGTATAATTCAACTGCACTGCTCCACGTGGTCCTTGATGAAATGATAACGAAGATCGATGTGCTTTGATTTCGAAAAGCCGGATCGAGTTGCACGAGATCGCAATGGCACTCGATTGTCGCAGAGACATCGGATTCTCAAACACGTAACCATAGTCTTTGAGTTGTGTTCTCATCCATATGACTTGAGCACAACACGCGACATGGCTACATATTCTCGCTCGGTTGATGACAATGTACAATCCTCGCTTCTTCGATTGCCAAGACACCGCTTATCACCAAGAAATTGTAGAGCTCTCAAGTACTTTTCCTCGAGTCTAAGCATCCCGCGTGGTCGTTCTCAAAAGCGATTAGTTCAAAACCGTAATCCTTCTGATACCGGATCCCCAAGTTAATGGTTCCTTGATGTATCGGAGGATTCTTTTAGCCTCGTAGAGGTGGGTTTCAGTTGGTCGCGATCGATAACGGAGCATAGATAAACGGCAAAGACAATATCAGTCTCGCTAGTCGTTAGATACATGAGAGACCCAATAATACTTCGGATTTGGTAGGGTCCACTAATTTCCCATGTAAATCAAAGATCTAGCTTCTTGGTATGAGTCATTGGTGTGGCATAAGTATCACAGTTTTCATTCCAAATTTGTTTAACAATTCAAGGGCATATTTGACCGACTCAAGAAAATACCACGGGTGATTGATGAACTTGTAATCCTAGAAAGAACGTAAGTTCACCCATCATGGACATTTCAAAATTTTTCTTCATTAGTTTTGCAAAAGCGATTGAAAACTTTTTATGTGTAGACCCAAAATGATGTCATCCACGTAAATTTGAACAATTAAGATATGTGCCCCGTGATATTGTATAAAAGAGTTGGGTCAACCGAACCTTTGGTGAAATTATTAGCAATGAGGAAAGATGATAGCTTATCGCACCATGCCCGAGGGCTTGTTTGAGACCATAAAGAGCTTTGTTCGCTTTGTAGACATGGTTCGGGAACTCGATCAACGAATCCTTCGGGTTGGTCGACATAAACCGCTTTTCGCTTGTCCGCTGAGAAACGCAGCTTTGACATCCATTTGAAAGACCGTCATATTCATATGAGCCGCGAACGCGAGAAATATCCGAACAAATTCAAGACGAGCAACCGGAGCAAAAGATTCTTCAAAGTCTATTCCTCTTCCCGACGATAACCCTTAGCAACTAGACGTGACTTGTTTCGGATTACGCCCTTCAAAGATCCAATTTGTTTTTCCAAATCCATTTGAGACCAATGACGAGACCCTCGTTGGTCTTTCAACCGCCCCATACTTCAAGACGCTTGAATTGGTTGAGTTCTTCTTGCATGGATTCAATCCGCTTGTCTTTGTCATTGCGCCTTTAATGTTTTTAGGCTCGATTGGCAGACAATGAGTGCATAAATGCAATGTTCACCATCTGTGCGAAGACGTTGTCTCGTAACGACCGGTTGATTCGGGTTGCCAATAATATTAGCCGAGGATGGTCTTTTGTCCATCGATGTGTAGAGGTTGATGTTGGTATACATTGTGCGATTCGAGGATTCAAATGGTTTGTTGATGATTCCGCGACATCCGTGCAAGCAGCCTCATTAGCAAACGGGTTAAAGAACGATTTGGATCAAAATCGCAGTGGGGTACTTCATTCGAATATCATCACCGGTTCATCATTGTTGGAAGCGGTTTGTTCAATCATGTGTGGAGTCAATCGGTGGTGCTTCTTCAACAAGAGTTGTTGTAGCAGTGTATCGTATAAGAGTATTATCGTTGAGCAATGAAACAATGGATACACCGAGCACGCTCATCAATATCGCCACCGAACAACGGAGCAAATAACCTTTCCATTTGTTGACGAGTGAGTCGGGGCTTTGTTCACCGATGATGGGGTTGAGGAAGTTTAAACGGTTGTGACCGGTTCTAAGTCATTATACTCGTAAGCCATTTCCGTGAGTTCATCAAATGAGCATGAATCGCTTCCATCACTTGCTTTGTACGACGATTCCGCATCCGTAACCTTTAGAATTCTCACAATATCCAATAAAGACTCCAATGTCGGCTTTGGCTTTGAGCTTTCCAAAATCATCACGATCATTATTCGGATAGCAAAGGGATCCAAATACATGAAAGTGTTTGAGATTCGGTTTATGGTTGTGACAAGCTCGAAAGGTGTTTTGTTGTGGCATTTTGTGATCATAGAACGGTTTTGAGTATAGCATGCAAGAGATACAACTTCGCCCACAAGTAATCTGAAGTTTAGCATTGATTAACATTGTTCTTGCGCTTCCACTAACGCTCGGTTTCGCTCTTTCAACAACTCCGCTTTGTTCGTGTACGTGCAATAGATGTTTGATGTCAATTCCACTTTCTCATAAAATTCACGAAGGGTTTGGTTAACAAATTCAGCCTTTGTCTGTCTTATTTGGCGGACGGTGTTCCGGAGTCGAACTTGAATTTTCGTGAGAAAGGTGATGATCATTTGTGGAGCTTGGTCTTTGCTTCAAGAAAGTAGACCCAAGTCCATCGTGAGTAGTCATCAACAATTACTAAGATGTAGCGTTTGCCATTGATCGCTTGCACGCCGCATTGGGCCACACAAATCCATGTGAAGAAGATGAAGCACATGTCGAGAGTCGTGTTCCACCTTTGAAGGAAAATGAGCACGAGTGCTTTTTCCTTGTTCACAAGTCGAGCAAAGGTGATCTTTGAATACCGGAATCGTGGGAGACCTTCAACTAGTTTGTGTCGAGCAAGGTTGGTGATGGTTTGAAAGTTTAGATGTGAGAGACGACGGTGCCATAGCCGTGATTTTGTTGATGTTGCCTTTGAAAGTAAGCGATGGGAGATGAAGCAACCATGTCTTGCATAGAGATAGTGTAGAGACTAGAATTACGCGAGCGGACATAAGGTCATTTCCTTGTAGATCACGAATGAAACAAGTTTTCTCCCGAAAGCAACCTCCAAATCTCCATCACAAACCGACCCATCGAAAACAGACATGACCGAGGCCTTCCACATAGTAAACCCCGCCGATTTCGATGTTCCCATTGACATAGTCTCCGTAGCCCATGATAGTCGCAAGTGATCATTCCCGAACCCGACAAAGCCAATGAACTTTGCAATAAAGTTTGATAACAGCTTAAGGTTGCTCGTCATGTGTCGGGAACATCCGCTATCAACAATCCAGAATGATCTCAGATCACCGCATTACACATGCATTTGACACGTATGGAATAGAAGTAGATGTGGAACCCAAATGTTAGAGGGTTCCAAGCGATATAGTAGACATACACACATTAATAACTTTAGGCATCCATTTAAATCCTAATGTGTTATATATCCATTTCGCCATCTATAACTACTGCTTGCTTTAGTCTTTGTGAATGCACTAGGTGGTACTACATTCTTAGGAGGTGAAACCGAGCTACAGGACAACAACGCATGACGAGAATCTAAAGAAGGCGGTCTACCAAGCACACGACTTAGAATGATTAGTGGGCCTAGAGGTATTCCGATTCTTAGGATTCCGTAAACGAGAGATTATAGCTTTAGCAACACATTTGTCATGACAATCGAATTCATACTTTTACGACAAATAACACAAGGTGCATCGATCAATATCAAAAGTACTTAACGGTTTAGCATTCGTTACATCACTATTTCTATTACATTTGCCGACGCAATATCTATAGTGGAAGCAACGTGAGTCTTATTCATAGTCCTAGGGTGTTCTTCTACTTTAGCATTCCTTATTGATCTTTTCTTAGGTCGCAACTTCCTATTCTTCGATTGAGTGCTCCTAGGTCGTGAAGTGCGGACGCTTGGAAAAGACGCAACTATTCCTGCTTTCAAGAGAAGGAAGCACGTTAGCAACTTGTGATTTGGCAAGAGGGATTCTAGGTTCACGATTACTAAGTGTTACCGTGCTAATCTCTTAATGATGGTTGGCGGAAGTTGTTCATACTTTCCTAACATTTCTCTTAACTTAGAGATAGTGTGAATCAAATCTTGATTTTCGTAACTAATATTACCAAAGAAAATTCATGACTTCTCTAGTGTGAGCAAGATAGTGATCAAGTTCGTTTGATGCTTCATGACGAGTCTTATTGAGTAAATCAAATATGACACCATATTCTGCTTAACTTTTACAAGTTCTTGTTCATATTTTGAGATTTGACTTTTCAAAGACACGCTTTGATCATCCAGCTGCTCAATTTTAGGATCAAAAGATTTTGTTTGCAATCGAGCGATTTTCTTTGAAAACCAAGTTGTTGATTGTGAATATCTTTTTCACACCAATTAAGACGACGCTTTGCATTGTAAAGTTCGTTAAGTAATCGCTCATTTTCACTTTTAAAGACTCGATTTGAAGCACCTTATCAAGATTCTCAACAGCTACCACAGAGTCAACATTATCGCAGAGATATAATCGATGCATGTGGCAAAGAATGGAATAACACAACATTATGGATATCAAGACGATAACATCTTTCAAGAGTCGATCAACATCTTTTCTCAACATTTTCTTTTACGCTTAGTATTAGAAATAGATGTTTCGGTTTTCTCGAAAACAACCTTCATGACTCCAAGTTCCTTATGAAAATCCTTTCCCAAGCTAATGCACAACTTTTCAAATTTTTAACATTAGGTAAAAGATTTTTCCGAAAATGTCTCTTTGTTCTCGCGCCAGAGGCGATTGAAAATGATCAATTTTGATTTCGTAATGATATTCTATCTCATGTTGTAAAATTTTGAGGTCACCATGAAAATGTCAAAATATCTAAGAATTTTTCGATTTTCGTGTTTTGAGTTTACTTCACCGATGGAAGGTAAAGGACCATAAATTTGTGCATAATCCGTTGGGGATTAACATTAGAAGACTCTGTGTTTTGATGATAACCCTTGGTGTGTTAGAAGAATCCGTTGGTGTGACAAAAGTGACCGGTTTTGAATAATTAAAAGGTTTGTTGTAAACAATGCTTTTAATTTTGATCGACTCGCCTTCTGCATCTAATTCCTCTTGACGATGATATTCAACAACACTCATAACAAGATCATTAATTTTATATTCTGACCGAAACTTCGTGATTTGGTTTGAATGTTTTAGTGAAAGCTTTGGTTTGTAATCGCCTAGATTTGGTCCATATCCTTTTGATTGGGTTTTAAAGTAAACTTTTCAATAGTCATATCGATTCACCATGTTTGTAAACAATGCTTTAAACTCTTTAATTTTGTTTTGCAAGTCGATAATTTCTTCAAGAAGGTCATCTACCCGATTCGTTGAATGCTTTTGTATGCGGAGAACTGCTTTTGACAAGTTAACAACTCACCTTTAGCTTTTTGATTTTCCAAGGTGAGAGCGTTAATTTGCTTTTTATGTTCATGTTTCAGCTTGTTCTATTTCGCATAACAAAGCATTCTTCAAGCGGCTAGATCACGATCCGTCTCTAAATATTTTTCGCTTTGATGAGATTTAGCAAAGCGGCTTCAAAACCTTTTTCACGGTTTTCTTGAGTTTTGAAAAAGTTGAGTTGCATTTGTAAGCATTCAAAATCCTTGGTTAACAAAGGCATTTTTGCTTTTAATTCCTTATTTAATGCATAACATTCCTCCATTTTGATTTGATGGTCTTGAATTAAACGAGCAAAACTGGATGAGGCAACAGTCGGCTTGTTCAACGTGAGTCACAACATGATCATTATTTAGATCCTCAAGTACAACCACGGAGTCAATTTGATTATCAAAGGAAACCATAAGGTCATCTTGATCGTCAAATGTAACTACAGTGGTTTATTTGAAAATCGCCGAATGAGATGTAGATGACTCATTTTGAACAAATTGAGCCGCGCCGGATTCGTGATATTGGCGGAGATATTAGTTCGATATGATGATGGTTTGTTCGGCACCGAGACAAGCCATCGTTGTCATACACTGGGCCTGTTTCACTCATGTGTAACTCATGCATATTAGCCATCAACATAATAAATGCATTGGCCTCGCAAGTCCTCCATATCATCATCTCGAGTCTCAGATCCGCCATAAAGCTCGTTTTTGTTTGTGAGAGATCCACCACTTCATCCTTAAGAGCCAAAAGAAGAGCCTCTTTGAAATAAGCACCGCCCTAGTCCTTGGCTTTGGGCATGCATTAGCCAGTGTCCTTCTCATTGCGCTTGTAGCATCAAGACCATTCAACCCATTCTCGAGCATTTCCATGCTCCACCACTTGAGCTCGTTGTTATTCCTACCCATAGCATTAAACCCTTGACCACCTCCCATTTGACGACCATAACCACGATTCTCGAACTTCAACTCGTCCATTGTTCACAACAAATGATTTCGTGTATTGGATGAGGAACGAATACGATTGTTGGATTTGTTGGTATAACGGCTAAAAGCATTAGCAATCATAACAAATCCTCGTTGCAATGCTTCGAACGGATCGGATTCCTCATTAGTTTGACTATGAAGTGCTTGATCATTGTTGTTGTTGTAAGGAACCAATTGATTTTGTTGAGGTTGCCGTGATTGATCGCTTGGTGTGACCGAGGCGCTTGGTTGAGTTGCTTGTTGAGGAGGATAACTTTGTTGAGCATATAAGGCAAGTTGTTGATTTTCCGATGTGTAGGTGGAGCAATTTGAGCACGGAGAATCCTTTCCCGATCAACTTCCTTTTCATGAGGCTTCAAGTAATCGTACAACAATCCATATGTAGAATGATGCATATTCTTCGCTTGACGGAGAAAATGACATACTTCTCCCATTCGTGACCAAGACTACTCAGAACTTAGTATTCACCGCAATTCTTGGCATGATGATGTTGTGTTTATCCAAATCATTGATGATGTCTCGAAAATCGATGATGATAAGACTCTAGTGTCTCTCGTGTTCAATCATGAAGTGTTCATAAGCCAAGTAAATTTTGGATTCCAAATCCTCCCGATTGAGTATGATCCTTCCATAAGAAGATGAATATGGTCCCACATTTCCTTTGCGTCTTTTGAGCATCAACACTTCAAGAATTGGGTTAGGTAATCCTAAAAGGATATATTGCATTGCAAGCTCATCGCCTTCATAGTGTAGAAGTTCTGCTTGATTTAAATCGCAATGAGCAATGTTTGTTTGTTCATCTCTTGGTGGAATGGCATTAGGATCTCCGGCACAATGACAAGAGGCATCTCAAATGGACCTTCCAAGATAACCTTCTTTAAGAACTTTCCATGTGGCTTCTTCGGATCACAAAACCTAAAGAACCTTATCACCCATTGATCGTAGTTTCGGAGTGAGCATTGAGGTCTATCAAGTGATCCACCTCATGAATTGATTGTTGGTCGCTTAAAGCTTCACACATCTTTGCAAACCAAGTGGGTTCCTTCATAGTGTTCCTTGATGGATGTTGATTGAAGTCATTTGTGTAGGGTTGAACTTGAAGACTTGGCGGTGTTTGAACCATTTGTGGTGGAGGAATTGCTCCAAGTTGTGGAGTATGTTGTTGATTAAATTGTTGTTGATAAATTGCTTGTTGTTGATTCCATTGTTGATGTTGTGGACTTAGTTGTTGTTGTCGTTGAGGATAAGTGTAAGGGAAATAGTTAGAGTATGGTGGTTGTGACATGTTGAAAACTTGTGTTGGTAAAAATGGATCTTTGTAGTCGAATGAACCTTTGTTGATGAAGTGTCCTTAGGCGTAGAAATCACAATAATCCAAGTAGCACTTATGCGTAAAAACACCAAAGTTACGCGTAACAATCACTAGTTACGCGTAGGATTTAGCTTACGCGTAAGTATGGAAAAGACGCTAAAGTTATGCGTAGACACAAAGTTAGGCGTAGAAACTTATGCGTAGGATTACCTTATGCGTAAGACGTGGCTTAGGCGTAAGATGAATCTTAAGCGTAGGATTTCTACGCGTAAGCTTTATGCTTATGCGTAAGTTTAGGTTTTATCTCAAGTGATCTTTACACTTCACAAAGGCAAAAGATATCCAAAGTCGACGATTTTCGTGCTTATCCAAGCAAGAAAACACGGAGTAAACCACGAAAACGAAGATCAAGCCAAGGATAACCTTACGCGTAGTTTTAGGGTTTTGCTACGCGTAGGATTACTCGTAAATATGATTATGCTCAAAGTTGTTTCTAAACCGCTTTTGTGTGATGAAATAGCTTCAATAACACCAAAAGACACAAAAGTGTGAAACTTGATGAACCAAAACTCTTAAAACAAGCACGCGTAGGATAGAACCTTCGAACAAAAACTAGATGAAAACGATGATCTACACACAAAGTTCGAAACTTTTGCCAAAACAAGAAGTTTAACACCTTATAACGTTGAAAGGACAAGAATCTTGGATTAAAAGTGTAAAAATACGTTTTTGATCAAGCCAAAGTTATGGAGACGCAAGTTAAGCGTGAGACCAAAACTCACTTCAAACAATACGCTCACTCAACTATTAGGCGATTGATACCATCGTTAGGTCACTAGATTTACAACACAAGCTTACTAGAAAGAGATAGAGGCGATTGAACAATAAACCAAACACACACACACGATAAGTAAGACAAGGTTACGCGTAGGAGTATGAGTGAAAGGAATAACTTGAACAACCAACCTTCAAATGAAGGTTTACAAGAGTATTTATAGGAGGAAGCTAGGCAACACCCTAGTTCCCATCCTTTCCTTTATGGGCTTGGGCCTAAGCTCATGGGCCTTCTACATAAGCTTAAGGCTAATAACAAACATAAAGGCCATAATAAACTACCTATTACATAAGAATAACTAACACGTCGGGATGGTGGGGCAAACCTCATCGAGGACGATGAGTCCCAAGGGGGTGATTGTAACATCCTAGGCAAATCCCACATTGGTCGTGGCTCGGAGATCTTGGGCTCATAAGATAACATTCGCCTTTACAATGATACAACGCGTTTTGGGTTCATCGCGGGTGGAGTTCTTAGGAACCGCGCTTAAGCGTGCTCATGCGAGAGTAATCTTGGCTTGGTGACTGTCGGAAGTCTTCAAATGAGGCCACAAAAAACAAAGCCGTGAGCCTACGGGCAAAGCGGACAATATTGGGTCGATAAAGCGGGGTGTTACAAGATGTCACAATTCTCAATTTACGGTCATTTCTCAAACTCAAAATTCATCATTTCATATCGGTTCGTGCATGGTTTTGTATTTTACATTAAACGCTTATTTTCCTATTAAATAAACGCTATCGCAGTAAACATTTATTTTAAATATTTGATCCAACACTTCCAAAATATTTCTAATATATTTTTATACTCATTTTAAAACTATAAAATAATATTATTAGTTTACCCGATGTTTTGAATTCATTTTGTATATAAATTGTTACATATATAAATATTTACTTTTGCCAAATTCAACTCGATAATTATTTATTCACTCAATTCTTATGAAATGTATTTTAAATTTTTATAACTTCGATATATTTTATTTTGTTCCGTTAAAATCGATTTCTAGCTAACTCTATACATAATAAATAAATATCTAATAAAATCTTCCAAAGTTATCAAAACCAAATTGGATACTTCACTTTCATTTATTTTATTCAAAAAAATAATATGTTCTCTTTCTTTTCTTGGAGATGCACGAACAATACATCAAACATGAAGGAATCACCATTTTATTTCTTCCAAGATCAAGTACTATTATGATCCTATTAGTGTTCTAGTTAAGGTTTAGGATTAAACTTTGAAGATTAACTAAGTTTTCTATCATCTATCCTCATAATCAATTCAAGTAAGTTACTAATAATTTTCATAATCTTTCATACTCTTACTTGATGTATTTTATGTTTCTTTTAGAAAACATGCATGAATTCCATGATCCATACCACTTTTATTGTTTTAAGTGTTAAAATATATATTCATCATCCTATAAATTATCCCTTGAAACATATCATGTTTGATGATGTCTAGGAACCCATGACACCCTAAGAAGGTGTATGGTAGGTTTAGAATAGCTTTGTTGATTTGAATTGGTTAGAATAGGTTTTGCGCGAGAAAACTCATTTCGACAAGTTTTATTTAGGTCTGTCCATATTTTTAAATCGGGAAAATTCGACAGTTGGTAAAATATTTTGGGCTAGATATTTGGAAAATATACTTTAAAACGAAAACGTGGCGCTTGAACGGATTAAAACGGAGTTATAACGAAGAAGTTATGAATTTTTGAAGTTTGACGACGAAAACTAATAATTCGTAAATTTCAGCATGAAAATGTCACCCTTTACGAGTAAAAAAATGAGGCTTAAGCGATATTAAATGTGTCGACTTATCAAAATATATTAGTATACTTTGATACGAAGCTAAGGACATATAAAACGTGAAAACGGATTTGTAACGATTAAATTACACACGTTTACACAAAGTTGCCGTAACTTTATTATATAAGAAAATTAGTATATTTCTATTAGACAAACCTTACGCCAACAAAGGACCATGTTGAGGATCGTTTTAACATTGACGTAGTACTTTTTATAACATGATGTCTTCTAGTAAAAGTAAGTTTGCCAAGCATATTTTCAAAATTTCCAACCGTTCAGTCAAGCGGAGTTGTAATGAATAAAATGCGGTCACTCAAACTTTGCCGAAAACCACCCTTAAACGATGTTTTGGACAAAAGTACCATACTTTACCTATGTTTTCTCCATGATCGAGACCTCTATGATAAACACTTAAATGCTAAAACTTTGAGATAATGATACAAGCTTCCCAAAACCGTTGAGTTTGTTTCCTAACACTCGATGTGCACCATTTTATGACTAGCTTTTCGAGGCTATTTAGTCATTTTCATGAATTTTCCAAATGACATTATTTTACGACGAAAAGTTATAATTTCATAATAAATCATTAAATGACTATCGTAAGATATCATTTCAACGTAAATACTTGTAAAGTATTTTATAACATGACGAGATGTCATAAACATATATTTCGACGATAAATACTATTTTCAAAAGCGCATAAGTGGTATAGATTTCATGTGAGTTTGCATGCACGACATTGTTTCATGACTTATATTAGAGCATATCATTCATTATAGGTCGCGGTTAGACTGCTATGCCTTATTTCGTGCATCCACTTTGTCATCATAACTATTGCAACAAAGTGAGTTCGTAGCCCCACTTTTACTCATTTAATTGTTTTATAAACTCTTCTGGGAGATACATGCTCAATTTCATGCTTTTACTTTACACTTATATGAACTTAAACTATATTGTTTGAACTATCATGACTTGTACCCTTTTGTTTCACTACTTATGCTAGTAAGTAGATTGTGCCCGAACTAAATTGATCACTATGTTATGAACACTATTATTTGAACCACTTTCCGTGATATTGAGCCTTCGACATATATATTTGAACTCTTTTAACTTGATTGGAACATATTGGCATAGATTTGAACACTTTAACTTGATTTAAAACATTTTGACATATAAGTAATCTTTTTACTTAATATTGAACCTTTGATTATTTCGAACATGTTTGACGTAACATTGAACCCTTTGACCATTTTGAACCGGTTTGACTTTATAATGAACCTTTGACTATTTTGAAGTTATTTGACATAATATTGAACCCTTTAACCTTTTGACATATAGTTAAACTCTTTAACTTGTACAAGGACCCTTTTGATATCTTTTAAACTTGTTTGACATGATGTTGAACGCTCGACTATCTTGAACTTTTGATATTATTTGAGCTCTTTGACTATTTTGAACTTTTGAACTCGACTTAAACCCTTGAACTTAATTACGAACTTTTGAATGGGACCCTTGAACTTAATTACGAACTTATGACTTGTTTAAACTTATTGACCCGTACATGCTACGACCTTGACCTAAAGTCTCCTTGATCGAGCATCACTATAAAGTCTCCCTATTCGAGCATCACTATAAAGTCTCGCCTTATTGGTGGAGCGACAAAGTCTCCCTTGTTCGGAGCAACCTTAAGCCTCCCGGTCCGGAGCGTAATGTCTCCTCATGGGAACGGAGCATTTTCAATCTAAGTCTCCCTTGTTCGGAGCAAAGGCAAATTCTCCCATGTTCGGAGTGTTCTTGGTTGTATTATAATAGTTGTATGATGTAATCGCTCGTACATTCGCATTGTTAGTCTCCTATTAGTAGGTAGTATGGATATCGCTATTAGAGGTCGGCCAACCTCTCGTCCACTATGTTACGGACGCATATTATTTATTCTAGGGCTTTGCACGGCATACATTATTATATACGTGGTGCTATAATATGAACTATTATGACATCGTATACTTGACTATTAGACATACTATATTTTGTGCAATGGGTTGTGAACACACAAAGTTGCAAGTTTTGTATGGGCGAACTTGAACCGAGTGGATTTACAATGCCTTTGCTTTGTGAACTCATTTGGCAACGTGTGCATGAACATAAACTATACATATTTTGGCGGTGGATTGTGAACACACAGTTGCAAGTTTTATATGGGCGAACTTGAACCGAGTGGATTTACGATGCCTTTGCTTTGTGGACTATTCTATATGACCAAAAACTTTGCCTTTGTTGCATGAACGCCTTTAAAAGCTTTACTTGTTAACCAAACTCTATGAACTCACTCAACCATTGTGTTGACACTTTTAGCATGTTTTATCTCAGGTATCTAAGGCATTCACTTCATGGCATGCATGTGGACTTATCATAGAGTCGCGGTGTCGACGCGTCTCACATATATTTTATGCACTTAACTATCGTTTGATTGTGACAAACTCATTTTTGGTATATTGGAAATCTTTTGGGACCTATTCTTTGTAAACTCTGATTATCTTACTTAATCAAACGGTATTTTCAAAACGACACTTTAGGTCGCTCGATATAATCAGAACTTTGATGCTATGACAGTCCTCCCAAGGTATTCCATTCCACCGCAAAAATGTAATTTGGGGTGTGATGATTGGTATCGAGCATCGGTTATAGAGAACTAGGTTGCATCATTGACCCTAGACTATAACTACATCATCATAGCATCTCATCATATCATTATAAGTGCACATTCTTTATACATGCGGACTTATGACTCAACACCAAACATCATATGAGACGATTAGTCCAACCATTGCATAGTTACTCCTAAATTATACATAGCCCGATCACCTATGTCTAATTCAGAAGAATCATGCAATGAAGGAAGTATTAGTCTCATATGTGTAAGCAATTCAGAATCGAGCCAAATTTTCAAAAGATTTTCTTGAAACCACTTGTTTCAGTTTGATCCGGTGTGACGCTTCTTGTTTGATGAGTTGCAAAGATCAAGCTAGAAACAAGTTGTTGCTCAAACCGATTTAGCCTAATCTCATGACGGTTCTTGTTTGATGAGTTGTGAGATTAAGTAAAAATCGGTTACCTAAAAGTCTTTGAAAATTTTGCTCGAGAATGGGAAAGCCCCTCATCGAGCCTAATCATAATGGAGCATGTCTTTAGAATGGGATATAGTCACGATATATGCATGAGCATTGACATAATCATTTAGACCATACATGAGCATAAACTTTTAGAACCCTTGTCGCGGTTTGGGCCATAGTATCATTAATCGAATCACGAGGACGTGATTCCTCTGACATGGGAAGAATGTCACAATTCTCAATTTCCGGTCATTTCTCAAACTCAAAATTCATCATTTCATATCGGTTCGTGCATGGTTTTGCATTTTACATTAAACGTTTATTTTCCTATTAAATAAACGCTATCGCGTAAACATTTATTTTGAATATTTGATCCAACACTTCCAAAAATATTCCTAATATATTTTTATACTCATTTTAAGACTATAAAAATAATATTATTAGTTTACCCGATGTTTTGAATTCATTTTGTATATAAATTGTTATATATATAAATATTTACGACGGTTTTCGTAAATTCAACTCGATAATTATTTATTCACTCAATTCTTGCGAGAAATGTATTTTTAAAATTTTTATAACTTCGATATATTTTATTTTGTTCCGTTAAAATCGATTTCTAGCTAACTCTATACATAACAAATAAATATCTAATAAAAATCTTCCAAATTTATCAAAACCAAATTGGATACTTCACTTTCATTTATTTTATTCAAAAAAAAAATATGTTCTCTTTCTTTTTCTTGGAGATGCACGAACAATACATCAAACATGAAGGAATCACCATTTTATTTCTTCCAAGATCAAGTACTATTATGATCCTATTAGTGTTCTAGTTAAGGTTTAGGATTAAACCTTGAAGATTAACTAAGTTTTCTATCATCTATCCTCATAATCACTTCAAGTAAGTTACTAATAATTTTTCATAATCTTTCATACTCTTACTTGATGTATTTTTATGTTTCTTTTAGAAAACATGCATGAATTCCATGATCCATACCACTTTTTATTGTTTTTAAGTGTTAAAAATATATATTCATCATCCTATAAATTATCCCTTGAAACATATCATGTTTGATGATGTCTAGGAACCCATGACACCCTAAGAAGGTGTATGGTAGGTTTAGAATAGCTCATGCGTTGATTTGAATTGGTTAGAATAGGTTTTGCGAGAAAACTCATTTCGACAAGTTTTATTTAGGGTCTGTCCATATTTTTAAATCTGGGAAAATTCGACAGTTGTTAAAATATTTTGGGCTAGATATTTGGAAAATATACTTTAAAACGAAAACGTGGCCGCTTGAACGGATTAAAACGGAGCTATAACGAAGAAGTTATGAATTTTTGAAGTTTGACGACGAAAACTAATAATTCCAGAAATTTCAGCATGAAAATGTCACCCTTTACGAGTAAAAAATGAGGCTTAAGCGTTATTAAATGTGTCGACTTATCAAAAATATATTAGTATACTTTAATACGAATCTAAGGACATATAAAACGTAGAAAACGGATTTGTAACGATTAAATTACACACGCTTACACAAAGTTGCAGTAACTTTATTATATAAGAAAAATTAGTATATTTCTATTAGACAAACCTTACGCCAACAAAGGACCATGTTGAGGATCGTTTTTAACATTGACGTAGTACTTTTTATAACATGATGTCTTCTAGTAAAAGTAAGTTCGCCAAGCATATTTTCCAAAATGTCCAACCGTTCGTCAAGCGGAGTTGTAATGAATAAAATGCGGTCACTTAAACTTTGCCGAAAACCACCCTTAAACGATATTTTGGACAAAAGTACCATACTTTACCTATGTTTTTCTCCATGATCGAGACCTCTATGATAAAAACTTAAATGCTAAAACTTTGAGATAATGATACAAGCTTCCCAAAACCGTTGAGTTTGTTTCCTAACACTCGATGTGCACCATTTTACGACTAGCTTTTCGAGGCTATTTAGTCATTTTCATGAATTTTCCAAATGACATTATTTTACTGATTTAAAAGTTATAATTTCATAATAAATCATTAAATGACTATCGAAGATATCATTTCAACGTAAATACTTGTAAAGTATTTTATAACATGACGAGATGTCATAAACATATATTTCGACGATAAATACTATTTTCAAAAGCGTATAAGTGGTATAGATTTCATGTGAGTTTGCATGCACGACATTGTTTCATGACTTATATTAGAGCATATCATTCATTATAGGTCGCGGTTAGACTGCTATGCCTCATTTCGTGCATCCACTTTGTCATCATAACTATTGCAACAGTGAGTTCGTAGCCCACTTTTACTCATTTAATTGTTTTATAAACTCTTCTGGGAGATACATGCTCAATTTCATGCTTTTACTTTACACTTATATGAACTTAAACTATATTGTTTGAACTATCATGACTTGTACCCTTTTGTTTCACTACTTATGCTAGTAAGTAGATTGTGCCCGAACTAAATTGATCACTATGTTATGAACACTATTATTTGAACCACTTTTCGTGATATTGAGCCTTCGACATATATATTTGAACTCTTTAACTTGATTGGAACATATTGGCATAGATTTGAACACTTTAACTTGATTTAAAACATTTTGACATATAAGTAATCTCTTTTACTTAATATTGAACCTTTGATTATTTCGAACATGTTTGACGAACATTGAACCCTTTGACCATTTTGAACTGGTTTGACTTTATAATGAACCCTTTGACTATTTTGAAGTTATTTGACATAATATTGAACCCTTTAACCTTTTGACATATAGTTAAACTCTTTAACTTGTACAAGGACCCTTTTGATATCTTTTAAACATGTTTGACATGATGTTGAACGCTCGACTATCTTGAACTTTTTGATATTATTTGAGCTCTTTGACTATTTTGAACTTTTGAACTTGACTTAAACCCTTGAACTTAATTACGAACTTTGAATGGGACCCTTGAACTTAATTACGAACTTATGACTTGTTTGAACTTATTGACCCGTACATGCTACGACCTTGACCTAAAGTCTCCCTTGATCGAGCATCACTATAAAGTCTCCCTATTCGAGCATCACTATAAAGTCTCGCCTTATTGGTGGAGCGACAAAGTCTCCCTTGTTCGGAGCAACCTTAAGCCTCCCGGTCCGGAGCGTAATGTCTCCCCATGGGAACGGAGCATTTTCAATCTAAGTCTCCCTTGTTCGGAGCAAAGGCAAATTCTCCCATGTTCGGAGTGTTCTTGGTTGTATTATAATAGTTGTATGATGTACTGTTCGTACATTCGCATTGTTAGTCTCCTATTAGTAGGTAGTATGGATAGCGCTATTAGAGGTCGGCCAACCTCTCGTCCACTATGTTACGGACGATATTATTTATTCTAGGGCTTTGCAGCATACATTATTATATACGTGGTGCTATACTATGAAATATTATGACATCGTATACTTGACTATTAGACATACTATATTTTGTGCAATGGGTTGTGAACACACGGGTTGCAAGTTTTGTATGGGCGAACTTGAACCGAGTGGATTTACAATGCCTTTGCTTTGTGAACTCATTTGGCAACGTGTGCATGAACATAAACTATACATATTTTGGCAAAGGATTGTGAACACACAAAGTTGCAAGTTTTGTATGGGCGGAACTTGAACCGAGTGGATTTACGATGCCTTTGCTTTGTGGACTATTCTATATGACCAAAAACTTTGCCTTTGTTGCATGAACGCCTTTAAAAGCTTTACTTGTTAACCAAACTCTATGAACTCACTCAACCATTGTGTTGACACTTTTAGCATGTTTTATCTCGGTATCTAAGGCATTCACTTCATGGCATGCATGTGGACTTATCATAGAGTCGCGTGTCGACGCTGCCTCACATATATTTTATGCACTTAACTATCGCTTGATTGTGACAAACTCATTTTTGGTATATTGGAAATCTTTTAGGACCTATTCTTTGTAAACTCGATTATCTTACTTAATCAAACGGTATTTTCAAACGACACTTTAGGTCGCTCGATATAACTGTAACTTTGATGCTATGACAGTCCTCCCCAAGGTATTCCATTCCGCCGCAAAATGTAATTTGGGGTGTGACATAACACTTGATTTATGGTTTAGGAGTGATTCCAACAGTTTCGTATAAGTATGGAGTTCCGTGGATAGTACAAGATTTAAGACACAAGTTTGGAAATTCTACTTCTTCATCAAATTCGTTATACTCGGTTTTCTTCACAAGTAATCATTACATAAAGCCTCTGATTTTGAAGAATCATTGATGTTCATGCATCACTCGAGGGAAGTTTCTACGGTTTATTCATTCTCTATTTGTTGATAACAAAAGGGAATAGATGTTTGAGTGACATGTTCAAGTCAAGGGAAGCATTTTCATTCATGGTGAGATTTAATATTCTCAACTTCGCTACTCGCCTAGGGAAGTTCGTACAAGAATCGTGTTTGTTTTGTCATAATCAAATAGGGAAGATTGTTGGGTCTATTATAGATTTGATGATACAAAACAAGAAGAATGAAACATGAAGGACTAAAAGTGACAAGAAGGGAAACTACAAAAAGATGAAGGATTTGGAAGATTCTAGAAGATATGCTTAAAAGAATATTTAGTTTCCTAATTGTATTATGATTCCTCTTATAAACCCTAGATGTCTTTAGTATATATAGAGACATAGGGTCATTAGTTTTATAGTACGTACAAGATGTAAACCAAAGGTGTGTGTGTGTGTGGGAACCTAGGCGTAGGGATTTGGGAAAACGCCTAGGGTTTAGTTAGTTAGTTGATCAAAGAAGACTTTGATTATTGTATGTTAGAGATGATAATGAAAAACCTTGTTCATAATAATGTTGATTCTATGTTTGAATATTTCGTCTTCATTATTATGTGTTCCTAGATATAATATTAGACCTAGTCTAAGAGTTACAACGATCTCAACAGGTAGAATCAAATACACGACTTTGCAAGTATAATTATATGACGCTATACACTGTCGTTTTACGCGAGTATCCGTCTAGTAGTATATAGTGGTAAACATAACCCTCTCTCTCTCTCCCAAAAAAATCTCACATTTTTATATATCTTTTGAAAATGTTCAATGATTATACTTTTCAACAATCAAATATTATTTATACTCACTAAAATAACTTGTAATTGGTTGAAACATAAAGTGATCATTTATTTTAATACATCTAGAAAGGTGCATATTTTATTTGAAACGTATGGGCTTGGTGTGATGATGGTCCATTAGGGCATCTACTATGGTAGACCACTAGACCTTTATAAAAGTTTATAATTGATCAATATCATTAATTCTTAAACCTTTTGGTTGTATAAACATATCTCCACTACGCATAAACTTCTTAAAGCTTTATAAACATCACATTTATCTCAAATGCATTAAATTGTAAAGAAGTTCAAGATGCTAGACCTTTTCATGCGGCATGAAATAGGTTTTCACCATGGTTAACAAAAGGATGAACCTCTTCATTATATTATAAACCTATTTGTAAACCACTATAGTGGATGATCTTAGCATCTATCATAAAACACCGTGACAATTATAGAGCGAGGTTCTCGCGCTAATGATAAAGTGAAGGATTTCGTGCACAACACTTCTTGAAACATATATACTAAGTTTTGGTTTGTTAAATAAAGATGATGAAGTGTAATTTGATAACGATTTTAGGGGTCATTTACCTCATGTTTTTATGCATTTTACCTCATTTTATCTCTATTCTGGCTTAAACCATATTTTGTTTGTAGGTCAAGGATTATGCATTTACCAAAATTGGACAAGTTTTGGGCTCGTTTGGATGAAGTTTGAAAGAAAAAGACAAATGTTTGAATTCATGACCGGGATAGTGACGCCATCACCAAGTGTCTAAAAAGCGAAATTTTCGCTTTTTATGACCGGCGTGTGTGGAGATCCGTCACCGCCATTGTTACTTCGTCACCTCCATAGCTTGATGTAGTCGACCCGAGTTCGTGTAAAAACCCTAAATTGAACGGCAAGCCGACCACACCCGTAATCCTATATATATTTTGTAATTTTTCATAATTCGTGTAAACTTTGGGACACAACTCATCTGCTTACACTTCCTTTCATCAAAGTTCGCGTACCTTAAAGTTTACACACGAATTATAAACATAAAATGAAGACAATGATAGCAATCATTTTACGGACAACTTCCATTACATTTTATCTCGATAAGCATGTGATGTCTCAAATTGATACAAGAACAATGCATCAACGCGTCATCATCCTTAACTTTCAATCGGCTTGAATTAGTCCATATTTGAATTCTTGACATTTATTAGGTTCGGAAGGTTTTCTTAAGAAACTAAAGTAATGGACTTTGTAGTTGGTCCTCTATACATAACTTTGTACTAAAACTAGTTATTTATAATAATAGTATTCATCGCCTTCATCGAGGAGTCATCATCGCCATGATTATCCGACACCATGTCATTTAACTGAGTAATAAGATTGGTCGTCTCCAATAGGATAGGTGGTGAGGCGAGTTTTGTCACGTTCTGTAAAACAAACTTAGAATCCACCACGTCACCCTCATACATCAGTCTTAACCCACAACTTGAAACACTTACTGGATCACCATCTTCAAGAAATTGGAGTAGCACAATGTCAACGGGTTCCACCACAAGTGTTGTATCGTCAAGTGAGTAAAACATGACACATGTGAAACACTTAGGAAATGTCATTAGTTTAAGACGATGACTTGTTTTTCTTGTTTTATTGAACATTTTAGGAGTAAGGTACCACTCACTAATGTTTTTGAACTCTAAAGTTGCACATAAGATAACACCACAAATTTTGTTCCGAAAGTGGGTTGGTGCGAGAAAAGATAAAACATTGTAAATTAATGTGTTTTACTGACCAAAGAAGAATGAAAACGAAAAACGTTTTTTTGAAAACCAAAAGAAAAGAGACAAGCCTTACTATTGAAGTTGAGAAAGGAATAGTATGGCTAGTTACTAGACATGATTCAACTTTTGCTTCCACATAGTAAGTCAAGTATAGCATGTGGAAAATATTTTACGGCAAGATATTGCATATCTTGGACCAAGTTTGTTTGTTTTCATATTATAACAGTACACTACATGTTGCCTATATAAGCTACTAGAGATGAAATGAATTTGTACCTGTACCAGCTACTCCTACAAAATAAAAGAAAGTATTTCAAAGTTTTTTAAATAAGAATATTTTGAGTGCATTGTTTTTTATATACCAAAAGAGTTTTGTTTATACTTTGTCGAAACATATTTTGTAAGATATATTTTTGTGAGAGTAACATCTCATATATCCAACATAAATTGGTATCAGAGCTTGTTCGAATCCATTTGGGTTACACGAGTTCTTACCATTTTTTTATAGAGCGGTCATGGCAAGACGGCAAGGTTTTGATTTAAGTCATGTTGTCGTCCCAATTTTCGATGGTGAAAATTATGATTATTGGTGTGTCAAAATGGAGACACTATTTGTTTCTTTAGATGTGTTTGACGATGTCAAAACAAATTTGAAGAGCCCGCTGATACGGAAAAATTAACCGATGAGCAAATGAAAGAATTGAAGCAAAAGAGAAGCCGAAATGCAGCCATTCTAAGTATGATTCAGCGGGGAGTCACACCGTCAATCTTCTCGAAAATCATGCGTCTAAAAAAAGCAAAAGAAGCTTGGGAGGTGCTCAACCAAGAATTTCAAAGAGACGTCAAAGTGAGAGCTATAAAGCTACAAACTCTCAGACGAGATTACGAGAACACGAAGATGAAGGAAAATGAGTCACTAAATGACTATTCATCTAGATTAACCGATTTGATTAATCAGATGAAAAGTTATGGTGATGAAATTGAAGACCAACGTATTGTTGAGAAAATTCTCATCAATATTACCGAAAAATTTGATCCAATTATAGCAGTTATTGAAAACTCCAAAGATCTCAAAACTTTGGGTATTCAAGAATTGCTAAGTTCTCTCAAGTCATATGAGCAACGTATGAATCGCCACTCTGGCAAGGCGATCGAAAGTGCATTCGAATCCAGCTTACAAGGCGACAAGAAGCCACCACAAAATTATGGAAGAGGGAGTTCATCCCGAGGTGGTCGAGGAGGCAGAAATTTTAGAGGACGTGGACGTGGAAAAAGCTACAGAAGTTTTAGAGGTCAAGGTAGCTTCGACAAAAGATCATTTGGCAATGGAAACTCTCAAAAGTGTTCCATTTGCAAGAAAGAAAATCATGAGGAGAAAGACTATTGGTATAAAGAAAAGTACAAATGTACTCACTGTGATCAATTTGGTCATTTAGAAAAATTTTGTCGAAAGAAAAACCAACAATAAGCAAACTTTTAAAAAGAAAAACAAGAAAATGAAAATGTTTTCTTTTGTCACTCAGCTAACATTGAAAGAAGTGACACATGGTTTCTTGACAGCGGTTGTAGTAATCATATGACGGTGATGAAAGTATCTTGGTCGATATTGACACCGCAGGAAATTCTCAAGTAAAATGGGAAATGGAGCAATAGTACAAGTGAAGGAAAAGGCAAGATTTCGGTCAAGACAAAAACAAGTATCAAATATATTAATGATGTTTTATCGGTTCCCGACCTTACGCAAAATTTGCTAAGTGTCGGACAACTTGTAGAGCACGGATACATTGTTGTTTTTGAAGGTAAAGGCTGCAGTATATATAACAAAGGAAGAAATAGAGAGTTAATGCAGAAGATAACAATGGGGTGGAACAAAAGTTTTCCAATTACATTTAGGTACGAAGAACACTCTGCGTTAAAGGCCACAACAACAGATGAAGCTTTGTTATGGCATAGGAGGCTTGGACATCTAAATTTCCAAAGTCTAAATTTGCTCCACCAGAAAAATATGGTTGGAGGTTTGCCACAAATTCACGAGATTGAAGGAGTTTGTGAAGGGTGTGCACTCGGAAAGCATCATCGGAAACCATTTCCGAAATGAGTCACTTGGAAAGCCAAAGAAATTCTCGAGCTATTACACACCGATCTTTGTGGTCCGATGAGGAATCCATCTCATGGTAATAATCTCTATTTCATTCTATTTATTGATGATTTTAGTAGAATGACATGGGTTTATTTCATGAAAGAAAATCTCAAGTTTTGGAATTTTCAAAAGTTTAAAAATTTTGTTGAAAAACAAACGGGGAGTTTTATCAAAATTTTGAGAAGTGATCAAGGAAAAGAATACAACTCAAAAGAATTTGACAAGTTCTGTGAGGATGAAGGCATGCACAGACAACTCACAACTCGATACACACCTCAACAAAATGGTGTAGTCGAGAGAAAGAATCAGACCGTTGTAGAAATGGCGAAGTCAATGATGCACGACAAAGGTTTACCAAAAAGTTTTTTGGCAGAAGCAGTTTACACATCAGTATATTTGTTGAATAGAAATGCAACAAAAGCCCTCGATAACAAGTCTCCACTTGAAGCCTGGAATGGACGAAAACCTTCGGTAAGACATCTTAAAGTTTTTGGGTGTGTTTGTTATTCTCAAATAACAAAGCAAAAAAGATATAAATTAGACGAGATAAGTGAAAAGTGCATTTTTGTAGGCTATAGTAGCAAGTCAAAATCTTATAGATTGTATAGCCTAAAAACAAAAAATGTAATAGTTAGTCGAGATGTTATTTTTGATGAAAATTCTTCCTGGAATTAGGAAAAAGAAAAAAGGAAGGACCAAGTTTTTCCACTAACAAAATGCAGGATAAAGCACATGTGGAAAGTGATTAAAATCAACCATCACATGATGAAGTACCCAACGAAGAACCAGATGAAGAATCTCAAAGTCCACCACCAAGAAAATTTCGCTCGTTGACAGAAATATACAATGCTAATTTTTGTCATGTAGAACCAGAAAGTTTTGAAGAAGCAATTAGAGAAGAATCATGGAAGAAAGCGATGGAGGACGAAATTCAAGTAATTGAAAAGAATAACACGTGGGAGTTCATGTATGCACCCTTAGACAAAGACGTTATTGGTGTCAAATGGGTCTACAAAGTCAAGTACAATGCGTATGGTTCCGTTCAAAGGAACAAGGCAAGACTAGTCGCAAAAGGTTACTCACAACAACCTGGAATTGACTACGACAAGACATTTGCTCTAGTTTCTCGAATGGACACAGTCCGAGCAATCATCTCACTAGCAGGCCAGAAAGGTTGGTTACTATACCAACTCGACGTCAAGTCAGCATTTCTCAATAGAGAACTTAAAGAAGAAGTTTATGTGAATCAACCTCAAGGATTCGAGGTTGAGGGAAAAGAAGAAAAAGTTTACAAGTTGAAGAAAGCGCTTTACGGACTCAAGAAAGCACCGCGAGCGTGGTATAGCCAGATCGATGGTTATTTTAAAGAAAAAGGTTTTAATCAAAGCAAGAGCGAGCCGACCTTGTATGTTTAAAATCAAGGTAAAATGACATTTTAATTGTAGCGCTATGTCGATGATCTTGTGTTCACGAGGAATAACAAGAAAATGATTGAAGATTTCAAGAATGAGATGATGCAAAATACGAGATGAGTGATTTAGGTCTTCTAAATCATTTTCTCGGAATGGAAATATATCAAGACGATGGCGACGTTTTCATTTGTCAAGAAAAGTATGTTGAAAAGATTTTAAAGAATTTTGACATGTCGAATGCAAACCAAGGACACTCCTTTGGTTATCAATGAAAAGCTCATGAAAGAAGATGCTTCGAGTAAAGTGGATGCTACACTTCATCAAGTTTGGTGGGAAATTGTTATACCTCACAAAACAAGGCTCGACATCATGTTTGCATAACTTTACTCTTAAGGTTCATGCACAATCCTAGTCGATTCATATGGGAGTTGGTAAGATATTTACAGTGGTACGAAAGATTTTGGAATCAAGTTCAAAAAATGCGATATAAATTTGCACGGTTTTGTGACGTTGATTGGGGAGGATGTATGATGACATGAAAAGTACATCCGGATTTATTTTTCTCTTGGTTCGTGTGTGTTTTGTTGGTGCTCCAAGAAGCAACAACAATCAGACAATCATCGGTAGAGGCGATGCGTAGCAATGACTCTAGCCACATCATAAGCAATTTGGCTAAGAAGAATTTTTAAAGATATTGGAGAAAAGAAATTGAAGCCTACAACAATTCTCTACGATAGCATGTCAGCAATAGCAATCGCAAAGAACCCGGTTCATCATAGCCGCACAAAGCATATCACTTTGAAACATCATTTTATCAGAGATGCAATTGAAAACGGAGAGGTGCAACTCGAATTTTGTGGAACAAATGATCATCTAGCAGATATTTTCCCAAAAGCACTTCCACGAGAAAAGTTTCAGGAGCTCAGACGAAAGTTGGAAGTTCAGCCAAAACACATTACGGGGAGAATGTAAATTAATGTGTTTTAGTGACCAAAGAAGAATGAAAAAGAAAAACGTTTTTTTGAAAACCAAAAGAAAATAGACAAGCCTTACTATTGAAGTTGATAAAGGAATAGTATGGCTAGTTACTAGACATGATTCAACTTTTGCTTCCACATAGTAAGTCAAGTATAGCATGTGGAAAATATTTTACTGCAATATATTGCATATCTTGGACCAAGTTTGTTTGTTTTCATATTATAACAGTACACTACATGTTTCCTATATAAGCTACTAGAGATGAAATGAATTTGTACCAGTTACCAGCTACTCCTACTAAATAAAAGAAAGTATTTCAAAGTTTTTAAATATGAATATTTTGAGTGCATTGTTTTTCATATACCAAAATAGTTTTGTTTATACTTTGTCGAAACATATTTTGTAAGCAATATTTTGTGAGAGTAACATCTCATATATCCAACAAACATCTCCCTGCTTCTATAATCGCACCACGAGGAATCTCCTCCCCGAGAGATGCATCTCTAATCGCCTAGTAAATGGTGATTCTGTTGCATATAAATGGGTGTTACAAAAATGTCGCCAACCTTACTATTTTAATATATGTCCCAAAATTTATACGCCTATAAATGATTAGATATATCATTAATTAAGTTTATTACCCCAAATTACGCTTATTATCACAAACTTGAAAAAGAAAAAGAAAAAGAAAAAGAAAAAGAAAAAAAAAAAAGCTTCTATAATAGGTTAAATGGTAAAACTATCATCATACTAAATGAAAGTTGCAAATGATTATGTTTTTCTTAAGATGTGTATTTTTTTCCGGTGGAAAATTATTTTGGGACGGAGGGATGGAGGAGGGATTGCGTACCTTGCACACTTTATATCGAAAATAATAAGTCCTTTATGATGAATCAAATGTCATCAAATCTAAAAGCAAGACCCGGATGCTTCAATATTTGTCAACTTTGTGGAAGAAGTGGAAGCAACAAGAATCGTGAACAATCATCTATCTCAAGGTTAACCAATTGCGAGAGGTTTTTGAAGTCATCCGAAGGCTAGAAAATGTGTTTCCGAAGTGCTAAACTATGTAAACATACCAAATTTCCAACTTCCTTGGGTACATGTGACACATTGCAATTTTTATGCTTAAATCACGAGGTTTGTTACTCCTGTAATTTCCATGAGACCTTCAGATGCAAGTTTGACGCACCATCCAACATAAGTTCTCTCGTAAATTGTAACTCGATATGTTAGAAGGAATATTCACTAAGCTTATACAATCATTTGATATAACATATTTAATTTTTGTGGAAGCTTTGTAAGTTGGCACACCCGAGATAATTCTATCGTGCTCAATCCATGGAGTTGGTCAAGGCTATCGTGAAGAGTAGGGAATCTGCTTTCACTTAAGTTCAAATATTCTAGACATTTTAGTCCCCAATTTCACCCGAGATCTTATGTATGTTGCATCCGAAAGTTGCAATCGAGTTATGCTACATCCTTTTAAAGACGACAGAAATGATCAATTACCTCATCATGTTCTAACCCAATGTTGGGACAATAGTTGAGTTAAGGTTTTGAAGACATTGTAACTTTCCTATCATTTCCCAAGGAACTGCTTTAAATGTGTGCAAAACTTATATCTAACAAAACAATTTTTCTAAGGTGACTAATAGAGTTATGCAATTCTTCTATGTTTTGCAATCACCAAAGTGCAGTTCCTCAAGATTCTCAAGTCTCAAAATTACAACTCGCTTTTAGTGACAATGAACCACCAACATCCAAAATCCTTAGCTTCTTGAGATTCTAAAATCACGTGGAAAGTAAACATAGAACATCATTTACTCATATTATATTTACACATAATAATTTCGGTATTAGATTATATAATTTTTTTCTAGGTTTTATCCGGTTTTTATGTGTAAGCTTCATTTGACTAAATTATATGAAGTAGTAGGTACTAAGGCGATATGCACTCGACTTATCATATGCCCATTATTTCATCATATGACACCAAAAGCGGTTAATAGTGAGAGATAGTAGTATTTTATAGCGATAAAAAAACTCATACTTCATTCTATCAAAATGGTGCACCAAAGTGTAACTAGTGCGACTGGAAAAAAGGTTTACTTATAGTGGAAAGAAAACACGGTTTCTGCAAACTTTAGGCTTTTTTTTTCTCATTCTTGCTAAATTCCATTTTGATGGTTTACCTTGTTGATAAAAAGTGAGGAGCTTTCAATATCTACACTTCCCATATAGGCATATAGCACATAAAGGCCACCATATCAAATAAAGATTATTTAGCTATAAAAAAATGAACATGGAATTATTAAGTTGGCATGTATTTCCAATTTGAGATTTGAAAAAGTACCTTAACTCCATTCCAAAGTATTTCCAATTTGCTATGTTGCAATCGGATAACTGCCACATTGCTGCCTATATCAAAATTAAGATGTTTGCAAGGGAACCCATACCATTCCAAGTATTTCAACTTTTTGAATGAAAAGGAATACATGTCATTATTGATGGACGATAACCATAGGCGACCATCAAGAAAACGAATCAGTCTCAGATTACTCATCTTTCTTAAGGCCTCTACTTCCACGCTTACTCATTCTTTCGTCTCCAATGTGTCCAATCTAATGCTTTCAACCGAATCTGCTTTCTGCTCGCATAATGTTAGAGAGTTATTATTGGGATATAGAAAGTCAAAGTGTCAAGAGTCAAAGTCTTCAAGAGTCAAAGCACCGCAAAAGAAGAAAGTCAAAGTATCGCTCGCTCATCAAAGTACTTGCAAGGTTAAAGGATCTATGCAAATCGTTAAGGATTATTATGTAATTCTAGAGTGTTCTCGCTTTAGTTTAGTATTACTTGTCGACAAGGAATAGATTTGTAAACCGACTAGGGTTATCCTTATGCCTATAAAAGGACCCCAAGATTGGCATTATACGTACGTGCAATATTAGAGAATATTAGAGTTGTTAGGGATTGTTAGTGAATCTGTATCAAGCAGGTTCAGAGTTATAATATGATTGTTAAAGTTCAAGTTAATTCTTCTTAGCTTTATTCAAGTAATTTCGGCATACTTAATAGAGTTAATTCAGTGTTTCATTGTTAGTGACTTAGGATTTATCCGAGGTTGCTAAGCCCTTACAAGCTACATAAGTTAGTTTGGTTAGAGTACATCGATCCAACAAGTGGTATCGAGCTTGTGTGGAAACTCGATTAAGAAGAAACCCTTAAAACCTAGTTAACAACAAACCCTAAAGATGTCGACCGAAGTCGCACCACCCCATCCATCACCTCACTCGAATTCCTATCATCAAGAAGGAGAGTATGATCTTTGGAGCATGAAGATGAGGCAAGACATTGCTATTACTGAGACCATGCAATGTGGAATGTAATTGTCAATGGTAATGAAGTTGTTGCAGATACTATTGAAGTTCCCGGACAACCTAAACCACCTAAGGCATCTTGCCAGCAGCCTATAATAAGGAATCAAGAAAAGGCTCTCAACATCCTATTGTCTCGCTATACCGATGGTCACCTACTCAAGTTTCATGATGCTAAGGATGCTAAACAACTATGGGTCGCTCTCAAGACAAGGTTTGGAGGTAATGATGCTTCCAAGAAGATGCACGTAAATCTTGAAGCAACGGTTTGAAACATTCATCACAGAAAGAGAAGGTCTTGATGTCGCCATGATGATTCCAAAATCTTCTTAGTATGCTCGGAGTTATACAAAACAGTAGGTATCTCGTTGAAGATGCAAATCAAGTTCTTAAGGAGTTTGCCATCTACATGGCATGTGATTGCTACTATGATCGAGGACAACCCGATTGGATGTTATGGACTTTGATGATCTTTACAACCACTTAAAGGTGTATGAGCATGAGATGAATGGCCAACCAAGTTCAAAATCTCACAAGATTGCTTTTGTGTCTTCTCGAAAGAGAGGCGATTTCCACTAAAAGTACCGCTTATCCTACTCAAAGCATCATACCTATCCTACCCCACCAAAGACCAACAAACACCATCCATTCTCGATGAAGTCGTATGCTCATTCTTTGCTCAAGAAGCCACTTTACTGTTACTTATGAAGAGGATTTGTCACAAATTGAAGAGGATGCTCTTGAAGAAATTGATATTAGGTGGCAAGATGCTATGATCATTGCTAGAATCAAGAAGTTCATGAAGAAAATATGAAGAGGCATTGACTTCAAGCCTAAACAGGTATAACGTTTGACAAGACCAAGATTGAATGCTTCAATTGTCAAAGAACCGGACACTTTGCAAGAGAATGCAAGTTTGCTAAATATCGTGCAAATAGAATGACCGAGAAACCCAAGCTTGAACTAAAGGAAATCCCTATTCATCAAACAAAAGCTTTGGTTGCTCAAGAAAATCTATCGTAGGTTGACCGAGTGTCAATTTGATGATGAACCAGTAACCTATTGTATGGTCGCAGTGGAAGAATCAGTGGAAGAGTTTGATTGGAGCACAACCTTTGATGAGAACCAAAATTTGCTGCTTTGGAATCAAGAGATGGCCTAGGAAGCTTTGATTGGAGCATGGAGAGTGAAGATGAACCTGTTCTGTTTGCTATGGTAGCTACTTCACCAAGTTCACCCTTATCTCTGAGGTATGCTCTAAGTGTCATGATTTTTATCAAAAGGTGCTTACTGATTATGTTACTGAAAGAGATAATTGTAGAAGGGCTAGGTCTGAGGTAGCTGGTTATCAAATTACTTTAGAGTCAATGGAAGCCAAAATAATAACACATGAAAATAATGAAATGGCTTGGCGTAAAAGTATGAACAATGGGATTACCAATTAAAATTAAGTGAATGGAAGTTAGGATGTAAGGTTGCTTGAACTAGAAAAGATAACTAAAGAAAGGGATGAATTGCTAGAAAAGTTTGTCGCTTGGGGACAATTTGGCCTTTCACATGTTAGTTTTGTTGAAAAACAGAAAAGAGCACACATTAAAACTGGCCTAGGATTTGGTATGGACTTTAGTTGTACAGAAGAAAACCCACCTAGTGATGAGGACCAACTTGATTTTGAGGATATAACAACTAGTGATGATGAACTCATTAACTATGTAGATACATCTAGTAATGAGGAATCAATTAGTCAAACACTGATTGGTGCTGAAAATAGTCAAGCTACCTCACACAAGCTAGCCACTTGTGAATGGCTAACCGTAAGAAACTTAAAACCGCTCGTAAACCAATACAATGAAGATCGAGAATACAAAGGATTCCCGGTCGTTAAGTCCCACTGAGACTCAATGGTGTGTCAAAACTAACTCAGATGATAGAATGATCACTAAGGATAGTGATCAATAAAGGTTTTGGATTGAATATTACACTCACCGATTGATTGGAATGAGATTTGGACACGAATTGGAAAACACAACAATCGGATAAAACAAACGTAAAACTTACGCTTAAAAACTACTAAACGCACAAAATAAAAAGTGAAATCTAAGAAATAAAAGACCTAAAATATGAAAATAACATTTTCGTAATCCTAAAAATAAAAGAAAATTATTAGAAAAGAAAATTATTTTTACAACTATTTATTTAATTATTATTAATTAAAACTATTTTAAACTATTTAAAATAACCTAAAATAGAAGAAAATACAAAATAAAGCTAGAAAAATAAAATTATGATTCAGAAAAATCTAAAATATTATAAAACTAATTTTAAAATTAAAAATATATTTTTCACACTTTTTATCTAATTATTACTAATTAATTATTATTTAAAATACACTTAAATTCTAGAAAATATAAAATAAAACTGGAAAAATGAAATTTTAACTTGGAAAAATCTAAATTATGATAAAACTAATTTTAAAACTGAAAAGATATTTTTTAGGCTTTTTAATTATTTATTACTAATTATTTAATACTTTTAACTATTTAAAATTATAATAAATACTAAACAGATTCAGAAAATTATGAAACTTTTTCTAAAAATAACTTAAGGTTACAGAAAACTAAGAAAAATATAAAAACAAGATTTGCTTATTAATAAGCTGAAAAGAAAAATCAAAAAGCTAAAACCTATTAAATAAATGCTATCGCTGTTTTAAAAATGATGTTTTTCTGGATTTTCTTTTTGGAAACTACTTAACTACTTAAAATATGAAACTTTAACAAACACAAAAATTTTACAAATAAAAAATAAGTAGTTTGAGGGCTGATGAGCTCAACAGTAGGCTTAAGAGCTTATTTTGGTGAATTAAGCTTAAACAAGCTCACACACTGAAACAAAAGCTAAAATAAGATGAAAGAAGCTACAAGCTACTAAAATTAAGCTAGAATACACAGATAAGCACACTGCTAAGATGGAAATAAGCAGATAAGCACTTGGCTTTTTGCTTTCTAAGACAGAAATGGGACAATGATTAGGCTTATTGCAGCCCTACCAAACAAGCTTCAAAATGAAAAACCAAGCTTGAAACCTCTAGATGGCTAGGTCAGCTATCCAAAGAACCAAAGATCACAAGTTAAGACCAACAATTAAGCTCAGTGCAAGCTTATCAAGTTGGACTACCCAATCAGGCACGTGGCACCATCACAGACAAAGGTACTCAAAATAAGCCAATAATTAAGCACTTAAAAAGCGATTAAAGGAGAATGAGTATTTTTCTAATTTAGTTCAAGAACTGAACTTTAATATCCCAAGAGCTTTTAAACTAAAACTCAATATTGAACACACAATAAAATTATCTTTTAATCAAAACGACCAAATGCAAATTTTTGACTTTTATAAAAACTATAAGAGTTGACTAAAATGAACTTTGAATCACTACTACTTACGATTATGTTGTTTTAAGGTGTAATAAGACTATTTTGATCAATGATAACAACTTGTAAACACAAAATGATGACCATGAATCATTAAAACCCAACAAAGGACACACAAGTTTTGATCAAAAGAGATTTTGACTTTTGCTTATGAAAGCACCGATTTTTCTTGCTTGCAGACCGACTAGTATGACCAAGTTGAACACAAAACAACCAAAAGTGATAACACAAACACTCAATAACACAATTTAACTAGCAAAACCAAACAAGCCTTGATATAACTGTTTTGATTATTTTCAAAGCTAAACACAAATTTAAACCATGAGATTGATTACGCACCATATATTATCATATGCGAGACTAAATAGACATGAAACAATAGTACTAACAACATCAAACACAAGATTGATGATTATACTAATTTCATCACAAAATGAGATTTGGCTAGCTACAAATTTAAAAGAACAAACCATCGATTTTATTGGTTAATTATCCTTAACTAAGACTAATTAACACTAAAACACAAAGATTAAAGCTACTAAACACTAAAACAAAGGAAATAACAAAATTGAACAAAAGGCTTACAAAGGCTATCCAACCGAAAACCAAGAACTAGGAACCAAGAACACTCCTATAGGCTTACCACTAAGCTACTAACCCAAGGCCATCCAAAATTCACCTCGCCCATTTGTGAACACCATTTCCATATGATTTTGATTTTTCAACTATTTAATTTGTATTTTTGGTGATTTTTGATTTTGCTTCTAAACTGGATTTTAAGATATCTAATAGCTTTTATAAGCTATCTAGAGCCTACATGTGCTTATTCACCCATGATAACACCTAACAACAACATTCGAATCATAAGAGATTTTGAGCACTTGAAAATTGCATAAACCGAATTTGATATCGAAAACTTGAAATTGATTATTAAAAGGATTCAAATACACTTGAGAAACTTAAACAAAGTACTTGGAAGTGAAAACATACATCGGAAAGCTTAGATTAAAAAAACGACTAAAGAAAATATAAATTACACTAGATACATAGATACATTGCTTCTTCCTCCTCTTTATAGACTTTTGTGAACTCGATGACATCTCGATTGTTTCCCACCAATTTCCGACCATTGGATCTCTAATTCATTATATCCGTCAAGTGGATTTTTGGCGCCAAAATAGTCAAGAGCAGTTTTGATCAATAAATGGAGTGGTTTCAATCAATTAAGAGTCTTTGGGTGTTAGTGGAGGTGGAGGGGACAAGGTAAGGGGGGGTGTTGAAAAAGATGGAAAACCATGACTGGTTTTGGGTTTCAGCTTGTGGAGAGGAGGGTGAACAGTGCTGGGCGGTATATTGCCCGTTTGACTTTCGTTGACCGTGGCTTTTAATAACGGGGGTCAAGGGTTCAAGGGTCAAGCCAAAGGGGTCAAGTGTGTTGGGCTTGGATATTGCATTGGGCCATGGATTGGATTTGGGCTTGATATAAAAGGGTGTCCGGTTTGGTTTAATAGATATACAAGGACTAGATTTGCAACTTTTCCAAACTTGAAGGACTGAACTTGACATTTTCCCAAACTTATCACAAGGACCAAATTTGACAAACTTTGATAGTACAAGGACCCTTTTGCATAAAACTCAATTTTAAAATATCCAAGGACTAATTTTGCAAATTTTCAAACTTTAGGGACCTTTTTCCGCCATTTGACCAAAGAATCATTCAAGGATCATTTTTGACAACTTAGAATATTTTAGGGACCTTGAATGATAAAATTCCACATTTTGATATTCCAAGGACTAGATTTGACAACTTTTAAAACTTGGGGACTAAAGCGCCAATTTTGCAAACTTGAATCATTTTTCATCCGATTTTGATATTTTTGCATTTAAAACACATAAAACACTCGATTTGTGATATTTTCATCATTTTGATGCATTTACGAGTGTTTTCGGATGATTTTGTAGTTTAGATTGTACAAAATGATGAGTATTTAGACACTCATCAATCCCCCACACTAAGATATTGCTAGTCCCTAGCAATGATTTAGAATTTTAATGGATTTTAAAACTCTTTACCAAAAGCCATCACTGGAGTAGCCAATTGTTTCAGTTCAAGTAAGAACTTTGGTACAACGATAACCAAATGATTTTGAGCAAATCATAAGTCAGAACGGATTTGATTTGTCTTTACCGAAGCCGCTTTGCTCGACTAGCCAACTCTTAGATAAATTATCAAGATTATCTTTGGTGAGTGATTACCAATTATGGTTTTTCCATCGCCTTTACCACAAGCCATAAACTTGCGGGCTAGCCAACTCTTCACTTTTTAGGATATGGTGAGTTGAATACCATACAATTTTGGGCAAATTGCAAGTCGTTAACGGATTTGAGATATCTTTACCAAGAGCCGTTTGCTCTCGGATTAGCCAATCCTTTTGTTTTTAGATATGGCGGATCGATAACCAATTGAGTAAGTGCAAAACACTTACTCCAAAAAAATTTTGGCTAAAACGGGAATTAGCGGATAATATATGATAAAATTCGTGAGAATTTCCCCACACTTAGAAATCAATATTTCCTCAATATTCAAAGTACCTACGGTTATGCTTAAACCGAGAACGTAAAGGGAAATATTACGCCATTATTTGAAAGAGATTTTTTTTTTTTTTTTTTTTTTTTTTTTACAAGATTTTATATACAACAATGTGGGCAACTCCCCACACTAGGGTGGTAGAATAGAGAAAGAAGACAAAATATGGGTGAAAACCCATATGGTGCGTGCTATTGTTTTTGATTACCGAGTCACTAGCTTGACTCGATCCCCGATTCATTGGATCATGGGGAAAGTTTGTAAACTGGGACAACCACGGAGGAATGTCCTCTCCAAAGTAGTGCTTTAATCGATGAACATTTACTTTAAAATTTGGACCATCAGTGAGATGTGGTGCCATAAGGATAAACTTTAGTGATAGTAAATGGACCGCACTAACGGGACTTGAGCTTTCCCGAAAATCTTCAATCTTGAATTGAAAAGAAGGACTCGATCACCAACGTTGAAAACGCGGTTCTTGATTTTGAGTCATGAATCTTCTTTGTCTTTTGTTTATAGATCAAAGAGTTCTCGTATGCTTGATCACGAAGTTCATTTAATTCATTCATTTGAACTTTTCTATGATCAACACCGTCTCGAATATCGAAATTTGCATGCTTGTGGCCCAAGATGCCTTGTGCTCTAACTCAATCGGAAGATGACATGCCTTCCGCACACTAGCTTGTATGGAGTACACCCGATGGGTGTTTTGTAAGTCGCATCGGAAGGCCCGTGAGCGTCATCTAGCTTATCGACTGTGATGCACGATTTTCGCCATCGTCCTTTCAAGAATCCTTTTAATACCACGGTTGAAACTTCCACCGCCCACTTGTTCGGGGTGGTATGCGATGAGAGACGGTGGGTAACACCATACTTTTGCATGACACGATCAAATTGGTCATTGCGTAATGTGTACCACGATCATCGATTATCGCTCTCGAGTTCCAAACACGGCAAAAGAGATTTCAAAACTTCACAACAACTCGGCATCATTGGTAGGTAAAGCTTTTGCTTCAACCCATTTTGATGATAGTCAATGACCACGAGTATGTATTTGTTACCACGAGACGAAGGAAATGGCCCCATAAAATCAATACCCCAGATGTCAAATATCTCACAAACTTGAATGGCATTTTGCGGCATTTCATTTCTTTGAGATATATTTCCGTGACGCTGACAAGCGCCACGTGCTTTGACAAATTCGTGGGCATCCTTATAGATTGTAGGCCAATAGAATCCGGAATCAAACACCTTCTTGGCGGTGTAGTTTGGACTATGATGGCCCCTGGTGGTCCAAAGATGGCAAGTCGTGAGGATGTCAATAGCTTCCGTCCATAAACACACCGCGGATGACTTGATCCGCACAGATTTTGAATAAGAAGGGTCGTCCCGTAGTAATGTTTAACATCTTTGAAGAACTTGTTCTTCCGTTGGGTCGACATCCCTTTCATTAATGAAGTTACCCGCATGGTAATTTGCAAAGTTAGCAAACCATGGGTAGAAGAGTTTCACTAAAAGAAACCGCATTGAGTGTCTCGAGAGGAAATGTTTCATTTATTTCCTTTTTCTAAAACATCTTGGTGAGGTTTTCTAATCGGACAGATGATCGCAGACTAGATTCTCGCCTCCTTTTTATCACGTATAATGATATCAAATTCTTGCGGAGGAGAATCCAACGAAGCAATCTCGGTTTTGCATCTTGTTTTGCAAAGAGATATTTGAGAGTCGAGTGATCCGTATACACCACGCATTTGGTCAAGATTAAGCACGGCGAAACTTCTCAAATGCATACACCACGGCTAATAGCTCTTTTCTCGTGGTGGTGTAATGGGTTTGAGCTTCATCATAGTTTTGCTTATGTAGTGGATAGGTTTGAAAATGTTTGTTTCTCGTTGCCCTAAGACCGCACCGATAGCAAAATCACTTGCATCGCACATGAGCTCAAAGGGTAAATCCCACCGGGAGCAACGAGAATGGTGCTTCAGAAGCTTTTCTTCAATGTTTCAAAGCTTTGATGCACTCGGGTGAGAAGATAAAAGGAGCATCCTTTTCAAGAAGATGGGTCATAGGCAGGGCGATTTTAGAAAAATCTTGTATGAATCACGATAGAAACCGGCATGACCTAAAAACTCCTAATACCTTTGACGGTAGTAGGATGAGGTAATTTAGCAATAACATCGACTTTTGCTCTATCTACCTCAATCCTGCTTTTTGAAATCTTATGGCCAAGGACTATGCCTTCTTTGACCATAAAGTAGCTCTTCTCCCGCTTTAGACAAAGATTGGTGTCTTCACACCGTTTGAGCATTTTATCTAAATGGAGAGACATGTTTGAAATGAATCCCCAATGACCGAGAAGTCATCCATAAACACCTCCATTGTTTCCGATCATGTCGTGGAAAATGGCCATCATACATCGTTGGAACGTGCGGGAGCATTACATAAGCCAAAAGGCATACGTTTGTAGGCAAAAGTTCCGTATGGACAGGTGAATGTGGTCTTCTCTTGATCCTGTGGATCAATAGGAATATGAAAATAACCCGAGAAACCATCAAGGAAACAATAGTACTCATTCCCTGCTAATCTCTCAAGCATTTGGTCCATGAAGGGTAGAGGAAAATGGTCTTTACGGGTAGCGTCATTCAACTTACGATAGTCAATGCAAACACGCCATCCGTAACCGCACGAGTTGGAATTAACTCGCTTTCTTCATTCGTGACAACAGTTATGCCACCCTTTTAGGAACACAATGAATTGGGTGACCCAAGGACTATCTCGAGATCGGGTAAATCAATCCTCGCATCAAGAAGTTTGATAACCTCTTGTTTGATAACATCATGGATTTTGGATTTACTCTTCTCGATGTTGAATCGCTGGTTTGAAGTCATCCTCCATCAAGATTTTGTGAGTACAAAATTCGTGGTTGATACCTTAATATCGGAGAGTTTCAAGCAATTGCTTGCTTGTGTGACTTCAAGACCTTTATGAGCAGCACTTTTCATCTTTACTCAAATCTCGAGCAATAATGACAGCAATTTATCATCACCTTCAAGAAATGCATACTCGAGATGAGGAGGTAAGTCCTTAAGCTCAACCTCGTGAAATTCTTCGCTTTTGTCAACCGACTTGAGGAGGAGAAGTGTCCCGATTTAACAACTTCTTTAGAAGAATATCTCCTCCGATTAATCTCATTTTGATTAATCTCATCCGGGATTGAATCACTAGGGTGAGGGGTTGATGATGGATCATCATTGAGCAACTTCTCAATAAGAAGTATGTCCCCTCAATATCAATTGAGCGTGATCAATTTCCCATGGAATGTAATCACTAGCCAAGTATGCTTCAATCTCATCTAAGATGAAGTCGCTTCCCTCAAACGGAGTGAGGAAGGAGTAGAATTGGCTATGATAGGTTGAGAAGATGTGGTGGGATCCCACTCACGAATTATGAGCATAACCAAGAACTTCTTGAGAGTACTCTTCAAGAGCAACATCAATGATATCTATTCGGTTAACCGATTCGTAATCATAGTTTGCGGAGTACCTCGTAGTTTGATCAAGGTTAAAGGTGACACTTCATTACCAACACGTAATGTGATTTCTTGCTCAAATACATCTATGAGAGCACGGCCCGCTCGTGAATCCTCGACCAACAATGAGAGGAACCCGATGATCGGCATCAAAATCAACAACCACGGTCACCGGAAAATGGAACTTTCCTACTTTCACAAATACGTCCTCAAGAATGCCAAGAGGACGGGATATGGAAACGATCTGCAAGCTCGAGAGTCATGCACGTGGGAGTAAGTTCCTAAGAGAAAGTTTCTTCCATATCGAATAGGGCATCGATTGATGCTTGCACCAAGATCCGCTAGGGTAAAGCATTCAACCATTCCCGGAAATACACAAGGTAAGAGAAATTTCCCGGGATCTCCAAGCTTTTCGAAGCTTCTTCAGGATAACCGCAGCGCTTCTCGTTAAGAGGAGTTTTAGCCATTTCAAACAAATTTTCCTTATTGCTTAACATGTGTTTGAGAGTTGATGCAAACTTGGGCATCAAGATGATAGCATCCGCAGCTTATGTCGAAATGTAACTCTTGGAAAATTTGAAAAATTTGTCCATTTGATGACCGGCTTTCTCGCAGCTTTTGCTCATTCAAACGTGATGGGTAAGGAATAGAAGATTTGGATTCGATTCTCAACGGAGCTACCGGAGGTTCAAAACAACTCGGGATTTGACTTGGGTTTCCGGACAACTTGAGGTTGGACTCACCAAGGTAGGACGCGCGGTACTGCCGTGGCTTGAGGAATGCACTTTGTCCGTTGTATCCTTGGTAACTTGACTCATTGCCACAGTGGAGGAGGCATTGAGTCGAGGTCCATTGTGTGTCGGAGGTTCACTTTCTACTACCTTTGGGAGAGAAGAAGAAGAGGTAGTAGGAACAAGTCCAAAGATATGAAAGACCACTTGGTTGTGATCGCCTTTGCATCGCCCCCGAGCCCGAGTGTTGATCATTTAAAGACTTCTTAAGATCGAAATGACCGACCAACAACCTGCTCATTTCATCTTGGGATTTCATGAATTGCTTCAACAACTCATCGATGATGGGCCGTTGGAACAATGGCGGAGGTGGATTAGGAAAATTCGCCTCTAATATTAGGATTAGGGCCTTGGTTTTGAAAATTTCCTTGATTAGGATTCATATTCCCATGAAATTGATTCCCTCGATTGAAATTGTTTTGATTAAGGTTTCCTTGATGTTGGAAACCTTGATTGGGTCCAGATAGAAATTACCTTGGTTTTGATAACCTTGGTTCATTCTTGGTTGGTTTTGATTCCGGTTTTGCATGTTATGATTCGGTTAAAACCGGTGGTGCCTCGATTAGTGTTAGCACGGTAGTGTGGTTCATTTTGAGGACGGTATTGATTACCTCACGATGTGAACTACCGGCTAGAGCATTGGCTTCAAATGGACTACCATCGGTGGCAAGACAATTGTAGTATGCATGAGGACCACCACAAGTAACACAACTCGACTTTCTTCACTTCACCATGTGTTGGTGTCTGCGTAAGGTCACTTTCTTTTGGTTAGCAAGAACCAAAGCTTGAACAATGTCTCGTGAGTTTGTCAATCTTAGCATCGGTGCTAGATGTACTCACGGGGATGAAGAAGAAGGTCCAAGATGAGACCGATATGTCTTTGCTCGAAAAGTGGACCGAGATTTGTTCTCAATGATTTGAAAGGCTTCTTTGGTAGTCTTGCTCAGAAATTACCTCCCGCAGAGGCATTCAAAGAGTCTTGATTAGTCCGGTTGAGACCATTGTAGAAAGTATCCATTTGCATTAACTCGGTAAAACCATGATGCGGACACTTGAAGCAACTCTTTGTAACGATCCCATGCCTCCCGAATGATTCATCAAATCTCGAGAAAATTTCATTATCTCATTCTTAAGACTTGTGGTTCGGGATGGAGGATAGAACTCGTTAATCTAACTTGGTGACTAGATCTTCCCATGTCTCAATAGAACGAGGGGTTGTTTCTCAAGCCAATTCCGGCTTGTCCTCTGAGAAAATGGGAACGAAGAAGCTTGATAGCTTCATGTGGGACATTCTTGTACTTGATGGTAGATGCAATCTTGTTAAACCATCGAATGTGTGCATGAGGATCATCCCGCTCAAAACCATAGAATTGGCTTTGGGTTACTAGATTAAGCAACCCGGTTTTGAGCTCAAAAGTATCGACCACGATGGTCGGGACAACAATAGCATCTCCGTAACCCTCGATGGGTGCCCGGAGAAGCTCATTCATGGGCTTATCTTCCGCCATTACGACGGTGGTGGTGGTGGTAGACGCCCTCGCCACGGTGAAGGAGCGAACGTCCTCACGCCTACAAGGAATGTTTCAAGCTCGTAAAGTGGACTTGTAGAACGGAAGAACGAGCGCATGCACTAAGTATAAAAATCAATTTTCAAAACAAATGCGAGGCAAAACGACAAGTGAACTTAACCAATAATCACAAATGAAATGGCTTTTTGAAAAAGGTACACCAAATCACAAGGACACAAAGGCAAGTTTTAAATCGTGGTTCGGGAACTTATTATGGTCACACCCCGCTAGTAGGTGTACCGCCTTGATTTGCGGTGGTTGATTTTATGTATATATTAAGTACCACCGAAAAGACGTAGGTAATGATTTGTGCATATGGGTTTAAAAACTTTTTGGACAATATTTTTGGTATCGTCTCGTTTAACCAAATCGTATCTCTTTAAGAATCACCTAAAAGAAAATACAAGATAGAAAACGTTCCGATTGTTTTGTTGTTTTATATTGTTTTTGGTGTTTTTAACACTTTAGGAAAAGTGTTAATGAACTTTTTGATATTTTTATAACTTTACAAAAAAACTTTTTACAAAAGGTGGTATGTGCAAGAATGGGTCTCGAAAATGGTTTAGAACACGCTAAAGCCTCCCGGCAATGCGGCCAAAATTTGATTGGTGCCGAAAATAGTCAAGCTACCTCACACAAGCTAGCCACTTGTGAATGGCTAACCGTAAGAAACTTAAACCGCTCGTAAACCAATACAATGAAGATCGAGAATACAAGGATTCTGGTCGTTAAGTCCCACGGAGACTCAATGGTGTGTCAAAACTAACTCAGATGATAGAATGATCACTAAGGATAGTGATCAATAAAGGTTTTAGATTGAATATTACACTCTTGATTGATTGGAATGAGATTTGGACACGAATTGGAAAACACAACAATCGATAAAACAAACGTAAAACTTACGTTTAAAAACTACACAAACGTACAAAATAAAAAGTGAAATCTAAGAAATAAAAGACCTAAAAATATGAAAATAACATTTTCAGAATCCTAAAAATAAAAGAAAATTATTAGAAAAAGAAAATTATTTTTACAACTATTTATTTAATTATTATTAATTAAAAACTATTTTAAACTATTTAAAAATAACCTAAAATAGAAGAAAATACAAAATAAAGCTAGAAAAATAAAATTATGATTCAGAAAAATCTAAAATATTATAAAACTAATTTTAAAATTAAAAATATATTTTTCACACTTTTTATCTAATTATTACTAATTAATTATTATTTAAAATACACTTAAATTCTAGAAAATATAAAATAAAACTGGAAAAATGAAATTTTAACTTGGAAAAATTTAAATTATGATAAAACTAATTTTAAAACTGAAAAGATATTTTTAGGCTTTTAATTATTTATTACTAATTATTTAATACTTTTAACTATTTAAAATTATAATAAATACTAAATGATTCGTAAAATTATGAAACTTTTCTAAAAATAACTTAAGGTGACAGAAAACTAAAAAATATAAAAACAAGATTTGCTTATTAATAAGTCGAAAAGAAAATCAAAAAGCTAAAACCTATTAAATAAATGCTATCATTTGCTTTAAAATGATGTTTTTCCTGATTTTCTTTTGGAAACTATTTAACTACTTAAAATATGAAACTTTAACAAACACAAAAATTTTACAAATAAAAATAAGCGGTTTGAGGACTTACCTACATTGACAAGAAGTCATTGTTGAACTTAGAGCATTTAAAGTCGCAACTTACCAATGGAGAAGTTCAAAAGGATGGTTCCAGGCACTCTTCAAGTAATCTACAAACAATTTCACCATTCATCGGTGGGGAATATTCAATAGACACGATCAACACTTGACCGGAATATCCTTCAAAAACATATCGGAATGGAAATTGTGAATTCATTGAGACATTTATCCAACTCATGGATAATGTGAAAAGTACATTGTGGAAACCGCACAAAAGGATGAAAAAGTGAATGAGTGTCGTGCATGAGAGATTGTTGTGATAAGTTGGGTAATGTATATGTGGAAGAATCGGTGTTCTTTGAATGCATAATGCTAGAGAAAACAAATAATGATGAGTCGGACAATGCTAAAATAGAATCTTCATGCTCATGTTCACAAGAGAGAGAGTGCACCACCACAACCCGCAAGCTAATGCAAAGGAACGCCCATGGAAGCTTCGGATGTACCCAAGATAGAGATGCACCGCCACAACCTGTGCACGTTAATGCAGAGAAAGTTGCATGAAAGTTGTCTGCAGTACCTATGTATGCATCTTCTTCTCAAAATGATGATTATGAATTGCATGAGTACACGCATTTGTGCTGATGATTCCTTGACCACCGAACTCAATACCTATAAGGATCAAGTTGCCATATCTGAACAACGTGCTAAGTTTGAACTTACCACTCGTGAAAGGAGATGGATATCCAAATGCGCATAATTATTAGAAAAAGTAATTTTAGAGAAGAAGTATTAAAACAAGAGTTAAACTCCTTACAAGAAAAGCTTTCCAAAACCGCTAAGCAAAACACGAACTTCAAGAAAATGTTAAAATGCTTAAGCAAGAATTCAAGGCTAAGGAATCAAAACTTGTGAATGATTTTTCCAATCTAAAAACTTTGAAAACAAGCTTGAAAATAAGTTATACGTACAAGGAATACCATTCGATCGCTCACATGATCACTAAGCACGAGTCTTAAGCGATAAGCACAGTGTTCCCATTATAGATAAACCCAACTCGAGTATGGTAAGAAAGCAAAGCACTCAAAATGTAATCTATGATGGAAATGAGATTCTTAAACCTAGACAGACACCTAGTTGCATTGAGTGCAATCGAGGAAGATAGAAAACTAGATATTGCATCTAGGGAGATAATGGATAAGAAGCTAAATGATCCCGAGTGTAAAAAGAATAACATAACGATTAAACCCCATAATTACACTAAAGAAAATTGGATCTCCTTGAACAAGTTTAAGCCTCGACTCTATTAACCCCGAACAAGTGTTCGGAAAAGGATTTAGATAAGCAAAAGTCGAGAATCTTGTTGTAACGAACCCTCCCTTAGGAAAATGCCTAGAGCGATTGTGTATCCTCCGAATACACCAATGCATCTTGTTCCTAGAACAATTGCCACTAAAAGCAAGACCTTAATTAGTCAATATGTTATCTTTCAACTATTTGTTGATTTTGAGAAAACTTGCAAGAAAAGGATCACACCCATCGGTATTATCAAGGAGAAAGGGTTTTGAGCAAACTAAAGAATGTTATTTAACCAAGTCATGCCTTTCTTTAAACAACTAAAAGATCATTTTGAGAGTCTTAAAAAGGAATGAATTCGACATTAAAGAAATGGAAAAGGAATTTGATGCAATGATTGTTGAGGTTAGTGATTATGAGAGAGAATTAAAATGTAATGAGATTGAGAGGAAGAACTTGCATACACCGAATGAGAAACCGATTTCAATGTATTGCTCAAGATGTGTTTTCATCGCTACAAATTATTCCATTAATGCTTCTCAATTTCATGAATTATCTGCTGCTCGAAAGTCTCCCATGATCGTGTCATTGAGCTTGAAACAACAAATTCAAAATTGCATGAGAAAATAGAACAGGATGATCATGATAACTTGGTCAAACATTATTCTAAATTAGAAGTTGAACATCTTGCTTTGCAATTAAAACATCAACATCTCAAAGAAAATGTTAAAACCTCAAATATCAAGACATCCTCTAATGCTCCCGAGTTTGATGCGCTTTTGAAATTAGCAAACGTGATGAACAAATTCGAGCTCATTATAACACGATTAAAAGATTGAAAGCCCAAATTTCACAACCGAAAGGTGAAAAGAAGGATGATCGGTTCCCATATGCCTCCTCCTTTAGATTCTCGAATTTCCAACTTCAAAACATAATTGATAACTTGCAAAAGGAAAATGATTGTTTTAAAGTGAAATTTCAAAGGTTAATGATCAAAACAAAGAGTTATGTGATTCATTTAAAGTTAATCATGATAAACAAATTGAAAAGATAACTTCTTTACTTAACGATATTGAGAATCAAGCGTGAGGTGAAAGGAAAGTTGCCAATCCCAAATTGAAAATACTGCTCCTAAGGTTTCGCTTGTAATAAATATGCTATCGATATGTTATATATTCCCCGCCATTAGGAATAATGAACTTGCACATAAAGCATATCTCTCATACCTTAAGGATGTTTGAAGGGTCTCCGTGAGATTGTTGAAGATGAAAGATTAGAAAACCTTTGATAGCACTATAGCCTATGCCCGCATGGATGCCAAACGATCTCGTGAACTCTTAGAGTATGTAATTGTCACAAGTCTAAAATCTAGCAATAGGCGAGATAGAATAGTTGTGCCTTGTTCTATGCCTAAAGCCAAGCATGTGACCCTTGATATGCCTTGTTCCATGTCAAAATTCAAGCAAGCAACCATTGATGTGCCTCCTAGAATTTCGTGATCCCAAAGACTTCTAGACCGTAAATGCGTAAAGTAGTGAAGCCATGTAATGTTCCCATCGTTACTTCTACAGATGTTAAGATTGACACTAAAGTTAGCGGTCAAAACCTAGAAGCAATGCAAAGAAGGATAGGATTACGCAAACTAAAAGTGTTAATGATAAGGAAGTGAAAGAACACCATAGGGACAAGAAGTTTGATTTGAACATAAAGAATCGTGTTAGTTCTAGTATTAGCTCTAAGCTTACCGAAATTAATTCGAGGCCTCATGTCGTCGCAAAACATGTAAAAATGTTTATTTTCGGTAATCATGATAAATGTGATGTGTTATTTCGAGGTCTAAGATTCATAACCCGCTTAAGAAAGTTTGGAGAGCAAAACAGATTAAGCAATCGTGAAACCTACAGGAATGTGTTTACAAATGTAGGATTTCATGGAAGCCCACAGTCGAATATTTACAAATGGCAAACCTTACCCCTCGCCTAGATCCACTATGCCTAGAATAAAGCTGTTAAGGTTTGGAAGCCAACCGTAGAATAATCCCATTAAGCACAAAATGTCATTTGACTAAGTCCGATGCTTCTACTAGTTCACTCCTAGGAATAATGTCATTGCATCTAGGGTTTCACGATTCAAAGATTGTTTGTGCTAACCAAAAGGAACCCATCAAAGACGTGGGGATCCAATGTTTCCAATTCTCTGTCTTCGTCTGTCTAAAGCAGTCGTATAAATCGTCCCTTGGTATTTGGATTCAAGCGCTCTAAACATATGATCGGGCTCTTAACAATGACGTCTGCTCACATCGATTCGTGCCTCGTTCTTCAACACAGCAGGTGTCTGCAGATAACACTTCAGCCCCGTTCTTCAAAGAAAAGAAAAGTGTACGCTTCTTCGCGGCGCTTTATCTTCACTAAAGAAAATTCTCTCATGAATGGCCATACTCATCTACATTCTTCATCAACAAGCTTCATGTTTTTCCACGCCATTCAATCATCAAGTGGATCTATGCTCATTGGTGTATACTCTTATTCACTTGTTAAATCAAAATGGCAACTTCGGATGCAATTTTTGAGGGGAGAAGAGTGAATATACTACATGATGATGGATGTTTGAATAATGGTTATACGACTTAATTTTTGATGATGATGAGTGTATATTCTTTTGATGAAGAGTGAATATACTAAGGATAACCGGATTCATTGTTTTGATTTTTGATGACTCTCCTCCAACGCCTAATGCTTCACTTACTAAGGATAATTGGGAATCAATGTTTGGGATTCATTGTTTTCAAAGATATGTTTGATGAGTACTTTCAACCTTCGACGAATGTTGATCATCCACTCGAAGCTCATGCTCCGGTTTCTATTGATTCAACCGGTTCACCATCTAAGAAGTACTTCTTGGAATTCTCAAGAAACCTTATCTTTAGTTATTTCACAAGGCGTTTATAATGACTATCATAATATTGTAAGTTGCACTATTGAGTAATGATCCGCTTTTGGTATTTCGTGCCAAATCTTCACGGATTGTTGTTCATGGATAATGATCCGCTCTTTGGTATTTCTTTGCCAAATCTTTACGGATTATTATTCCTCTCATTGTGCACGCTATAAATCAACCACATGAACATTAAGGAAAATGACTACCTCATTCGCTCAAGTCATTTGTGGTGAATCTTCCGATCGGTCTCTACATGTATACCTTTAGGAAGAATGCATTAATGTCGAGAAATCATTTGTTCCGGTTCATTCGGTGGATCGACGACATCCGGTTGTACATTTATTCACGTGTTGGGCATCCGACACAAGTTTCGATTACTTGAAGTTAATCAATTATCACTTATTTGAGATTGAGGTTAAAATTCACAAAGGCAAGCTTAAGATGCAAATGCAGGAATTCTTCTTCGCCAAGTTTGGTATATCGAGTTTTCTTTATCGGTCACTTCAAATTGTCTACATATGGGTTGATAAAGATAGTCGAGAGAGTTTCTATCGCAGGGTCCTATGGCTCCCGGACACTCCAGCTTCAGACCCGCACTTCAAAACAGTCCCATTGGTTCATCCTTGTTCCACCTCTTCTCAAGAAACTCCATATGTACCTCCATCCGAAGATGATTTAAAGAAATTGTTTGATCCTATGTTTGATGAACTGTATGATTCAATTACTAATGAGGTGTTGATCCCTACAACAGAGGATGCTCATATTCCCGTGAATGAAGTCAATCCTTCGGCCTCAATATCATTAAGTCAAGAAGTGCCGTCTTGATCACTCTGCCTCATCAACAAATCATCAAACTTCGAGGGTACATCATGGAACTATGTCCGTATCAATGATGAAGTTAATCCCTTTGCTACTCCCGAAGATGCCCCTTTGAGAACGTATTTGCTCTCGAATCATCATCAAAACCATCTTCATCAGAGAAATTGACTCGCAACTTCGCTTCTTCAACCACAACCACATGAACACCTCGTAAAATGGACTCATGATCATCCATTGGACAACATCATTGGAAACCTCTCTCGTCCAAGATCCACACGGAACAACTTGCAACCGATGCCTTGTGGTGCTTCTTTAACTCCATACTCTCTAAGATCGAACCAAATGATGATAAAACCGCCATGGATGAAGACAACTGGTTCAATGCCATGCAAGAAGAAATTCATGAGTTTGGTCGTCTTGATGTATGGGAATTAGTACCTGCTCCAGATTGTGCTATGATCATTGCTCTAAAGTGGATCTTCAAAGTGAAACTTGATGAGCATGGTGATGTGTTAAAGAACAAGGCTCGATTGGTTGCTAAAGGATACCGTCAAGAGGAGGGTATTGACTTTGAGGAATCATTTGCTCTCGCTGCTCGAATCGAGGCAATCGTAATCTTTTGGCTAATGTCGCTTGTAAGAACATGGTAGTCTATCGATGGACGTAAGATGGCATTTCGAACGGAGATCTTAAAGAAGTCGCTCATGTCACCAACCCAAGGCTTTGTGAATCTAGAGCATCCTACCCACGCTTATCGTTTGAAGAAGGCTCTTTACGGTTTAAAGCAAGCTCCAAGGGCATGGTATGATACGCTATCAAAGTTTCTTCTATCTACCGGATTCAAAGAAAGGAGTAGTCGATCCAACATTGTTCACAAGGAAGTCAAAACATTTAATTCACGCTCAAATTTATGTTGATGATATCATATTTGCCTCGATCGACCCCAATGAGTGTGACCGTTTTTCAAATGAAATGGGTTCTAAATTTCAAATGTCAATGATGGGACAAATGTCATTTTCTTGGGATTACAAATTTCACAAAGTCCCGAGGCATTTTCATAAATCAATCTAAATATGCAAATGAGATTTTAATGAAATTTGGATTTGATTCAAGTGACCTCGTTGACACACCCATGATTGAACGAACCAAACTAGATGAGGACCACTCGTGGATCATGGTAGACCAAATGAAATATCGTAGTATGATTGGATCCCGATGTACCTCAACGCTAGTAGACCGGACATCTTGTTTTCTGCTTGCATGTGTGCTAGATACCGTGCTAAGCCTAATAAAAAGCACCTTGAAACGGTTAAACGGGTCTTCAAGATCTCCAAGGAACCATCAATATGGGACTTTGGTACCAAGGACACCGGTATGTCACTAACAAGATATGCGTATGCGAGATCATGCGGGTGTCAAGATACTCGTCAAGCACGCCCGAGGTGCTCGGTTTTGGGTGATAAGCTTGTGAGTCGGTCGTCAAAGAAGCAAATGAGTACTTCTATTTCCTCTACAGAGGCTGAATACATAGCCATGTCATCTTGTTGTGCTCAAATCCTATGGATGAGATCTCGCTAATCGACTATGGCTTTGTATTCAACAAATCCTCTCTTCGTGATAATAAAGTGCTATTGCTCTCATGCAACAACGCACAACACTCAAGAGCAAAGCACATCGACATTCGACATCATTTCATCGTGGAGCAAGTGGAAAACGGTGTGGTGGAACTCTATTTTGTGAGGACCGAATACCGCTAGCGACATCTTCACCAAAGCTCTTCCAAGAGAACGTTTTGAGTTTATTCTTCCACGCCTTGGCTTGAAAAGCCTTCAACCGTAACACTCAAACGCCTTCGTGAGGAAGACGAGGAGTAAAGGTCTTTCTTCTTCTATCTCTTGTATATATCTATTCGAAAAACAAAATACAAAATTATAAAACCTTCAAAATAAAATAGAAAAATATAAAACTTTCAAAATCCATAAAATTTGAAAAATTCAAAAAATCTTCAAAAATATTGTCATTTTGTCATGTTTCTCTCGATTCGATAATATCTACGGTCTTGATGTTGTCATTCAAAGAATGACACGGACTTTAGATGTTGTTCAATTTTTATATATATATAAACAAAAACAAAAAAAAAAAAAAAAAAAAAAAAAAAAAAAATCAAAAATATTTTTGGGAGAAAGAGAAACAATGGTTTATTGTCATCTTTAGGCAATAACCGGTTTTAAAAGAAAGAACGAGCTATGTTTTATCATGCTTTCAAAATTCCATGCTCGATTCTATAAACATTTATCTGCCGAAAACCAAATGCTTTGAAAAATATCTCGGTTTCTATTTTTGATAATCATCGGACTTATATGTCAAAATCTCTATCTCTCAATCAACAACCTATGTCATTGATTGAGGGGAGAATGATTTCAATTAAATTAAAAAGTTATTTGGCATTAAATTGTTTTCAAAAGATATACATGCATGTTTTATCAATGGAGTTTAAAGTCTTAAAATCCGATCCTTATCGCTCAAACGCTTTCACAATCAAGTCACAATTCTCCTTAAAAGCTTTAAAATCAATTTAAATCTATAAGAGATCACAAATCTCAAATGATTTGATAAGTGTGATCGGGGGAGAATGTGTGATTTAAATTGGATTTAAACTGATAATTCGGTAAATGGTTTTATAAGAATGTACATGCTGTCCTTCTCACATGTGACAAACGATTTCAAATACTCAATGCACATGTTGAGGGGGAGCATCTATCTTAAACCTTTGATTTGAAACATGATCATTCATCCCAATGTGCAGGTTCCCTCTAGTATGTGCAAAACTCTTTTCAAACCTCGAGGCTCATATTGAGGGGGAGCAAATTCATGGAAACCTCATCCTTCCCGGAAATGCTATACCTACTTGATTTGATGTGGGAAGTGATGTTGATATCTTTTAGAAAATGGTAATCAAAGAAGTTAATTCTTTCTCTTGCCTCCGTGTGCAAAACTTTTTCAAATACTTGATGCACATGTTGAGGGGGAGTTCTCGTTCTAAAAATATCAAAAACAATTCAGGTACAAAATGCTTTGATAGTCCTTCTCACATGTGACAAACGATTTCAAATACTCAATGCACATGTTGAGGGGGAGCATCTATCTTAAACCTTTGATTTGAAACATGATCATTCATCCCAATGTGCAGGTTCCCTCTAGTATGTGCAAAACTCTTTTCAAACCTCGAGGCTCATATTGAGGGGGAGCAAATTCATGGAAACCTCATCCTTCCCGAAAATGCTATACCTACTTGATTTGATGTGGGAAGTGATGTTGATATCTTTAGAAAATGGTAATCAAAGAAGTTAATTCTTTCTCTTGCCTCCGTGTGCAAAACTTTTCAAATACTTGATGCACATGTTGAGGGGAGTTCTCGTTCTAAAAATATCAAAAACAATTCAGTACAAAATGCTTTGATAATATATCACAAGTATTTGAATTGATTTTCAAATGGTTTTCAATTGGTTCCAATGGCGATGAACAATACCAAATAGACCGACCAACTCTACTTTATGTACGGTGATATAAGGATGATAAGGTTAGGTATGTGTTCCCATGATCCGCTGTAATCCGGAGGGATCTACCCAGGACAATCCACTAGTTAGTGTAGAAGTCCTTAGGTATGATGATAAAAGGAGAAAATGAGATATGGGAAGAGTGCGGACTAAGACCGAGCTAGTAATCGAATAAACCCAACAAGGTTCTAGCTATGAAGTCTAGGTAAGCACCTCAAGGGTTGAAGAATTAAAAAGAATTGAATGAGAAAAGGGTGAAAACAAATAGCCCTCCATTTATTCAACCTTAGGGCGTAAACCGGGTTCAATTCATATGCTACCGATGGTAACATCGGTATTGAAGACAAGACGTCATGGACCCAAAGGACGCACCGCACTTCAACTTTCCAAACCACTCAAGTTCCTCTTAAAAGGACTTGTTTCATTCTCACGGGAACCGACATTATCTATCGACTTTCTCTTAGAGTGTTGATATTGAAGAAGGAGACCCTCTCCCTAGTCTCCCAAGACAGATCCAAATATGCACAAATTGAGTCTAGAGCCACGAGATCATCTATAAATCTCATTAGGACACTTTCAATGAAGACTCTCATTTCACACAATGTGGAAAGAGAGATTATATCTTGAGTCCCACGATTATCCTTGTGGTATTGCCGTAACATCCGAGTGATGTGTATACATATTCACAATGAAGATGGAAAGCCTTCGAGCCAACATCAAACAAGCTCCCGGTAGGTGGCATGTGAGATCTATTATATGGATCAACCATGTGACAACCGAGCAGAAACAATGGGGCGATTCAATCTCTTGAATCAATCCCGGTTCGAAGTTATGGATTGACGGATACCTTTGAAAACCGGTCTTTGTGCTTAACAACTCTTTTCTTTAGCTCATCGACCGTGTACTCATTTTTCAAACCAAAAGGTGTTTTATGATTGATAATTGATTTTCAATAAAACCTTCGTTGTATTGCAAAACAATTTCTATTGAGCAATACACGATTGTTTTTCAAATCTCTTTTCATCAATCGGTGGACTTAAAATTACCGGGTTCACTCACTCCGTGTTGTCTTCTTTGAGATGTTCCGGTTTGAGAACGACTAGAGCAACTGCGAAACCTGTCAAGGAAATTCTTCGAATTATACCGATCACAGTGCAAGACATGTATCGATCAACGGGAACCGTGGGCGTGTACTCAATTCAACGAAGTGATCAAAGACACTTTCGTGCGATTTATTGCTAATCGTTGTATGCGTACACCCGACGTTTGTAATGATCGTAATGAAGCGGTCAATCCATAGCCGCATGCTCACTTAACACATTCATCTCAAAAGAAATCATGATTAGTGCATCAATGACTCGATATTTTCACTCCATGCTTCGCTACGCCGCCAATATCTTGAATCAACGAAAGCTTCCGCTACTCGATGAGAAGATATCATGATCTAGAATGTGAGCATGTCGGTCCTAAAGTCACAACATCACATATTACCAACACCACAAAGGATGTGTCGAGATTGTTGATAGTCGATGATCTCAAATGATGGCTCAAAATTATTATCACGTGGATCAAGAAAAGACCTCCACTTGGAGTATCCAAACATGCAATGTGAAGAATCAATGACTACGAGCTTAGGAGCAAAGGACTACATCAAGAATGCAAGATCAATTGTTAATGTAATATCTATTTGTATTCAATGTAAGTTTGGTACATGATTGAGGTGACCTCCTTGGGAGATTGTTAGGAATTAGAAATTCCGTGTATTAAAGAGTCGGTCACCTCAAGTATATGTAATCGTTAGAAAGCTCGTAGTCGTAGTTCTTTTAAGTTAAGTAGTATTTAGTTAAGTAACATCGTGGAGGACGGACGGGTCTTTACCCACTGTATGCCCGATCCACGACTCGTTGTGTGGCGATTTATGTAAGACTATAAATACTCTACCTCCCAAGTAGAGAGTTGGAGCTTATAATAATATCTTTCACTTTCTCTCACTAAGTTCCCTAAACCTCTAACTTTCTCTCTCTAGAATTCCACTTATACGCCTACTTATGTTAATGGTTTGATGTGTATGTGAAAACTAATATCCAACATTAATAGATATACAAGGACTAGATTTGCAACTTTTCCAAACTTGAAGGACTGAACTTGACATTTTTCCAAACTTATCACAAGGACCAAACTTGATAAACTTTGATAGTACAAGGACCCTTTTTGCATAAAACTCCATTTTAAAATATCCAAGGACTAATTTTGCAAATTTTCAAACTTTAGGGACCTTTTCCGCCATTTGACCAAAGAATAATTCAAGGATCATTTTTGACAACTTAGAATATTTTAGGGACCTTGAATGATAAAATTCCACATTTTGATATTCCAAGGACTAGATTTGACAACTTTTAAAACTTAGGGGACTAAACCGCCAATTTTGCAAACTTGAATCTTTTTCATCCGATTTTGATATTTTGCATTTAAAACACATAAAACACTGATTTGTGATATTTTCATCATTTTGATGCATTTCGAGTGTTTTCGATGATTTTGCGCTTAGATTGTACAAAATGATGAGTATTTAGACACTCATCAAACACCTCCCGAATTTAAGAAAGACAATGGTTATCATGCGCTTCCTCATCCCACCGGAAGTTTTCAACCACTTAGGCGAGATGTTTCTCGTTTTGGAGTAGACAATCTAGAGTTTAGGAAAAACTTATTGGTCAATCTAATTCGAAACCTCAAAAGAAACAATTGAGACACCTAAGGATGATGATGTTAAGAGTCACAAGACCTTCAACTCAAAGTATCGCTACACGCTCAACATCACCTTTAAGAAAACCTTTTCATTTGATTAAGGACCTGACTTTCACCAAAAGACAGATTACTTTCATCATAGAACTAAAGGAAGATTTTTGGGAGTATGGGTCAAAATTATGTTTTGTTTGTTATAGTCCCGATCATTTGATTAAGGACTGTGACTTTCACTCAGATTACTTAAGCAAATTCCCAAAGACCGATTTGCCAACCAAAACCAAGGAGAATAAACCACCGAATCATTCACATAGGGTTAACCACAACAATTTCTCACAAGACCATAGGTACCATCACCAGAGAAGATCTTTTTCAAAATCACCAGTACCTTCTCAAGGTACTGCTAGATGTTCACCCAATCAAGGTACTGCTAGCACTTTGTGGAATGGAAGGCCTAGGAGATCTAATTACTATCAATCTAGAAGGAGTTACACCTCAAAAAGAGTATCTAGATCAAAGCACTCTACACCAAAATTTAAAACAAGCTGGGTTAAGAAGGAAAGCACTGATGGGGAACAAACATTACTTTCAGCAAGTGTGTGAAACAAAATTTTGTTGAAAATAATAAAGAGAATTTGGATGAAAAGAGATTTTATTGAAAACCAACACAAGTTTACCTTCCAAAACATACAAGAATGATCACTCATGTTTGGCGTGCAAGAAAGGTAAACAACACAAAGCTTCATGCAAGAGGATTGAGGAAAGAACCATTAGAGAACCTTTGAGTCGCTACACATGGATTTTTTGGACCTGTTTCGCTGGTAAGTCTAAACAAGAAGAATCTTGCTGGTTGTGACAGATGATTGCGAGATTTAGTTGGGTATTTTCTTGGGATTTAAAGATGAAACCTTTGATGCTATTCATGATCTTATAATAGCCCCGGAAACCAATTGAGACTCAAAGTTAGAGCTATTAGATGTGACAATGGGATCGAATTCAAGAACAAGCTTATGGATGAATTTTGTGCCAAGAAAGGGATCATGAGGAGTTTAGTATTGCTAGAACTCCACACCGTAACGGTTTTGCGAGAGAAAGAACAGAACTTTGATAGAAGCGGCCGTAACAATGCTTGCGATTCATTATTACCTATTCAATTTTGGGTCAAGTCGTAAGTACGCTTGCTATGTGTTGAATAGAGTTTCACCACTAAACCTCGATGAAGACACCTTATGAGTTGCTTATGGAAACAAACCTAACATACATTTTATGAAACCTTTTGGATGTCCTCTCACCATTCTCAATACTATTGATCCTTTGGGAAAATTTGATGGCAAGTTTGAAGAAGGATATTTATTGGGATATTGTACCAACAACAAAGGATTTAGAGTGTACAACAAGGTCACCAAGAAGGTTCAAGATTGTCTTCATGTTGAATTTTTAGAAGATCAAGAAAATCAAAAGGGTAAAGGTCCCGATTGGATGTTTGATCTTGAGATTTTGACTCCTTCTATGAATTATGTTCCCGTTAGAGAAGAAAATCAAGTTGATCACGAGAGAAGAAGATTTGCAAGACATTGTTCATGGAGTCAATATTAGACCCGATGTCGTTCCTCGATGAAGAACCTATAATCATGTGAAGGAGAAAAGTCTTGATGAACCAAAATCCACTTTGTCTGATCAAGCTATTCAAGATGAACTTCATAGGATGCTTTTTCAAGAAACAATAGCACAATCTTATGAGGATGAACAAAGAAGAGCTTTTGAAGAAGAAAAGAGAAAGGGTAAGTCTACAGAAAACCCTCATAGTACTTTTGATTACATTACTTTGGATCAAAGTACTGCTGCACCTATTGACAGTACTTTTGATGATGATCCTACCATGCCTGGATTAGAAGACACTGATGATGAGTTTGAAGATGAAGGTATTTTCTCAAATTCCAATGAAGGAGCTGCTTTCACAAATTTGGATGATGATCTTGAAGTTCCACACTCCTATATTACTTAATTCATAAAGATCATCCCTCGGTCAAATAATTGGACCTTCTACTCGGAGTACTTACAAGAACCAAAGCTAAAGGTTTTCTAAACCACATAATGCTTTACTTAGCTTTGTGTATAAACAAAACAAAGCTAAATCATAAGGATCATCAGACGTGTTTATTCACTTGTTTTATCTCTCAAGAGGAACCCAAGAATATAGCTCAAGCATTAACTAAAGAGAGTTGGGTTGAAGCCATGCAAGAAGAGCTTCTTCAATTCAAACTTCAAGAATTTTGGGTACTATGTGATCTACCAGATGGAAAGAAAGTAATTGGTACAAGATGGGTTTTCAGAGTCAAGAGAGATGAAAGAGGGAATGTCATCAAGATCAAGGCAAGGTTAGTTGCACAAGGATATAGACAAGAAGAAGGAGTAGATTATGATGAAATATTTGCTCCTGTAGCAAGGATTGAAGCCATTCGAATATTCCTTGCTTTTGCATCATATATGGGATTTTAGGTTTATCAAATGGATGTCAAGAGTGCCTTTCTCTATGGCAAGATTACAGAGGAGGTATATGTTAAACAGCCTCATGGTTTTGAAGATCCTGCACATCCAAACAAAGTTTACAAAGTAGTTAAGGCTCTTTATGGCCTTCATCAAGCTCCTAGAGCTTGGTATGAAAGGCTCTCTACTTTCTTATTGCAACATGGTTACAAGAGGGGAGCAATTGACAAGACTTTGTTTATCAAGAGAGATAAGAAGGATATCATGTTAGTTCAAGTTTATGTAGATGATATCATCTTTGGAGCTACAAAACAGTCCATGGTGAAGGAGTTTGATCAGCTGATGCAACATGAATTTCAAATGAGTTCTATGGGTGAATTGACTTTCTTTTTAGGACTTCAAGTTAAACAACAAAGGAGGGAATTTTCATAAGTCAAGATAAGTATGTCTCGACATTCTTAAGAAGTTCAATTTGATGCTATGAAGCCACCACTACACCTATCAAATCTATCAACTCATTGGGCAAGGATGAAGATGGTCAACTGTTGAAGTCAAGTCGCATGATCTATGATTGGATGTCTTATGTACTTAATCGCATCTAGGCCTCGATATCATGTTTGCTGCCCCGCTTATGTGCAAGATATCAAGTCTCACCTAAGGTCTCCCATATGAATGCAAAGAAGAGAATTTTAGTTATTTGAAACAACAACCTAAGTTGGGGTTGTGGTATCTAAAGGATTCACCTTTTCACTTGGAAGCTTTTTTAGATAGTGATTATGCGGTGATAATTATGATAGAAGATCAACCACCGGAGGATGCCAAGATCTTGGAAGAAGATTAGTCTCATGACAATGTAAGAAGAACTATTGCAAAGAACATCATCCATCAAGGTAATATGTTGTCACCGCAAGTGTCATGGACAAGTCTTGTGGATGCGTAATCAACTTTTGGATTATGGTTCAACTTCAAGAATACTCCTATCAACATTGATAATGAGAGTACAATTTGCATTGTGAAGAATCCAGTTTATCACTCCAAGACCAAGCACATCCAGATTAGGCATCACTTTATCAGAGATTGTTATGAGCATAGGCTCATTAATGTTGTCAAGGTTCACACAAATGATAATGTAGCTGATCTACTCACAAAAGGATTTGATATTTCAAGATTCAATCACTTGGTGGTGAGTATTGGTATGATTAATTACTAAGCTACATTTAAGGGGAGGACTGATTAGTTAGTTAGACAGTCCTATGCATTGCTTGAGGGGAGGCAATCCAATGCCTATTTGGAGTTTTTGCCATTGTAAAGAAGAGAATGGAAAAGTATCGCTTTTGGTTATCTCAGTACCGCTCGAAAAACCGCTTGGAAAGTATCGCACACGTGGAAAGCACCGCTTGTCTTATCAACGCATCGTCCAACGGTCAAAAGATGGGTTAAAATTCAAATAACGGTAACTTTGTTATTATAGGTCGTGATTTTCAAATCCTACCTATAAATAACTACCTCCGATTTTCCCTCCCATCTTTATACTTATCAATCTTTTCCATATTTATCTCTTTCACATTTACTATTCATCAACTCACTTTATTTTGTAAACAACAATTAATAGCGAATCGAAACACGCTTCTAAACATAACATGGTGGCTAATTTGGATAAATCAAGTTAATGTCACATTCCATGACATTATTGATTTTCTCACTAGATCTCTTATCGCTTATGCACTTTTGGTAGAAACAGATGTTATTGAGCCATGGATTCAACCATTTTGGTATCGCTAGAACTCACATGGAGAATGATGAGTCATATATACAGGCTAAGGTTTCTGGGAAGGTTATTAGAGTTAGTGAAGCTTCAATTCGTGAAGATATATTATTTGATGATGAAGAAGGAGCTATACGTTTTGACAAACAACTTCTTTGGGATACTTTACGAGATATTGGATATGAAGGTCCTTAATCGAAACCACATTCAAGAAACCCTTATTTAGTCCGCATTGGAAGTACTTGGTACATGTATTACTTCATTGTATCGAGTTCTAAGAGTACTTCATGGGAGAAATTTGGTTCTAATATAGCATATGCTCCGTGGGATTGGCTACAAATCGTATTTTCAACTTCTCAAGACTCATTCTAGATGGTATGCTATCTCACATTTCTCATGGATCAACTCGCTAATGTATCCGTAATTTATTCAAGTTTTCTTGAATAAACAACTTCATGATGTACCAAAGCCTTATAGCTTATTACCCGTTGTGGTACAACTGCAAAATATTCACCTTCATGGCTAGGAAGAGTGATAAGTTTTCGGAAGAAACACTCTTTTAACTACTTCTATGATGGAGATTGTGCAAGAAATTAGAGATGAGGTCACAAGTGAAGAACGTGCAGTCTTGCATCACCTCAAGGTACTTGCTCACAAGGTCTCGCTACACAAGTACTGCAACTTCACCTTCTCCATCTTCACAACATTCTACTCATGGAGACTCAGAACCAGAGGTAAACCCACCATCCTCTCCCCATGATTACACTTCAACAGACGGGCTTCAAACATCTGGAGTAGATGAGGGAGATGTGGCATATGAGGGTCAGGTTCTGGATAAATATGCTTTAACAAGGGAGCTGACACGCTTAAAGAAAGATTCTGAAGCTCAAGCTGCACAAATAGTAAAGTTGAAGACCAAGTTTAGAAGATTAAAGTCTTTTGTATGGCCTTTAATTCAACATCACAGGTTATGGGTCAAGTTGTAGGATCGATATATTTATTGTGTTGATGATTCGGGTGGTCTTGGATGATCAAAATACATGTTAGCCATTAGAGAGAGAAAGTTAGAGAGTTGGGTGTTTTCTTGGTTGAGAGTTACTTTGAAACAAATGGAATATTAGATTGAAAGCACCACCCCTTCCATGGATGGAAGGGGTATTTATAGTTACAAACAAACCCGACCTCCTACCGGCCTGTGGATCAGGTATACAGTGGGTAAAGACCCGTCCTTCCTCCACGGTGTTACACTATGCTAAACTAAACTAATATCTAACTAATAAACTGATAAATAACGTAACTAATGATATGTCTACGAGCTAACTTATGCTAGATAATACTTGGGGTGACCGACACTTCACTATGGAATTTTCTAATTCCTAACAATCTCCCCAAGGAGGTCACCCCATGTTTTACATTTCAAATCCTAGCATTCTATTTTAACTTCGCCTTGAGCTCAGACTTGAATTCTTCATTTCCGCAATCTTTGTGCTTTAGCAATGATTCTTCAAAGTCCGCATAGATTTGTACTTTTAGTGGAGGTCTTTGGTCCGATCCACATCTTTGATGATCTTCGAGCTTTCATTGAGATCATCACCACGAAATCTCGGATCACCCTTTGTTGTGTTGCCATCATGTGAAGTTGTGAATTTCGGACCGACATGCTCACACTTTCAAGATCAAGACATCTTTCCATCGTAGTAGCGGAAGCTTTCATCGTTCAAGATATTTGCAGCAGTCAGCAATAGAACATAGTATAAGAAATATCTTAGCCGTGTTCAGATATGCACCACCATGATTTCTTCAAATTAAGTGTGGATGTCGTGAGCATGCGGCTTTGGATTGACTCCTCAATTCCGATCGCCTACAAGCGCCCAAATGTACCGCAAACAACAGTTAGCAATAAAACATACGAAGTGTCTTTGATCACATTCGTTGAATTGAGGTACACGCCCACGGTTCCCCGCTGATCAAGACAAGCACGCCTTTGATCGTAGGATTCCTAAGAATCTCCTTGACGGGTTTCGCAATGTTCTAGCTGTTCTCAAACCGAACGCCTCAAAGAAGACAACACGGAGTGAGTGAACCAATAATTGAGATTCACCGATTGATGAAAATGATTTGAAAACAATCGCGTATTGCTAGAAGATAGAATTTTGCAATACGACGAAGGTTTTATGAGAAAGATCAATTTTCAATCAAAATACTTTTGTATTAGAGAATGAGTACACATTCGACGTGCTAGTGAAAAGAAAAGATTCACACATCGAACGGTTTTTCTAAAAGTATTTTTCAATCGAGATACTTTTGAATTTGAAAACATAAGTACACATTCGACGTGCTAGAAAAGAAGGTTTGCACATCGAACGGTTTTTCCAAAAGTATTCGTCAATTCCATTCTCGGACCAAGGTTGATTCACGAGTGAATCGCCCCATCGCTTCTATCCAGCTTGTCACAAGTTTGATCTTTTGAAAAGATCTCACATGTCACCCACCAAGAGCTTGTTTGATGTTGGCTCTGAAGGATTTCCATCTTCATCGTGAATACTTTTACATACCACTAAGATGTTCGCAAAACCACAAGGATAATGCGAGGACTCTCAATATATTCTTACTTTCCATATTGTGTGAAACAACAAGTTTTCATTAATTTTGTGTCCTAATGAGATATTGTGGATGATCTCTTGGCTCTAGACTCAATATTGCACATTTGGTTCCCGTGTCGGAGACTAGGGAGAGGGTCTCTTCTTTAATATCAACAATCTCTAAGAGAAAGTCGATAGATTATGTCGGTTCCCCATGAGAATGAAACAAGCCCTTTAAGAGGAACTTGTGTGGCTTGGGAAGTTTAGTGCAAGGCGTCATCGGGTCCATGACGTCTTGTCTTCAATACCAAGTGTTACCTTTGTAACAACCAAGAGTATATGTATTGAACCCGGTCATCCTAAGGTTGAATTGATGGAGTGCTATTTCTTTTCACCCTTTTCACATTCATTTCTTTTTCATTCTTCAACCCTTCAAGCTTACGAGACTTCATAACTAGAACCTTGTTGGGTTTGTTCCAAGACTAGCTCTGCCTTAGTCCGCACTCTTCCCATATTCTCATTTTTCTCCTTTTTCAATATTCCTAAGGACTCTACACTATCTAGTGGATTGTCCTCGAAGATCCCTCCGTTCACGCGGATCGTGGGAACAAATACCTAACCTCACCATCCTTATAACTCCATGCATAAAGTAAAATGGTCGGTCTTTTGGTACAGTTCATTCTTCCTTGAAACCAATTGAAAAATCATTTGGAAAACAATCAAGGTACTTGTGATGCGAGATCAAAGCATTTTGTACCCTAATAGTTTTGATCATTTAGAAAACCTCCCTCAACATGTGCGTATGATTTAGAAATTGTTTAGCACAAGGAGGCAAAAGGACTTTGAAATATTTTCTTTGATCACTATTTTCATAGAAAAAGCCATTTGATTTTCTTGGTAAATTCTCCCCCTCAATATGTGCATAGGATAAGAGAAATCATTTTAACACATAGAGGCAAGAGTTCTTTTGAAGCACATCCACGAACACAAAATCCATTTAAGAAACCATTCGCTCCCCCTCGATATGTGCTTCGAGATTCGAAAGCGTTTAGCACATATGAGAGAGCAGCTTGCACATTTGAATCAAAACGATCACCTTTTATCAAATTTCATTATTAAATCACAAATTCTCCCCCGATCAAAAATATCGAACCCTTTGAGATTTTGGATCCCAAGTAATTTAATAAGGTTTAGAAAACATGGGAGAATATGTGTCTGGTTTAAATACGCATATGGTTTTTGGTTAAATGCTCCTCCACAATCATGTGCATTATGTATTAGAAATCGTTTGGCACATGAAGGAAGGAGTGCTTTTGAAACAATCACCTTTTTAAAACCGATTTGAGATTTAAATCACGATCTCTCCCCCGATCAAAAATTTCAAACCAATTGAGATTTTGGATCCCGATTGATTTAAATCATTTAGAAAAATTTAGGGAAAGACGTGCCAAAATTTAATTTTGAAAAATGATTAATAAGGAACAGTTTTTCGACATTAAAGATTGTTAGTGTCATTAAGAGATCTTTAAGTAAAATAAAACAATTTCGTAATCAAACAAGAATGAAAAATTTCATTTTGTAAGATCTTGATTCTAAAGAAAAAATCATACCATGACATAACATTAAATCTTTAGATCACCACTTATTTTGTACAAACCGGACTTTTATGAAGAAATATTGTTTGAAAATAGTTTATTTGAAATCACTCTCCTCAAACCATGACAGTAGTCGATGATTGAGTGACTTAAGTTTTGATAAAATGAAGTCCGGTGATTTTCTAACTTTAGTCCAATTTATTTTCAAAACAATATTTTTCCATTTTCAAAACAATTTTATTCAAAGTTATTTCAAAATTGTTAAAAAATGGTATCATGCACGAAGATACGTTAGGTGGTTGAGAAGCTTCCGTTGTTGTTGTAGGGCTTGAAGAAAAACCGTCTGCAGATGCAAGTGAGACTTCTTCTTACCTTGCATTTTGAATGCCAACCGAGGTCAAATTAAGCTCCGCTTTCTTCAATCACTTAGAAGAAAACCACCGATGCGAGTGAGACCTCTTACGTTGCATTTATGCCAACTCTCCATAGAAGTCCAATTAAGCTCCGCTTTCTTCGTTTGTCAACCCAAGATATAGTTACCCTTTCCTTTCGGCATCGAATTATCTTCAATTGTGGGATCCGGATCGGGAACGTTCTTATATACCAATATACCTGCATACGTTAGTGAACACACATACAAATATATGGTGGTCGACATCACCCAAACAACAATCGACTAATTCAAGTCAATTCAACATATCAATCAGTTCATATAAGGCATGAGGTTTATGTATTAATCAAACTCTAATCATCTAAACCTGACAATCATATCCTAAATTCCTAGTCCTTCGACACATGCAAATATCATTTTTAATTAAGCACGTAGGATAATTAAGAAAGCTCGTTAGATGATATAGATTTGAAAACATTCTCCCCTTAATCAATGACTTATTTTTCTAAAAGTTTAAAAGCTACTGAAGTCATTGATTGAGTTTTCAATTTATACTGAAAACTCAAACCGATTGATTTTCAAGCAACTCATTTTCCACTATTTTTGAAAACAAAGAAATATTTTTCTCAAGAATTTTAGACGGAAAAATATTTGTGTAGGAACAAGATCCTTCGACATACTTTCCTTAAATTGTTTTAGGATAAGTGCACGAAATATTTGAAAATAGGTTTAGCGCAAGACTTTCCTTTCTTTAAAAGAGCGGGTTGCTATCGTAAATAATAGCAAGCCATAGTTTAAGTGCGGGTTACGATCGAAGTAATCGCAAGCCATTTTGAAGCCCGGGTTACGCTTTGAAATAATCAGTAAGCCATAGTTTTAGACATGTGATGAAAAAGAATATTTACACCTCCTGCTCGAACTTCATCTATGGTCCCGTGCCATTATTGAATGACATTTCTAAGACCGCAGATGTTATCGATACCAGAAGACATGTCTTGAGAAAACATATTTTTGGTATTTTTAAATTTTCTGATTTTTATGGGTTTTTGTTGGTTTTATATTTTTCTATTTTGTTTTGTTGGTTTTATATTTTTGAATTTTGTTTTTCTGAAAAATATATACACAGATAGAGTAGATGATATAATTTAAGAAGATGATGATACGAGTATCGAGATAAGGATATCGAACAGCACGTCGTAGAAGATGGAATTCGCCATCTCTTAAACTTCCACCACCAAAGCTTTGAGGCTCAAGAATAGAAGATGAACATGAGCCTTTGAGAAGAGAGACTTTGGCGACTTCCTCAAACCGAAAATCCATTAGATGAGCAGATTCAAGCTCTATTTCAAGCTTGCCTTAGCCAGTGCATGTAAAAGTACACCATTATCATAAATCCGCCGCTCCTTTTAAGACCGATAATCGAGATTCTCCGTTCGAGGTTATATCATCCAATAGAAGAACAACAACGTATCATCCCACACATAAAATAATCTTCTCAAATTTAATAACCATCAAGTCCGACGCAATCCATTCCAAAAGGTGTCAAGAAACCACTCCCCGAGTAGTTGAATTGATCACGGTCAATCTCTTAGACTAGAGCTCACGAACCCGAATACACATACCCAAAGACAAAGAAACTTATACCATCAAGTATCGATTAAGTCCAATAGCCAAATAATAACCCCGATGTATACTTTTCTCTTCCCACAAGACGAAAGGCATGAAGCTCAAGAGCCCGGCACCAATGCCCAAAGAGAATAACCGATAACATTGAAGAAGCAGGCGAATCACCGATTATCTCTGCGGAGGACTATCTCTGGATTTCAACTCCGGAATAAGTGATTATATCTTTGAATCACCGATTAAGCACTTAAGTGAAACAATGGCGTCCCCAATGTACACAATCCTCTCTCCCCGATGATTGCGATAACATCAAAATCATCACACACTTGTGTACCTCTTTTATCTTCGAAACTTTCTCTTACATCACTTCCTCACGTCGTTGGAATAATAACACAAAAAGCCTTGATGAGTAAAACCTTGAGTTTCTCTGCGGTCATGACATTTGTTTTCCCGGGATATCTTCAATCACTTAGAAGTATTAAGCTCATCAAGTTTACTCGCCATGAGTCAAAACTTGAGTTTCTCTGCGGTAATAACATTTGTCTTCCCGGGATATCTTCAATTACTTAGAAGTATTAAGTTCATCAAGTTTACTCGCTTTGTGTTTAGATGTGTGTCTCCTTGCCCCTTCTCGGTTTTGATACTTGGAATCAACAACAAATGTAAGCCCAAATACTTGAAATCTTTATGAGAAGAACACTTGAACTCTTGTGAGAATCAACTTGTCAAGACTCTCTCGACTATTTTTATCAACCCTTATGTAGACAATTTGGAGTGACCACCGATGAAGAAAACCCTATATACCATACTTGAAACTCAAGTCAACTTCCCCACATTTGTATCTTAAGCTTGCACCTAATGATGGAAGAACGGTAGAGAATTTATGCTTCAAGCAAATCTCTAAGTACTCACTACCCAAACAAAGTACGAGACATTAACACCTCTTGCGATTATCCACACCGCCATATGCGTGTGACCTTTCGAGTAAAACAAAGTAACTCCTAATAGTGATAGTTAACGTGTCTTCAACCATCCCCTCGACACCGGTAACTAGATAAACCAAGTCTTCAACTCAAATTCTTAAGTCCGAGCAAGTTATCAAATAAGAACACGCCTTTGTGAAAGTCAACTTCAATCTCAAATAAGTGATAAATGATTAACTCAAGTAATCAACTTGTGTCAAATGTCCAATACGTGAAATAGTCAATAACAACGCCTCGAGGAGTCATCGCTAAAGAATATGAGCAAGTCTAATTGGGATTGAATCGACTTATAACACACTCCCAATTAGTGCTTTTCCCAAAACCGACAACTGCTTGATAAATGCCCAGTTAAGAAGAAGTCTTTAGATCGTTAAATGCAACTCGCCTTTAGTCTTCTAACATGTAGCGAAAAATGTAGAACATATCAGACTCGACCTTCTTCAAGATTGTGCGGTTGGGAATAGATAGTTAACATCTTCAACTCACACCAAAAAGCGCCCCACCAAAAGCATCCCAATTAACTTACATCTTGAAAATCCCCTTAACTAAAAACAAGAACAAAAGATGTTCATCAAGGAAATCAAAGAATCGGGCCATAACGAACACACAAGATGGTAACACCAAACTACCAATCACATCGAACAAGAACAGAGAGATTGTTCGAATCATCATGTTGATGTATACGTGAAGCATTAACCGGAAGCACTTTGTCGATAAACTCATCAATCCGAGTGAAGATGTCAACCAACGGCTCTTAGAAGAGAAAACTCCATGTGAAGATGACCCGATAAGAAGCTCGGTTCTTACATGAGTTTAGAGTCCGTATGACCATTTATATTCTCAAATATCAATCAACAATGCAAAAATTCACACTTTTCTCCCCTCAAGAATTGCATACGGAGATGCCATTCTTGACTAAATAAGTGAAATCATCCAAAAGTATTCTATTCACACTTCTCCCCTGAAAAATTAGCACATGATGTCGCCATCGTCATTATAGTTGAGCAAGTGGAATAAGAAAACAATCAACAGTAGTTCGGTTCAATTGATGACTGAAGCGCATGGAGAAAGCATGAACCATGTTGATGAGAATGGTCATAATAAGAAGATTTCTCTTCTTAAGATAATGCGCATCGAGCGTATACATTTCGCTTCTTTAGAGTACGAGGCATGAACTGTGTGTTCATACGTCATAAGAAGATTTATCTTCTTCGGAAGATAATGAGCAATCGAAACGTACACATTTCTTTTCTTTAGAGTACGAGGCCCGAATCGATGTGAACAGACGTCATAATCTCTCTTTTTCGCTCTCTTAGCAAAACATGTAATCATCCCCATTATCATTCTCGTAGGCTCTTTGTAGTGACAACTCGATGGAGAATACCCAATATGATGAATTTGACATCAAGTAAACTACCCGAACTCGTGACTTAAACTTGCACATATGTAACAAAGAGCGTGCCGATTTCCATTAGCATCTCTAAGTACTCTCTATGTACTCTATACTCTTCAACCAACCAACCATCAAGTATAAGACGTACATTACCTCTTGAAAATCCACAATAGAATGTGACACTGAGCACTACAACGTAACTCCTTAAAGTGATAGTTATTTTGTGGTGGTATGAGCCCAATTCCCCCAAGTGATAAAAGAAAAAGTAAAAGACACCCAACAATAACTAGATATCCAAGTCTTCATTTTTGATAATAAGCTCGAACAAGGATCATGAAGAATCTTCATCCAACCATCCACGATACCTTCAGATACTAAGTACACTCGCCTGTGATGTTTTACTTCAACCTCAAATAAATAATAGTGAATTAACCCCGTTGTCTCATCTTTTGTTTAAAAGCTCAAATCTAGCCTTCTTTGACGTTTTAAGTGAACTATGATAATGGTTTCATCCCGACCATGGTTAAAAGCACGTAACCCCATAAACCAAGCAACAACCAAACTGCCATGACGAATATCCAAACACACATCCAATTTATGAAGTACACCCTTTTATCCCTTCTTAGAAATGTAACCTCAAGACCAAAGATCGAAGAATCCGAGATACGCTTTCCTTTCTCCAAGATGGTTCCATCATCACGGGATTTTACAATTCTATAGTTTAAACCGAGAAATAGTTTCTTTCGCGAGATTTTACAAAACCAAGAATAAACCGTAAGATAGATCCGGAGCTCATTACATTAACCAGGATGTTTTCATTGTCACGAGATTTTACAAGTCTATGATTTAAACCGAGAAATAGGTTCTTTTGCGGGATTTTACAAAATCAAGACAAAACCGTAAACAATGTCAGCTTGAATGAGTTATGACAACCTTGGTTTTGATGAACATCTGTTTTAGGGGAACATGCAGCGGTTAATCAACGGTTCATAATCCAACATCAACAATATCATCAACCATCCAATAAACACTATGGTAAACACAACATTCACACACTCTGTCGGCTAATGTTGTGACCTCCTGGAGATGTAAACCCGATATACCAAACTTGAACATGAAGTAACATTCCCCAGTTTTGTTACTTAAACTTGTACTAATCCTTGTGAAGAAGAAACGGTGTACCCAATGTACAAAACCTCTTGACATTCTCAACTGAGTGAGACACCGAAGTGATAGCTACGTTGTGGGTTAAGCAAGAAAGAATCACAAACGTAACTAAATAGCCAAGTCTTTATCACTCTTTATAAATGCCCAAACAAGTCATCTTCGTGGAAGGGTAGAAAGAAAGAAGACGAAATAAGTAAACGCGCCCGGAAAATCTCACTTCACATCGAAATAAGAAATATCGTCCAAACAACCCTGTAGTCAACATTTTCCAATAAACACTTCAAGCCGTGACACGTGGAAATGTATACACCAAAGTGCCAACTCGCACGCCAACACTCATTATCAACAAATCTCATAACCAATTAAATCACATTTACAAACATATCAAATTCAAATCTTGAGAAGTCCATCATTTGATACATATATACACCAAAGCCCATAATCAACACAAGAACCCCGTAAGCAATAACCGTACAAAGACCTTGTAGCCATCATTGATGTGTCAATGCAAATCTAGCCGTGAATAGTGTATCTACGTGAATATTGTCATGACCAAGATACCAATTATATCAAATAATAACAACTGTTATGTGTAGAAGTCACACGGCCCATTGAAGAGTACTACAAATGTTTATATCACCCATCCATTGATTGAATAAAGTCACTCAGCCCATCTACAACAATACTAACTCCATGATACATGATCCAAATATTAGGCCCATCACAAAAATAACAAATCCTTTTGAAGTCCATCTCAAAAATAACACAACCGATTTTAATTCATTGATGGATGCCCTAAATATTCGGGTATTTAACACCTATAACACACTCACTTCTCATTTTCACAACCCTAAAAACTCTCACATGATATCCGTCTCTCTTTTCATCAGTTTCATCCCAAAAGTTATTCCAAATCACAAACCAAAGATTTCATTCAACCTCAAATACGCCGCCTCATCCATGAATCGGTTCCCCTACATATATGCACCTCTCATCTATTCTTACCAAGCTCCAAATATCTTAAATCCTAGCCACAGGGATGGCATAAGGAGTGGTATTGGCCACGGGTCACACCATATAAACATGGTAGATCCTTTTCTTGGACACATCAAGGTAGGTATTTTGATTCATGTTATTTATTTCCACCGAAAGAAAATCAAGATTGTTTTAAATGTATCAAACGAACCAGAAATAGGGGGATAACATAATTGTTATTAACCCTTTTTCTTTGAAGTTCGGATAAAAATTGAAGTGAAGCTTCAACAATTGGATCGATGAAAAGTCTTTGTTCCCATGTGTAAGACCCTTGTGGTTTGATGAAATATTTGTGAATAATGAGAAAAAGACTGAGATCCTTTAAATTATCAATGTATTTAGAGATTAGATCAATGATGATAAGGGTTTCAACAATCAACGTGTTATATATATTTAACACTAGTTCGAACCCATTCTGAGATCCCATGAGTTGTATGATTTGTTTTACTTTTTGAGTCTTTACCATTCGGATAGAATATTAGCGTGTATGTGTGGATCGATGATGGAATAAAACCTTCGTGTCATAGACCTTGGAGTCTTAATATTTCAATGAGACACGAAGAAACTTCTGAGATCTTGTTTTGATATGAGTCGAGTCTTGAAAATTGGTGGATGAGAGATGGGATAATAGGTTAGATAAATTGATGTTGGTGATGAAACTGAAGTCGAGACCGATGGGGTTGGTATTATGTTGTGGTCGTGGTCATATTATTCTCCTTCATCATTTATGTCGAGACAAGTAACAAGTCGCTACGAGGTCATGAGTCAAGTTGCTAGCATAGCAAGTCGCTAGGTCTTTTGAACCATACAAGTCGCTATTGACTAAATAGTCAATAGCCAAGTCAAGTCGCTACCACGTGCTTTTGACAACTCGCTACGACCAGTTAAACAACAAGTCGTTAGGTCTAGGTCGCTAGGTCAAAGGTTTGTACCAAGTCGCCATGAGTAAAGACTCAGGCAAGTCGCTACCATAAAACCAAGTCGCTACAAGGATTCATTTCATTTGGACAGTTTTGAGAGTAAGTCGCTATCATGATAGTACAACTCGCTAGGATGAAAAACCTTTTCCGATGAGTTTTACGACCAAGTATTTCCGACCATATTCATACTAAACCTAGAAGTCTGTATAAAAACTGTTTTTGACCCATGTTTGACCATGTAAAACCTTCACAGATTGTTACCAAGAAAAGCATAAACTTTACCACATATCAAAATCATATCAACATCATTATAAAACAGTTTGGACATAAAGACTTTGACCCAATAGACCACTTTATATCACTTATCAAAACATTATAAAGCAGTTATCAACATCATATAAAACTGTTATACCACATATCAAGTCGCTAGATGAACATGTTATAAAACAGTTTTAGACCACAATAAAATGACCATATCAACAAGCTTAAAAAAACATATACACGAATTCATCAAAAACCGCATAAAAACCGTGTGTCAAACCCCAAGAATCACCATAAACAACACAACACAATAAACCTTGGCTCTGGTACCAATTGTAGGATCGATATATTTATTGTGTTGATGATTCGGGTGGTCTTGGATGATCAAAATACATGTTAGCCATTAGAGAGAGAAAGTTAGAGAGTTGGGTGTTTTCTTGGTAGAGAGTTACTTTGAAACAAATAGAATATTAGATTGAAAGCACCATGGATGGAAGGGGTATTTATAGTTACAAACAAACCCGACCTCCTACCGGCCTGTGGATCAGGTATACAGTGGGTAAAGACCCGTCCTTCCTCCACGGTGTTACACTACGCTAAACCAAACTAATATCTAACTAATAAACTGATAAATAACGTAACTAATGATATGTCTACGAGCTAACTTATGCTAGATAATACTTGGGGTGACCGACACTTCACTATGGAATTTTCTAATTCCTAACACAAGTCACAGCGGAGGCATGGGAAGAAATTTAAGAAGCCTTCAAAGGGCAAAAAGGTTCCACAGCAATATTCTATCAAATTAGGGAGGAATCTAGAGCAAGATAATTTGAAAGAAGATGCTGAATTTTATGAAGAAAAAGAAGATGAACCTCAAGGTACTGAAGCACAAGAAAATATTGAAAGTACTGAGCCTGAAGGAACTGGAGTTCAAAGTGCTGGTGTAGAAAGTATTGATGATCAAGGTACTGGTCTTCAAGGAACTCATAGACAAGAGCTTATTACACCAAGGACTCTTAATTTTGATGAAGAAGTTGGTCCTTCCACAGTTCTACAAGAAGAGGAAGCTGATACACCCATGGTCGAGCATACTGCAAGTGATGATGAGACAGTTGCTCAAATATTGCAAAACCTATCAAGACCAAGAGGTGTGAGTATTCCAGGAGTTGCTGAAGAACAACCTCAAGCTTCTAACCAGTTTTAGATACAAAGGACAAAGGCAAAGGCAAACTGGTGGAAACAAAGAAGAAGAAAAATCTTACTTTAGCAGAGTTAAGAGCTATTGAAGTGGCTAAGAATGAAGCAGCTGCTAGGGAGCTACAAGCTAAATTTGATGCTGAGATTGCTCAACCAGTGAAGGAACCTGAAGCTGCTATACCATAAAGATCACCTAGTAAAGCTAAAGAAAAAAATGCCATGATGGCTTATTTAAAGGGTCAAGGGTATATCTTTGGATTACGTAGTTGAACTACTTAGAGATGAAAGATTTATATAATGTTTGTTAGAAGCCTATCGAAGCAAGTTGAGAGTATTATTTCTTTTAAGGATGATGATAAGCAAAAGAGGATGTTAGTAAAAGAAGCTTAAAAATAAAAAGAACAACTGAAGCTGAACAACCATCAAAGAAGACTGAGTTAAGATCTGATACAGTTGATGAGCTGAGAAATTACATAAGAGTTGTCGACTTTGATCATCCTAAATCCAAAGATGCTGTAGTAAAGAAGTCCAAGATAACTACATTTGAAGTAGTAGAATCAAAAGATGGAAACTATCTGATGTTCCATAGGGAGGATGAAAGCTTTAGAGTGTTCAATTTGCTATGGGATATACTGCACATAATAGATAGAGCAGATATGTTTCAACTATATCAATTAGTGCAAGAATACTTTGAACATATTCCATCAACTGGAGTTGGCTTAGTATTGCTAGGAGATCTGACAACTATCTGGGAAACATAAGAGACAAGCACTGATGAACTCTGGCTAAATCAAGAAGATTGGGAGATTACAAGTTGGAGATTCTTTGAAGAATCAGGAGTACATGCTTTGGAATTGGAAGATGGAACTATGATCCATATGTTAGCTGAAAGAAGATATCCTTTGACTAGAGATCTTATGAGAAGGATGCTGGATCATTGTTAGGAATCAGAAATTCCATAAGTAAAAGAGTCGGTCACCCCAAGTATTATCTAGCCAAAGTTAGCTCGCAGACTTGTCTCTATTTATGTTAGTTATTAAATAAGTAGTAGCGTAGATTAGTATAGTGAAACACCGTGGAGGAAGGACGGGTCTTTACCCATTGTATCCCCGATCCACGTGCCGTCGGGAGGTCGATTAGTCTCAGAAACCTATAAATACCCTATACCTTGCAAGGTAGAGGTTGGATGTTCTTTGGTAATCTAATATTCCACAAGTTTCTCTTACTAGAATATCCCACTTTCTCTCTCTCTAAAATCATCTATGTGCTTAGTGTGTTAACGTTATGTTATGTAATTGAAATCCAATACTCTACAATTGGTATCAAGAGCCATGGTTAGATCATATCTTGCACATCTTTGGATTTCTAGTGGTTTTTAGGTGGTTTTTGAGTTTGAAAAAGTTTAGTGGTTTGTGCATCATTTGGTTGATTTCTTGTGTTAAAGCTTGGATTTTGGTAGTACTTTTACGTTTAGAATCATCACAAGTGTTTAGGTTTTCATTTGGTAAGCTTGAATCATCTTGGTTGGGTTGTTTTTGGATTGAAAAGTGATGTTTGTGAAGTTTTCTTGCTAGCGACTTGACCTACGGATTATGTTTCTTAGTAGCGACTTGCTTTACAAGTTTGTAGCGAGTTGCAGTTATTGGAGCTAGTGACTTAGGCCTAGCGACTAATAGTACAAGTAGTGGACTCTCCACTACGGGTAGCGACTTTGTGTTAGCGACTTGGTCAGTAGCGAGTTGCTATTTAGCGACTTGATTCTTTAGCGACTTGAATCTTAGCGAATTGCTGCCAAAATCTTGCTAGCGATTAGAGGATTAGCGAGTTGCAACTTAGCGACTTGGCTGTTGATTTAGCGACTTGGGAATATAGCGACTTAGTTGCTAGCGAGTTGGTTCTAAATCCCTAGCGACTTGGGGGGTTAGCGATTTGATACTAACATCTTAGATACTTGGTATTTAGCTACTGGAATTCTCAATACCTTGGGGTAGTAATTCAAAATAACACAATGTCATTCATCACTGATCCTTTAATCACCAAAGTACTTGCTCTCTATGACACCGCATAGAATAGTGAAATAGGATGCTTCCCTGAATGCTCTACATTTAATGATTCAACATCGATTAATCAAAACAACTCAAATGAGTCACTCTTAATGTTTGAAAATGATGCTAAGAAAATGGAATGCACTAGTGAGCCCTTTCAACATCTCGCCACTTTCTCAAACCATCATATCTACAACTATGGATCGAACAAGTTGTGCTATCATTCGTCAGATTTTCCCACTTTAACAAGATCATCTTACTTAACTTAGAACGATCGAGGATTCAAATTACCAAAGAAAAGTTCTCATCCGATGATTCTCATGTCGCTTCTTCGCACTATCTTCAATCAATTTCAGCCACTTATCCAGGGAGAATATTCCTCAGATTTTGATGACAACATGACTGGAATATCATTCAAGAAACACACGGGAATGGAAATTCATGAGTTCAGAAACTCATTTATTCAACTTATGAGTAATATGGAAACATACATCAAGGAAGCTGCAAAAGAGAATAATAAGCTGAATGAATTGAATGGGTGTCAAGAGACACTATGGAACGATTGTGACAAGTCATGCAATATACCAGTTGAACCAGTGAATGACACCGATTGCAGAATCTCAGTCGTAATAAAAAGGGATGAAGACAACAGCACTGATCTCAAATACTCAGAGTCAGAAAAGGTATCAATCGATAAGGTACACTTAACTGATCACATAAATTCTCATGTAAAGGTACCTGACTCTTACTCTGAACATAACATCATGAAATCGATCTTGGTTGTGCCTGAATCTAATGCTAATAACATGATTGAAAAAAGGGTATATGATGAGCTTTCAAACAAATTTTCAATTCTTGAAAAACATTGTATCTCATTGCAAAGTGAAATACAACAAAAGGATGAAATCTTTATGCAAAAATCTTGTGCTAATCGGGAACTTCTGCAATTTGAGAATTTTTGAAATTAATCGATTAAAATCCTGATTCAGACAAAGATTCGACCATAGGCAATCAAATTACTTCTTCGTAAGTCCGTAAACATGATTTGTCATGAGATGAGTGATACACTAGAATCTAGAAATTCTGAACTAGCTCTATGTGTGTCCAACCTTCTAAGAGAAAATGAGCATTTAAGGAAGAACCTTGAGGAAACAAATTCTAAGTTAGCCAATCAATATAACCTCTTGATGAAAGACATTGATGACCTCAAAGCCCAAATTAAGGATAAGAGCTTCAATATTGTTGCCCTAAAAAATGAGCTTAGGAAGTCTATTGGAAATAGGAAGAACACTAAGTTTGCAAAACCTTCAACTTTGGGAAAGTCAACTGCTCGTAACCACTAAACGAGCAGCTTATTAAACAACCTAATGCCTTTAGGTCCGAAAGAGTTAAACCATTGAAATCTAGGCTTACCTCCCAAGTTGATAATATTTCATTTTGTCAAAACCAACCACTTCATTGCCTAATTCGATATGATGAATCTCAAACCTCGTGTTTATGTTCAAAGCTCTAAGATCGAAAATACAAAAGTACAACTAGCTCTCATGCAAAACATCATTTGACCGATCAATCCCTAAGAAATACTCTAATCACAAAAGACAAATAGTCAAAACAAGGTCAGGCACACATTCGGTTCAACTAACAGATTGTTTCAAATGGATTCCCACCGCATATTTTTAAGTTTACGAGGACTTAAACGAACTTACATTCCTAGATCATGCCTCAAATGGATTCCCACAGAAAACTCTTCAAGAATATCGAACCTAATAGGATCCCCATTAATGATAATGCCTCAGTATTTATCTTGTGATGCATCCAAATGTGAGATTAAACATGTCACTAACCCTTCTATGTGCAATTCTACATGTGCTTCAAGTACAATGTGCTCTCAGTCTTTTTCAGGTACAATGCTAAACTCAATCAGGAACATCATGACTTGGTTTCCATCAGAAATGAACATGGCTTATTCAGGAGCTATAGCATGCCACAACTAATGTACCTATTACTTTGACTCCTATTCATCTTGAATCAGGACTCGCTCCGTTATATATGTGTATATAAAAAAAAAATTAATTAAATTTTTTATTAACTTTGTCATTTTCGTCCATCTAATAAAAGATTTATTAGCTGTCATCGATAACATCTACGATCCTAGAAATATCATTCAATAATGATACGGGATCATAGATGAAGTTCGAACATCTAATATCTCCACACAAAAAAAAAAAAAAAAAAAAAAAAAACGGTTGGTTAATGTCAATCAATAGTCTTTGTTGACATTGATTGAGGAGATATTTTGTATAAGTTTTCTCGATTATCTATGCTATCCGCTATGTCTTTGGTTATTGTGTTTGCTCTGTTGTAGGTTGTGGTCGTGTCTTGCTTTTGTGATTATCTGGTTATGGTATTTTTCTCAGTTGTAGGTTGTGGTCGTGTCTTGCTTTTGTGATTATCCTTGTGTACCTATGTATTGAGTAATTTGCATTGAATGTTTATTTGATTCATAGTTAACATTGTGATTATCTATTCTATATGATAATTATGTTATGGCTATGGATTATTTATATCTTTTATGCAGAATATGATCTAATTACACCATTTAATGACCATGTTTGCTACTTTCTGTTAAAAACACTAGAGACTTAGTCATAAAATATTTGATAGCGACTTACCACACTTGCCTCTAAACCACGTGGACCGATTGTGTCAATTTGCCAAAGTCTCCTCCTATACCCTAGCGACTTAGCGTTTTTATATAATTCTTAAATAAATTTTTCTTTCTCTTCTCTCTTTCTTCCTTCTCGCTCTAAAACATTCGTCTTAGCGACTTAACCGTGGTATGATTCTAATCTCTCATTATTTGTTCTTACATACGCGTTTGTGTTGGGTGTCTAACTCGTCCTTTTAACCGATCCCTACGAGCTCGTGAATCGTGAAATTTGATTCCCACCTAGGTTCGAATTATCATGTTATCGTGTTTTGTTGTAATGATGATGTTGCAAGTGTATTAATTGTTTGGTATAACTGATCTTGAGTGTTTGATAATGTGTTTCCATGAACTAGTGTTGTATGATTGGTGGTTTGGGTAGATTATTTATTGAGATGATAATTGTTCTGTTAGCGACTTAGGTATTGTTCTTGATAGCGTTTTAGGTTATCTCATTCATCATGGCGAGTTAGATCATTAAGTCTGCTCAAGATAGCGACTAAAGTGTGTTGGTCTGGGTTGATTAACTGTTGCGATAAATTGTTCTTGATGGCGACTTAACACTGTTCTTGGTAGCGAGTTAGTTTAAATGTTCATCGTAGCGAGTTGGTACTCAACTTAGCGACTAAGCTGCTATGGCGACTAAGTAAATTACTTTCTAGCGACTTGGGTAGCGACTTAGTTGTATCTTTATTGTCAGCGACTTGTCTTTACGAGTTAGCGAATTAGTAACGTTAGCGACTTATTAAACAGATTTGTAGCGACTTGGTTATGTTACTGTTCATGGCGACTTGTCTTCACAAGTTAGCGAATTAGAGAGTAAAACTGGTAGCGACTTGACTGTGGTACTGGTGATGGTGACTTGTCTTTACAAGTTAGCGACATAGTTCACTTTCATGTAGCAAATTAATCCAGTTTGGCAGCTTGATCACTTATGCCTTGAGACTTGTTTGGTGGGTTTTTCTTCTCAGGGTCTAGGGTTATTAAAATGTTTAAAGGCAATTTGCTAGGATAATCTCATGCTTACAATCTTGGTTCAGGATTTCCTGTAACAACTTGTATTGTCAACTTACTCTTTGTAACCTGCTATAACATTTTGTTTAGGCAAGTTATTCTTGAACTCCCTTGTGGCTATTTAATGTTACATCTTGTTTCATTCAATCTGCTATATCACTTCTACATTTGTATCTTGGTTCATGACATTATTTCTTTGCAAATGTACGTTTTAACCTTTTAACTCCTTAACAACTCGTCTAGTGATAACTGTATCAAATGGTGTATTCAATGTTGTCTCACTAATCATTTATCATCTAACTCGTTCCTAATCATTACTGTTGATTGTATGTATACTCAGATCATCAATGGCAAGTTCAATCCCTGATAAGAACGTTACCCCTTCGGCATCACCCAAAGTTCTCTCAGATGAAGAAATCCTTCCTAGGAGTCAATGGGTTGATAATTGAAAGAGTAACTGTTACGTGGACCTACAAAAGTTGCAACAAAATCCTATACTCAAAGTGTTTATTGATATCCTCAAGAACACTAACTTCTTCGGTGCCATTACCAAGCAATGCTCAATTCCTACCATTTACATTCAACAATTCTGGAACACCATTCAATGGGACAAAATCACAGCTCAATACTCTTGCAAACTGGATGATAAGGAGTTCACGATTGATTCAGCCATTCTTAGCAAGGCTCTTGGAATCACCCCATGTAACCCCAACCTTCGTTCCGAATCTCCACCTGGTGCTGACGATCTAATTGTCTTTCTAATTGGTTTGGGCTATCAGAACAACATCTTAAGGGCTTCCGACATCATCACTGGACACATGTATCAACCCTGGAGAGCTATTACAACTATTCTCAACTTGTGCTTATCTGGCAAAACGTCAGGGTTCGATAAAGTGAGAATTTCCATCTTACAAATCCTATGAGGTATTGTCAATAGGGTTGATGTGAATGTCTCAGATCGTATTTGGGAAGAATTTTCTTTATCAATACACACATTCATATCTGATAGAACAAATTTTCAGAACAAAGCTCAAGGTCGAAAGAAGCAGAACAAGCTTGTGATTCCCAACGATCGTTTTCAAAGCTTGTTATCCAATGACCAGCAACAAACTCACAACTTCAATCCTAGGATTGAATCAACTCTACATAAAGCAGAAGATGAATTTGTTTTAGGTAACCTGAAATATGTTCCTAGAGGTAAGGAGAAAGAAATATTTGGATTGCCAATTCCTGATACTCTACTCACGGATGATATCAAGAAAAGGGACTACTTCAAACAGTTCATGAAATTAGTTGTCAGATCATCTGGTAATGTCACACCCACTCCCTCACAACCCAATGCTCCCAAGCCCATCTCTGGGTCAAAGGCATCTTATGCCTCTCTTCCCAAAAAGAGACGCGAAAGATCACAACAGTCAGACACCTCATCCAAAAAGCATAAAGAAAAGAAGAAGAAGGTGGAAAAGGAAATCGATGAAAATAATGAGGGGGTAAGGGATAGCACCAAGGTAGTTGATGATGATGATCTTTGCTCTGCAACTTGGAATTCAAAGCAGAGCCTAGAGTCGAATATGAAAGCCAGTTGGAGGAATTATGTTAAGAGAACTCGATCAATTGCCTCGCAATCCACATCAAACACGAAAGACAAAGTAAAAGGGGTTGCTAGCGTTGAAACCGAACAAGCCGCTCACATGCTTTTAACGATCTCATCATCTCCATCAGCACCACCAATCAATATGAGCTAAAGAGAAGAACCTGAATCATCTCCGCTAAAGAACAACGGATTGGACAAAGTACCAAACGTTTAAAGAATCTCTTACACTAAGTGAGACTCGATCGTCGAATGTTGACGCCTGCTGCAAAAGGCTCGCAGGAGAATCTTGAGACAAGATCCGATGAGACCTTGCGGATGGATGAACCAAATCATCTACCAACTCTCTATCTTCACTTAAGGATCTCGATCTGATTTCACTTTCGGAGATCAATACATAAATGATAAACCCTTAGATATCGCACAATCCATGTTTACGGTCAACATTCAAGAGATACATCAACCATTCCTCCGATGTCAGCATCTTCACTCACAACTGAACTTCCACCTCCCAAACCTGCTCAATCAACTGTACTATCACCACCTGCATCTTCACTTACCCCTGAACCGATCATTACAGTTGTTGATACGGATGCTCCACCTGCGTCACCACCTCAAATTCTCACTTCAGATCAACTGCTTGATAGAGCAGTAAAAAGGATAGAAGCTCTTGAAAGGCAACTTCCGAAATCTGTTGATTCTCTTGAGGATCGTGTCTATAGATTGGAGCATCTCAACTTCGATGAAGGGGTTGCACCGCCATTGAAGGGAAGTTAAGGATGATGTGGAATGGGCAATGGAAGCTCCTTCTTAGACGGTTCAAGGACCTTCCTATTGCCGATATGAGAGCTGCTCATAGAAAAGATGTATGACTTTGAAGAGGACAAGCATGAGGTCCACAAGAAGCTATATGAGGCACTTGAAGAATCAATTAAGTACGACAATCATGAACATTACTTAATTGACATCGGAAAAGGAAGCTAAGAAGAAAGGAGGGCCATTGTGTTGGAAACACTACGAAAAGACCGTAAGATCCACCTCCACCTCCAACAGGTCTTGGAATCTCTGGAGCAGGTAAATCTTCTCGACAACCAACACACCTCCACCACAACCACCATCATCACCGCCTAAAACCTTCCAATCAATCAAGTCCTACAAAAGAACAGTACTAAGAAGAAATCGCTTGAACGACGGTTGATTCAAGGTTCACATCCACATCCACCTCTATTCACGATGATCAAATGGTTCACGAAGAGTCGCACGTCATGGCGGATTCGAACGGATGAAGATGATGCATCAACAAAGCATATTCCTAAGCCATCAAGACCGGGTTTGATGCTTACATGGTCAGAATCGCACTAGCACATCTGTTAGGATCCAAATATTATTGTGTTGATGATTCGGGTGGTCTTGGAAGATCAAAATACATGTTTACCATTTTAGAGAGAGAAAGTAGAGAGAGAGAGAGGTGTTCTTGCTAGAGGTTTACACAAAGAAAAGATTAGATTAAAATGAAGCACCACCCCTTCCATGGATGGAAGGGGTATTTATACTTACAGACTCAACGACCTCCTATCGGCCTGTGGATCAGGGATACAGTGGGTAAAGACCCGTCCTTCCTCCACGGTGTTGCACTAAGCTATACTACGCTACAAACTAATAAATAAACTACTAAATAACATAAATAACGATATGTCTACGAGCTAACTTATGCTAGATAATATTAGGGGTGACCGACTCTTCACTATGGAATTTTCTAATTCTAACAATCTCCCCTAAGGGAGGTCACCCCATGTTATACATTTGAATCCTAGCATTCTATTCTTGTCTTTGTTCTTGAGCTCGTGACTTAAATTCTTCAACTTCCGCATCATTTGTGCTTTAGCGATGATACTTCAAAGTCCGAGTGCTTAGTACTTTCGGTGGAGGCCTTTAAGCGATCCACATCTTTGATGATCTTCGAGCTTTCATTGAGATCATCGACCACAAGAAATCTCCGGATCACCCTTTATTGTGTTGCCATCATGTATTGTTGTGACTTTCGGACCGACATGCTCACACTTTTGAATCATAACATCTTTCCATCGTAGTAGCGGAAGCTTTCTTGGTTCATGATATTTGTAGCGATGTAGCGAAGCATAGTATAGAAATATCGAACTAGGTTATGTAACCACCATGATTTCTTCAATTAAGTGTGGATCTTGTGAGCATGCGGTTTTAGATTGACTCCTCAATTCGATCACCGCAACCGTCAAAATGTACCGCAAACAACAATTAGTAATAAAACACGAAAGTGTCTTTGATCACTTCGTTGAATTGAGTACACGCCCACGGTTCCCGTTGATCGATACAAGTCTTGCACCGTGATCGGTAGGATTCCTAAGAATCTCCTTGACAGGGTTTCGCAATGTTCTAGTCGTTCTCAAACCGGAACGCGTCTCAAAGAAGACAACACGGAGTGAGTGAACGACAAATTGAGATTCACCGATTGATGAAAAATGATTTGAAAAACAATCGCGTATTGCTTGAAGAAAGAGTTTTTCAATACGACGAAGGTTTTATGAGAAGATCAATTTTCAATCAAAATACTTTTTGTATTAGAGAATGAGTACACATTCGACGTGCTAGCGAAAAGAAGAGATTCGCACATCGAACGGTTTTTCTAAAAGCATTTTTCAATCGATATACTTTTGAATTTGAAATGAATACACATTCGACGTGCTAGAGAAAAGAAGGTTTGCACATCGAACGTTTTTCCAAAAGTATTCGTCAATTCCATTCTCGGACCAAGGTTGATTCAAGAATGAATCTCCCCATCGTTTCTATCCGGTTGTCACAAGCTTGATCTTTTGCAAGATTTCACATGTCACCCACCAAGAGCTTGTTTGATGTTGGCTCTGAAGGATTTCCATCTTCATTGTGAATATTTTTACATATCACTCAGATGTTACGCAATACCACAAGGATAATGCGTGGGACTCTTAATATATACTTACTTTCCACATTGTGTGAAAAGCAAGTCTTCAAGAATTTAGTGTCCTAACGAGATATTGTGGATGATCTCTTGGCTCTAGACTCAATAGTGCTCATTTGGTTCCTGTGTGGGAGACTAGGAGAGGGTCTCTACTTCAATATCAATCATCTCTAAGAGAAAGTCGATAGATTATGTCGGTTCCCGTGAGAATGAAACAAGCCCTTTTAAGAGGAACTTGAGTGGCTTGGGAAGTTTAGTGCAAGCGTCATTTGGGTCCATGACTTCTTGTCTTCAATACCGGTGTTACCTTAGTAACAACCAAGAGTATATGTATTGAACCCGGTTTCGCCTCTAAGGTTGAATTGATGGAGGGTTATTTCTTTTCACCCTTTTCACATTCGGTTCTTTTTCATTCTTCAACCCTTCAAGCTTACCGAGACTTCATAACTAGAACCTTGTTGGGTTTATTCCAAGACTAGCTCGTCTCGATCCGCACTCTTCCCATATTCTCATTTTCTCCTTTTTTCATCATACCCAAGGACTCTACACTATCTAGTGGATTGTCCTGGGTAGATCCCTCCGACTCTGGCGGGATCGTGGGAACGAATACCTAACCTAACCATCCTTATAACACCATGCATAAAGTAAAATGGTCGGTCTTTGGTACGCTTCATTCTTCCGTGAAACCAATTGAAAAATCATTTGGAAAAACAATCAAGGTACTTGTGATACGAGATCAAAGCATTTTGTACCTTAATAGTTTTGATCATTTAGAAAACCTCCCTCAACATGTGCGTGTGATTTAGAAATTGTTTGGCACATGGAGGCAAGAGGACTTTGAAATATTTTCTTTGATCACAATTTTCATACGAAAAAGCCATTTGATTTTCTTGGTAAAATTCTCCCCCTCAATATGTGCATAGGATATTTGAAATCATTTTTATCACATAGAGGCAAGAGTTCTTTTGAAGCACATCCACGATTACAAAAGCCATTTAAGAAACCATTTGAAAACTCAATCAAGGTACATTATGTTAAAACATAAAAGCTTTTGTACCTCGATAGTTAATTTTCTTATAAAATGCCCCCTCAATATATGCTTCGAGATTCGGCGTTTAGCACATCTGAGAGAGCGGCTGCACAATTGAATCAAAGCGATCACCTTTTATCAAATTTTATTATTAAATCACAAATTCTCCCCGATCAAAATATCAAACCCTTTGAGATTTTTGATCCCAAATGATTTAATAAGGTTTAGAAAACATGGGAGAAAATGTGGCCTTGTTTAAATACTCATCCGGTTTTGGATAAATCCTCCTCCTCAACATGTGCATTGTATATTTGAAATCGTCGGCACATGGAGGCGGAGTGCCTATAAAGGACTAAAACCGATTCCATTAAAAGCAGATTTGAGATTTAAATCACGATCTCTCCCTTGATCAAAATTTCAAACCAATTAGGGTTTGGATCCCGATTGATTTAAATCATTTAGAAAATTTGGGGAAAGGCGTGGCAAGATTCAATTTTGAAAAATGATGATAAGGACCAATTTAAGACATTAAATATTGTTAGTGTCGTATTGTTGGGAATTTCAAGTATGAATTATGCTGAAAATAACTCTGAAGGAATCTACTGAAGTACATGGATTCTGCTGAAGGAATCTACTGAAGTATATGGGTTCTGCTGAAGAAGGACTTCTGCTGAAGTTATATTATAGCATAGTTTGTTTATGCGGAGATAGTTATTCCGTATATTCTATTAGTTTGTTAGGATTTGCATGAGCTATTTTAGGTAGTGATATGCATTTATTTTATATTATTGTTTTATTTAGGGTTCCTTGTGTATAAAAGGAACTTATAGCTTTTGTATTACTTACACTTGAACAAAAAGAAAAACCTCTGGAGAAAATTATTCCAGGGAAAACATCTCTTGAGAGAGAGTGAAAAAGATCCATAGAGGATCATTGTTTTAATAAGAAAAACCTTGTTGGTAACTTTGATTGTGTTAATTATTATCCGTTGTGCATCTATTCAATCATTGTTATTATACCCTAGTTGAGTCCGGATCTTGGTTTAAACAAGTGGTTTCAGAGCGGGTGGCTCTTGATCTAGGGTTGATAAGGTTAGTGGGTAATTAGGGTGTTTACCCTAATCGGTGTAGTGTTGCAGTCGTTCAAAATAAGGAGGTGAGCAGATCTGATTTGATATCGTCCTTTTCTGTAAGGCGTTCAAATTCAACACAAGGTAACCTCGTACCATTTAATCTACTTGGTGGGCATTAAAGATTGGTTATTGACACTGTTTCTTTTATTCGGATCTCTTTGGTCAAACAATCACAATTATTTGCATGAATTGGTCAAACGAATTAATTCAGTGAAAAAGATTGGTCGCAGGTCTCGTGGTATACACTGTTATGCAGTATACTGTTGTTACTCTGGTCCCGCATTGAAATTGGTCCTATGGTTGAAGTATTTTGAAGTCAAAAGGTGCGGCGTTTTTGTGATCTAAGGTGTGAACGAGTTATTGATTTTGTGATTGGTCAATTGATACAAGGTGGGTATCGCTTTTCATTTCTGCTGAAGCTAACGTGGGTATATTGACATTCACAACAGTGAGTACAATAATAGTTCAATGTGTGATTGGTTGGGTTAGTGATTGTCACGTGGGCTTGCTAGTTGGTATATTGAATTTGGTACCATTCTCATTCACTTCATATCTGCTGAAGTCTTCAAGTGTCTCAACTGGGCATATAATTTGAGACTGCTGCTATCACATAACTTTACTGTTGTTATTGCATAAAATGGCTGAATTTGATAATAATAGGGATGATGTTATGTTTCCTTATTTGATGGATGATGAGTACGAGTCCGGGCTAAGAAGATGGAACATTGGATCAAAAATAATGATATGAATATACGGAAGGTGATCCAAAATGGCAACAACTTGAAAAGGATGGATGTCATCAAGATGGAAACCTCTTTATCTTCCTCCAACGACCGCAGATGAACACATTCTTTGTACAAAGAGAGTCAAAGGCCGAACTACCTTGCTTAATTCTATTCCTGCCGATCATGTAGGAGATTTTCGATATATGGATGATGCAAGTCGTATATGGGATGCACTCAAAGAAAGGTATGGTGGAAAGGCTGAATTCAAGAAGATGAGCAAGGAAGGCGATCTTTGCGAGTTATCTTGAAGAATTTGCCGATCCACACTTTGCATTCATGGGCATCTCTCGTACATAATTGTGTGTTTGGTTGTAATGAAAAATATAATGAACTCAAAGAAGCTTATGATATTTTGGAACCTAAATATAATGAATGCTATGTGGAAGTTGAAGCTTATAAACAGGCTTTAAAAACACTAGAAAGACAAAAGGTTTGGTTTCAAAAGAATCAAATAGCTTATGATGAAAAGATAGGTGTATTAGAAAGGGATCTTGAATGTGCTAAAAATGAATTAAAGTGGTCTGAAAAGTTAAGAGCAGATGTAGTGTCAGAAAATTTAGAGCTTAAAGAGAAACTTAATGAGGAAATTGCTAGGCATAAAGAATGGTTAATGAATGGAAACAAGTTAGCTGGTTTTATTTATAGTAGTCAAGCTACTAACTCTACGGTGGCTTTAGGTTTTAAGAAATATGTTGGCTTAGAAGCTAGGGATGACACACGTAAATCTACACCAGCCGGATTAGCTAATTTTGTCAAAGAAGGTCAATTACATGCTGTCCCTGGTCCTATTAGAGGTGAACATATGCCTATTGACCTGTCCAAAATTGAAGACTTTGATGGATCACACCATTTGTATGGTACAAAGTCAAGTGACTTGCCAGACCTTAGTAGCAAAACTAATGACTCTGTATCTTGTTCTAAAAGTGACAAGTCATCAGACCTAAAGTCCACTGACTATGCCTCATGTGATTCAAGTGAAAAGTCTGACTTACCTAGGCATACACCCAAGACCACACCCAAGTCTAAAGTAGCTAATGTTGAGCCCAAAACAAAGCCAATTGCTAATTCTGTTAAACACAATTTTGCGTCTAGTTCTGATAAGTTTAAATGTAATAAACAAAGTTGTGTTAAGAATAAGTCTGTTAAGAAGAAATCTTGTTTTGTGTGTGGTAGTAAACTCCATCTTATTAAAGACCGTGATTATCATGAGAAAAGATGGGTGTTTCCTCGGCCATAAGACTTCTAGACCCACATGGACTAATGTTGCTAGTATTCCTCCATTTGTTCCCAAAGTCGCACATGTGAGAGTAGGTAAATCGGTTCCCACTAGTAAGCCTAAGGTGTATGCATCATTTCTGTGAAAGGCTTAATAGGCCTTTTCGAGTTCCTACGGTGTAGAATCTTCTTCACCGATTACTACTGGTTGGTGGAGCAGAATGCTAGACTTATGCCCTATAGACCTACTAGTTCTTATTTTCAGTCATATACACCTTATGTATCTCATATGAATATGGCACATGGTGGAGTTAGAGTGGCAATCATTGTTAAGCCCTCAAAAGGTTATTCTTGGAAAACTCAAAAGAAAAGGTTCATTCGGGTACCCAAGAACAATAATCTTTGTCGTTTCATTGATTGAGGGGAGGCATAAGCCTAAGGGAGGCTTATTGTTGTATATTTGTCTTAACCATTTTGCGGATGTTGGATCCTCATACGCCTAAGGGAGGCTTAGTGTTTCACGACACTACAAGCTGTCTTTGGTTTCTCTCGATGTGATGGTTTATTTTCCATGTTTTGGTTATTTATTTATTTTTTTCTTTATTTTATATTTCGCTAAAAAAAAAAAAAAAAAAAAAAAAAAAAAAATCGTATTATTTCTTTTCTTAGTTAAAAAAAAAAAAAAAAAAAAAAAAAAAAAAACTCTAGCCCGTCGTGTTCGGTTCTACTCTTTCTTGCTTGCGTTTTGGTGTTGGTTCATAACCACACAACTCATGGTTTTCATCTCACCATGTCTTTCGACACAAGAGTTGACTAGCCCACGGGATTATGGCTTGTGGTAAAGGTCATGAAATCCATAAATGGTAATTAACTCACCATGATGATGACGACATTCCATCAAAGAGTTGGCTAGTCCAAAAGCAAACGGTTTTGGTAAAGACATCTCAATTCCGTTGATAGTCGTAATGGTTTGCTCAAAATCATAGGGTCGCATCTCACCCATGCTTAATTGTCGAGTTGTATGGTCATCAATTCACCATGGTTTATTCCTTTTGGAATCCAAGAATTGACTAGTCCCGAGCAAACGGCCACGGTAAAGACATTTCAAATCCGTTTATATGGTTGTTGGTTTGCCAATAAATCGGATGGTTATTAGTGTACCATAGTTTACGAACTTAAACATATGGCTACTCCAGTAGTGATGGCTATTGGTAAAGAGACATCAAATCCATTATTTTCAATGATTTACATCTCACAGGTGTTAACACACTTGGATGTGATGAGAATAGTATGAAACTAATTTGTTTTGATGTACATGTTGTCATTTGTTGCTGCAAAGATCTGGAGTTTCAAAGTTTGTCATCATAGAGATGTAATTGTTTTGATTCTTTCTGCGATGTTCGAGTCCAATCCTCAAGTTACGAGCGTTAAAATACTATCGAAACTGGAACTTAACCATGTCAAATTCCAGTTTAGGGAGGATTGTTGGGAATTCGTAAGTATGAATTATCTTTGAAAATAATTTTGAAGGAATCTTGAAGTACATGGATTCTCGTGAAGGAATCTCTTGAAGTATATGGGTTCTCACAAGAAGGACTTCTGTGAAGTTATATTATAGCATAGTTTGTTTATGCGGAGATAGTTATTCCGTATATTCTATTAGTTTGTTAGGATTTGCATGAGCTATTTTAGGTAGTGATATGCATTTATTTTATATTATTGTTTTATTTAGGGTTCCTTATGTATAAAAGGAACTTATAGCTTTTGTATTACTTACACTTGAACAAAAGAAAAACCTCGGAGAAAATTATTCCGGGAAAACATCTCTTGAGAGAGAGTGAAAAAGATCCATAGAGGATCATTGTTTTAATAAGAAAAACCTTGTTGGTAACTTTGATTGTGTTAATTATTATCCGTTGTGCATCTATTCAATCATTGTTATTATACCCTAGTTGAGTCCGGATCTTGGTTTCAACAGGTATGATAGTTTTTAAGAGATCTTTTAGTAAAATAAAACAATTTCACAATCAAAAAAGAACGGAAAAAATTTCATTTTAAAAGACCTTGATTCTAAAGAAAAAGTCATACCATGACATAACATTAAATCTTTAGATCACCACTTATATTGTACAAAGCGAAACTTTTGTGAAGAAATATCGTTTGAAAATATTTTATTTTAAATCACTCTCCCCCTCAATCCATGATCGTAGTCGATAATTGAGTGACGCAAGTTTTGATAAAATGAAGTCCGGTGATTTTCAAAATTTAGTCCAATATATTTTCAAAACAACATTTTCCATTTTCAAAACAATTTAATTCAATATACTCAAAAATTGTTTAAAAATGGTATCTGCTAAAGATTCGTTAGGTGGTTGAGAAGCTTACGTTGTTCTTTGTAGGGCTTTGAAGAAAACCGTCGCATATGCAGGTGAGACTTCTTCATGTTGCATTTGAATGCCAACGAGGTCAATTAAGCTCCGTTTCTTCAATCACTTGAAGAAAACCATCTGCGATGCGGTGAGACCTCTTACGTTGCATTTATGCCAACTCTCCATAGAAGTCGATTAAGCTCCGTTTCTTCATTTGTCAACCCAAGATATAGTTACCCTTTCCTTTCGGCATCCAATCATCTTCAATTGTGGGATCCGGATCGGGAACATTATTATATACCAATATACCTGCATACGTTAGTGAACACACACAGATATATGGTGGTCGACATCACCCAAACAGCAATCGACTAATAAAAGTCAATGCAACATATCAATCAGATCATATAAGGCATGGGGTTTATGTGTTAATCAAACTCTAATCATCTAATCCTAACAATCTTATCCTAGGCACCTAGTCCTTCAACGTAGGTTAACATCATTTTATATTAAGCATATTAGGATAATTAAGAAAGCCCGTTAGATGATATAGATTTGAAAACATTCTCCCTCAATCAATGACTCATTTTTCTAAAAATTTAAAAGCGGCGAAGTCATTGATTGAGTCTTCAATTTTTATGAAAACTACGAATCGATTGATTTATAAGCAACTCATTTTCCACCACTTTTGAAAACAACAAATATTTTTCTGAAGAATTTTAGGCGGAAAACATTTGTGTAGGAACAGTCCTTCGACATACTTTCCTCATTTTGTTTTAGGATAAGTGCACGAAATATTTGAAAAATTGGTATAGCGCAACACTTTCCTTTCTTTTGAAGAGCGGGTTGCTATCTCAAATAATAGCAAACCATTGTTTAAGCACGAGTTACGATCAGGAAATAACGCAAGCCATAGTTTGAGCGCGGGTTCTGATCTGAAATAATCCGTAAGCCATATTTTGAGACATGTTTAAAAGAAATATTTACACCTCCTCTCGAACTTCATCTAAAGTCCCGTGCCATTATTGAATGACATTTCTAAGACCGTAGATGTTATCGATACCGAAGACATGTCTAGATAAAACAATATTTTTGGTATTTTTAAGTTTTCGATTTTTATGGATTTTGAAGGTTTTATATTTTTCTATTTTGTTTCTTTGGTTTTATATTTTTGTATTTGGTTTTTTAATAAATATATACAAAGATAGAATAGATGATATAGTTAAAGAGGATGATGATACGAGTACCTAGATAAGGATATCGAAGCGACGTCGTGAAGATAGAATTCGTCATCTCTTAAACATCCACCACCAAAGCTTCGGGGCTCCGAATAGAATATAGAACATGAGCCTTTGAGAAAGAGAGACTTTGGCGACTTCCCCAAAACGAAAATCCTTTAGTGAGCGATTCAAAGCTTTCTTTCAAGCTTCATTAGCCAGTGCACAAAGAAGCACACCATTATCATCGAACTTCTTGCTCCTTTTAAGAATAATCACCGTGATTCTTCGATTCGAGGTTATATCATCCAATAGAACACCGAAGAACATTTCATCCCATACTTAAATAATCTTCTCAAATTTCTTTTCCTTTGAAGTCAAACAATCCATTCCAAAAGGTGTCAAGAGACCACTTCCCCAAGTAGTTGAATTGATGCGGTCAATCTCTTAGACTAGAGCTCACGAACCCGAATACACATACCGAAGACAAAGAAATTTATACCATCAAGTAGCAGATTAAGTCCAATAGCCAAAGAATAACCCCGATGTATACTTTTCTCTCCCACGAAGAAAGTGTATGAAGCTCAAGAACCAAGTACCCGAATGCCCAAAGAGTGTAGAAAACTAGAAGGGGGTTGAATAGTTTACCGATTAAAAACTTTGTTTTGAAACTTATTGAAAGATCAATTGATATTGATCTTAAGTGTATTAATGAAATATGCAAGCAATATGTAATAAGTAAGTAAGGAAAGAAATGATCAAACCACAACAAGTTGTTTATAGTGGTTCGACCTACAAGGACTCTTTTTCCTTGCCCTACTCCACTCCCGAGTCTCACACTCGAGAGTTTAACTTCACTAGTCAACAAGCTCCTTTCACCGGCGGAGAAAACCTTTACACTTAAACTTACTATTTCCGACACTAAGCTAGATGTGAGTTCTTTCCAAGGTACAACTACTCCCACACACAATGTATTTTGAGGACTAAAATACTAACCACTCACACTCACAAGATTATGATGGTTTGATACAACAATGAAGTATGGATCAACACTAGATCATACAACACTAAACAAACAAGACT